>JAWNOO010000082.1:2075000-2672500 GCA_035045905.1 Drosophila anomelani | reverse complement strand
TATTCTTGATCAGGATCAACAGCCGAGTCGATCTAGCCATGTCCGTCTGTCCGTATGTCCGTATGTCCGTCTGTCCGTTTGATTTTAATTTCATGAAAATCGGCTGACTATATCCTATAGCTTCCATAGGAACAATCAGGAAAATAAAAAAAAAACCATAGCTTAGCCGTGTTTCAAACCATTGCCATCAAATTTGAGATTTGGCAACTAATTATTATTTCAGAATTTCGTTTTTAATTTTTTGTTTAAACTCTGCAAGGGTATACAAACTTCGGTGAGCCGAAGTTAGCTTCCTTTCTTGTTTTTCATTACAGTAAAGGCGAAAAATAAACATAAAACACATTAAAATTAATTCATATTTTTGTGTAAAACTACCAGTTTATCCATATTATTGCTGAGCAATCTTGTTCTGCGCTCGCACAAAACTGTGCCAGACTTTGAGATCACTCTTTCGCTTGTAGCTGAGCTAATTGGTATATTTAAAATTAGCTTTGCCAGTTTTTGAAAACACTTAAGGTTATTTGCATTTCCAAAAGTCAAATTGCTTCGTGTTGTCGTGTTGGAGTGCGCAACACGAGCACGCACGAACACGCGGAATTTGATTGCGTGCAACACGAACACGCGTGTTAAGTCGTGTTCACGTGTGACACGAGAATTAACCCGACACGCGCCCAACTCTAATATATACGGCAGGAATGGTGAGATTGTTCAAATCTTGATCCTCTATTTTGGGTTCAAGTTCGAGTTCTTCAAATTCGTAATCTATCCCTTCTGATTCTTTTAATTCGTCAGTTACAGCTCATATCGAGGTGTTGAGGATAGTCGTGACATATATATCAATGTCAAAGTTTTGCTTGATTGAAATTAGATTTACTCGAAGTCTGGTTAGGAATTTTGATACCCTAGACCAATGATCGTTAGTTAATCTTTCTCGTTGGCCATGTATTAGTACTCGTGCGTCATTAAAGCACTTTACTAATATTCATGCGTGCCTTTTAACTGTATTTTCCTGGATTTGACGGTTGTGCATCAGTAACTTATATGACTTGTCGAATTCGACTTTTATCTTCTTTAATTCGTCATATATGTCCTTCCAGTCCATTACTTATTTTGCCCATTACAGTAAGAATACAATTGATAATATATATTTTGCTTTGTTTTTATTTTATATTTCTTTATTGTACATTTAACCTTATACTCGTATGCCCTTCCTTGGTTGTTTCTTTTTCCCTTTGATGTTATTACATATTTGCTTTGCGAATATTATTCCCAAACTAACTCTTTGAGGGTTATCAGTTGAAAGCTCGTGTACATTGAAGATATTTTTTTGGGGGTTCTCGGATGTACAAACTAACTCTCCTGACTCTATGGCCCTTAGCACTTGTAGTAACATCCTTTTTTTTTTGATGCCCTTATTATTCTTGTTCCCGAAGCTTCTACAGCGCAGGATGTTATCATTCGAAAAGTTTCTTCATGTGTCGACAATTTTTCCTCAACCATCCTATCAATTTGCTTTTCATCCATCTTAATATTGGTTATTATTCTAATTCTGTAGAAATATATACCATATGTCGCTTATTAGCGTTATCTATTACAAAAGATATGATTAATAATTTTGTGTTTTTTGTTAATCATATATCATTATATGTATATACATATATTTGTATTCAAGCTTGCAAAGTATGTTTAGAACATCTTGCTTGTAATTCCTGTTGGCGCCTTTGTTTTTTTTTTTTTTTAATTTTATCCAGATCGTTTGCCTGGCTTCTAGCTATGGCTCTTTTTGATATGCACTTGTTGTGATATCTATAGGTCTTGTACAAACTGAATGCGCTCATAATAAAGACAATCATTTCTAACAAAATGTCGTTATTTCCATATTTGAAGTTTTGTTTTCGATCTTATTGATACATTGGCGGTGGAGTCCGCCTCCTTAACGTTAACTAAACCCATTTTGGGCATCCTTCTACTAACATTAATTGGGTTATTAGCTTTATACTTGATTTGCCATGTATTTTGGCTCATGTACTTTGTAAAAATTTAAAATTTAATTAACTTATGGAAACCTGCCTAGTTCTTGCATGGTTTTTAGGAAACGCGCTAATCGGGCAACTTTGAGGTCGCTCAATTGGCGTAAGGGGCGTCCTGCCCCTCACACTTGTTGACACTGCTGCAGTTGTCTTGGGCCTATGGGCTCAGGCGGTACCGGTGCCGGTCCTCGCACAGGTTTTTGGTATAGGTGTACTCGCAGTAGGGCGAGTATAGTGGTTCCTCGCATTCGTTCTTTTCTAATTTTGGTATTTCCTTCGCCTTTGGTGGAGATTGTTTTAATGTATTGAAAATAGTGTTAATTGCAGGGTAGGTGGATGTGAGCGTAGTTGTTTCTTTATTTCGCCAATCTTGCAAAATATTTTTTATGCGTTCAACTTCGGCATGTAATTTTACCGATTTGTTCCAACTTAATGTGTTTTTATTAAGTTCTTTTAATAATTCAGCCTTTCTGGCTTTTAATTTTTTAACTATGGCACTTATTTTTGCACACATCTCACGCTACTTGCTGCGGGTTTCCAGTAATTGTTGTTATTATTATTATTTATTTATTTATTATCCTAGCACAGCAAGTTTACACTTATATTTATAGCACTAGTCACGTTGGATTTAAAAATCAAACTTAATTTAACAGAAAATGTTTTAAAACTACTAATTATTACTAACAGTTTTAAAGGTTATGAACAATTTTTAAAAATTAACGTTTTGGTTTTATTTATTATTTATTTATTTTATTCTTTTTTTTTTTGTATTTATTTATTATACCCTAGCAGGGTATATTAGTTTCAGTCAGAAGTTTGCAACGCAGTGAAGGAAGCATCTCCGACCCTATAAAGTATATATATTCTTGATCAGGATCAACAGCCGAGTCGATCTAGCCATGTCCGTCTGTCCGTCTGTCCGTCTCTACGCAAACTAGTCCCTCAGTTTTAAAGCTATCTGAATGAAACTTTGCAGTTAGGCTTCTATATACTCTCACTCGTACATATGTCGGAACGGGCCGGATCGGACGACTTATCATATAGCTGCCATAGGAACAAGCGGAAAAATCTACAAAAAAAATTATAACTTTGTCAGTTTTCAACCAATTTTCACCAAATTTGATATTTGCCCATTTAGTATTATTTCCGAATTTCGGTTTTAATTTCATGAAAATCGGCTGACTATATCCTATAGCTTCCATAGGAACAATCAGGAAAATTATAACTTTGTCAGTTTTCAACCAATTTTCACCAAATTTGATATTTGCCCATTTAGTATTATTTCCGAATTTCGGTTTTAATTTCATGAAAATCAGCTGACTATATCCTATAGCTTCCATAGGAACAATCAGGAAAATAAAAAAACCATAGCTTAGCCGTGTTTCAAACCATTGCCATCAAATTTGAGATTTGGCAACAAATTATTATTTCAGAATTTCGTTTTTAATTGTTTGTTTAAAGTCTGCTAGGGTACAAACTTCGGTGAGCCGAAGTTAGCTTCCTTTCTTGTTTTTGTTTGTTTTTGTTTTTCCGTTTTACTTAAAGTATTCTTTAATTTTAGATTTAAATTGAGTTACGATCCTAATTGTTTTATAACTATGTGGTAGATTGTTCCACAAACGGATAGCATTTACGAAGAACTGCCTATTCGAGCATAGCGTATTAAATCTTGGGCATACAAAGTTATTAGTTCTTGTTGATGTAGCTGATATGAGTTTGTTATATAAATATGAAGGTTCTTGGGTTATCACAATTTTATGAAAATATATAAGAGTCCTATAATTAATCCATGAGCTCAAGTTCAAGTCTAGAATTTTATTGGTCAAGTGTGATACATGGTCAAGTCGGTTCAAATTAAACACATATCTAATTATAGAATTAAGGGCTACTTCAAGCTTTTGCTATCACGGGTATCGCAATGACCAAAGATTTCTACACCATAAAATAGTGTCGGGACTAGAATTACTTTTGCTAATAACTGTCTTATTTGCAGCGGAAGGAAAGTTTTAGAGTACGAAAGCTGACGCAGTAAGCCATACCTTCGCCCTGTAGCTTTTGAAATGTGTTTACTCCAGCTAAGTGTGTTGCTGAACGTAATGCCTAAATTCTGTTCGTACTCCTCAAAATGTATCGTCGTGTTGTTGAAGGTCAGATTTTGAATATTTGTGGTATCGATAGGTCTCTTAGAAATTACAACACACTTTGACTTTATAGGGTTTATACTCAAGCCTTTACACCTTGTCCATTTCTCGATAACTTCAAGCATTTTATTACTAAAACTAACACAATCATTTAACTGCTTAATTGGGCTGCTTACATAAATTTGCACATCATCTGCATACAAATGAACTTCACAATCAGACAAATGACTAGGCAGATCATTTACATACATAGAAAACAACAATGGCCACAAGACAGATCCTTGAGGAACTCCACGTTTAAGCCGACAAAAACTAGAAATTTGAGTACCCGAGACAACTGCCTGGAGCCTCCCATCGAGATAGGATTCTATAAAGCGAATTGCCGTAGATGAAAAGCTAAAAAGGTTTTTTAGTTTTGTACTTAGAATATAGTGATTTACAGAGTCAAATGCTTTGCTGTGGTCAAGAAGGGTTAAAAAAGTCACACAATTATTGTCAAGTTGTTTACGAATGTCTTCAACGATATTTTTTTTTCTAAACCCAGATTGTCTATTAGATAATAATGAGTTATTTTCCTGGAAATTTTTGGATTTGTATCGCCATTACATTCTCAAGAACCTTGGCTAAGAATGGCAGGATAGAAATGGGCCTGTAATCTTTATTCGGTTTTAGTTCTGGGATTATTTGAGCTTTTTTCCATGTAGACGGGAACGTGGACGTGGTTATTGCAGTATTGAATATATGGGTAATATGTGGGAGGAGTAAGGGTAGTACAATTTTTAGAAATTTGGGGTTAACATTATCTAAACCTTCCGCAGTTGATTTTATTTTAAAATTATTTTATTGTAAAACGGCACATTGACCGGCGCACACAAAGCTAAAATTATTATCACAGTAAGTTGAATTATTCAGGTAATGGTTATAAGTTGCTTCAGGTACATCGAGTTTGGAAAAAGATTGACAGAGTTCTTCAACATCAACATTTTGATCAACACTTTGCCTACACTTCCCTATTCCTAAGTTGTTTATGTCTTTCCACGTTTTTCTAATTGAGGTATTGTTTTCAAATTTCGACTTAAAAAATTCACACTTAGCTTCCTTAATCATTTGTGTGGCAAGAGATCTTGCCATCCTATACTGCTCACTAAAATGCCGCTTCCATTTAAAATAGGCGACATCCCGCAGGTATAGTTGTTTTTTTATTTCATTGTTAAACCAGGGTTTTTGTCACGGCTTTATTATTTTAGATTTGATTGGAACGCACTTGTTAAAAATATATTGCACATTATTATTAAATATATTTAATTGGGAATCGACACTCGGACATTGATAGATTGAAAACCAATCACAAGCAGTATATTCAGCTTGAAGTTCGATGTAGTTAATATTCTTATAATCTCTATAACTAATTGATTTGTCAGTATAGTCAAGGGTGATATCACAGGTTAAAAAATGAGATCATGTTTAGAGAAAGCTGGTGCAGAAACCTGCTCATAATGTAGAATCTTTCTAGTGTCATTAATAAAAACTAAGTCAAGTAAAGTATCACAGAACTTACTAAAATGTGTTGGCGTAATTTTATTCGCAGCGTACAGCCCTAAAGCCTCAAAGCTATCTAGTAGATGGTTCTCACATAAAATGTTGCTGTTAAAATCTACGGCAATAATAACATCTTCGTACGAAGCAGTCAACTCACTTATGGTCTCCATCAGAGGATCACAACCTATTGTGCGATTTGGACGGTATATGCAGCCAACTAGGACTTTATTTCTCATAAATTTATTCGATACTTCCAAAAAGATATACTCTATTTCACTATCTCTTGGTTGTTTACATTTAATCCTGCAATTAAGTGTACACTTAACAAATACAGCGACACCACCAGCATGATTAGCACGATCTGATCGAAACAACACATAACCATCACAAGCGATTAATAAATCAGACAAATCAGACGTGAACCAAGTCCCAGATACACATATTACATCAACATTAGACTGAACAAAATTTCTCTTCGCAACTGCTCATTGACGTATACCAACGCATCAGAATTATAGCCAAAAAGCTTTAAAGTCCGTTGCGTTTTTGCTTCCCTCCGATATGCCGCGATTACTCTTAGCACCGTGATTTTTTCTCGCACGCTTTCCATTTTTACAATGATCACCGGGTCTACATTTGTTTTTTGTCTTTTACGGGCACGGAAGATGTCCCGTACTCGTGGCGGCGGAGTCATTTGGAGTGAGAAACAAAGGTGATGAAACAGTGCTCGCAGATTTTCCCTTCCACGTAGGGCACCCCATGGATGCGAAGGTCGAACGCATTATTGGCACCGTCTTGGGCAGCCAGTTTTGCCTCCACGCTTCCCACTCTCTCTCCCATTGCACGCATGTCCGCGACCTCCCGGTGCAGGTGTTCAACGCGCTCGGCTAGCTGGTCCCGTTGCGAGCGCAGATCAATAGCATCCCGCTCCAGGTTGGACACCCTGTCGCCTATCTTTTTGACCTCACCCGCTATCGAATCCAGGCGTTCCGAGACACTTTTGAGGATGCGCTTCTCCGCTCCCCTCACAAGGTCCGCAATTGCTTCAGTCTGCTCCTGCAAGCGCAACTTCATTAGGTCCAGTAGTTGTGTTGTTGGCATCAGACAGGCGCTCATGTGTAGCTCCAGTGTCTTTGCGAAGGCGCTTGTTGGATGACGTCGACATGTTTGGGATGTGAGTGTTTTTATCTTCAGTGTAGCTGATCCGTTGTATTAGTTCGCAAAGTGAAAACGGCTTATGTGTGTGTTAAATTTCAAAGAAAGAGTTCGAAAGTTTAGAGTCACAGACTTTTATGCACAATTTACAATTTTAAATCAGAATTTTGTTAAAGTTTGGCTTAGAAACCTCAAACGCAAATTTTTTTTATTGTGCGGACAAGTTTATGTTACTATTCACACGAGATAAATGTTTGTTTATTTGCTATTTCGTTGTTTTTAAGGCAATCAAATGAGGAGCGATGTAGAAACACAGTCGTTCGATTACGATTGCAAAAGAGTTTTGTAATGCAATGTAATGTTTTATCAGTATAAGCGTCCAAGTCCATCGGCGTTCCAATTTTCCTTTCCACCCATTGTCACGTTATAACTCTCACTTTCAGACTCAATGCAAGGGTTCTTTGTAACTTGTCACGGCCGCCATGTAAAGATCCCTCGAAGGTACCGAACCATGTTCCCTAAAATACTCAGTTGGGTGTTTCAATATAATTATTTATTGAAGTGTCATATGTTTAATTGGTTATAACATTGAGCTGAGTAGCCGTTGTTGGGATTCATATTTTGGCTGAGGTTTATGACCGAGGCCTTCGGTTGTATAATCGAATGAGACAATGCGTTTAAGTACTCTTAGTACAGTGGGTTGTCTATGCATTTATATGTCTTATATATTTATATGTGTGCATATTACAGCACTGCGGTCTAGGCACGTACCTGTTAGGGTTTGGTATTAGGAAAATATAGAAAAGATACGAGGAAATAAACTACCGGTAAGCTATCAGAATGTTTGCATGCGCATGCATTAAGATTTAAGTGGGTAGGGATTAAAGTTTTTAATTTAGGAAGACTATTAACATGTGAGATTAACGAATACAAATCATTATAACTTGCAAACAGTACTCTAAAGGGTTCATGCAGTTCATAGGAAGTGCATCAATGGCGCAAAACTAAAGGTATATACGATCTAGTATTTCTACACGGAACGTTGAAATTGAGCTGGCCTAACAAGTCCACATCACCGTGAATAAGGTTATAAATAAAGGTAATGCCTAGCATAGTTCTACAATTGGCTAAGAAGGGTAAGTTAATAAGGAGAAGTCTCTGTTCAGGAAACCTTTTTAAACCGCGTAAAGCAAAAAGCTAAAAGTTCTTTTGAACCGATTCGATGCGTTTACTGTGGACCCCATACTGGGGGCTCCAAACACACGATTTATATTCTAAAATAGGACGAACTAATGAAATTTATAAAGTTTTAGCTACATAGGGGTCATCGAATTCTTTCGACCACCGTTTAATAAATCCCAGCATACTTCTGGCTTTATTCACCATGCACGAAATATAATCGATAAAGTGAAGTTTTTATTACATCCGCTTAAGAGTTATTATTGAAGCCCCTTATGAAGAAGGAAGTCAGCTCCAGAAGGTTAGTAGTAGTTGATCTTCGCTAAACAAATCCATGCTAACATGGAGAAATTACTGGTCTACAAAGGTGCTGCAAATGTGGAGTAATAATACTTTTAACAAGAAAGGAAGCTAACTTCGGCTCACCGAAGTTTGTATACCCTTGCAGATTACAAATTAAATCAAATAATTAAAAGCTAAATTATGAAATAATAAAAAGTGCTGCCTATTTAGGGGCGTGCGTGACTATAATGCTAGGCTGCCACGCCAGGGATAAGATATAGTCGTCCGATTTTGATCAAATTAAAACCAAAATTCAGGAATATTACAAAGTGGCCAAATCTCCAATATGATGAAAATATGTTGAGAAACAGCGAAGGTATGATTTTATCTTAAATTTCCCTGATTGTTGTTCCTATGGCAGCTATAGGATATAGTTGTCAGATTTTCATGAAATTAAAACCAAAATTCTGAAATAATATTAAATGGCCAAATATCAAATTTGGTGAAAATATGTTAAAAACTGACAAAGTTATAATTTTTTTTTCAAAAGTTTGCAACGCAGTGAAGGGAGAATCTCCGACCCTATAAAGTATATATATTCTAGATCAGGATCAACAGCCGAGTCGATCTCGCCATGTCCGACTGTCCGTCTGTCCGTCTGTCCGTTTCTACGCAAACTAGTCCCTCAGTTTTAAAGCTATCTGAATGAAACTTTGCAGTTAGGCTTCTATATACTCTCACTCGTACATATGTCGGAACGGGCCGGATCGGACGACTATATCATAGCTGCCAGAGGAACGATCCGAAAAATTTTCAAAATTTTTCTGAACTGATTTTTGAGCCCTTTTTTTGCTATGTTGTAGCCCTGGAACTCAGTAGAAAATGTGATGACTCAGATGTAACTCCCAAAAAATTTGTTCTAGTTTCAGGGCTACAACATAGCAAAAAAACGGCTCAAAAATCAGTTCAGAAAAAGCGATATAGCTCCTGAACCTGACGTCCTAAAATCAGGACCCATCTGAAATCTGAAAGGGGAAAGATTGGCCTTTCATTTAAGTCCAAATTCAACTTTGGTACACGCGCGGTTTCTGTGTTATTAGCGTTTGAAAAGTGCCAAAATAGGTCATTTTTGGTACTTTGAGGGCGATTTCCTCAAAATTGGTACGTGAGAAATTTTTTTGATTTTTGAACTAGCAATATACAGACCGAGATCTTTCACAATCTGAAGGTTTTATTCACCGTACTTTTGTAAGGTCAATTTTTGTAGACCTGTGTTATTATTTCAAAATTTCGTTTTTAATTTTTTGTTTAAACTCTGCAAGGGTATACAAACTTCGGTGAGGCGAAGTTAGCTTCCTTTCTTGTTTTAGTTAGAGTTAGAGGATGTAGGAGGCACAGTGGTCAGATCGGGATTGGGAAGATTAATACCCACAGGCCGTATCTTTTTCTTAGCTTCGTATTCTTTGACGACAACATACTCAGGCCAGAATTGGGTTGAGCATATCGGGCCAAAGAATTCATTTGGGACTTTTATTTTGAAAGATGAAATATCCCTAGCTAAGAAAATTTTAATTTTTCCACCTTTAATTTTAAATTTTAAGGTCTGACTTCCGTAGGTGGGATAGAAATAAGGGCTTGTGGCAAGACAGTGCCTGCCGTGCAATTGTCGGCCGGTAATCCCTGGGGATTATATTTATGGGGCTATGGGGGTCAGAATTTGTGGTCCCATAGGGGACGAAAAGGAAATTAACTGGCGAACGATCAGTCCCCCAGCACCTTCGGATACCGACTCTTTCCTAACACTTGATCTCAGAATTCTGGGATTTAATTTTGAGGTCAATGGCTGTGTCGTAGGCGGCTACTGTTGAGAGCCCGCCACAGGTTTTTGGGATCCGTCGCAATGCTGACCACCAGTTGCAGATTTTTTGTGCCTTGGAGACTCATTTAATAGCGTAATGCTATTAAATTGTTTATCAAGCGTTAAAAAGATGTTATAAGTTTTATTAAAACTCGATAACAACTCCTTAAAACTGCCCTTGGTTTGCTGCATGAAAGACTAAATTTCCCTTTTAACGACACGACAGGCATCGCAACAATAGCGCAAGCCTATGTTTTTTCTCACATCGACAGTCCGGCCGGCAACCCCAATGCACTTAGCATGCAAAATGTTTTCACACAGCCAGCAGCCGAAGGTAAGATCAGTTGACAAAACAGCCTCTTTGCATGTTTTGGAAAAGCAGACAATATCGGAAGAAATTTTAATGACTTACCACTGTACTTGGTTAATCGGAAGAGCGGGCGACAGATCTGAAATAGTGCAGTTGCACGGAGAGAGTTGGAGCGCAAGAGAGCGGGAGAGCGTGGGAGTAAGCAAGCAAGTACGTTTAGCTGTCGCGACGGCGCAACAACGGCTAAACGGGAGAGAAAAAGGGGACAAGAAAAGCAAACACTGGCAGCACGATTAATTAATGACAATAAGATGTTATAAGTAAACCATTATAGCTGCATACACACGCGAATTGAACTATATAGAACACAAAGTAGAAATTTTAAATCCTCCATCCTCCAATCATCCATGGTCACATTTCATCTAATTACCTTTTGAGCCTTATAAGGCTCTCGGTTCCTACAAGGCCTTCCCGTCACTTTCGACCTATCGCCCAGGAGGTCTGTACGACAAACTTCGATATGTATGAGCCTTTTCGTGTTTTATGTTCTTTGTATAATGAGAATTATCATTTGTTACATGTTGAGATGTCCTTAGATTTTAATTCAGCTTGTATTTTACGATACCTATCCTTACCTCCGACCGCCGGATGTGAGTCGGAGCACATCCTTAAAAAACACTCCCTTCTTGGTCAGAGGTAAGGGTACGGCCTTATATGGCAGCTATTTGCCATTTTTCTCAATAAATAAATAAGCCCCGGTGCACAGTTTAAGATTTTTGCCAATCTAGAGCCCCTTTATTAAAAAAAAAAAATTATTTTTGGCGTCGATGCGCTTTAAGCTGGACTTTTAGAAATGTTCAACTATGAGGAAATCACAATCCAAACCAAATTAATTAATTAAATTAAATTTTTGCTTTGAATACAACAATTTTTGAAGTGGAACGTTAGAAATGCCTGCAAACTTCCATTGGGCAACGAGCATCGGTTTACAAGTTTAGTCTTTTCAATTGCATTGCGTAATCAGTGGGTGCAGCCAAAAATTATTTTTATCATATTAATTGATCGATTTGTTAGCTATTTTCAACAACAAAAATATTTTTTCCAACTTTAACATTTTTTTTCTTTTTTTGGAAAAAATACCAAAAAGTAAGGGGTTTTTATCATGTTTCCTATGTTCGGTGGAAAAAATTTATATAATCCTATCTCATTCTATTACACCAGAACATACACCATTTGCAGCAATTCATATAGAATCAGTTTCAAAAATAAAATCCGTTCTGAATTTTTGGAGGTTTGAGCAAGAAACGTAAGCGAAATTCACGTGTAGAACAGTCAGTAATGGCGATTGGCCTTGCCATTTGGTAATTTTATATTGCAATAACATATTTCCAAACTATGTTTTGAATTTCCAAACAAATTTCGAAGATTTGGGAAAGATAAAGCCAGAAATTTATAAATAGTGAAAGTTTATAATGATCTTATATATATCTTTATAGTGATCTTATGGAGGTTCTAAAAATCATAAAATATATTTCTTTAAAATTTTTTAAATTAGGCACTAAGCGCTTTCAGAAAAGCTCTGAACCAAACTCGAATCAAATAAGATGGCCAAAAAGCTGTAAAATTTCTTTATAAAATGACATTATTACATTTTTTTTATTTAAAAAAATGCATTAGTTATTTAGCTCGGATCTCTTATGTAATCGTTGAAGTACTCCTGTTTTTATGGATGTGGAAGCCCTTACATTTCTTTTCCAACTTGATTATGCATACACATTTTATAATTAACACCCAACAAATTAATTTCAGTAAAGTTTGCAACTCAAGAATCCGTCAACTAAAACATAGTATTGTTCTCAATTTTTAAAGTTTTTTTTTTCATTTTAGTTTTAATATGAATTGTGTACCTAATTTGTTTTGTGACCTCTAATGAGCTGGCTTATATAATTTTCAGTTACAATTTTGATTTATTAGAGCAGTTTATTGTCATCGGTAAAATTTCGTATCTAGTATATTTTATGGAAATACATTGACAATGCATTAGAAGTCACGTATAGTCGCACTTGTGTAAAACCCTATAGAGCTGTCAAATCTTTAATGAAGTCTCTTATTAATGCTGTAGTATCATAGTAGCATTACCGTACCAATTAATAGTGGTCGGGGCTCGTATTGTATAACGCATAGTATCCACACAGTAAAACGTTTCGCAGCGGAAAAAATATTTTATCTTTTCAAGTGTGACCGCTGATTTCATTAGCTGTTTGGCATTTTTGGCCGGCAAATGATGCGGGCATACATGCTTGTTTGCAATATACATATTTAAAATGTCGATAAAAAATAAAAAAGAAAATAACAAGAAAGGAGCCTAACTTCGGCTCACCGAAGTTTGTATACCCTTTCAGAATTTAAACAAAAAATTCAAACCGAAATTCTGAAATAATAATTAGTTGCCAAATCTAAAATTTTAATGCAATGGTTTAAAACACGGCTAAGCTATGGTTTTTTATTTTCCTGATAGTTCCTATGAAAGCTATAGGACATAGTTGTCCGATTTTCATGAAATTAAAAACAAAATTCGAAAATAATATTAAATCGCCAAATATCAAATTTGGTGAAAATTCGTTGAAAACTGACAAAGTTATGGTTTTATCTTTTATTTTCCTGTTTGTTCCTATGGAAGCTATAGGATATAGTCAGCCGATTTTCATGAAATTAAAATCAAAATTCAGGGGTAATAAAATATGGCTAAATATCAAATTTGAAAATTCGTTGAAAACTGACAAAGTTATGGTTTTATCTGAACTTTGTGGTATGGCAGAAACGGAGGCAGTTTTTGCAGTGCATTGGAGGGGGAATGTAGGGGCGAACCTGCACTCTCTCATAACCGATGTAGAGGAATTCTGGTAGATTTGTTGTTTTAAAAGTTATTTTAATAAGGCCAGTTTCATTTTGTTGTGTTTTGTCGAGGGGTAGTCCAGGGGTATATTTGTAGATCTTTTCGACGGCATCCACTTTTTGTGATTTGAGGTTCTCTAGTATTTCATTTTCGGTGATACCTCTTAGGTCGTTCGAGTAGATTACGCCTTTGGTGGAGTTTAGGCTTCGATGTTCGGTGATTTTTATGGGTATGTTGATGTAAGGAGTGTTAGACGGCATACTAACTAATTTCATGAGCTTTTCAGCTTGTGTATTGTTTTTGGTTTTGATTAGTAGGTTACCGTCCTTTGTTCTCCTGCAACTGATAACTTCTCCTTGGACTGCTTGGTCTATGGTTTTCTTGACGATGAACGGAGAGACTTCTGCCAGAGATTTAATATTTTGATCCGTACTTGTTGCCACTAGGAACAATCCGTCGGGAGGTTGTTTCCTCCAGATGTTCGGCGGTTCATGCATGTTGGGGTCAACAGACTATAAGGTCGCTTAAAGTTGCCGAAATTGTCTGCTTCTTCTCGCGAGATGTAGATAAGAGATTTCTTAATCTTCTCGTTTGCTTTGTGCTTGGATGCTGTGGTACTTAGACGTTTCGCGGAGGAACATAACCGATCGCTTCAACAGTCGAAGGTGGAATGTATTGAATAAATTAATTTGCACAATTGGATTCAGCACATATGGTTTTTGAAAGTGCATTCGCGGCATAATTTTCTTTCAGACATATTATAAATCATTAAAAAACGTCGTTGCAGAGGAGCTGCTCCTGATATATGTACAACATAGACTGAGTAAATGGGAAAAAGAAGCTGAAGGCTTTCTACAGTTTTAATGGAGTCTTAATTGGTATGTCTTTTAATTAAAAATTTAAATCAAAATAACTGATAATAATTGTTGGCGCATGCAATAAGCTGTATTAAAAATAATAATATTAAAAAAAAAATATATATATATATTATATTAATGTTTAATAGAATAATAAAATACTTTGCATTTATTTTTATTTGTGCTATAGAAGGGTGGGGGTGAGTGGGGGCGGATTCCTTAGAGATTCCTCGAAGAATTCCCCTAGGACTCCTTGATAATTCCTTTGCAATTCATTTAAGATTCATCTAAGAATCCCCTAAGAATCCTTGCTAAATCCTTTTAGATTCCTCGAAGAATTCCCTTAGCATTCCTGAGGGAATTTACTTCGAAATTCACTACAAATTCCTGGAGGAAATCTTAGAGGAATTGCAGAGGAATCCCCAGGGACTCCGAATTTCCTGTACCAACCGCCTCGTTATATGGAAATTCCCTGTAGGCTTGTATGGAAATTCCTTGACGATTCCTTGAGGAGCAAATCCCATTCCACCACGATTCCTTAAGGAATCCAATCGAAATGGTACTGAAGGGACATAACAATATTATATTATTTACACATATATCTACATATATTATTCCATACACATATTAACAATTGAAAATCAAATTTACACGCAATTTTTACATGCACACATATATAAAATATTTTTACGCCCGAAATATACAGTTTTTATATTAATTGTGAAATTGTTAATTTATACGATTTATGCAAAAGTTTAATAAAGAATAAAAAATATACACCCATAAACTAAAATTTCGTTCCAGCATTAAAATAAATATATATAATATTCATATACATATATCCACAAAAATCAATTGTTTTTTAATTGCTATCCTGACATACATATATATCCGCATACATAAGCTTCCCGCTATTCTGCGAGGCAGGCATACATGGGCAGAGCTTAGCGCTATTCTGTGCTAACCCTTCAGTACCAGAATTCCCTTTACGGCCTTTTCCTCGCGGCCTGTCCGAAAAACAAAAACAAATTGTATGGGCTTCGTGGACTGAAGTCCGAAAAGAAGTGGACAAACAAAATTCGAACTGCATTCGGCTACCGCCGACGGCTTGCGAAGTTCGGACAACATATTATTTGTTGTTTTCGAAGTCATTCGGTTTTGTTTCGTTTCTCCTAATTATTTTTTATTAAATCCAAGCCAAGGTCAAGTCCACCTGTCCGGATCCGCTACAATTAATTTCAAAAATAGTTGAGAATTATCTACGAAAATATCTACGTTCGAGCCACATTTATATAAATATAGATTTATAAATTGTCATAATTTTTGGTTTTCCGAACGAGCGCGAATTTCCCGGTACTTGTCCATTTTCCGTGCTTACTCCGCATCAGGCTACATCCGCCTACAATCTCAACAAATTTCGTCTCCTTTTGGGTTTTTTGGCTCCTGAAGTTTTTCCACATTTGAATTCTGCCGCAAATTCTGTCCTTTTGACGTCGCCGCCTAGTTTCCAAATAGTTCCTTGTAGTCGCATTTTATCCGCGATCTCACCTTTCTCATCACAGTAGTGTGACCAGCCACTGCTTCGCACGAGGTACCTATTGCGCAAGTCAATCGACAAGCGCTGACCAGCTAATTTACTTTGAGAATGCCCACGGGAGACGACAAAAGGCCGCGTTCGATCCCATCCATCCGTTTGGACAGATCTCAATTCGCATCTCCGCGAACGCCTCTTTTAAAGCCTAAGGCAACCAGTGCCATTGCAAGGGCAAAGAGCGACGAATCCGTCAATACTATTCCCGGTCCCTCACAAAGGCAGACTCGCTCCGTGGCAAAAATGGCTCAAAGTGCGGTCGAAGTGGCGCTGAAAAAGTTCATCGCCACAACAGATCGGATTAGCCAATTTGAGGCCAACATAAATACTCCGGGCGCCCCAGAAACGGAACGATGCACCCAGTATATGTGCGAAGTCCATCGGGACCAAATTCGGGCCCTGTGGGAGAAGGTGGAGAAGAGCTATGAGAGCTGCTCCGATCTACTTGCCGTGTCCGGCGACAATACGGCCAACTCGACAGTGCTGGAATCGAAGTACAGCTACTGCTACTCCGTTTATTCGAGGTGTATCGCCCAGCTTCAGGAGCAAATTGCCTCCCAATCCACTCAGGCTTCCGTTAATATCCACACGCCCGCGTCTTCAGGCTGCCGGTTACCGCCAGTGGACACCGAGGTCTTTGCGGGTGATTATCTTCGGTGGCCCACCTTCAGAGACTTGTTTACGGCCATTTACATCCAAAACTCGCGGCTCACCCCGGTAGAGAAGTTGTTCCACTTGCTGTCCAAAACAAGTGGTGACGCGCACGCTATTGTTTCGAAGGCTCCGCTTACCCATGAGGGGTTTGTCGCAGCATGGCAAAGCCTTACAGACCGCTTTGAGAACCGGCGTCTATTGGTCAATAGCCAGTTGAAGATCCTTTTCAACATCCAGGCTATTTCTCAAGAGTCCGGGGTCGCGCTGAAGGAGCTGCAAGCCACCATTCAGAGTTGTCTGACAGCTCTAGAAATGTCCTCCATCAATGTTGAGGCTAGGGACTGTCTCCTGGTGTTTATGATTTCCTCAAAGCTCCCCAAAATCACACTTTCTATGTGGGAGCAATCCGTACATAACAAGGACGAAATTCCAACATGGAAGGAATTAGATAACTTCCTGACAGAGCGCCATCGCACTCTGGAGGCCATCGACGACGACAGGCCTAGTGGCTCCGGGCAATTTCCGCCAAGGTCGGGACTTCCTACTGCCCCTGCTCGGAGACTCAATTCATACGAGGCTCGAGTGGTTCCGGGCCAAAAGGGCTGCGATCTCTGTTCGAGGGAGAGCCACCCCATTCGCTTATGTCCGCGGTTCCTAGAAATGGACGTAAATGGGCGCTCTGACTACATTAAGAGGAAGCAGTTATGCTTAAACTGTTTTGCCCGAGGGCACCAGCAGCGAGACTGCACGAGCGCCCATACCTGCTTCACATGCCACAGCCGACACCACACCCTCCTGCACCGCGGCAATCCGTTCGCTACCGCTCGAAGTCCGCCTACGCCAGCAAGGGCTCGAACCGCACAGACTGCCAGAAGCACAAACGGCTCAGAGGATCAGTCGGATGTGCAGGTGTGTTTCGCCTCCGGGTCAGGAGCCGTCCTACTGGGCACGGCCCTTATCAACGTGTGCCATTTGGGGTGCAGCTTCCAGGCACGAGTACTGATAGACTCAGGGTCCGAAGCCACTTTCATAACAGAACGACTGTTCAACCTTGTCAAGCTTCCTTTCAAGACGATTCAAGCCCAAGTTTCCGGCCTCAATCATACCATTTCCGCGCAGTCTACTAAATTGTGCCATTTCTCCATTCGGTCGCCATCTAGACCCGGGCTACAGTAAGACTGCGGCTTACGTTCTTCCGCAGTTGGCAGGAAATCTGTCATTATATCCGATTCCGCGAGATCGTCTCAAGGGGCTACCCAACATTCCCCTAGCGGACCCCAACTTCTTTGAGAGCTCCCAAGTCGATGTGTTAATAGGAGCTGACATTCTTCCGTCCATTCTCCTCGGTAATTCCAAGGCTAACATCTGCGGGTCGCTTCTCGGTCAGGAGACCATTTTTGGATGGGTGCTGACAGGCCCATTATCTCCAGCCAACCCCCGCAGCGTGTCCGTTTTTTCCACACGAGTTGCCCGTAGCCTCGGTGACTCACTGGATCAGCTCCTCACCAAATTCTGGGAGGTGGAAGATGTGCCCACACAGATCAGTTCGGAATCGGATTCAGTTTGCGAGCACAATTTTGTCCAGATGACGAGAAGGGATGAGTGTGGCAAGTACGTTGTGACGCTCCCCTTACGCGACCCCGAGCAGAAGGGTTCCGAGCTATCGGCTTCACGGTCCTTTGCTCTTGCTCAATTCCTGCGTAATGAGCAGCGCCTGAAGAGGGATCCGCCTCTTAAGTCCCGCTATGACTCTGTAATCCAGGAATACATCGACTTAGCCCACATGACCGAGGTTTCTCCCGCGAGCAGTTCCGCTACCTACTATCTTCCACATCATGCCGTCTTCAAGCCCGAAAGCACGACCACCAAGGTGCGGGTAGTCTTCAATGCTTCGAGCCCGTCCGCAAACGGGACCAGTCTGAACGACATTCTTTACGCGGGCTCGGTCTTACAACCCGACCTGACGATTCAAATCCTAAAGTGGCGATACTTTAGGTTTGTCTTCAACGCCGACATCGAGAAGATGTATCAGCAAATTTGGGTAGACCCCAAGCATACTCCGCTCCAACGTATTTTGTTCCGCAATCCCGATGGGGATATCCGCGACTACGAATTAAAAACGGTCACCTTCGGTGTCAATTGTGCCCCATTCCTAGCAATACGTGTCCTACAACAGCTCGCTGACCACGAAGAGTTGAAGTATCCGCAGACAAGCCAAATTATCCGGCAATTTATGTATGTCGATGACGTTCTCGCGGGGGCAGACTCCAAAGCCGAAGCCCAAGCTGCGATTCGGGAGCTAAAGGAGGCCCTCGAGTCGGCAGGGTTTCCTCTTAGGAAATGGACGTCGAATAGCAAGGCGATCCTGGTCGACATTCCGAGCGACCACCTCCTTCGTGCTGATTTCCTCGATATCGATGCAGAGAGCACGGCCAAGACACTCGGCGTGCGGTGGAAAGCGACGACGGACGAGTTCTTTTTTGTTCCGCCAGAATTGACTTCCGGCTCGTCATTCACGAAGCGCCAAGTCCTCTCCCAAATTGCCAAATTGTTCGATCCAGCAGGTTGGCTTGCTCCTTTCATTGTCCGGGCAAAAATGTTCATGCAGGACATTTGGCTTCTGGATCTAGGGTGGGACGACGCCCTCCCTCAAGATTTCTGTCAGCGATGGGTTGACTTCCTGAAGAATTACTCGGTTCTCGATCAGATTCGTGTTCCTCGATGGGTCTCGTTCCGACCACACCTAAAGATCGAGCACCACGAGTTCTGCGACGCTTCACAAAAGGCGTACGGCGTAGCAATTTACGTCCGTGTCGAGATTGGGTCTACGGTAATAGTGAACCTGCTGACTGCAAAGACTCGAGTGGCCCCAGTTAAAACGGTGTCGCTCCCTCGGCTAGAGCTGTGCGGTGCCCTGTTGTTGTCGGAGATGGCCACCGCCGTTCTGCCAAAGATGCCAGGGGCCGCGTCCGCCCTATACTGTTGGACGGACTCGACTATTGTCCTCGCTTGGCTGCAGAAGCCAGCGTGTCAGTGGACGACGTTCCTGGCCAACCGAGTGACCAAAATCAACCAGTTCACCGACGTGCAGAAATGGGCACATGTCCGATCCGAGCACAACCCTGCAGATCTCGCTAGCCGGGGCGTAGCTCTCCAAGATTTTGCGGACAACCAGTTGTGGTGGCACGGTCCTGACTGGCTGCAAAGGCCTCGCAGCGATTGGCCCAGTCAAGGCAATGATGCCCCTGTGACGGAACTCGAGAAGCGAGCAGTCAAGGTCCATGTCGCAAAGGCGCCCCCCAAAGATCTTCTTGAACGGTTTTCCACGCTCGACAGGGCATTACGAGTCCTTGCCTATGTTTATCGCTTCATCCAGAGCGCGCGGAAGATTCGATCTCCGTGCGAAGAGCACCTGACAGCTAATGAGATTACGTCGGCTGAACGTCTTCTAGTTTCCGTCACTCAGCGCAGACACTTCGTTTCTGAGATGGGCTGCTTAAGCGAAAAGCGTCCAGTATCAGCATCCAGTTCGATTCAAAATCTAAACCCCTTCATGGATTCGCAAGGCCTTATGAGAGCCTGTGGCCGGGTCACGTCCTCTGAACTCCTCCAATATGACGAACGGCACCCTATATTCCTTCCATACGACTGCCATCTGTCTCGACTCCTTGTTCAGTTTACGCATCGCATCACGCTGCATGGGGGTAATCAGCTGATGATCCGTTTGATCCGGATTCTGGATTCCAAGGGTGAGGAATTTGGTCAAGTCCGTCGTCTATTCTTGTAAGGTATGTGTCATCCACAAGAAGAAGTTGCAGACGCAACTTATGGGAGAGCTACCTAAGGAACGGACGTCCTTTTCGCGCCCATTCACGTACACCGGTGTGGATTATGCCGGTCCTTTCAAAATCAAAAACTATACGGGGCGAGCCTGCCTCATCACAAAAGGGTATGTGTTGGTGTTTGTGTGCTTCTCCACTAAGGCCATCCATTTAGAGCCTACGTCGGACCTCACGACCGAGAAATTTCTGGCTGCTTTCGCTCGGTTCGTGTCCCGGAGAGGATGCCCCCGTCAAGTGCAGTCGGACAACGGGAAGACCTTTGTGGGGGCAGCGGCCCTACTATCTCGCGATTTTCTCCAGAGCCTAAAAGGGGCTGTGACTGATGCATATAGTCACCAGCAGCTTCTCTGGCATTTCATTCCTCCGGGAGCCCCCCACATGGGGGGCCTGTGGGAGGCGGGCGTCAAGAGCTTTAAGACCTTGTTCTACAAGTCCACCGCAACGCGGAAATACACCTTTGAGGAGCTGGCTACTCTTCTGGCGAGGATCGAGGCGTGCCTAAATTCGAGGCCGCTCGCGCCAAGCTGCCCAAGCTGTACAGCCGGCTAAGCCTGGCCTCGGACAAGTTTCGGGGTGTAAAAAATAATATTTGTTATCGTTGGTATACTTGTTGCGTATAAAAATAAATTTATTTAAAAAGAACACTTCATATCGATATTTCATATATATTTTCTTTATTAAACCTTCTCCAATAAGATTTTGTCTGGGGGTCATTTCATGTTACTTTGGGTTAGAATAGGCTGATTTTATTGAGGTTAGGTTTCGTGCCACGTTCGCACTGGACCTGGCAAAGTTTGAGGCTAGATCTACTCTATAGCGATAACGCATCGAGGCCTTGCCTATGGTGCCTATGGTGTCGAGCAGGCAGATTGACCTGCAGGAGGATGCCTCTCCTGGTGGCTTGCCAGGCTTTGCCAGCAGCAGCAGCCGTTGCTTTTTCCACCTGTCGGGAAACGTCCCCTCCAGGAAGCACTTGTTGAAAAGGCTGGCTACTTCCGCCGGCAGTAGCGGTAGGGCAGCTTCGTCGCTCTGTTGGGGATCGCGTCCGGCCCGGGTGCCTTCCTGGGCTGCAGCTTCCGACCGACTTGGAGGACCTCAGCCTTCGTTACCCAGTGGACGTCACCTGCATCCCTACCCGGGGGGTCTGCAATCTAACGCCCCGTCAGGAACAGGACTCTGACAATCCCCTTTAGGGTTACCGTGTCGGATGGGACTTGCCTTCCGCATTGAGCCTCTTGACCACCATCTTGTATGCTCCTCCCCATGGGTCCTCGTCGGCGGCATCGCACAGCTTCAGGAAGCACTCCCTTTTGCTGTTGCTGATGGCGGTCTTTAGCTCCCTCTTTGCCGCTTTATGGCGGTCGCTGCTTGCGGGTAGCCGTGGGGTGTCCCTCGCGCGCTGCATCAGCCTTCTGGTGCGGTGCGACGCAGCTCCGCAATCTCCTCGCTCCACCAATACACCGGCGAGTGGTGCCTCCGGAACGGCTTCCTTTGGAGCATGCTCCGACTGCAGGCGCCTTCCAGCGCATTTGCCCCATCGGCCTCGTCTACCGAGAAGCCCTCAAGGGCGCTTTCAAAGGCCAGCGGTCTGAAAATGTCCTGGCGGAACGCCTTCCTAGGCTGGGGCGGTGTGACCCTCTAGTGACCTACGATGCCAATCGATGGCTTCGTGGTCGCTGGCGATATAGGCCTCGCTGACCCTCCATTGCGCTAGGCGGGTTTGCGCGTGTGTGGTCGATTACCGACCCGGCTCCCGCCCTGCTGAAGGTGTGCCGGGATCCTTCGTTCAACAGGACCACGCTTCCTCTCCGCAGAGCCACAGGGCCGCTCTGCCCGTGCTGTCGGTGTCCCAGCCATGGCCGCTACCAATCCTGTATGGCTCGCTGAAGATCGCCACCTCCTAGCCTAGCTCGCGCACCGTCTGCGGCAGGAGATTCTGCGCTGCTGCAGTGATTCAGATTGAGCTAAATCAACTGCATCTGGGATTGTGGGTCCCGCTACAGCTTTTTTTAAGGCTGGGCAGTCTCTGCCGCCGGCCTGGTGCCACGTCTCCTTCCTTCCGGCCGCAGAGCAGATGAAGCATCATGGCCTCCTTAATACAAGAGGCTGCTCTATGTCCCGGCTCCCCGCATTTTATGCAGTATCCGCTCTTGTTCACTGGGCTGTTACAGTGCACGGCAATGTGCCCTGTTTCCAGGCACATTGTCTTCGCTGAGGGCACAGGGGAGTGCGTACCCACGGCTGCTCCAGGGTGGTCCGAGCGCCGATGTCATCGTTTCCGTGTCCGGTTGGTGGGCTGGCTGTTTCTCCGCGCCGACAGCTTCGGCCGGAGTCCAGAGGCGAAGGTGGTTTCGTGTTGTTCACCTCCCACGACAGGCTGTCGTCCTCGGTATCTCGGCTTCCATTTCCGTCTCTGCCACCAGTGGCCGTCTGCGGCGGTTTAGCTGGATCATCGCCGTCCGAGATGATTATCAGCTCAGGCGGATTGGGTGTGGCTTGGCCGTTGCCGTTCTCGGCCTTGTCCTCTGAATACTCTAGGAGGACCCCGTTAGGGTCGAGTCCTTCTACGAGAGCTATTGGTCAGCTGCTTTCTAATCGCTTGACCGATGGTGCCTTCGTTCGGTCGGGTGGCAGCTTCCTCTGCTTTCAGGGTACCTGGACATGGAGGGCCCGAGGGCCTCCTCGATGCATCGTACCAGATGCATCCAGTCGGAGTCGTTTGACGCCATGGCTGTGGGGAAACAAAGTATTATTAGCCTTGATGGTGATTAAAGGGCTACTTAGAGGGTTTTAGTCGTAGTTAGTTGTTAGTTTTAGGGGAGTTACAGGATGCAGGCACTGGGAGCATTGAGTTTCCCCCCTTAGGAGGACAGTCAGGGTTTTAGCGCCACTCGACGGCTAAATGTTCCCGTGGCTGGGTTTTCTCGATGCTGTGCCGCCTTGGTGCGGGCTTCTTGATTTTAGCGTCACTCGACGGCTAAAATGTCCTACGTGGCGATCCTACTGTGGGTCTTCATTCACGTCTTCGCAGATCGTAGTGCTTCCTCTGCTCCAGCGAAGCCCGCTGCGTGTTTTCCTGGACCACCTTGAATATATCTCGGAGCAATTCCGCTTTCGCCACGGGCGAACTGGGAACATGGCTTGGTCCCGGGGTGACTTCATCATATAGGGCCCCTGGGAGTCTTGGTTCTCTGCTTTGAATGATGAAAGCCGGACTGAATCCGGTGAAATCCGACACGCTGCTATTTATGGCCAGTTTCAATTCGGGTAGTAGTTCATCCCACGTCGACTGCTTGTCCTCGATGTATTGTGCGACCATAGTTTTGATGGTGCGATTGGCCCTCTCGGTCGGGTTTTAATACGGTGTAAAGGGTGTTGTATGTTGGTTTTGCTTTCCCGCCTACTTGCACAAAGCTTGGAAGGACTGACTCGTAAATTGGGTTCCGTTACCGCAAACAAAGGTGCGCGGGATCCCGAAATGATTCAGAATCCTTTCGCGGAAAGACTTTTCCAGATGCGCCGAAGTGGCTTTTCTTAAGGGTACCAACTCAACCCATTTCGAAAAGTCGTCAAAAAATACAAGAAGCATGCTTTTCGCGCTCTTGGACCGCGGAAGGGGCCCAATAAAATCCGCGTAGACCGTGTCAAAGGGCTCACTGATCTGCCTGGTGAACATCTTACCCGCTGCCTTACTCTCGCTGGTGGTTGTTCTCCTGATGCCGAGGTGTCCCGCCGTGGGGTGGTCATGACATTCCGACAGCACTTGCTGCCGGTGTTCTTTAACCACACACAGTTTCCAAATAACTGAGTCTTCGTCGTCAGGTCGGGATCCGATATGCCGATACAACTGCTGATTCTCGAACACATACTCCGAGAAATCTTCAGGTTTGTTCTGAACAAGTTTCTACATTCGGTGAAGACAGGTTAAACCGGGTGGATTCTCCTGAATCATATGTAGTACCTCCAGGGGCTGTCGTGACAGCGCATCTGCGACGACGTTCTGGCTCCTGCGTCGGTACGTGATGTCAAATTCGCACTGTTGCAATTCTAGCGCCCAGCGCGCGATTCGACCGGTGGGGTTATCGATTGAGTTGAGCCACTTTAAAGCGAGATGGTCCGTTATAACTTCAAATCGATATCCTTCTAAGTAGCACCTGAGCTTCCTGATGGCCGAAATAATTGCCAGGCATTCCTTCTGGGTAGCTGAATAGTTCTTTTCAGTTGCAATGAGACGTCGGCTGGTGAACGCGATGACGCGTTCTTCCCCCTGGATCTTCTGAGTTAGAACGGCTCCCATACCTATGTCGCTAGCGTCGGTTTCCATGGCAAACTTTTCGTTGAAATCGGGGCAGGCGAGCACAGGGGCCCCCGTGACTTTCCTCTTCAATTCTTCAAAAGCATTCTGCTGCTCCTGCTGCCATTGCCATTTCTTTCCTTTCATCAGTAACAGAGACTTGGGCTGCACTATACTGGCGAAGTTGGGTACAAACCTCCTGTACCACGTCGCGATACAACATGTTGCATGTTGTGGGCGGGCTCAGTGGCCGTACTGCCGAAATCTTGTCGGGATCGGTGTGAATTCCTTTTTCACTGATGAGATCCCAGGCTGCGCTTAAAGAAACATTTTTTTGCGTGGAGGCGAAGGTTCGCCTTTTGTAACCGTCCGTGGTCCTAAAGAGTGCGTCCGATGATGATAATATCATCGCGTTGGGCCTATGACGCTGTCGAGCGCTAGCTGGAACGTGGCTGGTGCTGAGTACCCTCCCGGGTACTGTAATAGTAGTGCATGGGGATTTGCCAATACCCACTTTTCAGGTCAAGAGTCAAGATGTATTTTGCGTGGCGTAGACGCTCCAAGATGTGAGTTATTCTTGGCAGCGGATACGCATCTGGGATAGAATTGGCATTCAGTTGCCGAAAATCGACACACAACCTCATTTCTACCGATTTTTTGCCGACGAGTACAATCGGCGCGCTGTGGGGACTTCTTGAAGGCTCTATGCAGTCGTTCCGTAACAGGTCGTTGATCTTTTCATCAATAATTCTTTGCATCGCGGGATTCTTTGGAAAATACCTTTGCATAATTTTTCATCCCACATTGTGCCGAACACTAAGGCAATAGGTGACACTCCGGTCAATCCCTCGAAATTGGCCAGTTCTTCCTGTAAAAATTCATTAACCCATGGTTCTACTGCTTCCTGCTCTATGATCTCCGAGGTTACTGCGAGGACTCCCACAACGTAAGGTGTATACTCTGGTTTGGTTGGGGCAAGCATCCGTGATTCTTCCTCTGGTTTGGTTGCACTCGCATCCTCGTTCCGTCGAAATGGATTATTCCTCACCGCTATTTCGTCCCGAGTTCCCAAAATACTGTTAGTCGGTGCGGCTGGCATTCTGCACCCTGGTTCATTGCTCGTTGGCCCTGGCACTGCTTTCTTAACGTTGTCGATCGGCTCCGGGGAGATTTCGTTTATCAAAAAAGGGGACAGAACTAAATCACTTTTAGTTCAGGCTACAAGGAGGGGGTTAAGCTGAAGTGAAACGCGGCCACATTGTAGAGTTGCGGACACTCCGCAGAGAAAATCCATGCCTAACAGTACATCTTCCATGATTGAAGGTAAAACTAAGAGTGGCAATTTGACACAACGTTGGTCCAACTGGACTGTTGCTACCAGTGACTGGCTGCTCTCGGGTGACTGCGATGGTAACATTCATTAGTCCGTATTCCTCGGCGACCACACTCCCAGCAAAAGAAAACTCTGGCATTTCCGCAATCGTATTCAAAATGCCCCTCCTGCGCACAATTCCGGCAAGCTAACCTGAAATTTGGCACCATGGCCACGTTCTCTGCCCTAAAAACAGATTCCGAGACCGCAGCAGCTGGTGCTCGTCCAGGTGACCGCGTAACATTATGGCGACTCATCGGCGGTGCTTCTGGATATGACGGCCTCCTTCCCATTATTTTCGGCGGCGGCCAGCATTCTTCCTGTGTCTTGATCCCGTGTGACCTCGAAGTTGACTGCTAAAATAGTCAATTGTTCCAACGTCATGAACTCGTGTCTCCTAGTAAATAGTTGATAATCCGGTTGGAGATTCTCATAAATCCTCTCCAACTCCTGTTCCGGGCTGTATCCCGCTCTGTGCATCATTAAGTGATTCCCATTGTCGTTGGTATCTCGTGCGGATTTCATCCTCAAGTCGCTGAAAATACCTCGATGGCAAGAAAAAGTGAAGGAACACCTTCTTCCACCTTGACTTAGTACGCTGTGGCTCGTTCCTCGAGGTGCAGGATGAACGTGATCGGGTCCGTTGTCCCATCAAAAGTTATTCCCCAATTCCGTAACTTTTCCGCCAGAGTCGCTGCTCGGCTTTCCTGGGAAAAATGTCCCGCCTGGCTGTGTTTGTTTCGCCTACTATATCGGTAGTGCTGCTGCTGCCACGTACTGGAACTTGAAGATTCGTGGGACCTGGTTGATGGGGACTCGGCGTCCGTTGTTTCCTCTCACTGAACGCGGCCAGAATCTCGCCTTCACATTCCTGTAGTCGCTCTGCCATATCCTATACATGATCCTCACGATTATTGAATGCAGCCAATTGGCTTCGCATTTGTGCAACAGTAATACCCCCCAAAAATTAGAAAGATTTGCTAAACAGTTGGAAAATTCGTAGCGAGAGTCAACGAAGCTCAAAGAAGTTCGACGGCGAATATAAATGTTTATTTTTGACGTGTTAGTAAATTTCCAAGCAAAGCGATGAGAAACCGAAATGAGGCATAAGGTGATGGTTTAAATTTTGTACGACGGTGAAAACGAAAACTCGGATCAGTAAAACGTGTTGACTCGGCGACGATTGTGTTCGAGCTTCCATTGTCTGTACTCGTGGTCGATTGGTCAGAGACGGCGATGAGAGTGAAAACAAGATGGCTGCGCTGTGGAGAGAATAGGTTAGCTTCTCTCTGCCTCGTGAATTTTAAAATCTCGCGACCTGATTTGGTTCACCTGTAGAGGACCCTTCCTCTCTCTCTCTTTGCTATGCTTTTGTGACGCCCCCTTTTAGAGGCGCCACAACGACATGTAAATAAAACCACCTGTACATATTAATCATGATCGTAAGCATGTAAATATATACGTATAAATAAGTTACATAGGAATCCTACGCGAGAATATATGCATTTTTTATATAAATATATATTAATCATAAACATAATCATAATCAAAAGCAAAACGTAGAAACATAGAAACACAAGCCTGTAAATATGAAGAAGCAATTAATAACTAATAACCGCGCCGCGCACTCACCCACACACACACACGTGTGCAAACTCCCGCCAATCCCATCTAATTGGCCGGGCAACATATATAATCTATGTAAGTCCTATATAAGCCCTCTTACTGTTGTAAAACCCAAGTAGCGTTTTTAACCTACATTATCTCTACACTCTGTTTGTGTAAGGAGGCTTAGATGCCTGGCAGATGCATAAACTATTGCCTTTTGTTGTCGCAACTAGTACTTGGAGCTAGGTGGACGGTTGGGTTGAGTAAGGGTCTGAACACAGCGACAGCCTCCGATGCATGCATGAATAAAAGCTCTTCGTTGAGGTTCTACCTTACTTATTACTCTTACTGATTTTATTAATGAAACTTAACAACGTTTATAGGTACAAAAGTGCTTATGTTAACAGAAATAACGTAAAAGAAATAGTGTGCGGTTACTGTGAATGTGGGTCAGTGTCAGGAACTGAGACCATTGCCCCAGTTCATTTCTTCGTCTCAGCCGACTATGCATATTCGCTTGACCTGGTAATTGATACTTTATTTACGATAAATGCAGGTCGCTGCGACTGAAGAGTTATTACATAATGTGTGTTGTGTCTGAAATATTATTACTTATGACTAAATACTGCTGCGACTGAACATTCTCCCGGCCGTTGAACAAGTGTTCAACCTTCGCTAAGGTCGAACGAGAAACTTCGTTGGGTAGGTTCTGGTGGCGGTTGTTCCGTGTTCTGCCTGAGTTCGGGTGTCTTGGTGTTCTGCCTGAGTTGGTGTCCATTTTCCGACCGTTCGTCTGAGAGCCCATGCAATGCCTAATAGTATTGACATAGCTAGGGCCATATAAGCGACTACTTGATGATGCTGAGTAGTGTTGGTCTGATCTTTCCAAGCGGTCTCCTTTAATTTGGCCAACTGGTGTTGCAAGGCGCCCAGTTCCTCCAAGTTGACTTCCTTGGCTGCCGTTCCTTAAAGTGGCTCAGGAGGGTTCTTACGATCAATCCTTGTGATATTGCCAAAACGGACATATGTAGCCTTTGTTTCGCTGACTACGGTGCAGAATGTGCTTACGCTAGTTTTTGAATTGCGTGCAGTGCAGCTTGGGGCCATTGATAATAAACCCGTTCCGTAAAGTTGCACTGTTAACGATGTTCCTTTGCACACCGCTTGAAGTTAAACGAGCCTGCGTGTGGCAAACATCCACCTGTTTCGTTGATGCGTTGCCGACAACAGCTCGGCCCTCGGCTGAGAGACTTCACATATAGTTTCCGTCTTGTTATTAAACAGCTGAAATTCACATCGATTTTCCACGCTGAATCTGACTTGATGGTTGAAACAGATGTGCCCGTCGAGTGGCAGCTCTAGACACTGCTTGAATTCATTCTTGGTCAAGCCCATGAACTGATCTCTATGGGCATTGACGGTTATGATTTCGGTTTCTAGCCTGAATTGCTGCGAGCTTCCAGCCTTCCATGTTGGGATCGCCATAATGCTAAACTGTTGTGTTACAGAAACCAGTGGTAGCGATATCTTGAAGATGACGTGGCTGCTCGTTGTAGTGCCTTCAAGGTGGATAATTTTGAAGAGTTGGATGACATTAACTGATGCTACTGGAAGCAGTTTGTGACGATAGTCACATTTATATAAACAATATATGTATATTATTAGTATAAGTATTAGGGTTAAGTTGTACATATTAGTCGTAAGCTGTTTATATTAGTTGTAAGTTGTATTAGGTATAAGTTAGGAGCTAGGGAAGTAGGGTTAAACGCACATCACCGCCAGCAACATCGCCGGCCATCACCGCCAGCAACATCGCTGGATACCACCGGCTACTCCGCCAGCAACATCGCTGGGAAACATAACTAATAGGAAATAAGATAGACAAACAGTACAGAGAAAACATGAAACAAATACACATCTAAGTTAGGCATATTAAATGTCACCAGATCTATTACTTTCCCTACCCTCTCTAGCCAACCACGATCCTCTGGGCCCCCTCCTCCTCGCCTCGTCCGCCGCTGGGTCTCCAGGGCGGCAAGCCTAGCAGGACGGGACCATACGCGCCACGCTGCTGAGATTAATTCCGGGCGTTGGCGAGGTGACGGCCACTGGGATCTTTCCAAGCCTAGCCTAATCTCGGGGAGCCGCCACAGGGATTAGCCCGGGCGGAACGCGGGCTACCGCGAGTCACGGGGCATAGCTGGGAGGCAGCCCGCCGGTGGATACACCAGGCATGTGCATGCGTGTAGGTGAGTGTGTGGCCGAGTTCGCAAATCACAGTGGCCGCCGGCAAAACCCACCCCTTTAAAAATCCTCTATACGAAACGGCACCTCCATGTACTGGCGTTTCCAAAAACAAATGTTTCTGGATGGGGCTCTGGGCCGCTGAGGATCATCTCGGCCGTAGCGCATCATTACAGAATGGCGCCCGTAAACAGGGACCGTCAGGACATGGAGGATGTAGGAATACCTACTACGGTGGATTAAAGACCCACCGGCCGAACAGAGATTTTTAGCGGAGGGTATACATACATATATGTATGCATAGGCAAAGCCAGAAATTGCCAGAAATTGCGACGCACGTGCAGCCACCAAATGCATACATACATACACGCATGTACAGAAACGACCAGAAAATGGTAATAGCGACGCACATGCAGCCGCCAAACGGTACCTTGTTTTGCCCAAAGTTAGCGAAAAGGGGAAAGCAAAAAGGGCAATAGGAGAATTCCATTAATGAGAAATACAGTCTCGTCAAAAGTAGGCAGCGAGATTCGCATTTTTAGACAATAAGAAGAGAGAAAGAAACGTTGCATTGCTGCCTCTGCCGACGCCGGCAGAGCAGAGCAGAACCGAAGGCTGCACGTGCAGATCACGCGACGGGTGTAGACATACATATGTACATTGTAGTACATCCACATATTTACATAATTGACATACACATGTTATAGTATATATATACTAATGATCCGCTTCTGCTTGCGCTGCCATCAGGGCAGGGAGCAAGTATATATACTGTCCCTTTGACTAGCAATATGACACTCAGTAATACTCTGTCGCAAAGAACACATCGGGAAGATAATTCGAAAACTTAAAAAAAAGGATACCAAGGAAAATTTAAAACAAGGAAAAAAACAAGGATACCAAGAAAAATTTAAAACAAGGACAAAACAAGGATAAAACAGAAGCAGCAAGGATAATAAATAACAAAATAATAAAATAAAACAAGGATACCCGGACTACGGGAGTCAGAATAATAAAATAAATTCGGTCTCGAATAAAATAAAAAAAAAAAAAAGAATAAATAATAAAACATAAAAGTAATGAATTAAATAATAATACAAATTAATAAATCAAAACGCACGGGGCAATTAGAATAACATCGATTAGGAAACATCGTTAAGGAAAAAAAAACATTGTCTAAGGAAAATATCGATTAAAATAACATCGATTAGGAATCATCGTACAAGGAAAGCATCGGTTAGGGATAATTAATACCGAAAACATCGGACTAGCATAATAAATCAATAAATAATAAGCCTATAATAAACCAATGAATATAAAACTCAAATAATAAAATAAAATTTAAATTCAAGTAATAAAATAAAAAGAAATAAAAATAAAATAAATCTAAAGGAAGAAGTTTAAATAATAAAATAAAAATAAGAACATAGGAACAGGAAGAAATATAAATAGAAATAAAATATCCGGCTACAAAAAAAAAAAATTAACTAAACAAAATAATACCAACTAATAAAATAAATAAAAATAATAATAAAATAAATAAAAATAACAATAACTAAAATAAATAAAACTAAGCACAATTAAATAATGAAAGGAAAATAAATGAAGAAAAATATATATAATAAACGACTAAAGTAGATAGATAATAATACCAACTAATAAAACTAATAAACATAAACATTAAGAACGCCACGAGCAAGAAGGAAAAACATACGTAGGAAATAATAAATAAGGAAAACCACAGGCGGAGACAAAGGAAAAATTAAAACATTAGGCACCCGGAACAGAGAAATAAGAAATTCAAACAAGATAACAAAATAGGAATTGGAAACTAATATTAAGGAAACAGCAAAGGAAATCATACGCATCGGAAACTAGAGGAATAAAACAACGACAACATGGGAGTTACATGGATCAGCTATAGAAAGAAGCTGGAGCTGGAGACAATCCTCCTCGAATTCGGATTGGAACGCGGAGGCACCGTGGAAGAACAGCGATCGCGGCTGATCAATTTCGCAAGGCAACCGGATCACGACGAAGGAGTACGAATTCGTCTCGAGGAACTAGAGAGAAACTTTGGAAATGCCGATGTACTTGGACTCGGAAACTAACTCACCGGGACCTGCAGCACCGACGGCACCACTTTTGATGCCACGGAGCACATCGCCTGCCGCAGGACGACGCCTGCCGACGAAGACCGAATTATCATGGGGACCTGGGAGCCTTAATGGATCGGATGACCAGATGGGGACTCTCGTTCGACGGGACGACGGATCCGCTCGGATTCATTGAGCACATCGAGGAACGGGCCGATACCTGCCGGATCGACCGGAAGTATCTGGCTGCAGCTTTAGTCGTGTTACTAACCGGCCGCGCCGAAAACTGGTATAGGACCAGTGGACTTCGAGAAGCCACCTGGACGGAAGTACGCAAGGAGTTTTTGGATTTCTTCTTGCCACCGCGCTACTACCAGCGGTTGGAGGACGAGATTAGGGCACGCTTCCAGAGGCCTAACGAGCCCTTCAAGGAATACTTGGTAGACCTGCGCCTACAAATGCGTCGGGCAGGATTCACACCGGAGCGTGAATTGGAGCGTGTTTACGACAACATGCTGCCTAAGTACCAACTCTTCACAAGAAGATAGGATTTTCGTACCCTGAAGGAATTAACTCGCTTAGTAGTCGACTACGAGGTAACTCGCAGTCGGGGCGAACAAACAAGGAATCATCGAGATATACCCTCACGGGTACCGCCTGCTGTCAACATGAACATGGATCGCACGGCTCGTCAGCCGCCGGCTCCACTCATGAGTAGGAATGCGAGTATGGGCCGAGGGACGGCATAACCATCGGGACAAGCACCGATAAACGTACGGGAGGCGTGCAGGAACTGCGGCCAGCCTGGACACTTTGCGGTGGACTGCCGGAACCCCAGAATAACTTTCTGTTGGGACTGTGGACGACGGGAGATACGGACAATGGAATGTTGTCGACGACGGGCATCGGGAAACGGCAACGGGCCTCGTGTGACCGGGAATCACCCGAGGAACCCAGCCAACCCGAACAACTAGAAGAAATAATACTCAAGCAACGCAGGGGGCGCATCCAAGCCGCCATCACCATGGTGGGACGAAGATTCGTAGCCACCCTGGACACCGGAGCTACTCACAGCTTCATCAGCGAGGACTTAGCAAAACAATTGGACAATACATATAACACACGGGAGATACGGACACAGGTCAAGCTTGCCGACCATCTTGCTAGTGATGGCGGACGTGCTGGATGATGTGCTGTTAGGGATGGATTTCTTGTGCGGAATCGGAGCCACCATTCAGTGCGGGGGACAAGCCATCCACTTGACAACAGAAGAAGCAGAAGAGATGCCGCCGTGGGCACGGACACGGACGTCAAGAGAAGCAGAAGAGATGCCGCCGTGGGCACGGACACGGACGTCAAGAGAAGCAGAAGAGATGCCGCCGTGGGCACGGACACGGACGAGGTCCACCAGGACGGGAGACATAGCAGAGCCACGCTCTAAGCAGGGGAGTCACACTCCATACACGAGGAACAGCAGAGGGAGTCACACTCCATACACGAGGAACAGCAGAGGGAGTCACACTCCATACACGAGGAACAGCTGAGGGAGCCACGCTCCATGCACAAGGAACAGCAGAGGGAGCCACGCTCCACACGACGAGGATCATCGGGCACGGTTACCCAGGAGGGGACGGCTGCCATACATCGAGGACAACGAACAGAGCCACGCTCTGAACAACGGGAGTCACACTCCACACACGAGGAACAGCGACGGGAGCCACGCTCCATACATCAAGAACAACAACTAGCACAGAGGCCAGTGCCACAGCCACGCACTAGGCAGAAGGAACTATGTCAACTACCGATACCTACGCCTCGGGCACAGATCCCGAACACACACGCGGCAACGAGCCGGGACACAGAAGCACCTACGACGACCAGCTGGAAACACGTTTTACCCGTGGCTGATGCCACCGCCGCGCAGCGAAACCCTTTTCGCACCTCCAAGAAACGTGTCCGTTTTCAGGACCACGTCGAGGAAACGCCGGAACCAAACGCGTCTCTATGCGGTACCGCCAACTCAGTGAACCATGCCCCAGAGGAAGAGCTGGACTCACTCGAACCGACACATCCCGTGTCAGAATACCCAGAACCTCGATTCCTCGAGCAGGAATTAGAGAAATTCGACAACTTATCCGGAGTCTCTCACATCGCGGAGCACCGGATCATCATGCGTAACGACCGACCGATAAAGCAGAGATATTTTCCACGGAATCCGGCCATGAGGGCCGTGATAGATAAGCAGATCGACGAACTGCTCAGGGATGGACGCATCGAGCCGTCGAAGAGCCCGCACAGTGCACCCATTGAACGGAGATGCTAGGATGTGCATCGATTATAGGCAACTCAACGAGAACTCTGTGCCGCATGCATACCCGCTGCCAAGGATCCATCAGATCTTGGAGCGGTTACGAAACGCAAAGTACATATCGACGCTGGACTTGAAGAACGGATACTGGCAAATCCCGGTGGCTCAGGAGAGCCGGGAATGCACAGCCTTCACGGTCCCGGGCCGAGGTTTATTCTACTGGCGAGTCATGCCTTTTGGACTTCACTCGGCGCCGGCAACTTTTCAACGGGCCTTGGACACGGTCATAGGACCAGACATGGAACCGCACGCGTTCGCTTACTTGGACGACATTATCGTCATTGGATCGACTTTGAAGGAACATGTAACGAATCTGAGGGAAGTGTTCCGCCGGCTACGACGAGCCAATCTACGGCTGAACAAGGAAAAATGTCGCTTTTTCCAGCGACACATCGCCTACCTGGGGCATGTAATTTGTGAAGAAGGAATTCACACGGACCCGGACAAAGTGGCCGCGATCCGCGAGTTGCAGCCGCCAACTTGCCTGAAGGAACTTCGGAGATGCCTGGGAATCGCTTCCTGGTATCGTCGATTTGTTCCCAACTTCGCCGATGTTGTGGAACCGATGACATCGCTGCTGAAGAAGGGCCAAAAGTGGGACTGGACATCGAGGCAGGATCAGGCCTTCCAGGAGTGGAAGACAAAGCTAACGGAGGCACCCGTCTTAGTCTGCCCGGATTTCGAACAGAAGTTCGTATTACAAGCGGATGCCAGCGAATGTGGCATCGGAGCCGTTCTGACGCAGACCATCGAGGGACAGGAACGAGTTGTGGCCTATGCCAGCCGTCGCCTGAACGGCGCAGAAAGGAACTATTCGGTGACTGAGAAGGAATGTCTCGCCATCGTGTGGGCAATCAGGATGATGCGCTGTTACGTTGAAGGATATCGCTTTGAAGTTATCACGGATCATCAGGCCTTAAAGTGGCTGAACTCCATCGATAACCCGACCGGCCGGGTGCACCTTGGGTCACCACAACGGCTGCCCAGGAAATCCTGTGCATGGCCAGCCGCGGGGAGAAAGGCTGACAGGACTCGCCGCAGAGAGGCGGACAAGACTCGCCGCAGAGGGCGAGACGGCGCCGGGAGGTGCCATGGGCCGACTCACCGGAGAACTCGGCGGAGGAGGAGGAGAAGCAGACGGAACCCCGCTGGAATACCGCCCCCTCGAGAGAGCCATGGGTGCCGGCCCCACCCGCATGGGCCACTCCAACAGGGAGATTACCCGCCCGTCTCATAGACAGGATCTATGACCGGCTGGCGATCCGGGGCCAAAGGGTGTGGCGATACCTGGACAAGGAGCATGGCCAGAGATTCAGGATCCAGGTGAATCTACGCGGCCGAGTGCGCGTCACACTTCGCCCCACCCAGACGTAAAGGGGGGGTGTGACGATAGTCACATTTATATAAACAATATATGTATATTATTAGTATAAGTATTAGGGTTAAGTTGTACATATTAGTCGTAAGCTGTTTATATTAGTTGTAAGTTGTATTAGGTATAAGTTAGGAGCTAGGGAAGTAGGGTTAAACGCACATCACCGCCAGCAACATCGCCGGCCATCACCGCCAGCAACATCGCCGGCCATCACCGCCAGCAACATCGCTGGATACCACCGGCTACTCCGCCAGCAACATCGCTGGGAAACATAACTAATAGGAAATAAGATAGACAAACAGTACAGAGAAAACATGAAACAAATACACATCTAAGTTAGGCATATTAAATGTCACCAGATCTATTACTTTCCCTACCCACTCTAGCCAACCACGACCCTCTGGGCCTCCTCCTCCTCGCCTCGTCCGCCGCTGGGTCTCCAGGGCGGCGAGCCTAGCAGGACGGGACCATACGCGCCACGCTGCTGAGATTAATTCCGGGCGTTGGCGAGGTGACGGCCACTGGGATCTTCCCAAGCCTAGCCTAATCTCGGGGAGCCGCCACAGGGATTAGCCCGGGCGGAACGCGGGCTACCGCGAGTCACGGGGCATAGCTGGGAGGCAGCCCGCCGGTGGATACACCAGGCGGAGCCGCCGGGCCGCGGTGCTTGGGTAATCCAGGCCGTGGTTTTAGGTCAGGATTGTGGGCGCGGGAGCGAGCTGCTGGGACTCCAGAGCCACGTCTCCAGTCTCTAGTGGAGGGTCCGGCCGCTGGGACTCCAGAGCCGGCAGTTTTCGTCCCACCCAGCGTGGGCAATAGGGAGTCTATAAAGGGCATGTGCATACGTGTAGGTGAGTGTGTGGCCGAGTTCGCAAATCGCAGTGGCCGCCGGCAAAACCCACCCCTTTAAAAATCCTCTATACGAAACGGCACCTCTATGTACTGGCGTTTCCAAAAACAAATGTTTCTGGATGGAGCTCTGGGCCGCAGCGCATCATTACAAGTTGATCCGCTGGGATATGTTCCCGAATCTGATCCAGTTGCTCCCAAAATTGCTTGGAAGACACTATCAGTGGGCTAATTGTTCGATGGCGAACGTCAGTGAGCACATTAGTTATCTCACTCTGCATCCGCTGCAATCCAGTTGCCACCAGCGTTAGCTGAGCTGTCAGACTCATAAACGCTTGCTGTAGGTGGTCGCCTTGGTATTTTCCTCTTTCCAGATTGATGGTCCCTATCTGGCTCTCTAGTGTTCTGATCCGATCGTTAGTGGCTGAACTGCTCGTACTGACTATGTTTATTGTTGAATCCAAGATTGACGTCTGATTTTTCAAGAGCATCATTAATACGTCGTCATTGGACTTGACCTCCTTGATCACCTTGAATATGTCGTCGGCATACTTGAGTCCAGAACGCCAAATAGTGAATTCGCTACGTTTCCGACTATATCAAGTGGTGCTCTTCGTTGCCGGGAATGATGAATCAACTCATTTCCTGATTGCAGCTCGCCATATACATGTTGAAAATGCTCATATACTGATTTACAAGCATTGATGTTTCGGAGTTCTAAACATTTGTGTTTCAGTTCCGCTATCCCGTTAGCCAATATTCCCATTTCGCTCCAATATGGCTTTAAGTCGTAATATACAATTATCTTGCATTCTGAGATTGCCATTCTGGAGGTGCCGAGCCATTCGTAGAATATTCCTGGCTGGCGTTACGTTTACTGATTGTCCCATTGCTAACGGGAGTATGAGTAGCATTGCCAGCAATGTTGGGAGGATCGGTAAGGACATCTTCTTCTTCTGAGTCCTCACTGCGTCCTCACCGGAGCTGTGTGGACGTTTTGTGGCTGTGGCTGATACCAGTAGCCGTTTCGCAGATTTTACTGCAGCTTCCTATAGGCCGCCAAAAGATGGTGCGTTTGTTTGCGCTTCCAAGACTCTTTGCACCTCCCTTTCTAGTCGGAGGAACGAGTGCTTGTCATATCCTTCCCTGACTGAGTCTTCGCATCCTTCATGAACCGAAAAATGGATGTCTTGATATTGGGACCATAGTGAGTTTACTGAACTCCTTGTTATGACCCTGCTGGTTTCTGAATATTCTTTCAGAGCTCGTTTGACGGAGTCGGCGCACAGTGTAAGATTTTGCCAATCTAGGGCACCTTAATTCAAAACCTTTCGTATTTTTTGAGATTTCAACTTGAAATTTTAAATGAACATTCTACAAATCCCAAAGAATTGGAAAGATATAAGAAAATGGGCGGAGCATTTTCGTGGGCGCCAAAATTAAAAAAAAAAATTACATTTCAAAACATATAAATTAAAAAAAAAAAAATAATTAATTAAAAAATAAATATAATTAAATAATTTTAAATAAAAAAAAATAAAGAAATTTTACAGCTTTTTGGCCGTCAAGCTTATTTGAGTCGAGTTTGTTTCAGAGCTATTGTCACCGTATTGATCTTAAGACACTAGATTGGTGCATTTTCTGAAAGCCCTTAGTGCCTAATTTACGGTGGTGTTAAAAAATTTTAAAGAAATAGATCATATGATTCTTAGCACCTCCATAAGATCACCATTTGTATGTACACGCGAAGTTTTCATTATAAACTTGCATTATTTATAAATTTCTGGCTTTATCTTTTCCAAATCTTCGAAATTTGTTTGGAAATTCAAAACATAGTTTGGAAATATGTTATTACAATATAAAATTACCAAATGGCATGGCCAAACGCCATTACTGACTGTTCTGACTGTTACGTTTCTTGCTCAAACCTCCAAAAATTCAGCACGGGTTATATCACATATTTTCAAATTTAAGGTATTTGTGCAAAATATGAGAAAGATTTTATTTTTGAACTGCTTCTATATGAATTGCTGCAAATGGTGTATGTTCTGGTGTAATAGAATAAGATAAAATTATATAAATTTTTTTTCCACCGAAAATAGGAAACATGATTGTGATTTACTCATAGTTGAACATTTCTTAAAATGCAGCTTAAAGCGCATCGACGCCAAAAATAATTCTTTTTTTTTAATAAAGGCGCTCCAGATTGCCAAAATCTTACACTGTGCGGCGATCGCCCTTTGCCGCCGACATGCTGATATCAGTTTACGTGCAGGTTGCGCTAAGCTTGCAACGTCTGCAGGCGGCTGCCTTTTTTGGGGCATTGCTCGAGCCTTGAGCCATCGAATCGACTATAATGTTTCTGTATTTGTCGTATGACTCACGACAGTCGACGTAAAACTTCAAATACTCCGCGATTCTATCTTTCGTGGGAATAGTTTTGTCGCTATACGCAAATCGATTCCATGCGTCATCAATTGCGGCCAACTTTGTTTGATAGTATGTTGGATTTAGTTTCCTATCCGCTGAATCTTGCTTATAGTTGCGGATAAGCCTCGAGATCTCTTGACTGATCTCATCCTGCAAGTCTAACGCTCCTGTGACTGCTTGCTCCTCCTTGTTATACATATTGACAATTGTTTAGATTCCTGACCGGTGGGAGAGTTTCATTCGCTTTAACAGCTGGATACGCTCCTATTCCAAACCGTGTGTGGTCGACAGAATTAACAACTGGTCAATAGACTTGGGGGATTTTCAAATAGAAAAGGATTGTAGGCTCTTTACATTGTAATGGCAGTGTCAAAACAGAATCCCAAGAGTTACGGATTCTTTCCTGCGGGAGGTTCCCATGAGTTACGGAACTTTCCCTGTTGGTCTCACCAATGTTCTATGGCAAGAGTGAAATTATGGAAGATTCCCAAGAGTTACGGAATCTTTTCTGTGAGTTTGACGTATTCAGGATAATTTCCTGTGTGTCAGGGCTCACCAAATGGTTTTTATGGCGAGTGAAAAGTTAGGAAAATCCCAAGAGTTACGGATTGTTTCCTGCGGGAGGTTCCCAAGCGTTACGGAACTTTTCTCGGGATTGACGTCCATGGTTAACGTGTTCATCGGGGTCACCAAAATGTTTGTGTAAGGAGGCTTAGATGCCTGGCAGATAGTGCATAAACTATTGCCTTTGTTTGTCGCAACTAGTACTTGGAACTAGGTGGACGTTTGGGTTGGGTGAGGGTCTGAAGACACAGCGACAGCCTCTGATGCATGCATGAATAAAAGGTCTTGGTTGAGGTAGAACTCTTGCTGATTTTATTAATGAAACTTAACAATATTTTTAGGTACAAAAGTGCTTATGTCAACAGAAATAACGTATAAGAAATAGTGTGCGGTTACTGTGAATGTGGATCAGTGTTAGGAACTGAGACCATTGCCCCAGTTCATTTCCTCGTCTCAGCCGACTATGCATATTCGCTTGACCTGGTAATTGATACTTTATTTACGATAAGAGTTATTACATAATGTGTGTTGTGTCTGAAATATTATTACTTATGAATAAATACTGCTGCGACTGAACATACTTATACACAAATACATAGCCAATAAGAAACCTAACCCTACTTGACATATTTTATTATGGTTGTGTGGGGCTTTTGTTTCAGCATTCCCTTTCCTCCCTGTCCCGTTGCAAGTTTCGCGCCATGGCCCTACCCGCCGTGACACTTGCGACAGCCGCGGCAGATTTTATTCCGCCGAACCTTTTTTCCCCTCCAATTTGGCCCATCCGCGCGGCAAACACGTTAATCGGTTTTGCCATCCACGGCGCGACCCATAGTCAGTCTCCGCGACCAGCCGGAGAATTTCCGAGTCCGGCCAGCCCCGTACATCCGGCGACGCCACTCTCTGCCAGCTTTCGCGTATCATCCGGAAGAGATCCTTTTCAGTGCCGGTAGCCGCAAACACGCGGTGCTCGCTGCCGCCGGCCCTCACGGCGACTCGAGGCCCCTCCCGACTCCACAGGGCACCCGTTAGCTGGGACTACACAGGGATAAAAACCAGGAAAAATAACACCCATATAAAGAGGTTATACCCCCCAGCGCATCCGAAACTCCGTGCTGTCGAACGAAATTCGACCAAAACGGCCCGCTAACGTGAATTAATTATCCCATAGTCATCCGCGCACCCCGCCCCGAGCCCACGAGCTCGAAAACGCGACGCACACCGACAACACAATCGAGAGAGATCTAAACCTACCACATCCTGACCAAGAGGATTTACATTGGATATTAAAACTTCGACCATTGAACCGTAGCCGTGGACAGCGATCAACAGAGTCCCGGTGAGTCCGTTCCACGTAGAATTAAGAACCCGGGCCCGGTACACCGAAAAACTGAATTACACAGGTCAACAAGAAAAAGGGCTCAAAAATCATTTTAGAAAAAGCGATATAGCTCCTGAACCTGACGTCCTAAATTCAGGACCCATCTGAAATCTGAAAGGGAAAATATTGGCCTTTCATTTAAGTCCAAATTCAACTTTGGTACACGCGCAGTTTCTGTGTTATTAGCGTTTGAAAAGTGTCAAAAAAGTAATTTTTGGTACTTTGAGGGCGATTTCCTCAAAATTGGTACGTGAGAATTTTTTTTGATTTTCGAACTAGCAATATACAGAGCGAGATCTTTCACAATCTGAAGGTTTTATTCAAGTTGTTTGAACAATCTCACCATTCCTGCCGTATATATTAGAGTTGGGCGCGTGTCGTGTTAATTCTCGTGTCACACGTGAACACGACTTAACACGCATGTTCGTGTTGCACGCAATCAAATTCCGCGTGTTCGTGCGTGCTCATGTTGCGCACTCCAACACGACAACACGAAGCAATTTGACTTTTGGAAATGCAAATAACCTTAAGTGTTTTCAAAAACTGGCAAGCAAATTTTAAATATACCAATTCGCTCAGCTACAAGCGAAAGAGTGATCTCAAAGTCTGGCACGGTTCTGTGCGAGCGCAGAACAAGATTGCTCAGTAGTAATATGGATAAACTGGTAAATTTACACAAAAATATGAATTAATTTTAATGTGTTTTATATTTATTTTTCGCCTTTACTGTAATGAAAAATGAATAAAGTACCATTAATGTTAATAAGAAATTTAGCGCGTCTTTTTATTTATCCGGGCTCCACCAAAGGTTATTGTTAAAAAAGCTCACTGACTCAATATAATCATTACATTGAATGTAATATTATACAAAATTTAAACAAATTTGGAAAAAAACGTTCGTGTCGTGCGTGTTTCGTGCGTGTTAGTGTTGGACCAAAATCAACCGTGCGTGTTCGTGTTACACAAAATAAATTTTTTCGTGTTCGTGTTGTGTCGTGTTGAAAATTTTTGACACGCGCCCATTTCTAGTATATATAGTACCACACAGTGGTCCCCCCCAAGGCCAAAAAAAAAAAAAATTGTAAATTACACAGGTCTACAAGAAAAAACAACTTGAATAAAACCTTCAGATTGTGAAAGATCTCGGTCTGTATATTGCTAGTTCGAAAATCAAAAAAAATTCTCACGTACCAATTTTGAGGAAATCGCCCTCAAAGTACCAAAAATTACTTTTTTTGACACTTTTCAAACGCTAATAACACAGAAACTGCGCGTGTACCAAAGTTGAATTTGGACTTAAATGAAAGGCCAATCTTTCCCCTTTCAGATTTCAGATGGGTCCTGAATTTAGGACGTCAGGTTCAGGAGCTATATCGCTTTTTCTGAACTGATTTTTGAGCCCTTTATTTGCTATGTTGTAGCCCTGGAACTCAGTACAAAATGTGATGACTCAGATGTAACTCCCAAAAAAATTGTTCTAGTTCCAGGGCTACAAAGTAGCAAAAAAAGGGGTCAAAAAGCAGTTCAGAAAAAGCGATATAGCTCCTACTTTGAGGGCGATTTCCTCAATATCGGTGCGTGAGAAATATTTTTGGTTTTCGAGCTAGCAATATACAGACCGAGATCTTTCACAATCTGAAGGTTTTATTCACTGTACTTTTGTAAGGTCAATTTTTGTAGACCTGTGTTATTAGCCTTGTGACGCGTGCCGCGCACAAATAGTTAGAAAAGAAGAAGACAACAACTTAAATTCGAATGCGCGCGCGCGCCAAGAAAGGGGCACACTGGCGGCTAGCGGCACACTAATCCTAGACAAAGAAGAAGAAGGCGATCGCAACGGGCACACTAGGCCACGCCAGGGCCGTAGTAAATCACTTAGCAGCCGACAGCGATCGGAAGCTGTAAGTCTCTAGTAGCACACTTGCAGTAGTCAGCAGCGAAAGTCATTTTTTAGACCCGAATCTTCGGATTTGGGTGGTTATATGTTAGCCGAAGACTTTCGAGTCGCGGCAACAATTCGGCTGGCCGAATTCTCTCTCTCTCTGAAGACTTTAGAGTCCGCCCGCCCTCTCTCTCTCTCTGAAGACTAGAGTCCGCCCGCCCTCTCTTGCTGACGACCTTCGAGTCCAACCATTCTCTCTCGCTCGCACGAATCCCGAGCCGCTGGCAGAGCCTATCCATCGAGACTCGAGAAGCCCAGACGATCCACGACGCAGCATTCCAGAGCTCCGTGTCTCAAGTCTGTCAGAGAAACCCTGAATAAACACCAAACCTATTTAAGTTAACCGAATTCTCATCACTTTTCTCACTGGGAAACGGGCACCTTCTCTTACAGCTACCACTCGGACTAACTTTACTAGGCGAACTCTGGCCGTCCCCGAGCTATCTGGGAAACTGCGGCGGAGACCGTCACATTGGCGCCCGAACAGAAAGAGTGGTGGTAAGAGAAACCCGGGACCAGGAGAGCATGTCCGGCTGGGTGTACATGGAATTCGTAATGAACCCATCGGGCAAGTTAGAAGAGATACCGGAAGGGAAAAGGTCATAAATAAGTTGGGATCGAAAACGGAGAAGCAAGCGACCAACGATAAATATGGAGCGGATGAACGTGGAGTTCCTGGACTGGGTACGAAGCTGGGGAACATCAAACCCATTGGAGTTCATTCGGAAGATGGAGGATTGGGCAACGTGATACGGAATCCAGCATGACCCATTGGTGCGAGCGATGCCATTCATTCTGGAGGGCGACGCGCTTGATTGGTGGAACTGCACTCCAACCGAAATAGACAGCTGGGAGAAGCTGACGGGAGAGCTAGCGAAATACTTCCTACCGCTAGGGTATCGGAGGCAGCTCAGGGAGCAAATCACGCATCGAAGGCAGGAAGAAGATGATGAGGTTTACGGAGATGACGGATAAGGAGAAATTGGACCAGATCTACGCCAATTGCAGAAGCAGTGTGAAGCTGTTTATACGAAGAACGGCATTCAAGACACTGCACGAGTTCCTCGGATTGGCAGAGATAGTGCAGAGCATCGAGGAGGAAGATCTCGCACAGCCACAGCACGGACTCAGCCCAGAGAGCGGCTAGGGATTCGACGGTGCGGGGCAGACTGCAATGGCCACCGAAAAAACCATCGAGTGCTGGGAGACGGCGGCGAGCCCACCGGAGCAGGCAGGCTTGGGGGTTCGGAATCAGTACACTACACGGAAAGACGGAGAGACCGTGGTATACATGAGGTCAGCCGTTGGGGAGGAAGGCACGGACGCAGAGGTGCAGCAGGAGGACAACGAGGAGGAAGAAGGAAGGCGAGTGTCATGCAGGCAGAAGGAAGGCGAACAGATAACGGCAGGCATGGAGGAGGCTGAGCAAGAAGGAGAAGGAGGAAGAGACGACGAACCGGTGGCAAAGACAACAAGGAGTAACGAGAAGTACGCGGCAATCCAGGGCACAGCAGACGACTGGACAGCCAGCAACCCCAGGAGATAGGCAGGATCGGATGGAGGGGGACGATCCTACCGGTGACACGGAGGTAGGATGGACACAAGCCAGTGTCATGGAGAAGCGTGTTCGACAGAGGGAAGGCTTACAGTGCGGTATCACACGTGGTTGCCGATGCCTTATCCCGGCAGCCACTCGACCGACTACAACGTCTGGAAGCAGAAGACCAGCGTTGCAAATGGCTTCAACTAAAGATCAACGAAGTACGTGAGGATCGTCAGAAGTTTCCGGACTACATCATAGAGAACGGATAAGTGTATCGACATCTGGGACACCGCCCCGATGACCAGGATTATATACCTTGGAAACTCTGTGTTGCGGCCGAACAGCGGGCAAAAATTCTCGATGAATGCCATGATGCACTCACGGCGGGTCACCTAGGCATTAGGCAGACCATTCTGAGGATTTCACAGAAGTATTACTGGCCAGGAATGTTCCGCGACGTCAAGCGATACATCCGTCAATACATCCTTTGCCAGAAGTAAAAGGCGGAGCAGCGACAACAAGCCGGCAAGATGCTGACAAGGCAAGTCAGTGAGCACTTCGGAATCCTCTGCGCCGACTTTGTGGGACCCCTTCCGCGCTCTAAGGAGGGGCATCCCTTGCTTCTCGTCTTCTTCGACAGCTTTACCAAGTGGGTCAAGCTAGTACCACTGCGGAAGGCTACAACTTCCACATTAATCCGAGCGTTCCGAGAGCGGATCATAGGACGCTTCGAAGCCCCAAGAAAGGCGTTCAAGGAATTCCTAAACGAGACGGGAGTGGAGTTGCAAATCACCGTGCCCTCGCGAGAATCCCACTGAGCGCGCCAACCGCACAGTGAAGAGGATGATCTCCCAGTACGTCGAAGGGGAACAGAGTACCTGGAATAGCTTACTCACGGAACTCTCGCCGGCGATCAACACTAGTGTGTCGGACACCACGTGATATAGCCCCGCATTTCTGTTGGGAGGATCGGTAAGGACATCTTCTTCTTCTGAGTCCTCACTGCGTCCTCACCGGAGCTGTGTGGACGTTTTGTGGCTGTGGCTGATACCAGTAGCCGTTTCGCAGATTTTACTGCAGCTTCCTATAGGCCGCCAAAAGATGGTGCGTTTGTTTGCGCTTCCAAGACTCTTTGCACCTCCCTTTCTAGTCGGAGGAACGAGTGCTTGTCATATCCTTCCCTGACTGAGTCTTCGCATCCTTCATGAACCGAAAAATGGATGTCTTGATATTGGGACCATAGTGAGTTTACTGAACTCCTTGTTATGACCCTGCTGGTTTCTGAATATTCTTTCAGAGCTCGTTTGACGGAGTCGGCGCACAGTGTAAGATTTTGCCAATCTAGGGCACCTTAATTCAAAACCTTTCGTATTTTTTGAGATTTCAACTTGAAATTTTAAATGAACATTCTACAAATCCCAAAGAATTGGAAAGATATAAGAAAATGGGCGGAGCATTTTCGTGGGCGCCAAAATTAAAAAAAAAATTACATTTCAAAACATATAAATAAAAAAAAAAAAATAATTAATTAAAAAATAAATATAATTAAAAAATTTTAAATAAAAAAAAATGTAATAATATCATTTTATAAAGAAATTTTACAGCTTTTTGGCCGTCAAGCTTATTTGAGTCGAGTTTGTTTCAGAGCTATTGTCACCGTATTGATCTTAAGACACTAGATTGGTGCATTTTCTGAAAGCTCTTAGTGCCTAATTTACGGTGGTGTTAAACAATTTTAAAGTAATAGATCATATGATTCTTAGCACCTCCATAAGATCACCATTTGTATGTACACGCGAAGTTTTCATTATAAACTTGCATTATTTATAAATTTCTGGCTTTATCTTTTCCAAATCTTCGAAATTTGTTTGGAAATTCAAAACATAGTTTGGAAATATGTTATTACAATATAAAATTACCAAATGGCATGGCCAAACGCCATTACTGACTGTTCTGACTGAAACGTTTCTTGCTCAAACCTCCAAAAATTCAGCACGGGTTATATCACATATTTTCAAATTTAAGGTATTTGTGCAAAATATGAGAAAGATTTTATTTTTGAACTGCTTCTATATGAATTGCTGCAAATGGTGTATGTTCTGGTGTAATAGAATAAGATAGAATTATATAACTTTTTTTTCCACCGAAAATAGGAAACATGATAAAAACCCCTTAATTTTTGGTATTTCTTCCAAAAAGAGAATAAAAATGTTAAAGTTGGACAAAATATTTTTGTTGTTGAAAATAGATAAAAAATCGATCAATTAATATGATAAAAATAATTTTTGGCTGAACTCACTGATTAAGCGATGCAATTGAAAAGACTGACTTTGTCAACTGATGCGCGCTGCACAATGGAAGTTTGCAGGCCTTTCTAATGTTCCACTTTAAAAATCGTTATCTTGAAAGCAAAAATTTTGGTTTGGATTGTGATTTACTCATAGTTGAACATTTCTTAAAATGCAGCTTAAAGCGCATCGACGCCAAAAATAATTCTTTTTTTTTAATAAAGGCGCTCCAGATTGCCAAAATCTTACACTGTGCGGCGATCGCCCTTTGCCGCCGACATGCTGATATCAGTTTACGTGCAGGTTGCGCTAAGCTTGCAACGTCTGCAGGCGGCTGCCTTTTTTGGGGCATTGCTCGAGCCTTGAGCCATCGAATAGACTATAATGTTTCTGTATTTGTCGTATGACTCACGACAGTCGACGTAAAACTTCAAATACTCCGCGATTCTATCTTTCGTGGGAATAGTTTTGTCGCTATACGCAAATCGATTCCATGCATCATCAATTGCGGCCAACTTTGTTTGATAGTATGTTGGATTTAGTTTCCTATCCGCTGAATCTTGCTTATAGTTGCGGATAAGCCTCGAGATCTCTTGACAGATCTCATCCTGCAAGTCTAACGCTCCTGTGACTGCTTGCTCCTCCTTGTTATACATATTGACAATTGTTTAGATTCCTGACCGGTGGGAGAGTTTCATTCGCTTTAACAGCTGGATACGCTCCTATTCCAAACCGTGTGTGGTCGACAGAATTAACAACTGGTCAATAGACTTGGGGGATTTTCAAATAGAAAAGGATTGTAGGCTCTTTACATTGTAATGGCAGTGTCAAAACAGAATCCCAAGAGTTACGGATTCTTTCCTGCGGGAGGTTCCCATGAGTTACGGAACTTTCCCTGTTGGTCTCACCAATGTTCTATGGCAAGAGTGAAATTATGGAAGATTCCCAAGAGTTACGGAATCTTTTCTGTGAGTTTGACGTATTCAGGATAATTTCCTGTGTGTCAGGGCTCACCAAATGGTTTTTATGGCGAGTGAAAAGTTAGGAAAATCCCAAGAGTTACGGATTGTTTCCTGCGGGAGGTTCCCAAGCGTTACGGAACTTTTCTCGGGATTGACGTCCATGGTTAACGTGTTCATCGGGGTCACCAAAATGTTTGTGTAAGGAGGCTTAGATGCCTGGCAGATAGTGCATAAACTATTGCCTTTGTTTGTCGCAACTAGTACTTGGAACTAGGTGGACGTTTGGGTTGGGTGAGGGTCTGAAGACACAGCGACAGCCTCTGATGCATGCATGAATAAAAGGTCTTGGTTGAGGTAGAACTCTTGCTGATTTTATTAATGAAACTTAACAATATTTTTAGGTACAAAAGTGCTTATGTCAACAGAAATAACGTATAAGAAATAGTGTGCGGTTACTGTGAATGTGGATCAGTGTTAGGAACTGAGACCATTGCCCCAGTTCATTTCCTCGTCTCAGCCGACTATGCATATTCGCTTGACCTGGTAATTGATACTTTATTTACGATAAGAGTTATTACATAATGTGTGTTGTGTCTGAAATATTATTACTTATGACTAAATACTGCTGCGACTGAACATACTTATACACAAATACATAGCCAATAAGAAACCTAACCCTACTTGACATATTTTATTATGGTTGTGTGGGGCTTTTGTTTCAGCATTCCCTTTCCTCCCTGTCCCGTTGCAAGTTTCGCGCCATGGCCCTACCCGCCGTGACACTTGCGACAGCCGCGGCAGATTTTATTCCGCCGAACCTTTTTTCCCCTCCAATTTGGCCCATCCGCGCGGCAAACACGTTAATCGGTTTTGCCATCCACGGCGCGACCCATAGTCAGTCTCCGCGACCAGCCGGAGAATTTCCGAGTCCGGCCAGCCCCGTACATCCGGCGACGCCACTCTCTGCCAGCTTTCGCGTATCATCCGGAAGAGATCCTTTTCAGTGCCGGTAGCCGCAAACACGCGGTGCTCGCTGCCGCCGGCCCTCACGGCGACTCGAGGCCCCTCCCGACTCCACAGGGCACCCGTTAGCTGGGACTACACAGGGATAAAAACCAGGAAAAATAACACCCATATAAAGAGGTTATACCCCCCAGCGCATCCGAAACTCCGTGCTGTCGAACGAAATTCGACCAAAACGGCCCGCTAACGTGAATTAATTATCCCATAGTCATCCGCCCACCCCGCCCCGAGCCCACGAGCTCGAAAACGCGACGCACACCGACAACACAATCGAGAGAGATCTAAACCTACCACATCCTGACCAAGAGGATTTACATTGGATATTAAAACTTCGACCATTGAACCGTAGCCGTGGACAGCGATCAACAGAGTCCCGGTGAGTCCGTTCCACGTAGAATTAAGAACCCGGGCCCGGTACACCGAAAAACTGAATTACATAGGTCAACAAGAAAAAGGGCTCAAAAATCATTTTAGAAAAAGCGATATAGCTCCTGAACCTGACGTCCTAAATTCAGGACCCATCTGAAATCTGAAAGGGAAAATATTGGCCTTTCATTTAAGTCCAAATTCAACTTTGGTACACGCGCAGTTTCTGTGTTATTAGCGTTTGAAAAGTGTCAAAAAAGTAATTTTTGGTACTTTGAGGGCGATTTCCTCAAAATTGGTACGTGAGAATTTTTTTTGATTTTCGAACTAGCAATATACAGAGCGAGATCTTTCAGACCTGTGTGCCGCGCACAAATAGTTAGAAAAGAAGAAGACAACAACTTAAATTCGAATGCGCGCGCGCGCCAAGAAAGGGGCACACTGGCGGCTAGCGGCACACTAATCCTAGACAAAGAAGAAGAAGGCGATCGCAACGGGCACACTAGGCCACGCCAGGGCCGTAGTAAATCACTTAGCAGCCGACAGCGATCGGAAGCTGTAAGTCTCTAGTAGCACACTTGCAGTAGTCAGCAGCGAAAGTCATTTTTTAGACCCGAATCTTCGGATTTGGGTGGTTATATGTTAGCCGAAGACTTTCGAGTCGCGGCAACAATTCGGCTGGCCGAATTCTCTCTCTCTCTGAAGACTTTAGAGTCCGCCCGCCCTCTCTCTCTCTCTGAAGACTAGAGTCCGCCCGCCCTCTCTTGCTGAAGACCTTCGAGTCCAACCATTCTCTCTCGCTCGCACGAATCCCGAGCCGCTGGCAGAGCCTATCCATCGAGACTCGAGAAGCCCAGACGATCCACGACGCAGCGTTCCAGAGCTCCGTGTCTCAAGTCTGTCAGAGAAACCCTGAATAAACACCAAACCTATTTAAGTTAACCGAATTCTCATCACTTTTCTCACTGGGAAACGGGCACCTTCTCTTACAGCTACCACTCGGACTAACTTTACTAGGCGAACTCTGGCCGTCCCCGAGCTATCTGGGAAACTGCGGCGGAGACCGTCACATTGGCGCCCGAACAGAAAGAGTGGTGGTAAGAGAAACCCGGGACCAGGAGAGCATGTCCGGCTGGGTGTACATGGAATTCGTAATGAACCCATCGGGCAAGTTAGAAGAGATACCGGAAGGGAAAAGGTCATAAATAAGTTGGGATCGAAAACGGAGAAGCAAGCGACCAACGATAAATATGGAGCGGATGAACGTGGAGTTCCTGGACTGGGTACGAAGCTGGGGAACATCAAACCCATTGGAGTTCATTCGGAAGATGGAGGATTGGGCAACGTGATACGGAATCCAGCATGACCCATTGGTGCGAGCGATGCCATTCATTCTGGAGGGCGACGCGCTTGATTGGTGGAACTGCACTCCAACCGAAATAGACAGCTGGGAGAAGCTGACGGGAGAGCTAGCGAAATACTTCCTACCGCTAGGGTATCGGAGGCAGCTCAGGGAGCAAATCACGCATCGAAGGCAGGAAGAAGATGATGAGGTTTACGGAGATGACGGATAAGGAGAAATTGGACCAGATCTACGCCAATTGCAGAAGCAGTGTGAAGCTGTTTATACGAAGAACGGCATTCAAGACACTGCACGAGTTCCTCGGATTGGCAGAGATAGTGCAGAGCATCGAGGAGGAAGATCTCGCACAGCCACAGCACGGACTCAGCCCAGAGAGCGGCTAGGGATTCGACGGTGCGGGGCAGACTGCAATGGCCACCGAAAAAACCATCGAGTGCTGGGAGACGGCGGCGAGCCCACCGGAGCAGGCAGGCTTGGGGGTTCGGAATCAGTACACTACACGGAAAGACGGAGAGACCGTGGTATACATGAGGTCAGCCGTTGGGGAGGAAGGCAGGAGGACAACGAGGAGGAAGAAGGAAGGCGAGTGTCATGCAGGCAGAAGGAAGGCGAACAGATAACGGCAGGCATGGAGGAGGCTGAGCAAGAAGGAGAAGGAGGAAGAGACGACGAACCGGCGGCAAAGACAACAAGGAGTAACGAGAAGTACGCGGCAATCCAGGGCACAGCAGACGACTGGACAGCCAGCAACCCCAGGAGATAGGCAGGATCGGATGGAGGGGGACGATCCTACCGGTGACACGGAGGTAAGATGGACACAAGCCAGTGTCATGGAGAAGCGTGTTCGACAGAGGGAAGGCTTACAGTGCGGTATCACACGTGGTTGCCGATGCCTTATCCCGGCAGCCACTCGACCGACTACAACGTCTGGAAGCAGAAGACCAGCGTTGCAAATGGCTTCAACTAAAGATCAACGAAGTACGTGAGGATCGTCAGAAGTTTCCGGACTACATCATAGAGAACGAATAAGTGTATCGACATCTGGGACACCGCCCCGATGACCAGGATTATATACCTTGGAAACTCTGTGTTGCGGCCGAACAGCGGGCAAAAATTCTCGATGAATGCCATGATGCACTCATGGCGGGTCACCTAGGCATTAGGCAGACCATTCTGAGGATTTCACAGAAGTATTACTGGCCAGGAATGTTCCGCGACGTCAAGCGATACATCCGTCAATACATCCTTTGCCAGAAGTAAAAGGCGGAGCAGCGACAACAAGCCGGCAAGATGCTGACAAGGCAAGTCAGTGAGCACTTCGGAATCCTCTGCGCCGACTTTGTGGGACCCCTTCCGCGCTCTAAGGAGGGGCATCCCTTGCTTCTCGTCTTCTTCGACAGCTTTACCAAGTGGGTCAAGCTAGTACCACTGCGGAAGGCTACAACTTCCACATTAATCCGAGCGTTCCGAGAGCGGATCATAGGACGCTTCGAAGCCCCAAGAAAGGCGTTCAAGGAATTCCTTAACGAGGCGGGAGTGGAGTTGCAAATCACCGTGCCCTCGCGAGAATCCCACTGAGCGCGCCAACCGCACAGTGAAGAGGATGATCTCCCAGTACGTCGAAGGGGAACAGAGTACCTGGGATAGCTTACTCATGGAACTCTCGCCGGCGATCAACACTAGTGTGTCGGAGACCACGTGATATAGCCCCGCATTTCTGGTGCAAGCCCGAGAGCCACGACTGCCGGGCTCTTGGTACGATAAGGTGACATCCGGAACCGGAACTCCACCGCAGACTCCCAGCAAGAGGGTAGGCCGACTGAGGGACATATTCCAGATCGTGCAAACCAACATACAGAAAGCGAGCCGAGAACAGGGCAGACAGTATAACTTGCGCCGCCGAGTCTGGAAACCAGACACGGGATCCCTTATCCTAGTTCGACAACATCACCTCTCCAAAGCTACCGAAGGTTTCGCGGCCAAGCTGGCAGCCAAATTCGACGGGCCATAGAAAGGTGTGGCCATTCTGTCGCCAAATGTGGTCCGGATACGGCGGCCAGGTCAACGGAAGGGCAAACTCGCGAACATTGCCGACTTGAAGGCATTCCATTCGACTCTGGACAACGACAATACTGACACCGAGGACGACGACGTGACTGTCGAGGGTGCCGGAGAATTGCCCGGGCCCTCTACAACCAACAATTTCACCGACTAACACTAAAACATGCTCCAAAATACCTGTTTGTGTAAGGAGGCTTAGATGCCTGGCAGATAGTGCATAAGCTATTGCCTGTTTGTTGTCGCAACTAGCACTTGGAACTAAGTGGACGGTTTGGTTGGTTGAGGGTCTGAAGACACAGCGACAGCCTCTGATGCATGAATAAAAGCTCGTTGTTGAGGTAGAACTCTTACTGACTTTATTAATGAAACTTAACAATATTTATAGGTACAAAAGTGCTTATGCTAACAGAAATAACGTATAAGAAATAGTGTGCGGTTACTGTGAATGTGGTTTAGTGTTAGGAACTGAGACCATTGCCCCAGTTCATTTCCTCGTCTCAGCAGACTATGCATATTCGCTTGACCTGGTAATTGATACTTTATTTACGATAACTACATTGTGTGTGTCGTGTCTTAAATATCATACTTATGACTACATACTGCTGCGGCTGAACAATACCATAAGCCTATTGTCAAAACAGTCTCACTTGTAACGCTTTCTTTTCCCACAGCTGACATACGAAATGGAGACGATCGTCATCATCTCCAGCGACGAGGAGGGCCCCACACCACCGGGTCGCCCCACCGGACCGACGACCACTCGGGACCCCCGGCTACGCCCTGGAGCGGCGTATACCGGGCGGTTCACCCGGTCATGCCCGACGGGTGCGCGCCAGTCTCGCGGCTCCGGACGAGCGACATCATCCTCGCCTGGGAGGCCGCAGACTAGGACATCATCCCGCCGGGCAGCGTCGTGCTCTGCGTCCTCGGACAGCTCCAGCGACCACCGAGAGATAACACCCGTTGTAAAACGGCCACCCAGACCCGAGTCCCCGTGCTACGTCTATCCCATCACCAAGGAACGCGTACGATGCAGCGAATACGCAGCATACGACGCGCACGTCTTGCAGGCGCTTTCCGGAGAGGAATGCTGCCCGAGCCCCGCCGGATCCTCCGGGGTGGGCCACTATAGCCCGCGCAGCCCCGGAGCCCGCGACGTGGAGCAGGATGGCAGCGAGTCGGGGAGTTGCGCTACAGAGGAGCGCGCAGCTTCCACTCGAGCGAGGCACAGCGAGACCCCGCATACACACTGCAGGATGCCTCAGAGAGCGATGACGGGGTACTTTTCTCCCGCAGACCGCCCCGTCATGCAGGGTGTGATATGGAGGACGCTTCAGCAAGCAACGAGGAGGCCCGATTCAGTAGCAAGGGCGAGGACAAACAGGGGCACAACAGTCCGTGATACACCAAATCCACAACCATTGGACCAACAACCATTGGACCAACACCATTCGATCTTTCTCTTTCATAGCGGACGGTCGTGTTTTTGTTTTGCGCTCCGATTTTTGTGTTAATTTTATTGTAAACCACCGGGGTTTCCTCTGAACTCATCACTTAAATATTTAAAATTATATACCGTCTCGCTATCGCGCGTGCATGCACTTTTCTGTGTAATTAATTTGTGTTAATAATCACTTTTTAGTTTGTGCTAAGACGGTTATCTTATTTTCCTCCTTATTCTTTTTCTCGTTTTCACATATTTTTCTCTCCCCCGCTTGAGTGTCGTTTGCTGTTAGCTGCATCTAAGCCGTTATAGCTCTCATCGCTCTTGTGATTTCTGCTGCTCATTCTCTTAACCTTGCGCTCTTTTGTTTTCTCTCTCTCTCTTGGCTTTTTGGTACTGATTGTGTGCACAGTGGTTCTAGGGTTTGTGAAAATGTCCCAAAATATTGTCTGTGTAATTAAGAACTGCCAAAAAAATATTTTGGCAGACCAGCCCAGTTTCCATTGTTGGCTTTGCGAGGCAGTAGTGCACGCTAAGTGCATCGAGATGACAGGTCGAATAGCTGACGTAGTGTCCAGCAAAAAGGGCCTGCGTTATTGCTGTGAGGCCTGTCGACCGGTTGAGAAGGAGATATCATCCTTCATGCGTCAGACCAGAAATGGATTTTCTGAGATCATGGCCACTTTCCGCAAGGCGAGTGACATGTTCTCCGCGCTTGACGCTCAATTTAACAGTATGAAGCTATTAAATGAGTCGCCGAAACGCAATAAATCTGCTGCTGGTCGACAGCAACTGTGTGAGACGCAGCAACCGATTTCCTGCCACTCCCCTGCGCCACAGCTCCTGGTCCCCGTTCCAATGGTTCTGAGATCAAGAACTAGGAAAGATTCGGTTACCGAATCTGAAGCAGCCGCTCAGCCAGCAATTTCCGCGTCGTCCGTTGTGTCCGATGCGGAGCCCAAATCTTTGGCTCCGCAAATCTCCGTAGATAAATCAACCCAGGGTCCAACAATGCCCGGAATACCGGCCGTAGTTGGTAACAATTCGTTACGCAAGACCATCACAGCAGTCCCACCTTCGAAAACAATATTTGTTTCGAGGCTTGCCCCTGATCTCGCATCGGAAGATGTTCTAGCCTTTATACAAGGCAAAACCCAAGCCAGACATATCAAGGTGGAAAAATTTCAATTTTCGTATGCCAGAGACATTTCATCTTTTAAGATAAATGTCTCAACCCAACTCTTTGACACTATTTGCTCGGGTGACTTCTGGCCCGAGTACGTAATAGTTAAGGAGTATGAGGCTCGAAAGAAGAGAACACGGCCTGCGGGAGTACAACTGCCCAGGCCGTCTCAATCCTCAGTGTCCACTGCCGTACCTTCTGTCCCAAAAAACTAACCTCTTCCTTACTACTTTCCTATCAGAATACTAGAGGCTTACGAAGTAAGCTCTCTAAATTGTATTCGGATAGTCTTTCTTTCGCATCTCAGGTGATTGTATTTACTGAAACCTGGTTGAAGCCGGAGATCCTCTGCTCCGAAATTCTTCCGAGTAAGTACACAATCTATAGATTAGACCGTATTGTCCAGCGTGGTGGTGGAGTTTTAATTGCCGTTGACTCCTGCCTCATCTCGGAACAGGTGGTATCTAACGAATTTCTGGACATTGAATTCATATGCGTTAAATTATCTTTTACAGGCAGCTGTATATATGTTACCTGCTCTTATATTCCTCCATCTTCGGAAATGCCAACTTATTGGAAACACCTTTCGGCAATTCAGGCAGTTTCCAACTGGCTTTCTGATAGGGACCAATTGGTGACTTTGGGTGACTTCAACATACCTGGAGCTCACTGGTCTTCTGACGGTGTGTCTAATATTCTCCTGACTGCGGCACAGCATGACCTTATAAATGGCTTGTTTGATTTATCCTTATCTCAAGTTAACCATGTCTTTAATTCTCTAAACCGCTTACTGGATCTATGCTTTGTTTCAGATCCGGCTGGCGTAAACCTAAGTAGAGTTCCTCCAATGACGCAACCTGAAGATCCTTATCATCCAACTTTCGATGTGACCATCGACACTGGGACAGTTTTAGCAACGACATCTGGTAGTAGGTTAAACAGAGTCCGCTGTTTCCGAAAGGCCGACTATCAGAGGCTAAACACTTTAATAGCTGAATTTGATTGGTCTAATCCTTTCATGAGCTCAGACATGGCAACCGCCGTTGATATCTTTTATAGTGCCATGAACTCATTTTTCTTCTTATGTGTTCCTGAAACCTATCCGTCGGTCTCTAATAAACCACTCTGGTTTAACAAAGAGCTGACACGTCTAAAAAACGTAACATCTAGGCTTTATAATAAATATAAACGTACTGGTTCAATAACGGCTTTCTCATCCTATCTAAGTGCTCGATCTACCTTTACCGTGCTTAAAGCTCAGTGTTATAAAAATTATTTGACTCGTTGCAAGGTCCAGTTCCCGCAGGACCCCAAACAGTTTTATAACTTTGTTAACTCTAAACGTAAACCCACGCTGTACCCTCCCTCGCTGTCATTTAACAATATTACTGTAAATTCTGATCAAGCAATAGCCAATCTCTTCGCTGAGTTTTTTAAAACCACATATTCTCCCGCAACATCTTCAGATCATATATTTTCTCCAGCTATGCCCAGTTCAAACCTAATCTTCAGTCCTATTTTAATCGAAAGCTCACTTATTCTTGATCTTCAACGTGTTAAGCCAGTATATTCACCAGGTCCTGATGGAATACCGGGCTCTGTGCTAAGGTATTGCTCCGAGACGCTGTGTAAACCCCTTCTAAAATTGTTTACCTTATCTTTAGAATCCTCAGAATTTCCCCTTATTTGGAGGGAATCATTTGTTATTCCTCTCCATAAAAAAGGTAGCAAGTCGGATGCCAGTAACTATAGAGGTATCTCTAAGTTATCGGCAATCCCCAAACTCTTCGAGAATGTAATCACTCCTCACTTGCAACATCTATGCAGATCCGTCATCTCTCCATGTCAGCATGGTTTTATGAGGCGAAGATCAACCACGACCAATCTTCTGGAACTCACCTCTTTCGTTATTAGGGGTTTCCAACAAAACTTTCAAACCGATGTCATTTACACGGACTTTAGTAAAGCTTTCGACTCGGTTAATCATTCTCTTCTGGTTAGGAAACTCGATTCATTGGGGTTTCCAAGTGATCTTCTTAAGTGGATTTCGAGTTATCTAAGTGACAGGTCCCAAAAGGTTCTGTTCAGAAATGTTCTATCCAATAGCCTCAGTGTCACTTCTGGCGTTCCACAGGGCAGCCACCTGGGACCACTACTATTTACATTGTTTATCAACGATTTGCCGCAGGTTCTAACCAAATCCAGAGTACTCATGTATGCTGATGATGTTAAACTTTGCGTGCAGTATAGGGAAAGCTCACGCCAATCTGACCTACAAACGGATCTCGATAACTTTCAAGCATGGTGTCATGCTAACGATTTATATCTCAACAGTTCTAAATGCAAACTGATGACATTTTCTCGCACCACTCTTCTCCCTGCCACGTATATGCTTAACGATTGCTCTTTGGAAAGAATTACTATTGTTGACCTAGGCGTCCGCCTGGACCCTAAACTTTCGTTCTCAGAACATATTTCCTGTATGGTTAATAAAGCCGCCGGCATGCTTGGATTCATTAAAAGGTGGTCGAAGGAATTCGATTCTCCTTATGTAACGAAGACCCTATATACTTCGTTAGTACGACCTATATTGGAGTATGGCTCGTGCGTCTGGAGTCCTCAATACGGAGTCCATAGCAGCCGCATCGAATCTGTCCAAAAGAAGTTTTTACTTTTCGCCCTCCGTGGCCTACCCTGGGATGCTAACCTTAGATTACCGTCTTACTCTAGTAGACTTCTCCTAATTAATTTACCTTCTTTAACTAACCGTAGGACGATGCTTGGCGTCGTCTTTCTACATAAACTCATTCACGGCGAGGTGGAGAGCCCCTACCTGCTTGGGCAGCTCAATTTCCATGTTCCCCGACTTTCTTCTAGAAATTTTATCCCCCTAGTAGCTAACCACTGTAGGCGTGAGTTAGAAGTACATGAAGTACATTTATGTACTGATTACAATCGCCTGTTTAGTAGTATTGAAGGCGTAGAAAGCCTTCAAAACTTAAAAACTGTATTGCTTGTAGTACTTGCCCGTAGTGTATCCTAATTTTCCTCGTTCTATTCTATTTTTCCTCTCTCGCATCTATCTAGCACGCGTTCGTGCCGTACGTCACGCGGCTGCGCCCCTCGGTCGGTTGGGCGGGGGGTGGGCCTCGTTGGGACTCGGTCGAAAACAAAACAAAAAAACATCGCCATCAAGGCGTGGCGTCCCACCCCGGACCCCATCATAACGTTGGACCGCATGACATCCCGGAAAAGGAAGCCATTGAGGCCATGCCTAGCGGCCCCTCCTCGAACACCTGCCCAAAGCACCGGCCAGCATGCCCGCGCTCGTTCACCAGGGATCACCAGCCAGAACCACCACTCCCTGGAACAGCCCAACGGAGCAGATGCCAGAGCTGTCCCCAGGGACACCGAACACCCTCCTGAGAGAGCTAGAGCCCGACCTGGAGGAGATCTTTCAGGACAGCGCCGCCGGGTGGGGACCTACCCCGAGGGTAACACCACCAGCCATCGGCTCAACACCCGCCGCAAAGGACATACTACCAGCTGTCATCCCGGTACCTATCCAGATAACGGCACTGAAGAGCACCGGCCAGGAGCCCGCCTCCGACATGCCACCAGCACCTCATTGGACGCCGCCCCCACAGGAGCCCGTTGCCCTGACACGCCATTGGCATGTAAGCATTTCAATATATACATATATACAAGTAACATAGGAATTCTACGCAAGTATATATGAATTTTTTATATAAATAACCTACATACATATATTAATCATAAACATAATCATAATCATAAGCAAAACGTAGAAATATAGAAACACAAGCCTGTAAATATGAAGAAGCAATTAATAACTAGAAATAATCATTAGCTCTAAGAAATACTAGATTATAAGTAGGTTAGCGAACCCACAAACCCTGTTAATCGCAGATAACAGACGATAGTCGGCTTACTCCGATAAAGGAGAACTAGCTCGCGAATCGGAACTACACGATAGCGAATAGGATCCGTTTATCGTCCTCTTTCGCTACCGATCACCGAACCGACCAGTGAAAAATACATCGACAGAGACGAATCCCCAGTGACCACGAGCCGCGCCGCGCGCCTACTCCCCCACACACACACACGTGTGCAGACCTCCGCCAAGCCCATCTAGTTCGCCGGGCAACATATATAATCTACAGCCGTTGTCAACTAATTAGAAAGACGACTATGCTCGGTGCATTTATTTCGATAAAACCATAAATAAAGGTTTTTTTAAGCCCAAAAAATCTTATGACCTTCTAAAACAATCATTCTTTAATAAATAGTAAGGATTTACAAAAAAAAAACTTTCTCAATTTTTGTAAAAAAAAATTTATGAAAACCTTGCAAAAAACAGCGTGACAACTAATTAGAAAGATTTTAGACTTGTATTAAAATTTTCTGGCCTGCCAAATCTCAGCCGCAGCTGCGCCTTCGGCCGAACGCGTGCCATAGCAAGCAGCTTTTGAGAGCCGTCGGTAATACAGTGCAAGCAGTGCGCCTGTATGCAGATCGACGATCTAGGAGACGAGGGAAGGACTTCGACACATGAAATCGGGGTAGAATACGCGGTTTAGACGTGTTTTCGGGGGTATTATTCTTCTAAATATTATATTTCCTACTGTCAGTCCCACTTTTATACAAAATTACTTGTATAGGTCCCCTGGCCACCACTGAGATCTATCCCAGCCAGAGAACTTCGTTACAGCCTATTTATTGGTGTGCGGCTCACGTGCTGGCCGCTTCGTGTTTTAGGATATGTTCGTGCTTTGCTTATGTATGTATTATGTGTGTATGGGTATACTTCTGCACAAGCTCCCCCGAATGTATGTGTGTAGCTTAAATATCTTGGTTATATTATACACGTGCGATTCTTCGCGCACATATATATATTTTACTATTGTCCTAGATTCTCTTGCCCCGCGATATATTCGCATCTCCTTACGTACCAATTGGAAGTAATTCGCTTTTTTATGGCCGAACCAAAAATTTTCCCTGTCTTAAGGCAACCAGATGGGTCTTTAGGCCATATATTTTCCATCAAAAATTCGTAAGCCCCAAGTTCTTGTTTAGGGCGCCATTTGTGAAGTAGTGAAGTAGGCTGGGATGAAGCTCAGTCACGCCAGGATCTCTTTACACAAAAAATGTATAAAGACAGGACAGTGGGTCTTCGATGGACAGTGGGCTGACGTGAGATGGAGGGTGTCAGCCACTGGGTCACCAAGTAGAAAAATGGCTTTATTTGAACACTTCAGAACACTTCATTTCATATTTTATTATATATTTTATATATTTCATATATGTTTTCTTTATTAAAACTTCTCCAATAAGATTTTGTCTCGGAGTCATTTCATGTTACTTTGGGTTAGAATAGGCTGATTTCATTAAGGTTAGGTTTCGTGCCACGTTCGCACTGGACCTGGCAAAGTTTGAGGCTAAATCTACTCTATAGCGATACCGCATCGAGGCCCGTCGAGATTTTTGTGCACTTGGCCAAATCTTGGCCGTATCTACTCGCTGGCCACTCTTTGCGGTTCCACTAACAGCACTCACCCGTCTCTCTCCACGCACACACACACACACAAGCACGCGCCTGTCTGTTGGGTGCTCCGCCGCCGGTCCTGGGCCGGCACAAGTCCCTCGCTGTCTCCTGTGGGTGGGTTTTCTTTCTTTCCTCGTCAGCCGTCACTCTCCGGCTGGGTTTCCTTGGTTGCGTTGCGTCCTCCTTTGAGGTTTTAGCTCCTGCTGGTATTTTCTTAAGAAAGGCACTCGCCAACTCTTGTGTCCCGAAAAGTGTTAGATCTGCGTCACTCGACGTCTCAATCGCAACTCTCCTCATTTTTCGAACTCCAGTTTCTCGTCGCTGGCTTTCGAAACTTCTCAAAGTTTCGGGCATCGTTCCCTCTCGTTCTTTTTTTGTGCGCGTGCCAATTTTCCAGGGTTGATTTTTTGGCGTGATCGTGAGCCACCTCTCTCCGTCTTGCTTACTTCATTTGGGTCACGTGCAACGGTTCGTGGCGAATTTCATTGATGTGCCTGTATGTGTGCGTCCGTGTGTGCTGAGGTTTTAGGCTGCCGAGACGACTAAGCTATTTGTGATAGCTTTCGTAGCCTTAAATCTATTTATTTCTAGCATACTTACGATTATTTACATTATTTGTTTCATTTTTAATTACAGTATTTGTAAAGTATAAGAAGGCTTAGATGCCTGGCAAATAGTGCATAAACTATTTGTCTGTTTGTTGTCGCAACTAGCACTTGAAACTAGGTGGACTTGTTTGAGTGCATGAGTCGTTCTAAAAGAAAAGCATGAATAAAAGCTCTGGGTCTGCGTTAGAACTCTTACTGACTTTATTAATGAACCTTAACAATATATATAGGTACACAAACGCTTATGCTAACAGAAATAACGTATAAGAAATAGTGTGCGGTTACTTGTGAATGTGGGTTAGTGTCGCGAACTGAGACCATCGCCCCAGTTCATTTCCTCGTCTCAGTTGAGCATGCATGTTCGCTTGACCTGGTAAATGATACTTTATTTACGACAAATGCAGGTCACTGTGACTGAAGAGTTGTTACATAATGTGTGTTGTGTTTTGAGATATTCTTACTTATGACTACATACTGCTGCGACTGAACATTCTCCCGGCCGTTGAGCAAGTGTTCAACCTTCGATAACGTCGAACGAGAACCTTCGTGGGGTAGGTTCTGGTTGTGGTTCTTCCATGTTCTGCCTGGGTTCGGGTGTCCGACATGTCGGTGTCCATTTGCCGATCGTTCGTCTGAGAGCCCATGCAATGCCTAATAACATTGACATTGCTAAGGCCACATAAGCAGCTATTTGATGGTGCTGGGGAGTGCTGATTTGATTCTTCCAAGTGGTCTCCTTTAATTTGGCTAACTGGTGTTGCAAAGCACCCAGTTCCTCCAAGTTGACTTCCTTGGCTGCCGTTTCTTGCAGTGGCTCAGGTGTGTTCTTAAGGTCCATCCTGGTGATATTGCCAAACCGAACATATGTAGCCTTTGCTTCGCTGACTACGGTGCTGAATGTGCTCACGCTAATTTTTGAATTGCGTGCAGTGCAGCCTGGGGCCAGTGATAATAAGCCCGTTCCGTTAAGCTGTACTGTGAACGATGATCCGTTGCACACCGCTTGAAGTTCCACGTGCCTGCGTGTGGCAAACATCCATCTGTTTCGCTGATGCGTTGCTGACCACCACAGCTCGGCCCTCGACTGAGAGACCTCGCAGATAGTTTCCGCCTTATTGTTAAACAACTGGAATTCACACCGGTTTTCCACGCTGAATGTGGCTTGATGGTTGAAGCAGATGTGTTCGTCGTGTGGCAGCTCTAGACACTGATTGAACTCCTCCTTGGTCAATCCCATGAACTGATCTCTTGGGCATTGACGGCTATGATTTCTGTTTGTAGCCTGAATCGTTGCCAGCTTCCGGCCTTCCACATCGGGATCGCCATGATGCTGAATATTTCCTGTTTTGTTACAGACACCAGTGGCAGCGATATCTTGAAGATGACGTGGCTGCTCGTTGTGGTGCCTTCGGCATGCATAATTTTATACAGCTGGATCACCTCTGCCGATGCTACCGGAAGAAGTTGATCCGGTGGAATGTGTTCCCGAATCTGATCCAGTTGCTCCCTTAGTTGTTTGGGAGATACTATCAGTGGGCTAATTGTTCGATGGCGAACGTCAGTGAGCACATTGGTTATCTCACTCTGCATCCGCTGCAATCCAGTTGCCAACAGTGTTAGCTGAGCTGTCAGACTCATAAACGCTTGCTGTAGGTGGTCGCCTTGGTATTTTCCTCTTTCCAGATTGATGGTCCCTATCTGGCTCTCTAGTGTTCTGATCCGATCGTTAGTGGCTGAACTGCTCGTACTGACTTTGTTTATTGTTGAATCCAAGATTGACGTCTGATTTTTCAAGAGCATCATTAATACGTCGTCATTGGACTTGACCTCCTTGATCACCTTAAATATGTCGTCGGCATACTTGAGTCCAGAACGCCAAATAGTGAATTCGCTACGTTTCCGACTATATCAAGTGGTGCTCTTCGTTGCCGGGAATGATGAATCAACTCATTTCCTGATTGCAGCTCGCCATATACATGTTGAAAATGCTCATATACTGATTTACAAGCATTGATGTTTCGGAGTTCTAAACATTTGTGTTTCAGTTCCGCTATCCCGTTAGCCAATATTCCCATTTCGCTCCAATATGGCTTTAAGTCGTAATGTACAATTATTTTGCATTCTGAGATTGCCATTCTGGAGGTGCCGAGCCATTCGTAGAATATTCCTGGCTGGCGTTACGTTTACTGATTGTCCCATTGCTAACGGGAGTATGAGTAGCATTGCCAGCAATGTTGGGAGGATCGGTAAGGACATCTTCTTCTTCTGAGTCCTCACTGCGTCCTCACCGGAGCTGTGTGGACGTTTTGTGGCTGTGGCTGATACCAGTAGCCGTTTCGCAGATTTTACTGCAGCTTCCTATAGGCCGCCAAAAGATGGTGCGTTTGTTTGCGCTTCCAAGACTCTTTGCACCTCCCTTTCTAGTCGGAGGAACGAGTGCTTGTCATATCCTTCCCTGACTGAGTCTTCGCATCCTTCATGAACCGAAAAATGGATGTCTTGATATTGGGACCATAGTGAGTTTACTGAACTCCTTGTTATGACCCTGCTGGTTTCTGAATATTCTTTCAGAGCTCGTTTGACGGAGTCGGCGCACAGTGTAAGATTTTGCCAATCTAGGGCACCTTAATTCAAAACCTTTCGTATTTTTTGAGATTTCAACTTGAAATTTTAAATGAACATTCTACAAATCCCAAAGAATTGGAAAGATATAAGAAAATGGGCGGAGCATTTTCGTGGGCGCCAAAATTAAAAAAAAAATTACATTTCAAAACATATAAATTAAAAAAAAAAAATAATTAATTAAAAAATAAATATAATTAAATAATTTTAAATAAAAAAAAATGTAATAATATCATTTTATAAAGAAATTTTACAGCTTTTTGGCCGTCAAGCTTATTTGAGTCGAGTTTGTTTCAGAGCTATTGTCACCGTATTGATCTTAAGACACTAGATTGGTGCATTTTCTGAAAGCTCTTAGTGCCTAATTTACGGTGGTGTTAAAAATGTTTAAAGAAATAGATCATATGATTCTTAGCACCTCCATAAGATCACCATTTGTATGTACACGCGAAGTTTTCATTATAAACTTGCATTATTTATAAATTTCTGGCTTTATCTTTTCCAAATCTTCGAAATTTGTTTGGAAATTCAAAACATAGTTTGGAAATATGTTATTGCAATATAAAATTACCAAATGGCATGGCCAAACGCCATTACTGACTGTTCTGACTGTTACGTTTCTTGCTCAAACCTCCAAAAATTCAGCACGGGTTATATCACATATTTTCAAATTTAAGGTATTTGTGCAAAATATGAGAAAGATTTTATTTTTGAACTGCTTCTATATGAATTGCTGCAAATGGTGTATGTTCTGGTGTAATAGAATAAGATAGAATTATATAAATTTTTTTTCCACCGAAAATAGGAAACATGATAAAAACCCCTTAATTTTTGGTATTTCTTCCAAAAAGAGAATAAAAATGTTAAAGTTGGACAAAATATTTTTGTTGTTGAAAATAGATAAAAAATCGATCAATTAATATGATAAAAATAATTTTTGGCTGAACCCACTGATTAAGCGATGCAATTGAAAAGACTGAACTTTGTCAACTGATGCGCGCTGCACAATGGAAGTTTGCAGGCCTTTCTAATGTTCCACTTTAAAAATCGTTATCTTGAAAGCAAAAATTTTGGTTTGGATTGTGATTTACTCATAGTTGAACATTTCTTAAAATGCAGCTTAAAGCGCATCGACGCCAAAAATAATTCTTTTTTTTTAATAAAGGCGCTCTAGATTTCCAAAATCTTACACTGTGCGGCGATCGCCCTTTGCCGCCGACATGCTGATATCAGTTTACGTGCAGGTTGCGCTAAGCTTGCAACGTCTGCAGGCGGCTGCCTTTTTTGGGGCATTGCTCGAGCCTTGAGCCATCGAATCGACTATAATGTTTCTGTATTTGTCGTATGACTCACGACAGTCGACGTAAAACTTCAAATACTCCGCGATTCTATCTTTCGTGGGAATATTTTTGTCGCTATACGCAAATCGATTCCATGCATCATCAATTGCGGCCAACTTTGTTTGATAGTATGTTGGATTTAGTTTCCTATCCGCTGAATCTTGCTTATAGTTGCGGATAAGCCTCGAGATCTCTTGACAGATCTCATCCTGCAAGTCTAACGCTCCTGTGACTGCTTGCTCCTCCTTGTTATACATATTGACAATTGTTTAGATTCCTGACCGGTGGGAGAGTTTCATTCGCTTTAACAGCTGGATACGCTCCTATTCCAAACCGTGTGTGGTCGACAGAATTAACAACTGGTCAATAGACTTGGGGGATTTCCAAATAGAAAAGGATTGTAGGCTCTTTACATTGTAATGGCAGTGTCAAAACAGAATCCCAAGAGTTACGGATTCTTTCCTGCGGGAGGTTCCCATGAGTTACGGAACTTTCCCTGTTGGTCTCACCAATGTTCTATGGCAAGAGTGAAATTATGGAAGATTCCCAAGAGTTACGGAATCTTTTCTGTGAGTTTGACGTATTCAGGATAATTTCCTGTGTGTCAGGGCTCACCAAATGGTTTTTATGGCGAGTGAAAAGTTAGGAAAATCCCAAGAGTTACGGATTGTTTCCTGCGGGAGGTTCCCAAGCGTTACGGAACTTTTCTCGGGATTGACGTCCATGGTTAACGTGTTCATCGGGGTCACCAAAATGTTTGTGTAAGGAGGCTTAGATGCCTGGCAGATAGTGCATAAACTATTGCCTTTGTTTGTCGCAACTAGTACTTGGAACTAGGTGGACGTTTGGGTTGGGTGAGGGTCTGAAGACACAGCGACAGCCTCTGATGCATGCATGAATAAAAGGTCTTGGTTGAGGTAGAACTCTTGCTGATTTTGTTAATGAAACTTAACAATATTTTTAGGTACAAAAGTGCTTATGTCAACAGAAATAACGTATAAGAAATAGTGTGCGGTTACTGTGAATGTGGATCAGTGTTAGGAACTGAGACCATTGCCCCAGTTCATTTCCTCGTCTCAGCCGACTATGCATATTCGCTTGACCTGGTAATTGATACTTTATTTACCATAAGAGTTATTACATAATGTGTGTTGTGTCTGAAATATTATTACTTATGACTAAATACTGCTGCGACTGAACATACTTATACACAAATACATAGCCAATAAGAAACCTAACCCTACTTGACATATTTTATTATGGTTGTGTGGGGCTTTTGTTTCAGCATTCCCTTTCCTCCCTGTCCCGTTGCAAGTTTCGCGCCATGGCCCTACCCGCCGTGACACTTGCGACAGCCGCGGCAGGTTTTATTCCGCCGAACCTTTTTTCCCCTCCAATTCGGCCCATCCGCGCGGCAAACACGTTAATCGGTTTTGCCATCCACGGCGCGACCCATAGTCAGTCTCCGCGACCAGCCGGAGAATTTCCGAGTCCGGCCAGCCCCGTACATCCGGCGACGCCACTCTCTGCCAGCTTTCGCGTATCATCCGGAAGAGATCCTTTTCAGTGCCGGTAGCCGCAAACACGCGGTGCTCGCTGCCGCCGGCCCTCACGGCGACTCGAGGCCCCTCCCGACTCCACAGGGCACCCGTTAGCTGGGACTACACAGGGATAAAAACCAGGAAAAATAACACCCATATAAAGAGGTTATACCCCCCAGCGCATCCGAAACTCCGTGCTGTCGAACGAAATTCGACCAAAACGGCCCGCTAACGTGAATTAATTATCCCATAGTCATCCGCGCACCCCGCCCCGAGCCCACGAGCTCGAAAACGCGACGCACACCGACAACACAATCGAGAGAGATCTAAACCTACCACATCCTGACCAAGAGGATTTACATTGGATATTAAAACTTCGACCATTGAACCGTAGCCGTGGACAGCGATCAACAGAGTCCCGGTGAGTCCGTTCCACGTAGAATTAAGAACCCGGGCCCGGTACACCGAAAAACTGAATTACACAGGTCAACAAGAAAAAGGGCTCAAAAATCATTTTAGAAAAAGCGATATAGCTCCTGAACCTGACGTCCTAAATTCAGGACCCATCTGAAATCTGAAAAGGAAAATATTGGCCTTTCATTTAAGTCCAAATTCAACTTTGGTACACGCGCAGTTTCTGTGTTATTAGCGTTTGAAAAGTGTCAAAAAAAGTAATTTTTGGTACTTTGAGGGCGATTTCCTCAAAATTGGTACGTGAGAATTTTTTTTGATTTTCGAACTAGCAATATACAGAGCGAGATCTTTCACAATCTGAAGGTTTTATTCAAGTTGTTTGAACAATCTCACCATTCCTGCCGTATATATTAAAAAAAAAGAGCTAGAGTTATGTTAGAGGCAAATAAGAATAGGAATAAACTATTATACGATCAGAAAGTAAGGGACCAAGGTGACCAAGTTTTGTTAAAAAACGAAACGGGTCATAAGTTAGATCCTAAATATATAGGTCCGTATAAAGTAACGGAAATAAGGGATAGAGATAACATAGTAATAACAGGTAATAAAAATAAGAAACAAACAGTTCATAAGGATAGGCTAAAAATCTTTTTTTTCATAAATTGTACTTAGTATGGCCATACATAGTTAAAATACCTATATAATTACATGCATAATTATATAAATTTTTATGAATTAAAACTTTATTAAAATAACTTCATTATATTACATTATTTTTCAAAAGGAGGGAGATGTAGTATGCTCTAATATTAAATACCCACTGTACCAAGAGTACTTAAAAGGGTACACACTATAACACTTTGTTGCAGTGTTTACGCAATTATAAATCCCGATCATAAATCCTAAGTGGCCGAAATCTGAACCGATCGCTATGGCTCAGGCCATAAGCAGAATGTGCTAGCATCGGCATAATTGCAACACGAGCATACCGCATGTATATATTCCTCGCGCTCCTCACATAAGAGAGGGCATATGTTTATATACATAAGTATATAACCGTCTCTCTGCCGCTGCCTGCGAGCAGCGCAGTAACGAGACTTAGGCTTAATTAGAATTCGAAAAGAATACGATAAGGCAGATACTTTGGAACTCTGGAAGCGGCACCATTGCCGCTACTTATTACTTTAGCAAAAATTCAATAAAACTCTTAAAACGGAATTATAAAATCTTTCTTATTATTATATTTCAGCTCCGATATCCCGTTGTCCAAGATTCCCATGTCGCTCCAATATGGTTTCAAATCGTAATATACAATTATTTTCCATTCCGAGATTGCCATTCTGGATGTGCCGAGCCGTTCGTAGAATATTCCTGGCTGGCTTGCAAATGGCGTTATGTTTACTGCCTGTCCCATTGCTAACGGAAGGATCAGTAGCATTGCTAGTAATGTTGGGAGGATTGGAAATGATGCTTTCCTTTTTTGCGCAGGGCTCTCTTCTGCCTGCGCCGTGTCCGCGCTGCCGCTGTGCGGCCGTTTTGTGGCTACTTCTTCTTTTGTCAGCGGTGCTAAACGAGTAACTGCCCTTTTGTAGATCCCTGATGCGGTCTTTACATCTACGACCCGGATCTGGTTATCCTTGCCTGGATATGTCTTCACTATCCGTCCCATGGGCCAGCTCATTACCGGTACGTTGTCTTCCTTTACCAGTACTAGCAATCCTTCCTCGACATTCTGCGCCATAGTTTTCCACTTGGTGCGCATCTGGAGCTCCTGTAGGTACTCCATGGACCACTGATTCCAGAACGATTGTTTGAGCCTGGATACCAGTTCCCATCTTCTGACCAACGTTTTTTCCGGTCGGGCAAGGTTCGCATCGGGCGGTGCCACTAGAGGTTCGCCAATTAAAAAATGGCCTGGAGTGAGCGCTGCAGTATCTGTTGGATCAGCTGACATCGGGGTGAGGGGCCTTGAATTGAGTATCGCCTCAACCTCAATGACCACCGTGTTGAGCTCTTCAAATGTTGAAGACGCTGTGCCTGATACTAGTAGCCTTTTCGCTGATTTTACAGCAGCTTCCCATAAACCGCCAAACGACGGTGCTCGCGGTGGGATGAACTTGAACTCCACCTGCTGCTTATTGCACTGATTAATGATCCTGCTCTGGGCTTGCTCTGTGAAAATCGTTTCCTCCAGTATTTTTAACTGGTTGTTGGCACCAACAAAGTTCGTGGCGTTGTCACAGTGAATGGTCTGACACTATCCCCGTCGGCCCAAGAAACGCCGGAGAGCGGCTAGGAATGCGTCCGTTGTTAGATCGCTTACTAACTCCAGATGTACTGCCTTTGTTGCGAAACAGCAGAATACTGCAATGTATGCTTTATCTGGCCGTTTTCCACGGATTTCGTGGTGAATCCAAAAGGGGCCGCAATAGTCGACTCCTGAATTGGAGAACGGCCGCGCTTGTGTTACTCGATCCGCTGGCAAGTTACCCATGATTTGATGCATTAATTTGGGCCGTGCTCTTGTGCATTTGACGCAATTGTGGATGATGCTCCTGGCCATCGTCTTGTCATTCAGAACCCAGTACTGTTGTCTGGCTATGGCCCTCAATGCTTGTGCCCCGCAATGCATGTTTTCCTCATGCATTTCTCGTAGCAGCATTTTCACAATCGTATCATTGTACGGGAGCAAGATTTGATGTTTGGCAGCATATGGAAGATTGGATTCTTCCAACCTTCCTCCGACTCTGATGAGTCCGTCAGTTCCTATTATTGGTGATAACGAGATGATTAAGCTTTTCTTGTCCACTGTTCTGTGGATGCGAAGTTGTTTATACTCAGCACTGAATTCAGTTTCTTGAATCGTGCTGAAGATGATCGTTCTAGCATGAGCCAGCTCGCCTGCACTTAGTGTAGTTGTTGGAGATCGGTTCTGTCTACGACAAAAGCGCATCATATATGCTACAATGCGTTGCAATTTGTGGAAGGAGTTGCTGTGCTTGCAATTGTATAGCTCGCTTCCTAGTTGATCCTGGCAGATTGGCAAGCTGACTTGCTTTACTTTACGCTCCAGATCGATGGGATTAATGGTCGGTATTTTTGACCATTTGTCTCGAGAGCCGTGCAGAAACAGGGGGCCATATAGCCACAGGTTGTGTTCTGCTACTTGCTTGCGGCAATTCCTCTTGACAGTATGTCTGCTGGATTATTTGCGGATGACACATGTCGCCATTGTGCTTGATGTGACACTGCTTGGATCTTTGCTATCCGATTAGCCACGGACGTGTGGTATAAGGATGCAGACGCATTTATCCAGGAAAGGACTACTGTTGAGTCAGTCCAGAAGTACCCCAATGCCTTCTCCTCAGGCAAACGTAGATCCCTTCTGACTGCGGCGCATAGTCCAAGCCGCGGTAAAGTCTCCTTGGCGGATGGCACCACTCTCGATTTTGAGCACAGCAGCCGAACTGATACTTGATTATTTTTGTATGTCGCTCGTACATACACTGCCGCTCCATATGCACGTTCCGAGGCATCCACAAATGTGTGCAACTCTTGCGTGACTGGCACTCTTCCTTCAAATATATGCCTTGGTATTTGCATAGTATTTAGAGCTTGTAAGTCAGAGCGGTAGTTTTTCCAGTCCAATTGAAGGTGCTGAGGTAGCTCGTCATCCCAGCCCATCTTTAATTCCCAAAGCGTTTGCATGAAAATTTTCGCCTTGACGACCACCGGAGCAAATAATCCCGGAGGATCGAATATTTGCGAGGATTTTGAGCTGACCACCCGTTTTGTGATGGTTGAGGCTTCGCTTTTTTGAGATCGTCCACACAACTGATCCCTTTGAGGCATCCAAAGTAAGCCCAACGTCTTAACACTGTAATGCTGAAGTGTTTCATCTAACTTGACGTTGGGGACAATATCTTCTTGCGGAAATTGGGTCAGTATTTCATTGTTGTTTCAGCACCACTTCCGAAGCTTGAATCCGGACGGTAGCAGAATTTTGTTCAATTCCTGCTGAATCTGGATTGCCTCTGGAATGCTGTCTGCTCCTGTGAGACAGTCGTCCACATAGAAATCATGCTTGAGTATAGCTGACCCAAGCGGTAACTGTTTCTTATTCTTCTCAGCTAAATAATCCAAGCATTTTGTAGCAAGGAATGGCGCTGACGTGGTCCCGTACGTGACGGTTTTTAATCTGTAGAATTTCAGATCGTCTGACGCCTTTTTCCGCCATACGATCAGCTGATGAAACTGATTATCAGGATGCATCCATACTTGGCGAGACATCTTCTCTATGTCCGCGGTAAATACATATCTATGGATGCGGAATCGTAGCAGAATGGCGAAAAGTTCGCTCTGTACCGTGGGTCCAGCATATAATATATCATTTAATGATTTATTACTTGACGTTTTGCAGGACGCATCGAACACTACCCGCAGTTTCGTGGTACTGCTTTCGGGCTTTAAAACACAGTGATGTGAAATGAAGTAATGATCCGATGGTATGTGTGAGGGAGGTACCAGCTTCATGTGTCCGAGACGTTCGTATTCTTCCATGAAGTCTACGTAGCCTTTCCAGACTTCTGGTGATGTTCGTCGCTCCAGTGCCAAGAACCTATTGGTTGCTATTGTCTGCGATGCCCCCAGGGCTGACGTTATCTCAGCAAATGGCAGCTTGACAATGAACTTCCCATCAATTGCGAATTGTAGGTTTGCTGCAAAATGAGCTTCGCAGTGTGCTTCAGTTGGCGATCGAGCCTTATCTTTGGTGTCTAGATTTTCTAGTGTCCAAAATCGCTCTAACAGCGTGTCCCTCCTCTTCAGTGGTTGCCGCCGCACCCAGTGCTGCTGAATCGTGATCAGCAGAGATACTTCCGGCCACAATCCATCCCAGCTTTGTATTCTGGAGGATTGGACCTTCTGGTCTTATCGTCATTTGATTTGGCAGTAGCTAAGAATAATAATGCTCTGCGCCGATAAGCATGTAAATTTTTCCTGGTTTGTCAAAATTTGGATCGGCCAGGATGACGTTATTTGGAATGCGTATGTGGGAAGTATTCAAATCATGAGCTGGTTGGTCAGCTATGATATGCGGGAGAACAAAGGCTTCTACCTGTTGAGTAAAATGGTTGTGCATCGACTTCATGAGCACATTTGCTTTGGCCCGGCTTGTTTTCGGATTTCCTCCAATGCCCTCGATGCGTAATGATGCATTGTGTAGTTTCAGAGATAGCTTGGAGGCCATTCGTTCAGAGATCAGATTGATTTGTGATCCTGAATCCAGCAAGGCTCGGAATGTGGCCACCTGCCCATTGCTTGCTTTTACCAATACCTTAACTGTGGCTAGCAAATTGTAGCTTTTGTTGCCTGCTGCTCCTACAGAAGGTGTTTGTGGATCTGTTGCCGCGCTTGATGAAGTCTCCAGGTGCAGCAATGTATGGTGCCTTTTATCGCATTTAAAGCACATACGGCCTCGGCAATCCTTTGCCTTGTGGGTACTATTAAAACAGTTTACACACAGTTTTTGTTTTTGTACCCAGTTGAGTCGATCGGGTACTGTTTTGCTGCGGAAATCATCGCATTTGTATAGCGCATGAGTCCGTTTGCAGAAAGGGCAACTTGGTTGCCTTCCTGCGCTAGCAGAAGTGCAAGATGGGTTCTTCTGTTCCCTTTTTTGCAGCTGACTGCGTTTTCCTGTTCCCAACACTCGACTTCGCTGGTCCAGGAAACTTAGCATCGTATCGAGCCCTTGAAGCTCTCTTGAGCCATCTAACGATTGTTCGTACAGGGCTCTATTCGCAAGATCCAATTTTTGTTATATGATGGCAATTATGATTGTATCCCAGCTGGATACATCAATGCCTAGTCCCTTTAATGATGCTAGAGACTCAATTAATGTAATATACAATTCCTTTAATGACTTTGGGTCGTCATTGTTTGTTTGTTGTTGCAGGAGACGATTGAGAATTATATCTGCTACATGGCGGGGATTGTTATATGTGTCAACTAATATTTCCCATGCGCTCATGTAGTTCTCTGTTTTTAGATCGATATGCCTTATCAATCTCTCTGCCTCTCCAGTCACAGTGGTTTTAAGGTACCACATCTTTTTGACTGTGGGCATGTTGGTATCATGTATCATGCATTTGATTAAATCAAAGAATTGTGTCCATTTGAGTAGATCCCCATCGAACTTGGGGATGCTGACTCTGGGCAACTGCACGTCTTCATTGCTTGATGTATTGCTTTGTGCCCCCAGGACTTTCTGTACTTCCCTTTCTAGTCGGAGGAACGACTGCATGTCGTATCCTTCCCTGACAGGGTCTTTGTACTCTTCACGGATTGAAAAATGAATCTCTTGGTATTGGGACCACAATGAGTTTATCGAACTCTTTGACACGGCCCTGCCGGTCTCTGAACCCTCTTTCAGAGCCCGTTTGATTGATTCGGCGATTGCATTTTGTCGCCGACATGCTGATATCAGCTTACGTGCAGGTTGCGCTAAGCTTGCAACTTCTGCAGTTTCCCGGCCGTTTCTCGCTGTTGCCTGATTTGGGGCATTGCTTGAGCTCTGAGCCATTGTATCGACTATAATATTTCTTTATTTGTCGTATGAATCACGACAGTCGACGTAGAACTTTAAATATTCTTCCGTTCTATATTTTGCGGGAATATTTTTGTCGTTTTCCGCAAATCGATTCCATGCTTCATCGAAAGCGGCCAACTTTGTCGTATAGTACGTTGGAATTAGTTTCCTTTCCGCTGAATCTTTTTTATAATTGCTGATAAGCCTCGAGATCTCTTTGCTGATCTCATCCTGCGAGTCTAACGCCTCTGTGACTGCTTGCTCCTCCTTGTTGGACATATTGACAATTGTTTTGATTCCTGACTGGTGGGAGTATTTTATTCGCTTTACCAGCTGGATACGCTCCTATTCGCAACCGTCTGTGGTCGAAGGAATTAACAAATGGTCAATAGACTTGGGGGATTTTTAGATAGAAAAAGGATTTGAAGGCTCTTGACTGCGGGAGGTTCCCAAGAATTACGGAACTTTCCCTGTCGGTTTCACCAATTGTTCTCTGGCAAGAGTGAAAAAATCTGGAAGACTCCCAAAAGTTACGGAATCTTCCTGGGGGTCTGACGTATTCAGGACAATTTCCTGTGAGTCAGGGCTCACCAATGCTATTTATGGCGAGTGAAAATTAGGAAAATCCCAAGAGTTACGGATTATCTTGCGGGAGGTTCCTATGAGTTACCGGAAATTTCCCTATGTTGACGTCCACGGCTAGCGTGTTCGTCGGGGTCACCAAAATGTAAAAAATGTAAATGTAAGCCTTCTTACAGGCTTAGATGCCTGGCAAATAGTGCATAAACTATTTGCCTGTTTGTTATCGCAACTAGCACTTGAAACTAGGTGGATTTGTTTGAGGGGTTTGAGTGCATGAGTCGTTCTAAAAGAACAGCATGAATAAAAGCTCTGGGTCTGCGTTAGAACTCTTACTGACTTTATTAATGAACCTTAACAATATATATAGGTACACAAACGCGTATGCTAACAGAAATAACGTATAAGAAATAGTGTGCGGTTACTTGTGAATGTGGGTTAGTGTCGCGAACTGAGACCATCGCCCCAGTTCATTTCCTCGTCTCAGTTGACCATGCATGTTCGCTTGACCTGGTAAATGATACTTTATTTACGACAAATGCAGGTCACTGTGACTGAAGAGTTGTTACATATGTGTGTTGTGTTTTGAGATATTCTTACTTATGACTACATACTGCTGACTGAACAGTATTATTATTGTTATTTCCAATGTTTAAAAAACTGTTGTAAGTTTTTTATTTCGCGCGGGGTCCCACGCTCACCTTCCGCCCAACAGACCGACGGGCGCAGACGTGTGACGTACGGCACGAACGCGAGACGCGAGAAAAGAAATAATAGAATAGGACGAGGAAAAAATTAGGATACACTTCGAGTAAGTTCTACCAATAATACAGTTTTACGTTGTTGAAGGCTTTCAATGCCATCAATACTACTAAAGAGGCGATTGTAATCAGTACATAAAAGGTTTTATGTACTGATTACAATCGCCTTTTTATTTAAGGGTTCATGTACTTCGAACTCTCGCATACAATGGTTAACTACTAAAGGAATAAAGGTTCAAGATGAAAGACGGGGAACATGGAAATTGAGCTGGCCTAGCAAGTAGGGGCTCTCCACATCCCCGTTAATAAGTTTATGTAGAAAGACGACGCCAAGCATCGTCCTACGGTTAGCTAAAGAAAGTAAATTAAGTAGGAGAAGTCTACTAGAGTAAGACGGTAATCTGCGGTTGGCATCCCAGGGTAGGCCACGGAGGGCAAACAACAAAAAGTTTGTTTGGACTGTGACGAAGTCACCTGCTTAATACTAATTTTCAGTTGTACATTGTATTTATAAGTACTAGAATTAAGTTGTAAATACTAGCTGTAGGGCATAGGGTAGGCGTTAGGGTTAAGGAAGCCTAGCACACACTGGCCACACACCGACCGCGTGACGTCACCAGAAACATCGCCATGACGTCATTCGCAACACGGGACGAGGAATCAGGATGGGCCAGCAGAGCCGCATCCCAAGAAGAGAAACGCTGCACCGAGCAATCAGCGGCCAGCAGAGGGGCCCGCCGAGCCACGATCGCGGCAGAGGGCCGATAGCGCCGGAAGAGGCAGAGCCCAGGAATGCGAAACGGAATTCGCAGCGGCCACCTGCGAGCTGCAGGCAGAGCAGGAAGGAAGATCGCAGATATGCAAGAATGCATGGAACGCGGAACGGCGCGTGCCATGAAGCGCGGCAGCGCAGTCGCGCGGGGGCAATAGGAATTTGGGTCAAGATTAGATTGAAATCTGATATGCAAAATCACTCGCGGTAGACCCACCAAAGTAATCAGTTGAGCAGTGAAAAGTGATCCCAATCAAAGCAACGACGACAAACCCCAGCAACGTAAGACCAAGGCAACGACAATACAAGGACAACGAGGACCCCCGACGCATAAGGAACAGAAGATCTTGGACATCCAAGCCAGATAATCACCGGATACGAGTGAGCACGGCACAGCAGCCGAGTACAATGAATCTTTGATGGTGTGTGTGTGCTAGGGAGTAGGAACGGGAGAAGGGAAAACAAAACACATAGAAATAATTTAGACGAACAAGGCATAAATACATGAAGAATAAACGCATAAGCTAAGACATACGAAATGGCACCGACTTCATCATTTCCCCACTCTCTCTAGCCAACCACGACCCTCTGGTCCCCCTCCTTCCCACCTCGACCGCCGTTGGGCCTCCAAAACGGCGAGCTGGGCAGGACGGGACCAGGAGCGCCATGCTGCTGAGATTAATTCCGGGCGTTGGCGAGGCGACGGCCACCGGGATCTTCCCAAGCCTAGCCTAATCTCAGGGAGTCGCCGCAGGGATTAGCCCGGGCGAATCCGCGGGCTACCACGAGTCACGGGGCATAGTTGGGGAGGCAGCCCTCCAGTGGACACACCAGGCGGAGCCGGCAGGCCGCGGTGTTTGGGTAAACCAAGCCGTGGTTTTGTAGGCCAGGGTTGCGGGCACGGAAGCAGGCGGCTGGGAGCACCAGAGCCTCGTTTCCCCAGTCTCTAGTAGAGGGTCCGGCCGCTGGGAAATTCCAGGGCCAGTAGCATTTTCCCGCCCCAGCGTGGGCAATAGGAACCTGCAATTTTGGTGGCCGTTGGCAAAACCCACCCCTAAAAGCTCAAAGAAAACGGCGTCTTCATGTTCTGGCGTTTCCACTAAATAAATATTTTCTGGATGGGACTCTGGGCCGCTGAGGATCATCTCGGCCGTAGTGCATCATTACGGAATGGCGCCCGTAAACAGGGACCGTCAGGACATGGAGGATGTAAGAATACTTACTACGGTGGATTAAAGACCCACCGGCCGAACATGAGATTTTTAGCGGGGGTATACATACATATATGTATGTACATACAACGGTCAGAAATTGCCAGACACGACGCACGTGCAGTCGCCATAACGGCACCTTGTTTTTCTCAAAAGTTAGCGAAGGAAAAGGGGAAGAGGAAAGGGCAATAGGAAAATTCCATTCAGTGAACAAAAACTACAGTCTCGACAAAAGCAGGCAGTGAGATTCGCATTTTAGACAATACGAAAACCAACGCATCGCGGCCGCTGCCGACGTCGGCAGAACCAAACGTCCATTCACTGCACGTGCATATCGCGCGATATACACACATGTATATATGTACATGTTTTACATTTGAGTACATACTCGTATTTTACATACGCATATTTGACATATATATTTACGCTAATACCTCCGCTCTTGGTTGCTTTGCCATCAGGGCAGGTACCAAATATATATATACTGGCCCTTCTGATTTAGGAAGACACTCAGTAATACACTTTCGTAGCGATCACATCGGGAAGATAATTCGAATTCAAAGCAAGGATAATAAACTTTAATCAAGGATACCAAGGACAAAAAAAACTCAAGCAAGGACACCAAGGATAAAACAAACGCATGCAAGGATAATTATAACAGAGAACACAGCAAGGATATAAATGAAAAAGACACATCGAAGGAATCACAATAAAATAATAAAACACGGCGAGGATAATTAAACTAAACCAAGGATAAATTAAACATTAATTAATAAATACGCGGAGAAATAAAACAAATAAATTCGGACACGAATCAAATAAAATAAATAAATAATATAACAAAGTTAAAAGAAAAATAATAATAATAAATAACCCGGCCACGGGACTATAAATAATAAAATAATAACAATAATAAATAATAATTAAATTAATTAAAACCCGCGGTCCGATAGGAACAATCGAATTAGACGATTAGAAAACATCGAATAGAAATAACGAATAGGAATAATCGACTCAGCGAAAAGAACTACCGAATAGAATTAATGAATAAAATTAATCGAACCAACGAATAGGACCAATCAATCGGGTCATATTAGGAAATACTGTAAGCGACGATAAATACCAAATAAAGTAAGCACCGCGGATAAACACAAGGAGAACTAGAAATTAATAAATACCGATAAGAAAACCAGGCAATAAAATAATGAAACAAACAATAAATAATACAACAAATAATAAATAAAATAATAAATAATAAAAGAAATAATAAACAAGAAAGGAAGCTAACTTCTGCTCACCGAAGTTTGTATACCCAGAGTTTAAACAAAAAATTCAAAACGAAATTCTGAAATAATAATTTGTTGCCAAATCTCAAATTTGATGGCAATGGTTTGAAACACGGCTAAGCTATGGTTTTTTTTATTTTCCTGATTGTTCCTATGGAAGCTATAGGATATAGTCAGCCGATTTTCATGAAATTAAAATCAAAATTCAGAAATACTAAAATATGGCTAAATATCAAATTTGGTGAAAATATGTTGAAATCTGACAAAGTTATGGTTTTTTCTTTTATTTTCCTGATTGTTCCTATGGAAGCTATAGGGTATAGTCAGCCGATTTTCATGAAATTAAAATCGAAATTCAGGAATACTAAAATATGGGTAACTATTAAATTTGGTGAAAATGTGTTGAAAACTGACAAAGTTAAAATTTTTTTTTGAAAATTTTTCGGATCGTTCCTCTGGCATAGTCGTCCTCTGATATAGTCGTCCGATCCGGCCCGTTCCGACATATGTACGAGTGAGAGTATATAGAAGCCTAACTGCAAAGTTTCATTCCGATAGCTTTAAAACTGAGGGACTAGTTTGCGTAGAAACGGACAGACGGACAGACGGACAGACGGACATGGCGAGATCGACTCGGCTGTTGATCCTGATCTAGAATATATATATTTTATAGGGTCGGAATGCTTCCTTCACTGCGTTGCAAACTTTTGACTGAAACTAATATACCCTGCAATGGTATAATAACAAATAAATAAAATACGAATCAAACGTAGCGGATAAAGAAATTAATAAAGAGACTACGAGAAAAAAAAAAAAATAAATAAGATTAGGCATACAAAAAAAACACAAGAGCTAACACATAGAATACCAACCGAGAATTTAAGGTGAAATAAAATAATAAATAAACATCCGCGGAAACCGAAGGAAAAGGAAAAAAATATATAATAATAACTAAATATCAATAAACGACCAAGGAAAAGAATACACATCGAAAACTTAGTAAAATAATAACATCATGGGTGTTACATGGATCAGCTACTGGAAGAAGCTGGAGTTGGAGACCATTCTCCTCAAGTTCGGATTGGAACGCGGAGGCACCGTGGAAGAACAGCGATCGCGGCTGATAAACTTTGCACGGCAACCGGATCACGACGAAGGAGTACGGAGTCGCCTCGAGGAATTAGAGAGAAAATGCCCCTACCGGAGATGCGAAGTTACTTTCGCCGATGTACCTGGACTCGAAAGCTAATTCACCGGGATCTGCAGCGCCGACGGCACCGCTTACACTATTGCTGCCACGGAGCACTTCGCCTGCCGCAGGACGACGCCTGCCGACGAAGACTGAGGACCCACCGCGTACAACAACTCGTCATGGGGACCTGGGAGCCTTACTGGATCGGATGACCAAATGGGGACGACGGATCCGCTCGGATTCATTGAGCACATGGAGGAACGGGCCGATACCTGTCGGATCGACAGGAAGTATCTGGCTGCAGCTTTAGTCGTTTTACTAACCGGCCGCGCCGGACTTCGAGATGCCACCTGGACGGAAGTGCGCCAGGAGTTTTTGGATTTTTTCTTGCCACCACGTTATTACTGTGACGCCTCTCCTAAGAGGCGCACAAATACACAGTATTTTTATTATTAATTAATTATATTATTAAATATAAATAATACTATCTAAATATGTTTCCTAGTATATATTGTTCTACTTATAAGTCTTAGCTATAATTAATACTAGATCCACCACCGATTAATATTAGACCCACCACCGATTAATACTAGACACACCACCGATTAATATTAGACCCACCACCGATTAATACTAGACCCACGATCGATAACCACCGCGCGGACGGTCATACGAAAAGCTTGAAAACTCCGTTATGTTTGGCGGGTTACTGGAGTTGTTTACTTCGTACTATAAAAAGGCAGCACGTGCATGGAAAATTCCTCTTGCACCGCCTGCAAATCGCCTGACCTGCACGTGTTGCCTCGCCGCCGTGATTTTCAACCCGTTTGTGTGCAGAGTGCCATCGCGCCATTGCTGCCACCCCCCCGGTCGTGTTCAAGTGCTACTGCTGCTCGCCGCTACCGACAGCGCGACGCCGCCCGCACTAGTCAGTGTCGCGAGTGCAACCGCTGCCCCGCAGCCACCCCATAAACATCGACAGTGACGATCTTTGGCCCCAGTGTCCGCCAGCTGCCAGTCCGTGCGCAGTCGCCACGCCGCAGGTATAGCCGCCCGTGGGCTGCCGCACGTGCGATCTACGCCTTCGCGCAGCCGCCGCGAGCCACTCTCTCGCCAGTACTGCCGGCAGAGTCGGTGCCAGTGCCCGTGACCGCGAGCCCGCCGGGGCCGCCCCGCTCACCGAGGCCACACGCCTGCGCCCGCCGCGAATACGCTCCTGCCTTACGTTCAGCCACGGCCACCGTCTTTCCTGGTTGACGTAAGCGGCACGTACGTCTTTTCTATATGCAACCAAGCTTATTCTTTTCGCCTTTTTGTCCACAAATTCCACTCCTCGGCCCACTGTAGATTTTTACCTATCTGTACAGCTAGGCGTATGCTAATTTTTGGCAATAAAAACCACACAAAATTCAGTGTTCTCTCTTTGGGTGGGTTTTCTCTCCTAGGTTCTAGAGCCCCACTATCCTCCCCGCGTTTCTTCTACGCCCTCCTTTCCACCGGCTCCAAGGTATTTTCACCGGAGGCGATCCCATTCCCCGTCGGCTCCACGGTATTTTAACCGGAACCGACTCTTTTCGACTGCTCCACGGTTTTCACCGGAGACGCTCTCCCCAGCAGACGCGAGGTTTTCACCAACGGCGCCGCCACTGAGTCCCCTCTCGCCGCCTCCAAGGTTATCACCGGAGTCCGCCCTACCGACTCCGTCGGGATCTCCTCCTCCTCTTTTCAGCACCTATCCGCTCTATACTCTTCTCCGGGCCGCCCGGGGCCGTACTTGGCGAGTTGTCGAAATCGAAGCCCGCTGATTTGAGGTTAGGGTTCACGAATAACGAATTTCCAATACAAAAATCCTTAGTCCCAACATACAAATAGATATTTGATCCTTCCTGGACACGGCTGAGCATTATCCTGGCCAGAGGTTCGTTACAAGTGGCGCCCGAACAGGGACAATGATAAGGATAAAAGCCCGGAAAAACAACACCCGTTAAAAGTAGTCCTAACCTCAAATTTTTCGGTTTTTTTCGAAAACGTGATCAGTTTCAAACGGAAAACGGTCGAGAAGGTCGCAAACGGAAGGCCAGCCGATACGCCAGGTCCGCGAGTGCCACACGTGTCCGAGAACACGTGAGGTTATGAATTATAACCTCAAAAAAAAAATTTTTTTTTTTCCTCCTCTCCTTTTTTTTCTTTTTTCCTCGTGTGCGCTGCGAACTCAACCTCCCGAAACCACCAACGCGAGTGAAAATCAACATATATAAAAAGGAATTGTAGCCGAATGATATGTCGATTAATTTTTATTTAATTTCTTGTTCTTCTTCTTTTATTTTATTACTTGTTACACTTTTCTTTGTTCTTAACTCTCAGTTTGTACTTCCTTATATCTTCAGTTCTTCTCAAAAAGTGATCTCCTCTCCTCAAGCAAACTTACAGCCGAGCGTACTCTCAATTAGTGTGACCAAAGCATACTTATACTAACTGGCCTGCTACAACTCGGCCGTCCTGACTATTAGATAGCCCTCTATCTGACTTAATATTAGACTTATTTTAAGGTATTTACAATTTGTTTCCTTTTTTACAATTCTTTACAATTCTTTACAATATTTTAATTTTTTACATTATTACAATTTTTTACAATATTACAATTTGTTTCCTTTAGCTTATACTCTAATTTCATCTATTGATCATGATTTTATCCAATGTCTAATATTATTTGCGCTCCATACACCCTGATATGGATTTCGAGACAACTGAAACCCATCTATGTCTTTAAGAACATATCTGTCATTTTTCAGGACTTTCACGATTACATAAGGACCTTTATTCTTCGGAATGAGCTTACGTGCAGCACCCACAGTATTATCGAAATTCTTAACCATAACATAATCTCCTTCCTTATAGTCAGTTGCCCTCTTTTTCTTCGCGTTGTAGTACTCTTCATTTTTCAACTGTGCCTTTCTTTGTATTACTTCTGCTTCATTTCTAACCTCTTCTAAAGTTTTCCTAACATTTTCTACCCCTTCTGTATCTTCCAATCTTTCCTTTAGCTCATCACATGTTTTTCCTTTCTGTGTTATTCCGAATAATGTTTCACCAGGACATTGCTTTGTGCTACTATGAATTGTATTATTCATTGAATACTCTACTTTTTCAAGAACTCTATCCCAATGTAATCCCTTTTCCGGCTCTGTCAATTTTGCTATCATGGGTCCTAAACTTCTATTGATTCGTTCAACTTGGCCATTCGCCTGTGGCGAACCCGTCGCTATTTTGATGTGTTTAACGTTACTGTTTTCCATAAACTCTGTAAACTCAGACGATGTAAAACAACTGCCTCGATCCGATATTATACATTTGGGTCTACTGTACGCTCGAAAATAATCTGTTAATGCATTTATCACCTCTTTTGTATTCGTAGTCTTTGTTGCGTACAACCTAACAAACTTTGTGAAGGCATCTATCACAACAAAAATATGTTTTTTTAATCTGCTAGTATCTACCGGTCCATAATGGTCTATGTGAATGATTTCAAAGGGTTTATTGCCCTTTGGTATACTATGTAAATGTCCGTCTCCTTTCCCTACTTTCGGAGAATATGCTATGCACTTCAGGCAGTTTTGAATATGCTCTAAGACTTTATCCTTCATGTTTGGAAACCAGTAGCTTTTCCCAATAACTTCTAACATCTTATCCCTCCCAATATGACCCATTTCATCATGGTATTTGTATAATACGTGTTCCTCCATTCGATTCGGTACATAAAATAATAATCTGTTGTCATTGTTTTTCCTATAAATCACACCATTTCTCATTTCATATAACTTATGCTCGCTATCTTCTAACATTTTCCTAATTTCTTGAACTTTTACATCTTTTGATTGGCAAATTACTAAATTTGTTTCGAATGTATTTGCTTCTACTATCATTATATTATTGCATCTGCTTAATGCATCCACATGCTGCATTTGTTTGCCTGATCTATGCTTTAACTCATAATCGAACTCCTGCAACTTTAAAGCCCACCTTGCTATTCTTGGATTCAACTCGATCTTATTAAGCGTTAATGTTAAAGAGTTGCAGTCTGTTACAATTTTGAATCGTTTGCCTAGTAAATATATTCTGAATCTTCTTAAAGCGTAAATTATGGCTAACGTCTCTAACTCAAAACTGTGATATTTTGCTTCTGTTGCCGTAGACCTCTTTGAAAAATAGAAAATAGGATGCAACTCACTGTCTTCTTTTTTCTGAAGAAGAACAGCCCCAAATCCTAAAGCGCTCGCATCACAGTGAAGCTCAACATCATCTCTGTAATTATATATTGCTAAAACTGGAGCTTCCATTAATTTCGCCTTTAGCAGTGAAAAACAGTTTAATTCTTCTTCTTCGAATTTAAACACCCTATCCTTTCTCAGCAAGTCGTACAATGGTTTTGCCAAAATCGAAAAATCCTTAATAAATCGCCGAAAATACGAACATAGACCCAAAAAACTTTGAACTGCTTGTACTTTACCTGGAATCGGAAAATGTTGTCTTTTATTTTATTACTTGTTACACTTTTCTTTGTTCTTAACTCTCAGTTTGTACTTCCTTATATCTTCAGTTCTTCTCAAAAAGTGATCTCCTCTCCTCAAGCAAACTTACAGCCGAGCGTACTCTCAATTAGTGTGACCAAAGCATACTTATACTAACTGGCCTGCTACAACTCGGCCGTCCTGACTATTAGATAGCCCTCTATCTGACTTAATATTAGACTTATTTTAAGGTATTTACAATTTGTTTCCTTTTTTACAATTCTTTACAATATTTTAATTTTTTACATTATTACAATTTTTTACAATATTACAATTTGTTTCCTTTAGCTTATACTCTAATTTCATCTATTGATCATGATTTTATCCAATGTCTAATATTATTTGCGCTCCATACACCCTGATATGGATTTCGAGACAACTGAAACCCATCTATGTCTTTAAGAACATATCTGTCATTTTTCAGGACTTTCACGATTACATAAGGACCTTTATTCTTCGGAATGAGCTTACGTGCAGCACCCACAGTATTATCGAAATTCTTAACCATAACATAATCTCCTTCCTTATAGTCAGTTGCCCTCTTTTTCTTCGCGTTGTAGTACTCTTCATTTTTCAACTGTGCCTTTCTTTGTATTACTTCTGCTTCATTTCTAACCTCTTCTAAAGTTTTCCTAACATTTTCTACCCCTTCTGTATCTTCCAATCTTTCCTTTAGCTCATCACATGTTTTTCCTTTCTGTGTTATTCCGAATAATGTTTCACCAGGACATTGCTTTGTGCTACTATGAATTGTATTATTCATTGAATACTCTACTTTTTCAAGAACTCTATCCCAATGTAATCCCTTTTCCGGCTCTGTCAATTTTGCTATCATGGGTCCTAAACTTCTATTGATTCGTTCAACTTGGCCATTCGCCTGTGGCGAACCCGTCGCTATTTTGATGTGTTTAACGTTACTGTTTTCCATAAACTCTGTAAACTCAGACGATGTAAAACAACTGCCTCGATCCGATATTATACATTTGGGTCTACTGTACGCTCGAAAATAATCTGTTAATGCATTTATCACCTCTTTTGTATTCGTAGTCTTTGTTGCGTACAACCTAACAAACTTTGTGAAGGCATCTATCACAACAAAAATATGTTTTTTTAATCTGCTAGTATCTACCGGTCCATAATGGTCTATGTGAATGATTTCAAAGGGTTTATTGCCCTTTGGTATACTATGTAAATGTCCGTCTCCTTTCCCTACTTTCGGAGAATATGCTATGCACTTCAGGCAGTTTTGAATATGCTCTAAGACTTTATCCTTCATGTTTGGAAACCAGTAGCTTTTCCCAATAACTTCTAACATCTTATCCCTCCCAATATGACCCATTTCATCATGGTATTTGTATAATACGTGTTCCTCCATTCGATTCGGTACATAAAATAATAATCTGTTGTCATTGTTTTTCCTATAAATCACACCATTTCTCATTTCATATAACTTATGCTCGCTATCTTCTAACATTTTCCTAATTTCTTGAACTTTTACATCTTTTGATTGGCAAATTACTAAATTTGTTTCGAATGTATTTGCTTCTACTATCATTATATTATTGCATCTGCTTAATGCATCCACATGCTGCATTTGTTTGCCTGATCTATGCTTTAACTCATAATCGAACTCCTGCAACTTTAAAGCCCACCTTGCTATTCTTCGATTCAACTCGATCTTATTAAGCGTTAATGTTAAAGAGTTGCAGTCTGTTACAATTTTGAATCGTTTGCCTAGTAAATATATTCTGAATCTTCTTAAAGCGTAAATTATGGCTAACGTCTCTAACTCAAAACTGTGATATTTTGCTTCTGTTGCCGTAGACCTCTTTGAAAAATAGAAAATAGGATGCAACTCACTGTCTTCTTTTTTCTGAAGAAGAACAGCCCCAAATCCTAAAGCGCTCGCATCACAGTGAAGCTCAACATCATCTCTGTAATTGTATATTGCTAAAACTGGAGCTTCCATTAATTTCGCCTTTAGCAGTGAAAAACAGTTTAATTCTTCTTCTTCGAATTTAAACACCCTATCCTTTCTCAGCAAGTCGTACAATGGTTTTGCCAAAATCGAAAAATCCTTAATAAATCGCCGAAAATACGAACATAGACCCAAAAAACTTTGAACTGCTTGTACTTTACCTGGAATCGGAAAATGTTGTATCGCTTCTAAACCCTTACTGTCAGCTTTAATCCCATCTTTCGATATCAGAAAACCTAAATATTTGACCTTGTCTTGCAAAAATTTACATTTGTCCATTCTCAATTCTAACTTATTTTCCACTAATCTCTTAAATACTTCTACTAACACTTCTAAATGCTCTTCTAAATTTTTACTTGCCACCAAGATGACGTCCATATATATGATCACCTTTTTTTGCCTTATCAAGTCCGAGAATATCTCGTTAACGAATCTCTGAAATACCTGTGGAGCTGTTTTTAACCCCATAGGCATTCGCAAAAACTCAAATTGCCCCAAAGGGGTGGTAAAAGAGGTATATTTTACTGACTGTTCGTTAACAAATACATGAAAATATCCATTCCTCAGGTCTAATTTCGTAAATACCGATTTTCCCACTAAATTATTCAAAAGATCATCAATTAATGGTATCGGATAATTATCCTTTGACATGATTTTGTTCAACCTTCTAAAATCAATACAAAGTCTCAATTCCCCTGACTTCTTCTTTACCAATACAATAGGAGAAGCATACTCCGATTTACTAGGTTGGATAATCCCATCCCTAATATATTCCTCTAACATTTGCAACAAAGCTTCTTTCTCGCTATATGATAATCTTCTTGGTGCGCAGCTAAACGGTTTTGCATTTTCTACCACTATGTTCATTTCACATTTTATTTTCGGAACTTCAGGTCGCTTTTCTTTAACATAGTGTGTCTCTAACAGTTTAATAAACTTTTCTCGGTCCTTGTAGCTAATTTCTTCACCAATATTAACCAGTTTTTCTGCTTCCTCATTTTCTACAATGTTTATATCCATCAATTCTCTTGCGAAATCGTCTCTTTCCATTTCTCCTAACGTTTCATCTCCTAACGGTATTTTTTCTATGCTTTTATGTTCTAAAATATCACCTCGTAGACTATCTTCGTCTTGAATCACTAAACTTTCTTCTAAACTTTCACTTCCTAAACTTTCTTCTAAACTTTCACTTCCTAAACTTTCTTCTAAACTTTCACTTCCTAAACTTTGTTGCACAAACTCTCGATCCAATTTTTCCGGTTCCTTAGTGTCATTATTCAGTAAACTAATATCTGTCTTATAATTTTTTTGGGTTTCAGTCTTCTCGACTGTGATCATTTTTAAAGTTTCTAAATTGATTTTCAAATTGCATGCTCCCATAAAATCTCTTCCCAGCACAATATTACAGATCATTGCATCGTTATCCACAACAATTAAATTAAACAAAATTTTTATTTCTTCTTTCATTACAAAACATAACATTTTTCCATAGCTTTTTAGTTTGCTCTTATTTAAACCATAATATAGCTCTTCTTGTGGCTCTAATCTAACGTTTCTGGGTACATAAGAATATTTTATTAACGATACTGGACTTCCTGAATCGATCAAGCATTCTGTAATTATTGGCTGGTTAGAGTTTTCATAAACAAAAATTTTAAACAATCTTACATAGTTATTCGCAGCATCCTTCTTGCTTTGGGGGCACTCGTTAATTAGATGATCCGTCGCCCCGCATCCATAGCAGGATCCAGGAGACCTCTTCGGTTTCACGCACTCTCTTGCCCAGTGCCCTTTACCGTTGCAGTTATAGCAACGCGTTTCCTTGCTCGCCGTTTCATCCTTCGCTGCGTACACCTTCTTTCCTCCCGGTGCCCTTGCCGGCAACATTATGTCCACAAACGCTCTAAGCATCCTTCCAGAGTTTTCGAAACACTGTAGCTTGGCCTGATTCCGCAAATTTATCGCCGGAATGCCGACAATAAGTCCATCTAGCAATTCGTCATCTTCCATGTTGACCTCCCGTGCTAGCCTGCGCTTTTCTTCGAAATATACCGCAAACTTCTCAGTTGGCTTCCATAGCCGCGCCTCGAACTTGCGTCTCAATTCGGCTCTCGACTCGTTGCCGCCAAACGCAAGAAGTAACTGTTCCACTAGCTCACTCGCCGGTTCTCCGAATCGTGTTGCATCTGCGTGCAGCCATTGTAATGCGCTGCCTTTCAGCTTTCCAATCAGCAAAACTCTGCTTTGGGTGTCCGTTAACTTGTATAATCTGGCTATATTCTCCCATTGGGTGATCCAAGCACGAATGGAAAAATTCGCAGAAAAATCCATAAGTATTTCCTTCGCCAAACTAAAACCGGCTGATGAAAAATCGTCTCGAATGCCTCTGCCACCAATTGCGCCGCTGCCCCCGTTTTGTCCGTTCCCTCGTCGTTCGAAACTTCCAGACTCGTCGCTAGCATCTCTTCCATTCCTCTCTGCCTCACTCGCCAACCCCATGCAATGCTCGCCCTCTCTTTCTCTCCTACGTACCACATCTGCAGCGCCGTTGCTACGCTCGCCTTCGTGTTCGAGTACGTCGCCGTTATTCTCAGACGTCTCGCTTCTGGCGCCGCTTTGCCGCGCGTCGCCAACTCTCGAACCGACGCTGTCGATCTGCTGCTGAAGATTTTCGAGAACCTTCCTTGCCTTCTCGATTTCCCGATGTAACTCTCCAATCCATGCCACACGCCAGTTCTGTTTGATTCTGCTGCACACCTTTCTTCCTCAATGCTCCTTCGGCATCCGCGTCCATAATCTCTTGCTCCTCCACCTGGTTTGTTACTGGAACATTCCCTCGGCTTTCGGGTGGAATCGCACATAATCGGGAGTAAAGGTCTGCTTTTGACCCTTTGGTAGACATGTTTAAACATTCTAGCCATTTTTTGAGCTGCGCCACAGACACTTTGTTGATGTCCAAATCCATTTTCTGTCTCGTTCACGCACACAAAGAAAAAAAAAATTCTTCGATCCCACTTCTGAGATTGTAGCCGAATGATATGTCGATTAACTTTATTTAATTTCTTGTTCTTCTTCTTTTATTTTATTACTTGTTACACTTTTCTTTGTTCTTAACTCTCAGTTTGTACTTCCTTATATCTTCAGTTCTTCTCAAAAAGTGATCTCCTCTCCTCAAGCAAACTTACAGCCGAGCGTACTCTCAATTAGTGTGACCAAAGCATACTTATACTAACTGGCCTGCTACAGAATTTTCTTTTTTTTTCAAATAAATATATTTATAAAATTAAAATAAATATATTTATGAAAACATTACAATCACTCGTGTATAAATAAAAGTAAAATTATATATATACCAATTTGAACTAAACTAAGCTACCCCCGCGAACCAAGTGAAACAAATTAAACAAAGACAAAAAGGAGAGAAAAGTGGTGAACCTAGCCGTCCTCAACGTACCAGCGCAGCAACCACCCACCTCCAAAATGGACGGAGAGCAGAGTCCCGGTGAGTCCGTTCCTCGTAGGAGTAAGAATCCCGGGGTAGAAGTACGGTGGATTTATCACCGGAACAAGGGGGAACTCATGTCCTTTGCCGAGGAATTCGGGTTTTCCTCGAAAGGGACCGTCGATGAGCTACGCCGAAGCTTCCTCGCCCTAGTAAGGGAATCCGACCAGACCCAGGAGGTCTGGTCGCGGCTCGCGGATCTAGAGAGGCAATTCACGGCCCGAGCCGCAAGTCCCGCGCCATCTGGCGATACAAAGGCCCCGGCCAGGAGCCTATCTGTTCCCCGCGACCCTACCACTGCAACCACTAGTTCACCTACGGCCCGCGTACGCCGTACCCCGACCATCGCGTATACCAGTCCCACGCCTCCCGAGGCCCCCCGGGTCCTGATGCGCCACGCTGAGTATTCCGAGGCTCAAGAGCTCGAGCGGCTCTATGAGAACGTCGCCCCGGAGTACCAAATGTACATCCGGCGGAGCGACTTCCGAAGCATTGGGGAGCTCACCCAGTTAGCCACGGAGTACGAGGTGGTGAAGCAGCGAAGCGCCGGGCGACAGCGCGCACACCCTACTCCCCGATACGAGGTGCACTTCCGCGAACCCACACCCAGCCGAAGGGAGGTACGTTCCCCCGAGCCGCCGAAACCACGGAATCCGTTCCGTACGCCCTTCGAGCCTCCGACTCACGGGTCAACCGGGTCTCGGCCCCGGAACCCGAGCGTGTCAGCGACGTGCGCAACGCGTGCTCCAATTGTGGGGAACCGGGGCATTTCGGTCGGGAGTGTCCAAATCCTCGGCAGTGGTTTTGCTGGGATTGTGGTTGGCTACGCTCGACACCGGAGCGTCAAGGAGCTTCATCAGCCGAGAAGTGGCTGATACGGTGGGACAAGCTCACGAATTTCGGGAGGTCCGGACCCAGATTAATCTGGCGGACAAGTCGCGAGTCGAGATTCGGCAAGTACTACAGGCCGAAGTCACCTTGGCCGGGAATGCCGCGCGAGTCCCCCTCCTCGTGATGCCGGCTATGCTGGAGCCCCTCATTCTGGGGATGGACTTCCTCATGAAGATCGGCACCACCATCCGGTGCGGGAACGCCAACCTGACTCTCCCCAGTGGCCCCACGGAAAGGACTCGGCCGGAGGAGGACCACAACGAGGAGCTCCGGCACGAGAGGATGCAGAACGAGGACTGTCAAGAGGAAACCGGACCCGAGTAGGCGGAACACCACGAAGAGCCGCCACCGCCTGAGCAGCCACCCAGACGGGGCCCCAGGGGAAACCCTGCCGGAGCGACTGGCAGGGAGCCTTCGGGAGGACCCACTCGAACCAGCCCAGGAGAGCGAGGAGGACCCTCGAATCCGAGTGTTCCTCGAGGAGCAACTGGCCCAGTTCAAAGGGATGACGGGGGTAGCCAACATCGCCGAACATCGCATCACCATGCGTGACGATCGGCCGATCAAACAACGCTACTACCCGAAGAACCCGGCAATGCAGCAAATCATCGATGATCAGGTCGACGACCTGCACCGGCACGAGTGCATCAAACCGTCGCGCAGCACGCATAGCGCCCCGTTGCTGCTAGTGCGGAAAAAAACGGGCAAGTGGAGGATGTGTGTGGATTACCGGCAGCTGAACGCGAAGTCCGTCCCGGACGCGTATCCCCTGCCGCGTATCAACCACATTCTTGAGCGTCTGCGGAATGCGAAGTTCATCTCCACCTTGGATCTGCGCAACGGGTATTGGCAGATTCCAATGGCACGAGAGAGCCGAGCATGCACGGCGTTCACCGTCCCCGGACGCGGCCTCTTCCAGTGGCGGGTCATGCCCTTCGGCCTCCATTTGGCCCCAGCCACCTTCCAGCGCGCTCTGGACAGCGTGGTCGGGCCGGAGCTGGACCCCTTTGCCTTCGCGTACCTCGATGATATCATCGTGGTAGGGGCCAGCCTGGAAGAGCATATGTTCAACCTACGCAGGGTCTTGGAGCGGCTACAAGAGAACCTCCGAATCAACCAGGAGAAGTGTGCGTTCTTCAAGAGGAAGATCGCATATCTGGGTCATGTGATCAGCGATCAGGGCATCCACACAGACCCAGAGAAAGTAGCGGCAGTGCGGAACTTGACCCCCCCGACTACTCTCAAGGAACTCCGGCGATGCCTCGGCATGGCGTCATGGTACCGGAGGTTCGTGCCCAACTTTTCGGCCGTCGTGCAGCCGATGACTAACCTCTTAAAAAGGAGTCAGCTAAGGCAATGGGGCCTGGAGCAGCAGGACTCGTTCGACCTGCTAAAGCATCTTCTGACCGACGCACCGGTGCTGGCATGCCCAGACTTTTCTGCGAAAATGACGCTGCAGACGGACGCCAGTAATTATGGACTGGGAGGAGTTCTCACCCAGGAGGTGGACGGCCAGGAACGGGTCATCGCCTACGTCAGCAGGAAGCTCGACGCCGCGGAGCTCAACTACTCTCTCACGGAGAAGGAGTGCCTGGCCATAGTCTGGGGAATCCGGAAACTCCGGTGCTACCTTGAGGGGTACCGGTTCGATGTGATCACAGACCATCTGGCTCTGAAGTGGCTGGATCACATCGAAAACCCCACCGGACGGATAGCCAGATGGGCGTTGGAGCTCCAACAGTACCAATTCGACGTCCATTACCGGCGGGGAAAGTACAACGTCGTCGCCGATGCAACCATCTCGACAACCGCTGGAACATCTGCAACGCCTGGACACGGAGAAAACCCGCTGCAAGTGGCTCCGCCACAAACTCACCGAAGTCCGAGAAGACCCGCAAAAGTTTCCGGACTTCGTCGTCGAGAATGGGGAACTATATCTCCATCTCGGGCACCGCCCAGACGACGAGGACCACGTCCCGTGGAAGCTCTGTGTGGCGGCCGAGAACCGGGCGAAGATTCTCCATGAGTGTCACGACGCCCCCGCGGCAGGCCATCTGGGAGTTCGCACGACCATCTTGCGAATCTCCCAAAAGTATTACTGGCCGGGCATGTTTCGGGATGTCAAAAGACATGTCCGACAGTGCATCCCCTGCCAGAAATACAAAGCGGAGCAGCGGCAACAAGCGGGCAGGATGCTGACCCGGTAGGTGGATGAACCCTTCGGGATCCTCTGCTCGGACTTCGTGGGACCCCTGCCCCGATCCAAGGATGGCAACACCATGCTACTGGTGTTCCTGGACAGCTTTACCAAATGGGTAGCACTGGTGCCATTGCGCAAAGCCACCACCCGGACGCTCATACGAGCGTTCCGCGATCGAATCCTAGGGCGCTTCGGTGTCCCTAGGAAGATGGTACGCGACAATGGTACCCAGTTCACCAGTAAAGCCTTCAGGGAATTCCTCCAGGAGACGGGAGTGGAACTTCAGCACACCGCGCCGTACTGCCCACGAGAGAACCCGACGGAGCGGGCCAACAGGACCGTGAAGACGATGATCTCCCAATACGTGGGGATGGAGCAGAGTAGCTGGGACAACCTGCTCCCGAAGCTTACACTCGCCGTTAACTCCAGCGTATCAGAAACTACCGGTTACAGCCCGGCGTTCCTGGTACAAGGGCGAGAACCCCGCCTTCCCGGTGCCTGGTACGATCGGGTGACCTCCGGAACAGGAGTCCCGACTCAGACACCCACCGAGAACCAGGAGAGGATGCGGGAGATCTTCGCAATCGTGAAGCTGAACCAGCAGAAGGCGAGCCAGGAACAACGCCGGCATTACAACCTGCGTCGCCGCGTGTGGAAGCCTGAAGTGGGATCGGTGGTCCTTGTACGGCAGTACCACCTTTCTAAGGCCGCCGAGGGATTCGCGGCCAAGCTCCCGCCGAAGTACGACGGGCCCTATAAGGTGGCAGCGTTCCCGTCACCGAACGTAGCTCGGGTCCGATTACCTGGACAACGGAAGGGCCGGCTAGCAAACGTGGCTGACCTCAAGGCCTTCCACACCGCCGGTAGTCCCGGGAGCTCGGACACCGAGGAGGAAGACGCTTCCAAGGAGGACAGCATTGCGGGGCAACCCCCCCCCCCCCCCCCCAACAGCCAGCACATCACGACATCCCCCTCGACCTTAGACATGGCCAATTCCTGTCTCTCCCTCGCTCCCTCCTTCTCACCACCCCCCTTCGCTACTTCACCTAGCCCTAATTAGTCTTCTCTCTCTTTCACAGACTATGGAGTACGTCATCCTCGACTCCAGCGAGGACGACGAGCCCTGCCCACCTGGGCTTTCGGTAGGTGCGACGACCCATCGGGACCCCCGGCTACGCTCCAACACAGCGTACGCCGGGCGGTTCGCCGGGTCAGGCCCGCCGGGCGAGCTCGGGCGAGAGGTCTCACCCTCACCCGGGCCGCCCCGGACTAGGACATCAACCTGACGGGTCGCGTCGCCCTCCTATTCGGGAGCAGTGTGGAATTCCCCACCCTGGACTTGCCCCGACGCCGACGAGGAGACCGGGTCGTACGACTGGGGCTATGGAGCGAGCCCAACCGGGTCGTTCGAGGGACGGGAGTACGAACCCCGTAGCCCCCAGGAGCACACCACCGAGGACGAACAGGGGTTCGTCACCGACGACGGAGCCTCAGAGGCGAGCACCACGCTCTACACCCCCGGATTCCTTATGGAGGGCGGCCCGAAGGGTGAATCCGACCGGGCTTTCACCATAAGTTCCGACAGCGAGGAGGAGGACACCGGACCCAGCACGGAGCACCGCGTCGAGTTCGACGAGAAGCGGTACGGGTACTGGAGAGGGGATTGGGTGACCCTGATCCAGGCCCAGTACACCTCGATCACCCTGCGGGCACCCTTCCGGCCGCAAAACGACTGCGTGTCACGGGGGGACTGGATCTCGATCAACGAGGTCCACTCGGACTCGGAGGACCCACCGCCGTGTGCCACCACCACGGCCGCCGCTGCCACAACAACGGCCGCCGCTGCCACAACAACGGCCGCCGCTGCCGCAACAACGGCCGCCGCTACCACCACCACGGCCGCCGCTGTCGCAACCACGGCCGGCGCTGCCACGACCATGGCCGCCGCCGACACCACTACGGCCGACGGGGACACACCGCCACCCACTCAGATCCCCACAGGGAAGGCGATGGCGTGGGAGTCGGTGTCCAGCGACTCCGACGGTGAGCCCCGGCCACAAGTCCGCCGGAAGGAGCCGACGGCATCGGACGAAGACGGAGCGGATCAACGCCGCCAACACCGCCAAGAACGGAGCCAACACCGCCGGTCCACCGGCGAAGCCGACCGAGCCGGACGATGGGGACGCCGAGGGAGACGCCGTCGAGCCCCACTACACCCGAGCACCTGCTGAAGCTACCCGCCGGCTGGACCACCGATCCATCAGGCCGACCAATTCCCGAAACCCCTGGCGGGAAATTGGGGAAGCGGTACGGCGGGCCTGGAACAGCCGCTACCAGGTGACGGTACGGGCCCGAGGGGCAGGAGGCCACGTCCCCCTCGGACCCCGAGACTGAGGAGCCCGCGCACCATCACCACCCATGCGCCAGCCCACCATCACCCCGCAGAGGACGACACCACCGGAGGAGGTACCGGACCACCACGACACGGGCTTTTCTTTTGTTCCCCGAAGTGGGAGGGGAATGTGACGCCTCTCCTAAGAGGCGCACAAATACACAGTATTTTATTATTAATTAATTATAATTAATTATATTAATAAATATAAATATGTTTTCCAAGTATATATTGTTCTACTTATAAGTCTTAGCTATAATTAATACTAGATCCACCACCGATTAATATTGGACCCACCACTGATTAATATTAGATCCCCCACCGATTAATATTAGACCCACCACCGATTAATACTAGACCCACGATCGATAACCACCGCGCGGACGGTCATACGAAAAGCTTGAAAACTCCGTTATGTTTGTCGGGTCCCGTTACTGGAGTTGTTTACTTCGTACTATAAAAAGGCAGCACGTGCATGGAAAATTCCTCTTTCACCGCCTGCAAATCCCCTGACCTGCACGTGTTGCCTCGCCGCCGTGATTTTCAACCCGTTTGTGTGCAGAGTGCCATCGCGCCACTGCTGCCACCCCCCCGGTCGTGTTCAAGTGCTACTGCTGCTCGCCGCTACCGACAGCGCGACGCCGCCCGCACTAGTCAGTGTCGCGAGTGCAACCGCTGCCCCGCAGCCACCCCATAAACATCGACAGTGACGATCTTTGGCCCCAGTGTCCGCCAGCTGCCAGTCCGATCGGCAGTATCCGCGCCACCGGCAGAGCCGCCCAGTGACCGCCACCTGCCAGTACACTCGGCAGTGTAAGCGCCCGTGACCCGTCCGCGTTCGCGAGTGTGTCCCGCCAGGCCGTCCGCCGTCTGTGCGCAGCCACCACGTTGCAGGTATAACCGCCCGTGGGCCGCCACACGTGTGACGCCGGCCATGACCTACGCCCTTGCGCAGCCGCCGCTCGCCCGCGCCACCGGTAGAATCGGTGCCCGTGTCCGTGACCGCGAGTGACTCGCAGCCAGCCACCTTCGCCCGTGCGCAGTCGCCACGCCGCAGGTATAGCCGCCCGTGGGCTGCCGCACGTGCGATCTACGCCTTCGCGCAGCCGCCGCGAGCCACTCTCTCTCTCGACCTGCTAAAGCAGCTTCTGACCGACGCACCGGTGCTGGCATGCCCAGACTTTTCTGCGAAAATGACGCTGCAGACGGACGCCAGTAATTATGGACTGGGAGGAGTTCTCACCCAGGAGGTGGACGGCCAGGAACGGGTCATCGCCTACGTCAGCAGGAAGCTCGACGCCGCGGAGCTCAACTACTCTCTCACGGAGAAGGAGTGCCTGGCCATAGTCTGGGGAATCCGGAAACTCCGGTGCTACCTTGAGGGGTACCGGTTCGATGTGATCACAGACCATCTGGCTCTGAAGTGGCTGGATCACATCGAAAACCCCACCGGACGGATAGCCAGATGGGCGTTGGAGCTCCAACAGTACCAATTCGACGTCCATTACCGGCGGGGAAAGTACAACGTCGTCGCCGATGCAACCATCTCGACAACCGCTGGAACATCTGCAACGCCTGGACACGGAGGAAACCCGCTGCAAGTGGCTCCGCCACAAACTCACCGAAGTCCGAGAAGACCCGCAAAAGTTTCCGGACTTCGTCGTCGAGAATGGGGAACTATATCTCCATCTCGGGCACCGCCCAGACGACGAGGACCACGTCCCGTGGAAGCTCTGTGTGGCGGCCGAGAACCGGGCGAAGATTCTCCATGAGTGTCACGACGCCCCCGCGGCAGGCCATCTGGGAGTTCGCACGACCATCTTGCGAATCTCCCAAAAGTATTACTGGCCGGGCATGTTTCGGGATGTCAAAAGACATGTCCGACAGTGCATCCCCTGCCAGAAATACAAAGCGGAGCAGCGGCAACAAGCGGGCAGGATGCTGACCCGGTAGGTGGATGAACCCTTCGGGATCCTCTGCTCGGACTTCGTGGGACCCCTGCCCCGATCCAAGGATGGCAACACCATGCTACTGGTGTTCCTGGATAGCTTTACCAAATGGGTAGAACTGGTGCCATTGCGCAAAGACACCACCCGGACGCTCATACGAGCGTTCCGCGATCGAATCCTAGGGCGCTTCGGTGTCCCTAGGAAGATGGTACGCGACAATGGTACCCAGTTCACCAGTAAAGCCTTCAGGGAATTCCTCGAGGAGACGGGAGTGGAACTTCAGCACACCGCGCCGTACTGCCCACGAGAGAACCCGACGGAGCGGGCCAACAGGACCGTGAAGACGATGATCTCCCAATACGTGGGGATGGAGCAGAGTAGCTGGGACAACCTGCTCCCGAAGCTTACACTCGCCGTCAACTCCAGCGTATCAGAAACTACCGGTTACAGCCCGGCGTTCCTGGTACAAGGGCGAGAACCCCGCCTTCCCGGTGCCTGGTACGATCGGGTGACCTCCGGAACAGGAGTCCCGACTCAGACACCCACCGAGAACCAGGAGAGGATGCGGGAGATCTTCGCAATCGTGAAGCTGAACCAGCAGAAGGCGAGCCAGGAACAACGCCGGCATTACAACCTGCGTCGCCGCGTGTGGAAGCCTGAAGTGGGATCGCTGGTCCTTGTACGGCAGCACCACCTTTCTAAGGCCGCCGAGGGATTCGCGGCCAAGCTCCCGCCGAAGTACGACGGGCCCTATAAGGTGGCAGCGTTCCCGTCACCGAACGTAGCTCGGGTCCGATTACCTGGACAACGGAAGGGCCGGCTAGCAAACGTGGCTGACCTCAAGGCCTTCCACACCGCCGGTAGTCCCGGGAGCTCGGACACCGAGGAGGAAGACGCTTCCAAGGAGGACAGCATTGCGGGGCAACCCCCCCCCCCCCCCCCCCAACAGCCAGCACATCACGACATCCCCCTCGACCTTAGACATGGCCAATTCCTGTCTCTCCCTCGCTCCCTCCTTCTCACCACCCCCCTTCGCTACTTCACCTAGCCCTAATTAGTCTTCTCTCTCTTTCACAGACTATGGAGTACGTCATCCTCGACTCCAGCGAGGACGACGAGCCCTGCCCACCTGGGCTTTCGGTAGGTGCGACGACCCATCGGGACCCCCGGCTACGCTCCAACACAGCGTACGCCGGGCGGTTCGCCGGGTCAGGCCCGCCGGGCGAGCTCGGGCGAGAGGTCTCACCCTCACCCGGGCCGCCCCGGACTAGGACATCAACCTGACGGGTCGCGTCGCCCGCCTATTCGGGAGCAGTGTGGAATTCCCCACCCTGGACTTGCCCCGACGCCGACGAGGAGACCGGGTCGTACGACTGGGGCTATGGAGCGAGCCCAACCGGGTCGTTCGAGGGACGGCAGTACGAACCCCGTAGCCCCCAGGAGCACACCACCGAGGACGAACAGGGGTTCGTCACCGACGACGGAGCCTCAGAGGCGAGCACCACGCTCTACACCCCCGGATTCCTTATGGAGGACGGCCCGAAGGGTGAATCCGACCGGGCTTTCACCATAAGTTCCGACAGCGAGGAGGAGGACACCGGACCCAGCACGGAGCACTGCGTCGAGTTCGACGAGGAGCGGTACGGGTACTGGAGAGGGGATTGGGTGACCCTGATCCAGGCCCAGTACACCTCGATCACCCTGCGGGCACCCTTCCGGCCGCAAAACGACTGCGTGTCACGGGGGGACTGGATCTCGATCAACGAGGTCCACTCGGACTCGGAGGACCCACCGCCGTGTGCCACCACCACGGCCGCCGCTGCCACAACAACGGCCGCCGCTGCCACAACAACGGCCGCCGCTGCCACAACAACGGCCGCCGCTGCCGCAACAACGGCCGCCGCTACCACCACCACGGCCGCCGCTGTCGCAACCACGGCCGGCGCTGCCACGACCATGGCCGCCGCCGACACCACTACGGCCGACGGGGACACACCGCCACCCACTCAGATCCCCACAGGGAAGGCGATGGCGTGGGAGTCGGTGTCCAGCGACTCCGACGGTGAGCCCCGGCCACAAGTCCGCCGGAAGGAGCCGACGGCATCGGACGAAGACGGAGCGGATCAACGCCGCCAACACCGCCAAGAACGGAGCCAACACCGCCGGTCCACCGGCGAAGCCGACCGAGCCGGACGATGGGGACGCCGAGGGAGACGCCGTCGAGCCCCACTACACCCGAGCACCTGCTGAAGCTACCCGCCGGCTGGACCACCGATCCATCAGGCCGACCAATTCCCGAAACCCCTGGCGGGAAATTGGGGAAGCGGTACGGCGGGCCTGGAACAGCCGCTACCAGGAGACGGTACGGGCCCGAGGGGCAGGAGGCCACGTCCCCCTCGGACCCCGAGACTGAGGAGCCCGCGCACCATCACCACCCATGCGCCAGCCCACCATCACCCCGCAGAGGACGACACCACCGGAGGAGGTACCGGACCACCACGACACGGGCTTTTCTCTTGTTCCCCGAAGTGGGAGGGGAATGTGACGCCTCTCCTAAGAGGCGCACAAATACACAGTATTTTTATTATTAATTAATTATAATTAATTATATTAATAAATATAAATATGTTTTCCAAGTATATATTGTTCTACTTATAAGTCTTAGCTATAATTAATACTAGATCCACCACCGATTAATATTAGACCCACCACTGATTAATATTAGATCCACCACCGATTAATATTAGACCCACCACCGATTAATACTAGACCCACGATCGATAACCACCGCGCGGACGGTCATACGAAAAGCTTGAAAACTCCGTTATGTTTGTCGGGTCCCGTTACTGGAGTTGTTTACTTCGTACTATAAAAAGGCAGCACGTGCATGGAAAATTCCTCTTTCACCGCCTGCAAATCACCTGACCTGCACGTGTTGCCTCGCCGCCGTGATTTTCAACCCGTTTGTGTGCAGAGTGCCATCGCGCCACTGCTGCCACCCCCCCGGTCGTGTTCAAGTGCTACTGCTGCTCGCCGCTACCGACAGCGCGACGCCGCCCGCACTAGTCAGTGTCGCGAGTGCAACCGCTGCTCCGCAGCCACCCCATAAACATCGACAGTGACGATCTTTGGCCCCAGTGTCCGCCAGCTGCCAGTCCGATCGGCAGTATCCGCGCCACCGGCAGAGCCGCCCAGTGACCGCCACCTGCCAGTACACTCGGCAGTGTAAGCGCCCGTGACCCGTCCGCGTTCGCGAGTGTGTCCCGCCAGGCCGTCCGCCGTCTGTGCGCAGCCACCACGTTGCAGGTATAACCGCCCGTGGGCCGCCACACGTGTGACGCCGGCCGTGACCTACGCCCTTGCGCAGCCGCCGCTCGCCCGCGCCACCGGTAGAATCGGTGCCCGTGTCCGTGACCGCGAGTGACTCGCAGCCAGCCACCTTCGCCCGTGCGCAGTCGCCACGCCGCAGGTATAGCCGCCCGTGGGCTGCCGCACGCCTTCGCGCAGCCGCCGCGAGCCACTCTCTCGCCAGTACTGCCGGCAGAGTCGGGGCCGCCCCGCTCACCGAGGCCACACGCCTGCGCCCGCCGCGAATACGCTCCTGCCTTACGTTCAGCCACGGCCACCGTCTTTCCTGGTTGACGTAAGCGGCACGTACGTCTTTTCTATATGCAACCAAGCTTATTCTTTTCGCCTTTTTGCCCACAAATTCCACTCCTCGGCCCACTGTAGATTTTTACCTATCTGTACAGCTAGGCGTATGCTAATTTTTGGGAATAAAAACCACACAAAATTCAGTGTTCTCTCTTTGGGTGGGTTTTCTCTCCTAGGTTCTAGAGCCCCACTATCCTCCCCGCGTTTCTTCTACGCCCTCCTTTCCACCGGCTCCAAGGTATTTTCACCGGAGGCGATCCCATTCCCCGTCGGCTCCACGGTATTTTAACCGGAACTGACTCCTTTCGACTGCTCCACGGTTTTCACCGGAGACGCTCTCCCCAGCAGACGCGAGGTTTTCACCAACGGCGCCGCCACTCAATCCCCTCTCGCCGCCTCCAAGGTTATCACCGGAGTCCGCCCTACCGACTCCGTCGGGATCTCCTCCTCCTCTTTTCAGCACCTATCCGCTCTATACTCTTCTTCGGGCCGCCCGGGGCCGTTTTTGGCGAGTTGTCGAAATCGAAACGCGCTGATTTGAGGCTAGGGTTCACGAATAACGAATTTCCAATACAAAAATCCTTAGTCCCAACATACAAATAGATATTTGATCCTTCCTGGACACGGCTGAGCATTATCCTGGCCAGAGGTTCGTTACATTACCAACGGCTGGACGATGAAATCAGGGGACACTTTCAGAGGCCCAACGAACCCTTCAAGGAGTACTTGGTGGACCTTTTTTATACCCTTGCAGGGTATATTAGTTTCAGTCAAAAGTTTGCAACGCAGTGAAGGAAGCATCTCCGACCCTATAAAGTATATATATTCTAGATCAGGATCAACAGCCGAGTCGATTTCGCCATGTCCGTCTGTGCGTCTGTCTGTTTCTACGCAAACTAGTCCCTCAGTTTTAAAGCTATCTGAATGAAACTTTGCAGTTAGGCTTCTATATACTCTCACTCGTACATATGTCGGAACGGGCCGGATCGGACGACTATATCATATAGCTGCCAGAGGAACGATCCGAAAAATTTTCAAAAAACAATTATAACTTTTTTATAACAATTATAACAATTATTTTCAACCAATTTTCACCAAATTTGATATTTGTCCATTTAGTATTATTTCCGAATTTCGGTTTTAATTTCATGAAAATCGGCTGACTTTATCCTATAGCTGCCATAGGAACAATCAGAAAAATAAAAGAAAAAACTATAACTTTGTCAGATTTTAACATATTTTCACCAAATTTGATATTTAGCCATATTTTAGTATTTCTGAATTTTGATTTTAATTTCATGAAAATCGGCTGACTATATCCTATAGCTTCCATAGGAACAATCAGGAAAATAAAAAAAAACCAAAGCTTAGCCGTGTTTCAAACCATTGCCATCAAATTTGAGATTTGGCAACAAATTATTATTTCAGAATTTCGTTTTTAATTTTTTGTTTAAACTCTGCAAGGGTATTCAAACTTCGGTGAGCCGAAGTTAGCTTCCTTTCTTGTTTTTTTTTTAATCACTAGTTGATAGAAATTTACAATAGGGAAGAAAAGAAGTCTAGGAAGGGAAGGTAAGTCCACTCTTGCGGTACTGCCGCAAAGCTATGCTTCGCGGGGGCGGTTGGCGGTCAGGTTGCCGCTCCTCTCTAGCCGTCCGAGCGTCGGATCTGTTCCCGTCGCCGCAGCTCTCTGAGCACGGTTGCTGCCATGTTGGTAACCGCCTCCCAGTTTTCCGGAGTCTCTAGCATGCACCCTATGATGTTCTCGGGAGTGAGGTGACATCCAGTAGATTCTTCCGCGGCCGCTCCTTCTGGGTTAAATAGCGGGCAGGCAAAAACGCATGCTCAGCGTCCTCAATCGCTGCACTGCCGCAGAAGTCGCAGTATGGGTCCGCCTCATGCTTGAACCGATGCAGGTATGCCTTGAAGCAGCCATCACCTGTTACGAGCTGCGTCGTGAAGAAGTCCACCTGCCCGTGCCTTCTGCGTATCCAGGGCTCCAGATCCGGGATGAGTCGATGTGTCCATCGTCCATCGCGACAGTGTGCTGCTCCGCTGGTCTGCACTGCCCGAATTGCCCGTCCTGCGCTCCGCTGCCAGTAGGTCGATGGGGATTGTTCCAGCTATTACCAGTGCGGCTTCTTCCGAAACCGTTCAGAATCCGCTGCAGATCCGCAGTGCGCAGCGTCTACAGACCGTCTTGCATTGACGGCTATAGCTGGCCGTCCGCATGGCTTCCTCCCATATCGGTGCTCCATACAGAATGGTCGAGGTCACCACCGTTGCTATCAGCCGTCTGCTGTACTGCCTAGGTCCTCGCTTGTTGGCCATTATCCTCGAAATTGCCGCAGTGGCCTTGGACGCTGTAAAGTGTAAGAAGGCTTAGATGCCTGGCAAATAGTGCATAAACTATTTGCCTGTTTTGTTGCCGCAACTAGCACTTGAAACTAGTTGGACGTGTATGAAGTGTGTGAGTGCATGAATTGTTCTAAGGGAATAGCATGAATAAAAGCTCTCAGGTTGGCGTTAGAACTCTTACTGACTTTATTAATGAAACTTAAACAATATATATAGGTACACAAATGCTTATGCTAACAGATATAACGTATAAGAAAAGTGTGAAGTTACTTGTGAATGTGGGTTGTGTTGCGACCTGAGACTATTGCCCCAGTTCATTTCCTCGTCTCAGTTGACCATGCATATTCGCTTGACCTGGGAAATGATACTTTATTTACGATAAATGCAGGTCACTGTGACGAAGAGTTGTTACATAACGTGTATTGTGTTCTGAAATATTATTACTTACGTCGAACAAGAACCTTCGTGGGGTAGGTTCTGGTTGTGGTTCTTCCACGTTCTGCCGGGCTTCGGGTTTCCGGCATGTTGGTGTCCATTTGCCGATCGTTCGTCTGAAAACCCATGCAATGCCTAATAACATTGACATTGCTAAGGCCACATAAGCAGCTATTTGATGGTGCTGGGGAGTTTTGATTTGATTTTTCCAGGTGGTTTCTTTTAGTTTGGCCAGTTGGTGCTGCAAAGCGCCCAGTTCCTCCAAGTTGACTTCCTTGGCTGCCGTTCCTTGCAGTGGCTCAGGTGTGTTCTTAAGGTCCATCCTTGTGATGTTACCAAAACGAACATATGCCGCCCTTGTTTCGCTGACTACGGTGCTGAATGTGCTCACGCTAATTTTTGAATTGCGTGCAGTGCAGCCTGGGGCCAGTGATAGTAAGCCCGTTCCGTTGAGTTGGATTGTGAACGATGTTCCGCTGCACACCGCTTGAAGTTCAATTTGCCTGCGTGTGGCAAACATCCATCTGTTTCGCTGACGTGTTGCTGACCACCACAGCTCGGCCCTCGACTGAGAGACCCCGCAGATAGTTTCCGTCTTATTTTTGAACAGCTGGAATTCACACCGGTTTTCCACGCTGAATGTGGCTTGGTGGTTGAAACAGATGTGTTCGTCGTGTGGCAGCTCTAGACACTGATTGAACTCCTCCTTGGTCAATCCCATGAACTGATCTCTATGGGCATTGACGGCTATGATTTCCGTTTGTAGCCAGAATCGTTGCCAGCTTCCGGCCTTCCACAACGGGATCGCCATGATGCTGAATATCTCCTGTTTTGTTACAGACACCAGTGGCAGCGATATTTTGAAAACGACGTGGCTGCTCGTTGTGGTCCCTTCGGCATGCATAATTTTATACAGCTGGATCACCTCAGCCGATGCTACCGGAAGAAGTTGATCCGGTGGAATGTGTTCCCGAATCTGATCTAGTTGCTGACTCAGTTGCTTGGGAGACACTAGTATAGGACTGATGGTACGATGGCGCACGTCAGTGAGAACATTAGCTATCTCACTTTGCATTCGCTGCAATCCGGTTGCCACTAGAGTTAATTGAGCTGTCAGACTCATGAATGCTTGTTGTAAGTGCTCGCCTTGGTACTTTCCCTTTTCCAGATTAATTGTACCTATTTGGCTCTCTAGTGTCTTGATCCGCTCGTTAGTGGCTGAGCTGCTCGTCCTGACTATGTTTATTGTCGCATCCAAGATTGATGTCTGGTTTTTCAAGAGCATCATTAGTACGTCTTCATTGGATTTGACCTCCTTGATCACCTTGGACATGTCATCGGCGTATCTTGAGTCTAAAACGCCGAATAGTGAGCTCGCTACATTTCCAACTATGTCCAGTGGTGCTCTTCGCTGCCGAGAATGATGGATCAATTCATTTCCTGATTGTAGTTCGCTGTACACATGTTGGAAATGCTCAGACACTGATCTACAAGCGTTGATGTTCCGTAGTTCTGAACATTTGTGTTTCTGTAGTATGCTCTAATATTATATACCCACTGTACCTAGAGTACTTAAAAGGTGGTGTGTTTAAGGTAGAACTAATGCCAAACAGTACAACCCTAAGTAAAAATGAAGTTCACCCGATATATAAGCTTCAATACCTGCTGCATCGCAGAATCACAGTAGAGGAACCGCACAAACGAAATGGACCAGTTCAATGCACGAACTGTCAAGAATACGGACACACGAAAACATACTGCACTCTCCGCGCAGTCTGCGTTGCCTGCGGAGATGTGCATCCCACTGAGGCCTGTCCCGTTAATAAGAATGACCCATCTGCCAAAAAATGCAGCAACTGTGGAGGAAACCACACTGCCAACTATAGGGGGTGCCCCGTCTATAAAGATTTAAGAGTCCGCCTTACCCAAAAAATTACCATAGCTCGAAATCCAGTCAGCCGAAACAGTTTGCCGTATACACCATCAACCACGACCCCAGGAGTTTCTTTTGCTCAGGCGCTGCGATACAACAAAGAAACTTACGCCTCAGTCTCTAATCCGGGGCCTTCACAATCCACTGAAGACATACAACAGGCGCAGACATTTAAAGTAAACCCCGCATTTACTGCCCATCGTAGCGATCAAAATTCACACCAACTGCCTAATGGAATCGAGGCAATGCTGGCAACTTTAACAAATACAATGGTAGCTATACAACAAACAATGCAGGAGCTTATGCGCAACCAAAATCTTCTACTGGAGTTCATGATCAAACAATCACAATCATCCAAATAATGACTTCCCTACGGATATCTACGTGGAACGCTAACGGCGTTTCGCAGCATAAACTTGAGTTAGCTTAATTCCTACTTGACAACCATATCGACGTAATGCTTCTTTCAGAAACACACCTTACAAACAAATACAATTTTCAACTACGAGGATATACATTCTACGGAACAAATCACCCAGATGGTAAAGCACATGGAGGGACCGGAATTCTAATCAGAAACCGTATTAAGCACCACTACCACAACAAATTTGCTAAAAACTACCTACAGGCCACATCTATAAATATACAACTAAACACTGGCAACCAAATTACACTAGCCGCCGTATACTGCCCCCCTCGCTTTACTATAGCTGAAGACGAGTTTATGCAGTTTTTCAACTCACTAGGAGACCACTTCAGAGCAGCAGGAGACTACAACGCCAAGCACACACACTGGGGATCTCGTCTCGTGACTCCAAAAGAAAAGCAGCTCTATAATGCAATTATCAAACCCAAGAACAAGCTCGACTATGTTTCTTCTGGCAGACCAACATACTGGCCGGCAGACCCAAAGAAACTACCCGACTTAATAGACTTTGCGATCATCAAAAACATTCCTAAAAATCTGATAAGCGCCGAATGCCTTTCGGATCTTTCATCTGACCACTTGCCTATCCTGTTTATTCTGCTCCGTAACCCAGGAACATTCGAACAACCATTCAAATTGACCTCACAGAAAACCAATTGGGTTAAGTACCGAAAGTATATTAGCTCACACACAGCTTTGTAAAGTCACTGGAGTCTGTACTCGTCTCCGCAGCTCGAGCTTCAACACCTCAAACTATAAATTCACAATGCAATCAAAAGAAGACAAATCTACAAATCGAACAGCTCGTCCTTGAAACGCGACGTTTACGCCGAGAGTGGCAATCCCACAGATCGCCATCTGCTAAGCAAAGCTTTAGACGTGCCTCACGCCAACTTACCAAAGCTCTACATCAAGAAGAAGCAAATGTCCACCGTCGCTACATAGAGCACTTGTCAACTTCTAGTACAAAACATTCACTATGGAGAGCTCACCCAACTCTGAGCTCACCAAAAGAAATCGTGATGCCTATTAGAAATCCTACAGGCGGCTGGGCACGCAGCGACGCAGACAGAGCCAGCACGTTTGCCAACCACCTTAAAAATGTCTTCCAACCAAATCCTGCCACTAGTGCGTTTACTCTGCCCACTTTACCATATGAGCCTCAGCCTCAACATGAGCCAATTGAGTTTCGTCCAAACGAAATCGTTAAGATAATCAAAAATCAACTGAATCCGAAAAAATCCCCAGGATGCGACCACATAACTCCCAAAATGATCTCTGAGCTCCCATATTGCGCCGTTTGCACTATCACCCAGCTTTTCAATGCCATCGCGAAACTTGGCCACTATCCAGTGAGATGGAAAAAGTCAATTATAATAATGATAGCAAAGCCGGGAAAAGACCACACAATCCCCACGTCGTATAGACCTATAAGCCTACTATCATGCTTATCTAAACTCTTTGAAAAATGCGTTTTGACACGGATAAATACACACCTAAGACTACAGGAAGGAATCCCGTCACATCAGTTTGGGTTTCGTGAAAAGCACGGAACAATTGAGCAGGTCAACCGGATAACATCAGAAATTCGGAACGCTTTCGAAAAACGAGAGTACTGCACAGCCATATTCTTAGATGTATCTCAAGCATTTGATAGAGTCTGGTTAGAAGGTCTAATGTACAAGATCAAGACAATGCTCCCCTACAACACCCATAAGCTTTTAGAGTCTTACCTGTATGACAGAAAATTTGTGGTGAGGTGCAACACTGCTATATCTGATGATTTCACTGTTGGAGCTGGAGTTCCTCAAGGTAGTGTGCTAGGGCCAACATTATATGTCCTATACACAGCAGACATCCCGACAAGCACACGACTAACAACTTCTACGTTTGCTGACGATACAGCTATTCTTAGTCGTTCAAAATGCCCGATGCAAGCAACTGCGCAGCTAGCTCTTCACTTGATCGATGTTAAAAAATGGCTATCAGATTGGCGAATTAAAGTGAACGAACAAAAATGCAAGCACGTTACGTTCACCCTGAACAGACAAAACTGCCCGCCTCTTATGCTAAACAACACATTACTTCCGCAAGCAAACGAAGTGACATACCTAGGAGTACACCTCGACAGAAGACTCACATGGCGCCGGCACATCGAAGCCAAGAGAACACATCTAAAGCTAAAAGCCAGCAGCCTTCACTGGCTTATCAACGCCCGGTCTCCTCTTAGCCTTGAATATAAAGTCCTGCTGTATAACTCGGTACTAAAACCTATATGGACGTACGGCTCCCAGCTATGGGGTAATGCCAGCAATAGCAATATTGACATAGTCCAGCGAGCCCAGTCGAAGATCTTGAGAACAATCACCGGGGCACCGTGGTACATTCGCAACGAAAACATACATCGCGACTCAAACATTCCACCAGTCAAAGAAGTGATCGCAGAACAGAAGGAAAAGTACTTCACCAAGCTATCGTTGCACCCTAACCACCTGGCGAGAGGACTAACAAGGTTGAGCAGCCAATCGCGTCTTCGTCGCAATGACTTACCCACCCAATGACTGACCTGAGGAACGCGTAAGCAGAATGCAGTCCTAATATACTGTTAGTTGAATTTTAATATTAAGATTCGTAAACTTATTGTTAGTCTCAACTTAAGAGAAGATTCAATAAATAAAGCAAAGCAATAAAAAAAAAAAAAAAAAATCCTAAGTGGCCGAAATCTGAACCGATCGCTATGGCTCAGGCCATAAGCAGAATGTGCTAGCATCGGCATAATTGCAACACGAGCATACCGCATGTATATATTCCTCGCGCTCCTCACATAAGAGAGGGCATATGTTTATATACATAAGTATATAACCGTCTCTCTGCCGCTGCCTGCGAGCAGCGCAGTAACGAGACTTAGGCTTAATTAGAATTCGAAAAGAATACGATAAGGCAGATACTTTGGAACTCTGGAAGCGGCACCATTGCCGCTACTTATTACTTTAGCAAAAATTCAATAAAACTCTTAAAACGGAATTATAAAATCTTTCTTATTATTATATGGCGACCGTGACATGGTCTGCTGAGTGAAATAAAATAAAAAAAAAATAGGAGCCGGGCGGAGAACCGAATATTATCGTCAAGCAAGCGGAGATGCCCCAGGAGATGGAGAAAGACGCAATTGATTGCGCAAAAATACCAACACAGCAGACAACAGACATTTAGTGAACAAAAAAAAAAAAAAAATTGATGGGCCGGAGTGGTGTTAAAAATAAAATACAGAAGGGAGTAGCACACTTGAAGTGGCTACTATATACAAATCAACCACCACCGCCGTGGGAAACAGCAGTGAAGCTACAAGAAGACCTTGATTTCCTAAAAACGAAAATGGAAAAGACCGGCAAGCAAAGAACTAATCAATCAGCGATAAAAAATACAAACGGAGGGAAAATAAAGCCACCATCCCTCAAGAGTCTACCCAAGAAGACACCAAGCTGCCCTGCCGACTGCCCTGGACCGATCTACAGTGTACATTGCAAGTACACATGCGTAAAAAAGGAACATTTTGTGTGAGAGGCAGTCCGCCCCTTACACCTCCGAGGGATTTAAACCTGTGCGAAGCCAGCACCGGTACCGCCTGAGCCCATAGGCCCAGGTCAGCAGCAGCAGTTACCAAGCGTGGGAGGCAAGACAGCCGCCTACGCCATTGAGGGAACGTCAGCCAAGCCGATCCAGGCGACGACCAGCTGACGTGGACCAGGAAAGAGAAACAACATCGACAGAAGACACCGCAGATCCAGAACAAAACCATGCACTGCGTTGCATAATTTTTTTGATTGTCCTGCGAGGCATATTTTTGTTTAAACATAATAAGTAAAATTGTAAAATCGAGCCGAATTTTTTTCTGCCCGATAGCGTGTAGCCCGCAAAGCTACGCAACTCATTAGGTAGGAATTTGTAACCACTGATGGAAATTCATTCAATATTCATTTTAATAGAGAACTGTTTTCATTACAATATATGAACAACAATTCTAGGGAAAACACATCAATTGACAATGAAATAGAAAAACAAAATAAACACATAATTAATTATCATATTAATTATTCATCAAGAAATATTGTAAGAGTATACGAACCAACCGCCAATATGACATTGGACATAAAAACAGTGGATTCCACTGCCAATGTTATAAACAAAGTACAGGAAACTAATATTGATTTGTATTGGGTTCATGTACTCTTAATAATAATAGTTGTAATACTGTCCGCTAATTGTTTCTACAAAATCTATAAGTTACATAAATAAATAAATAAATGTTTAAAGAAAAGGCATATGAGCCGGGCAAACGACCTGGATAAAATTTAAGAATAAAAACCACACATTTTCTTACAACATGTTACACATTTAATAATGTCATAAATAAAGATTAATTCATAATTGTTTCATAAATAAAACATAAAACTTACACACACAATTTTATTTAAATAATGGCTAAACTAATGACAATGTCCATGAAATAATGGATTGGAATGTTTTATACAAAGAAATAAGCGAAATCAAAACTACCTTTGACAAATCGTACAAGGCACTTAGTCAGAATAGACCGATACAAAAAACGACAGTTAGGAAACATGTGGAAATATTAGTAGAGTGTTTCAACAAAGCGCGAATACTAATATATGAACACAGGGAGAGATTAAATACCGATCATTGGTCACAAGTATCTAAGCTTCTGATACGACTACGGTCTAATCTAATATCGGTAAAAGGGAAATTCGATTTAGATATAGAGGTACCAAACGTACTGAACACTCCCGTAACTATACAAGCAAACCCTGACCTAGACTCTGCTAAAACAGGCGAGCTAGAATCAGAAGAGACTACCGAAGCAAAACCTAAAATAGAAGAGGAAGATTTAAACGATCTGACTATTCCAGCGGTATACACCGATATAGAAGATTCAGACTCAGACTTTGAAACGCCAAGCGAGACAAATAACTCCATCACAATGGCACAATCAAATATCGACTTTATAAATACTGCATGCAAGCTAATACCAGTGTTTGATGGTAAAGCTGAAAACTTAACAAGTTTTATAGATGCATTAGAAATTGTAGAATCAATGAAGGGCGAGCACGAACAACTCGCAGTGTCGATAATAAAAACGAAATTGAAAGGAGCTGCTAGGAACCTGATAGGAAACAAAACAACGATTTCCCAGGTAATCTCTAGGCTAACTCCAGACCCCTCTCCACGATGTTTGAAGATCCCTCCGATCTGCTAGCCCTCTCGTCATGTCGGCTCGGCAGAATTGTTTCTGTTTTCCCCGGAGCCGATGGCCGAGTTCAAGTGACTGAAGTCCGTACGGCGCGCGGCACAATAAAACGCCCCGTGCATAAGGTTATCTTCTGCCTATGGAGAGCAAGGAACCGGCTATTTCCAGCCAGTAGCATATTTCCGTCTGCGAGGTCCTGTACTAAGCCCTTTTTCTTCTTCTCTTTTCCTCGCAGAACAACTTCATCATAATGGTGCCGCGTCCTCGTACCGCCCAGTATTTAGATAGCAGACGTACTCGAGGTATTCAATCCTATCGCTGCCGAGTCTTCCGGGGCATCCATCCTTTTCGGAAGTGCAAGAGGTTCCATAAACTGAGCGCTGAAAAGCGCCTTCGGGCAGTACTTATTAATAAGTACTGTTCGAACTGCCTTGCTCACGGGGACGCACAGGGACCTGCCGCAGCACCGAGGGCTGTAAAACGTGTGGAGGTGACCACCACACGTTACTCCACATGCACGAGGAGATGCCATCATCATTTTGTCCACGTCCTGAACGCACAGCGCGTCAGCCCGTCTCCAAGGAGCCAGCGCGTCCGGCGTCACACAAACACCAAAAGGATCATGCTCATTAATGTTCGTCTTACACACTTCAAGGGCTATCGGACGAAAATGACGACAGGATCTTACAGGGATAGAAAGACTTAATTTATTTAATAAAAAATTAGAGCAAATATGTCCATTAATTAATTTGAACAGGAACATAGCACCGTGGCACACTTGATGATCCTTAAGAGTGGGAAGGCTTAAGAGGCACAGTCTGTCGGCGTAAGAAGGAGGGGTCTTAGTTAAATGCCCGAAGAGCGAAAAAAAGGAATTATTTCTGAACTGATTCAATATGGTCTTGATACTTCACATATCGGGGTGACCATACACAAGAACAATATTCAAGAATAGGACGAACAAGTGAGATATAAAGAAGTTTAGAAGTGTAAGGATCATCAAAGTCCTTTGACCATCACCTAACAAAGGCAAAAACCCCTTTAGCTTTAACAACGATTATACCAATGTACACTGGTTGATTTCATTGGCCAAAAATACAAAAACCAAAGTCTTAAAATGACCACTTTTATATTTTTCTTCTAAAAATTCTTGACAGATCAATAATTCAAACTGCATTTTTATTTTTGTTAGACAGACAAAAAAATATATGTCAAAGTTGAAGTAAAAAGGAGCTCTCGAAAACAACTAAAATGTAATATTAAATCGCGGTCATTCGTCGTCAATTAAAATTAATATTGACAATAAAGGTATGCACTATAAAATAGAGTAATTTGTATGCCATTACCTTTTGTGTTATTGCTTTAAAATTAGTTTTACATTAATGCCTGTCGAGTTTTGTAAGCATAGATGTAAAATGAGGAAAATTTTTTGTTCCGGGTCTAACCGGATGATGAAACTTATTTTATAACAAGAAAGAAAGCTAACTTCGGCTCACCGAAGCTTGTATACCCTTGCAGATTACAAATTAAATCAAAAACTTTAGCCAAATCTCAAATTTGATGAAAATATGTTGAGAAACAGCGAAGGAATGATTTTTTCTTTTCTTTCCCTGGTTGTTCCTATGACAGCTATAGAATATAGTTGTCCGATTTTCATGAAATTAAAACGAAATTCTAAAATAATATTTAATGGCCAAATATCAAATTTGGTGAAAATATGTTGAAAGCTGACAAAGTTATAATTTTTTTCGAAGATTTTTCCGATTGTTCCTATGGCTTATGTACGAGTTAGAGTATATTAATAACTAACTACAAAGTTTCATTTAGATAGCTTTGAAACTGAGGGACTAGTTTGCGTATAATCGGACAGACTCTGCTGTTAATCATGATCAAGAATATATATACTTTATAGGGTCGGAGATTTCTAAAAAATGTATAAAAATGAGCATATATTTAGTTTATTGTAGTATGCTCTAATATTAATTACCCACTTTACCAAGAGTACTTAAAGGGCAAACACTGTAACACTTTGTTGCAGTGTTTACGCAACTCGAAATCCCGGTCATATATTCTAAGTGGCCGAAATAAGAACCGATCGCTACGGCTCAGGCCATACGCAGAATGTGCTAGCGTCGGCATAATTGCAACACGAGCATACCGCATGCATATATCCCTCGCGCTCCTCACATAAGAGAGGGCATATGTTTATATACATAAGTATATAACCGTCTCTCTGCCGCTGCCTGCGAGCAGCGCAGTAACGAGACTTAGGTTTAATTAGAATTAAAAAGAATATCATAAAATAGATACAATTGAACCCTGTAAGCGGCACCACTGCTGCTAACAATTAACTAGAGGAAGAAATAAAGAAACCATAAAAAACAGATTTTGAAACTCTTTTTTATTATATGGCGACCATGACATGGTCTGCTGATAGAAATTAAAAACATGACGGATCCACTGACCATAGTGGTCAAGAAAGTGGAGATGACCAAGGAAATAGAGAAAGACGCAATTGATTGCGCAAAGACAGCGCGTAGCTTCAAGGATGATTGAAAAAAAAAGCGGAGCATATCAAAAGTGAGTTCGACAAAAAATACAAACCCAAGTGGAAAGTGGACAAAAATTCGGAAGCTACGTTTCATACCTGCCGGAGAACTTCATTTACTTCACCATGGAAGAGCTGTCAATTCTACTCTTCAAGACATAAAGTTACCAGTGAAAAAAAAACCTATACAGCAGACAACAGACAAATAAGTGAACCAAAAACAAAAAAAAAGTGATGGGCCGGAGTGGTGTGAAAAATAAAATCCAGAAGAGAGTAGCGCACTTGAAGTGGCTACTATATACGAATCAACCACCCCCGCCATGGGAGACAGCAGTGAAATTACAAGAAGAACTTGATTTCCTGAAAACGAAGATAGAAAAAACCGGCATCCGAAGAACAAATCAAACAGCGATAAAAAATATAAATATAAAAATAAAGCCACCATCTCCCAAGAGGATACCCAAGAAGAAGCCAAGCTGCCCTGCCGACTGTCCTGGACCGCTCTACAGTGCACATTGCGAGTATACATGTGTAAAAAAGGAACAATTTGTGGGAGAGGCAGTCCGCCCCTTGCACCTCCGAGGGAGATTTAACCTGTGCGAAGCCAGCACCGGTACCGCCTGAGCCCATAGGCCCAGGTCAGCAGCAGCAGTTACCAGGCGTGGGAGGCACGACAGCCGCCTACGCCATCGAGGGAACGTCAGCCAAGCCGATCCAGGCGACGACCAGCTGACGTGGATCAAGGAAGAGATGCAACATCGACAGGAGATACTGCAGATCCAGAATAAAACAATGCACTGCGTTGCATAATTTTTTTTGATTGTCCTGCGAGGCATATTTTTGTTTTCTACACAATAATTTAAATCGTAAAATCGAGCCAAGTTACATAACAAATGTTTAAAGAAAAGGTATATGAGCCGGGCACACGACCTGGATAAAATTTAATAATAAAACACAGTACATATTTTCTTACTATATATTATACATTCAATAATGTTATAAATAAAGATTACTTCATAAATGTTTCATAAATAAAACTAAAAACTTACACCCACACACAATTTTCTTTAAAGAATGGCTAACTAATGACAATGTCCATGAAATAATGGATTGGAGTGATTTATACAATGAGATAAGCAGAATAAAAGCTACCTTTGATAAATCATACAAGGCGCTTAGTCAGAATAGACCGATATAGAAAACAACGGTTAAGAAACATGTGGAAATATTAGTAGAGTGTTTCAACGAGGCGCGAATACTAATATATGAGCACAGGGAGAGATTAAATACCGATCATTGGTCACAAGTATTTAAACTTCTGATACGACTCCGGTCTAATCTAATATCGGTAAAAGGGAAATTCGATTTAGAAATAGATGTACCAAACGTACTGAACACTCCCATAGCTATAAACGCTACCCCTGACCCAGAATCTGTTAAAACAGGCGAGCTAGAATCAGAAGAAACTAGCGAAACAAAACCTAAAATAGAAGAGGAGGATTTAAACGACCTGACTATTCCAGCGGTATACACCGATATCGATAATTACTCAGACTCAGATTTTGAAACGCCAAGCGAGAGAAGTAACTCAATAACAATGGCACAATCAAATATCGACTTTATAAATACTGCATCCAAGCTAATACCAGTGTTTGATGGTAAAGCTGAAAACTTAACAAGTTTTATAGATGCATTAGAAATTGTAGAATCAATGAAGGGCGAGCACGAACAACTCGCAGTGTCGATAATAAAAACGAAATTGAAAGGAGCTGCTAGGAACCTGATAGGAAACAAAACAACGATTTCCCAGGTAATCTCTAGGCTAAAAGGCAATGTCAAGGGCGAAACTGTAGAGGTGTTATCAGCAAAACTGATGAACCTACAGCAACGCAATAAAACTGCTAATCAATACACTCAGGAAATTGAGCGGATGACAAAAGCTTTGGAGGGAGCGTACATTTCAGACGGTCTACCTCTAGAGCTAGCCAGGAGTTACTCCACCCAGAACGCAATCAAGGCAATTACTAAAAATTGCACAATTGATAAGGTAAAACTTATCATGCAAGCTGGTACTTTTAGTACCATGAATGATGCTGTCTCTAAGTTTGTTAGTAGTTGCACCGAGGCAACTGGACAGTCAAACACTGTCCTATATTATAGGAACAATTACCAAAATAAACAAAAACGAGGACGTGGAACAGCAATAACAACAATTATAGAGGCAATTCACGTGGTTATCATAATAACAATAATAACCAAAACAATAACTATCAAGGCCAAAATAGAGGAAATAACTATAGAGGCCGTGGCAACGGAAATCGTAGCCAAAATAATAACAACCAAGGCAATGTGCGACTTGCACAAAACACATCGGGAAATTCCCAAAATACATCGGGAAACTTCCAGAACGCTTCGAATACGCAGAATTAAAAGAAGTCAGAATATATACCATTAATCTCAGTCAAAACATATTCGCTACATTTATTAATGTAAATACAGGGAAAGATCTTGTCTTTCTAATAGACACGGGTGCAGATATTTCAGTTTTAAAAGAGACTTCGGATATTTTTGATAATATCCAAAATGACAATATCATTGATATAAAGGGAATAAATGACGAGATAACGAAATCCAAAGGCCTAACTTCGATTGAAATACAAACAAATAAGTATATCATTCCACACGATTTTCATATCGTAAGTTTTCATTTCCATTAGGCATCGACTTCATAAAAAAATACAACTGTTAATTAGACTTCAAGCCATCTGAAGATTGGCTTATAATTAGACCAAATAATTTAAAATGCCCAATTAACGTACCAATAGCTCACAGTTCTGGCAACAACTCAGTTCTTCTGCCAGCAAGATCCCAAGTTATAAGAAAAATTCAATTAAACTCTCAAGAAGACAGTGTACTAATCCCAAATCAGGAAATTCAGCATGGTATTTACATTGCAAATACCATAGCAACATCTAGTAACGCTTTTATAAGGTTACTTAATACGACGAACACTGATCAAGTAGTCAGTACAAATGGCCTAATATATGAATCACTTTCGAACTACGATGTAGTCCATACAAATCTTGACAATAGAGAAAAAGCTGTATTGTCACAACTTTCGAAAAATTTCCCTCCGCAGTTTAAGTCACAGCTTTCCAGCTTATGCACTCAGTATAGTGATATATTCGGATTGGAAACCGAATCAATATCAACAAACAATTTCTATAGACAAAAACTGAGATTAAAAGATGAAGAACCGGTTTATATAAAAAATTATCGCAGCCCACACAGTCAAACTGAGGAAATACAAAAACAAGTAGGAAAGTTAATTTCCGACGGAATAGTTGAACCATCTGTCTCTGAATACAACAGCCCGTTATTACTCGTACCTAAGAAATCATCTCCAGGGTCGAATGCAAAAAAATGGCGATTAGTGATTGACTATCGTCAAATCAATAAAAAATTACTTTCGGATAAATTCCCATTACCTAGAATTGATGATATTTTGGATCAACTAGGTAGAGCTAAATATTTTTCATGTCTTGGCTTAATGTCAGGATTCCATCAAATTGAACTAGAAGAAATTTCAAGAGATATAACGTCCTTTTCAACGAGCAATGGCTCGTATCGCTTCACGCGATTACCTTTTGGACTGAAAATAGCTCCTAATTCATTCCAGAGAATGATGACTATTGCATTCTCTGGTCTGGATCCCACCCAAGCATTTCTTTATATGGATGATTTAATTGTAATCGGTTGTTCCGAAAAACATATGCTTAAGAACTTAACAGACGTTTTTGAGAAATGTAGGAAATATAACCTGAAACTACATCCAGAAAAATGCTCGTTTTTTATGCACGAAGTGACTTTTCTAGGTCATAAATGCACTGATAAAGGAATCCTTCCAGATGACAAGAAATACGATGTCATTGAGAACTACCCAGTTCCGCATGACGCGGACAGTGCTAGACGATTCGTAGCCTTATGTAATTACTATAGGCGCGTTATAAAAAACTTCGCCGACTATTTACGGCACATAACTAGATTATGTAAAAAGAATGTTCCTTTCGAATGGACAGATGATTGTCAAAATGCATTTGAGTATTTAAAAACAAAACTCATGGAACCCACTTTACTTCAATATCCAGATTTCTCTAAAGAATTCTGTATAATTACAGATGCAAGCAAACAAGCATGTGGAGCGGTTTTAACTCAAAACTATGATGGACTCCAACTTCCAATCGCTTACGCATCCTGATCTTTCACTAAAGGAGAGAGTAATAAGTGTACTACCGAGCAGGAACTAACCGCAATACATTGGGCAATACTTCATTTTAGACCATATATATATGGCAAACACTTTTTAATAAAAACTGACCATAGACCTTTGACCTATCTATTCTCAATGATCAATCCCAGTTCAAAACTGACGCGTATGAGGCTAGAATTAGAAGAGTATGACTTCACAGTTGAATATTTGAAGGGTAAAGACCATTATGTAGCTGATGCGTTATCAAGAATAACCATCAAGGATCTACAAAATATAACTGGCAATATTAGAAAAGTCACTACGAGATATCAAAACAGACAGAAAATCCGCGCGGATAATACAGAAATAGAATTGCCCAGGCAAACTATTACAAATGCTTCTAAGCCCAGCGTTTACGACTTCATAAACAATGATGAAGTACGCAAAGTAGTGACCTTGCAGATTAAAGATATGCTATGTTTCCTTAAGCATGGTAGGAAAATAATCGCAAGATATGATGTGAGCGATTTATATACTAATGGAATTATTGATTTAGGTCAATTTTTCCAAAGGCTTGAAACGCAAGCCGGTATGAATAATATCAGCCATATAAAATTGGCACCGTGGGAAAATATCTTTGAAAATATTTCAATAGATAATTTCAAATTAATGGGCAACAAAACATTAAAATCATTACGAGTGGCGCTACTAAACCCGGTGACCCAAATAAAAAGTCTAAAAGACAAAGAAGTCGTTCTGTCTAAATTTCATGATGATTCAATACAAGGAGATCACACTGGCATATCGAAAACTTTGGCCAAAGTACGAAGGCACTATTATTGGAAAGGTATGTCTAAAGACATAACTGAGTACGTAAGAAAATGTCCCAAATGTCAGAAATCTAAAGTGACATCTCACACAAAGACTCCTTTTACAATTACCGACACACCAATAAATGCTTTCGACAGAGTGATAGTGGACACTGTTGGTCCACTTCCCAAATCAGAAAATGGCAATGAATATGTAGTCACTTTAATATGTGATTTAACAAAATATTTAGTTGCCATACCAATTGCAAATATGAACGCAAATACTGTTGCTAAAGCTATTTTCGAATCTTTTATTCTAAAGTACGGTCCAATGAAGACGTTCATTACGGACATGGGAACAGAATATAAGAATTCAATTATAACTGATCTGTGCAAATATTTGAAAATTCAAAATATAACATCTACAGCACACCATCACCAAACAGTTGGAACAATAGAGAGAAGTCATAGAACTTTTAATGAGTATATACGATCTTACATATCGGTTGATAAAACTGATTGGGACGTATGGCTTCCATACTTTGTATTTTGTTTCAACACGACCCCCTCTATGGCACATAACTATTGTCCATATGAGCTAGTTTTTGGTAAGACAAATAATCTTCCAATAAACTTTAATAGCATAGATAGCATAGAACCCATATATAACATAGATGACTATGCTAAGGAGAGTAAGTATAGATTAGAAGTAGCCTATAAAAGAGCTAGAGTTATGTTAGAGGCAAATAAGAATAGGAATAAACTATTATACGATCAGAAAGTAAGGGATATAGATATATCCGTAGGTGACCAAGTTTTGTTAAAAAACGAAACGGGTCATAAGTTAGATCCTAAATATATAGGTCCGTATAAAGTAACGGAAATAAGGGATAGAGATAACATAGTAATAACAGGTAATAAAAATAAGAAACAAACAGTTCATAAGGATAGGCTAAAAATCTTTATTTCATAAATTGTACTTAGTATGGCCATACATAGTTAAAATACCTATATAATTACATGCATAATTATATAAATTTTTATGAATTAAAACTTTATTAAAATAACTTCATTATATTACGTTGTTTTTCAAAAGGAGGGAGATGTAGTAATATTAAATACCCACTGTACCAAGAGTACTAAAAAGGGTACACACTGTAACACTTTGTTGCAGTGTTTACGCAATTATAAATCCCGATCATAAATCCTAAGTGGCCGAAATCTGAACCGATCGCTATGGCTCAGGCCATAAGCAGAATGTGCTAGCATCGGCATAATTGCAACACGAGCATACCGCATGTATATATTCCTCGCGCTCCTCACATAAGAGAGGGCATATGTTTATATACATAAGTATATAACCGTCTCTCTGCCGCTGCCTGCGAGCAGCGCAGTAACGAGACTTAGGCTTAATTAGAATTCGAAAAGAATACGATAAGGCAGATACTTTGGAACTCTGGAAGCGGCACCATTGCCGCTACTTATTACTTTAGCAAAAATTCAATAAAACTCTTAAAACGGAATTATAAAATCTTTCTTATTATTATATTTCAGCTCCGATATCCCGTTGGCCAAGATTCCCATGTCGCTCCAATATGGTTTCAAATCGTAATATACAATTATTTTCCATTCCGAGATTGCCATTCTGGATGTGCCGAGCCGTTCGTAGAATATTCCTGGCTGGCTTGCAAATGGCGTTATGTTGAATGCCTGTCCCATCGCTAACGGAAGGATCAGTAGCATTGCTAGTAATGTTGGGAGGATTGGAAATGATGCTTTCCTTTTTTGCGCAGGGCTCTCTTCTGCCTGCGCTGTGTCCGTGCTGCTGCTGTGCGGCCGTTTTGTGGCTACTTCTTCTGTTATCAGTGGTGCTAGACGAGTGACTACCCTTGTGTAGATTCCTGATGCGGTCTTTACATCTACGACCCGTATTTGGTTATCCTTGCCTGGATATGTCTTCACTATCCGTCCCATTGGCCAGCTCATTACCGGTACGTTGTCTTCCTTTACCAGTACTAGCAATCCTTCCTCGACATTCTGAGCCATAGTCTTCCACTTGGTGCGCATCTGGAGCTCTTGTAGGTATTCCGTGGACCACTGAGTCCAGAATGATTGTTTGAGTCTGGACACAAGTTCCCATCTTCTGACCAACGATTTTTCTGGTCGGGCAAGATTTGCATCGGGCGGTGCTACTAAAGGTTCGCCAATTAAGAAATGGCCTGGTGTGAGCGCTGCAGTATCTGTTGGATCTGCTGACATCGGGGTGAGGGGCCTTGAATTGAGTATCGCCTCGACCTCAATGACCACCGTGTTGAGCTCTTCAAATGTTAAAGATGCTGTGGCCGTGACTGATACTAGCGCCTTTTCGCTGATTTTACAGCAGCCTCCCATAATCCGCCAAACGACGGTGCTCGCGGTGGGATGAACTTGAACTCCACCTGCTGCTTATTGCATAGATTTATGATCCTGCTCTGGGCCTGCTCTGTGAAAATTGTTTCCTCCAGTATTTTTAACTGGTTGTTGGCACCAACAAAGTTCGTGGCGTTATCACAATGAATGGTCCGACACTTTCCTCGTCGGCCCAAGAAACGCCGGAGAGCGGCTAGGAATGCGTCCGTTGTTAGATCGCTTACTAACTCCAGATGTACTGCTTTTGTTGCGAAACAGCAGAATACTGCAATGTATGCTTTATCTGGCCGTTTTCCACGGATTTTATGGTGAATCCAAAAGGGGCCGCAATAGTCGACTCCTGAATTGGAGAACGGCCGCGCTTGTGTTACTCGATCCACTGGCAAGTTACCCATGATTTGATGCATTAATTTGGGCCGTGCTCTTGTGCATTTGACGCAATTGTGGATGATGCTCCTGGCCATCGTCTTGTCATTCAGAACCCAGTACTGTTGTCTGGCTATGGCCCTCAATGCTTGTGCCCCGCAATGCATGTTTTCCTCATGCATTTCTCGTAGCAGCATTTTCACAATCGTATCATTGTACGGGAGCAAGATTTGATGTTTGGCAGCATATGGAAGGTTGGATTCTTCCAATCTGCCTCCGACTCTAATGAGTGCATCAGTTCCTATTATTGGAGACAACGATATGACTGAGCTTTTCTTGTCCACTGCTTTGTGGATGCGAAGCTGTTTATACTCAGCACTGAATTCAGTTTTTTGAATCGTGCTGAAGATGATTGTTCTAGCCTGAGCCAGCTCGCCTGCACTTAGTGTGGTCGTTGGAGATCGGTTCTGTCTACGACAAAAACGCATCATATATGCTACAATGCGTTGCAATTTGTGGAAGGAGTTGCTGTGCTTGCAATTGTATAACTCGCTTCCTAGTTGATCCTGGCAGACTGGCAAGCTGACTTGCTTTATTTTACGCTCCAGATCGATGGGATCAATGGTCGGTATTTTTGACCATTTGTCTCGAGAGCCGTGCAGAAACAGATGGCCATATAGCCACAGGTTATGTTACATCTGCTGGATTGTGCTTGATGTGACACAGCTTGGATCTTTGCTATCCGATTGGCCACAAGCGTGTGGTATGAGGATGCCGATGCATTTATCCAGGAAAGGACTACTGTTGAGTCAGTCCAGAAGTAACCCAATGCCTTCTCCTCAGGCAACCGTAGGTCCTTTCTGACTCTATGGGTCAATTCAGCTCCCAGGACTGCGGCACATAGTTCTATCCGCGGTAACGTCTCCTTGGCCATCCGCGCCACTCTCGATTTTGAGCACAGCAGCCGAACTTGTACTTGATTGTTTTTGTATGTTGCTCGGATATACACTGTCGCTCCATATGCTCGTTCCGAGGCATCCACAAACGTGTGCATCTCTTGCGTGACTGGCACTCTTCCTTCAAATTTATGCCTTGGTATTTGCATGGTATTTAGAGCTTGCAAATCAGAACGATAGTTGTTCCAGTCCAGTTGAAGGTGCTGAGGTAACTCGTCGTCCAGCCCATCTTTAATTCCCAAAGCGTTTGCATGAAAATTTTCGCCTTGACGACCACCGGAGCAAATAATCCCAGAGGATCGAATATTTGTGAGGATTCTGAGCTGACCACCCGTTTTGTGATGGTTGAGGCTTCGCTTTTTTGAGATCGCCCACACAACTGATCCCTTTGAGGCATCCAAATTAATCCCAATGTCTTAACACTGTAATGCTGAAGTGTTTCATCTAAGTTGACGTTGGGTACAATGTCTTCTCGCGGAATTTTGGTCAGTATTTCCTTATTGTTTGAGCACCACTTCCGAAGCTTGAGTCCGGACGGTAGCAGAATTTTGTTCAATTCCTGCTGAATCTGGATTGCCTCTGGAATGCTGTCTGCTCCTGTGAGACAGTCGTCCACATAGAAATCATGCTTGAGTATAGCTGACCCAAGCGGTAACTGTTTCTTATTCTTCTCTGCTAAATAATCCAAGCATTTTGTAGCAAGGAATGACGTTGATGTGGTACCGTATGTGACGGTTTTTAGCCTGTAGAATTTCAGATCATCTGACGCCCTTTTTCGCCATACGATCATCTGATGAAACTGATTATCAGATGCATCCATACTTGGCGATACATCTTCTCTATGTCCGCGGTAAATACATATCTATGGGTGCGGAATCGCAGCAGAATGGCGAAAAGTTCGCTCTGTACCGTGGGTCCAGCATATAATATATCATTTAATGATTTATTACTTGACGTTTTGCAGGACGCATCGAACACTACCCGCAGTTTCGTGGTACTGCTTTCGGGCTTCAATGAATGAAGTAATGATCCGATGGTATGTGTGAGGGAGGTACCAGCTTCATGTGTCCGAGACGTTCGTATTCTTCCATGAAGTCTACGTAGCCTTTCCAGACTTCTGGTGATGTTCGTCGCTCCAGTGCCGAGAGCCTATTGGTTGCTATTGTCTGCGATGCCCCCAGGGCTGACGTTTCCTCAGCAAATGGCAGCTTGACAATGAACTTCCCATCAATTGCGAATTGTAGGTTTGCTGCAAAATGAGCTTCGCAGTGTGCTTCAGTTGGCGATCGAGCCTTATCTTTGGTGTCTAGATTTTCTAGTGTCCAAAATCGCTCTAACAGCGTGTCAACCTCCTCTTCAGTGGTTGCCGCCGCACACAGTGCTGCTGAATCGTGATCAGCAGAGATTCTTCCGGCCACAATCCATCCCAGCTTTGTATTCTGGAGGATTGGACCTTCTGGTCTTATCGTCATTTGATTTGGCAGTAGCAAAGAATAATAATGCTCTGCGCCGATAAGCATGTCAATTCTTCCTGGTTTGTCAAAATTTGGATCGGCCAAGATGACATTATTTGGAATGCGTATGTGGGATGTAGTCAAATCATGAGCTGGTTGGTCAGCTATGATATGCGGCAGAACAAAGGCTTCTACCTGTTGAGTAAAATCGTTGTTCATTGATTTCATGAGCACATTTGCTCTGGCCCGACTTGTTTCGGATTTCGGATGCCCTCGATGCGTAATGATGCATTGTGTAGTTTCAGAGAGAGCTTGGAGGCCATTCGTTCAGAGATCAGATTGATTTGTGATCCTGAATCCAGCAAGGCTCGGAATGTGGCCACCTGCCCATTGCTTGCCTTTACCAATACCTTAACTGTGGCCAGCAAATTGTAGTTTTTGTTGCTTGCTGCTCCTACAGAAGGTGTTTGTGGATCTGTTGCCGCGCCTGATGAAGTCTCCAGGTGCAGCAATGAATGGTGCCTTTTATCGCATTTAAAGCACATACGGCCTCGGCAATCTTTTGGCTTGTGAGTACTGTTAAAACAGTTTACACACAGTTTTTGTTTTTGTACCCAGTTGAGTCGATCGGGTACCGTTTTGCTACGGAAATCATCGCATTTGTATAGCGCATGATTCCGTTTGCAGAAAGGGCAACTTGGTTGCCTTCCTGCGCTAGCAGAAGTGAAAGATGGGTTCTTCTGTTCCCTTTTTTGCAGCTGACTGCGATTTCCTGTTCCCAACACTCGACTTCGCTGGTCCAGAAAACTTAGCATCGTCTCGAGCCCTTGAAGCTCTCTTGAGCCATCTAATGATTGTTCGTACAGGGCTCTATTTGCCAGATCTAATTTTTGTTTTATGATCGCAATTATGATTGTATCCCAGCTGGATACATCAATGCCTAGTCCCTTTAATGATGCTAGAGACTCAATGGATGTAATATACAGTTCCTTTAATGACTTTGGGTCGTCATTGTTTGTCTGTTGTTGCAGAAGACGATTGAGAATTGTATCTGCTACATGGCGGGGATTGTTATATGTGTCAACTAATATTTCCCATGCGCTCATGTAGTTCTCTGTTTTTAGATCGATATGCCTTATCAATCTCTCTGCCTCTCCAGTCACAGTGGTTTTAAGGTACCACATCTTCTTGACTGTGGGCATGTTGGTATCGTGTATCATGCACTTGAATAAATCAAAAAATTGTGTCCATTTGAGTAGATCCCCATCGAACTTGGGGAGGCTGACTCTGGGCAACTGCACATCTTCATTGTTTGATGTATTGGTTTGTGCCCCCAGGACTTTCTGTACTTCCTTCTCAAGTCGGATGAACGATTGCATGTCGTATCCTTCCTTGATCGGGTCTTCGTACTCTTCATGTATTGAGAAATGAATCTCTTGGTATTGTGACCATAATGAGGTTATTGAACCTTTTGAAACGGCCCTGCCGGTCTCTGAACTTTCTTTCAGAGCCCGTTTGATTGATTCGGCGATAGCTTTTTGTCGCCGATATGCTGATATCAGCTTACGTGCAGGTTGCGATATGATTGCAACGTCTGCAGTTTCCTGGCCGTTGCTCGCTGTTGCCTGATTTGGGGCATTGCTTGAGCTCTGGGCCACTGTATCGACTATAATATTTCTATATTTGTCGTATGAGTCACGACAGTCGACGTAGAACTCTAAATATTCCTCGGTTCTATATGCTGCGGGAATATTTTTGTCGTTTTCCGCAAATCGATTCCATGCGTCATCGAAAGCGGCCAACTTTGTTAGGCAGTAATTTGGAAGTCGTTTCCTATCCGCTGAATCCTTCTTAAAATTCCGAATAAGCCTCGAGATCTCATGACTGATCTCTTCCTGCAAGTCTAATGTCTCTTTGACTGCTTGCTCCTCCTTGTTAGACATATTGACAATTGGTTAAATTCCTGACCGTTGGGAGAATTTTATTCGCTTTGATAGCTGGATACGCTCCTATTCGCAACCGTGGTGTGGTCGATCGAGCCTTATCTTTGGTGTCTAGATTTTCTAGTGTCCAAAATCGCTCTAACAGCGTGTCAACCTCCTCTTCAGTGGTTGCCGCCGCACACAGTGCTGCTGAATCGTGATCAGCAGAGATTCTTCCGGCCACAATCCATCCCAGCTTTGTATTCTGGAGGATTGGACCTTCTGGTCTTATCGTCATTTGATTTGGCAGTAGCAAAGAATAATAATGCTCTGCGCCGATAAGCATGTCAATTCTTCCTGGTTTGTCAAAATTTGGATCGGCCAAGATGACATTATTTGGAATGCGTATGTGGGATGTAGTCAAATCATGAGCTGGTTGGTCAGCTATGATATGCGGCAGAACAAAGGCTTCTACCTGTTGAGTAAAATCGTTGTTCATTGATTTCATGAGCACATTTGCTCTGGCCCGACTTGTTTCGGATTTCGGATGCCCTCGATGCGTAATGATGCATTGTGTAGTTTCAGAGAGAGCTTGGAGGCCATTCGTTCAGAGATCAGATTGATTTGTGATCCTGAATCCAGCAAGGCTCGGAATGTGGCCACCTGCCCATTGCTTGCCTTTACCAATACCTTAACTGTGGCCAGCAAATTGTAGTTTTTGTTGCTTGCTGCTCCTACAGAAGGTGTTTGTGGATCTGTTGCCGCGCCTGATGAAGTCTCCAGGTGCAGCAATGAATGGTGCCTTTTATCGCATTTAAAGCACATACGGCCTCGGCAATCTTTTGGCTTGTGAGTACTGTTAAAACAGTTTACACACAGTTTTTGTTTTTGTACCCAGTTGAGTCGATCGGGTACCGTTTTGCTACGGAAATCATCGCATTTGTATAGCGCATGATTCCGTTTGCAGAAAGGGCAACTTGGTTGCCTTCCTGCGCTAGCAGAAGTGAAAGATGGGTTCTTCTGTTCCCTTTTTTGCAGCTGACTGCGATTTCCTGTTCCCAACACTCGACTTCGCTGGTCCAGAAAACTTAGCATCGTCTCGAGCCCTTGAAGCTCTCTTGAGCCATCTAATGATTGTTCGTACAGGGCTCTATTTGCCAGATCTAATTTTTGTTTTATGATCGCAATTATGATTGTATCCCAGCTGGATACATCAATGCCTAGTCCCTTTAATGATGCTAGAGACTCAATGGATGTAATATACAGTTCCTTTAATGACTTTGGGTCGTCATTGTTTGTCTGTTGTTGCAGAAGACGATTGAGAATTGTATCTGCTACATGGCGGGGATTGTTATATGTGTCAACTAATATTTCCCATGCGCTCATGTAGTTCTCTGTTTTTAGATCGATATGCCTTATCAATCTCTCTGCCTCTCCAGTCACAGTGGTTTTAAGGTACCACATCTTCTTGACTGTGGGCATGTTGGTATCGTGTATCATGCACTTGAATAAATCAAAAAATTGTGTCCATTTGAGTAGATCCCCATCGAACTTGGGGAGGCTGACTCTGGGCAACTGCACATCTTCATTGTTTGATGTATTGGTTTGTGCCCCCAGGACTTTCTGTACTTCCTTCTCAAGTCGGATGAACGATTGCATGTCGTATCCTTCCTTGATCGGGTCTTCGTACTCTTCATGTATTGAGAAATGAATCTCTTGGTATTGTGACCATAATGAGGTTATTGAACCTTTTGAAACGGCCCTGCCGGTCTCTGAACTTTCTTTCAGAGCCCGTTTGATTGATTCGGCGATAGCTTTTTGTCGCCGATATGCTGATATCAGCTTACGTGCAGGTTGCGATATGATTGCAACGTCTGCAGTTTCCTGGCCGTTGCTCGCTGTTGCCTGATTTGGGGCATTGCTTGAGCTCTGGGCCACTGTATCGACTATAATATTTCTATATTTGTCGTATGAGTCACGACAGTCGACGTAGAACTCTAAATATTCCTCGGTTCTATATGCTGCGGGAATATTTTTGTCGTTTTCCGCAAATCGATTCCATGCGTCATCGAAAGCGGCCAACTTTGTTAGGCAGTAATTTGGAAGTCGTTTCCTATCCGCTGAATCCTTCTTAAAATTCCGAATAAGCCTCGAGATCTCATGACTGATCTCTTCCTGCAAGTCTAATGTCTCTTTGACTGCTTGCTCCTCCTTGTTAGACATATTGACAATTGGTTAAATTCCTGACCGTTGGGAGAATTTTATTCGCTTTGATAGCTGGATACGCTCCTATTCGCAACCGTGGTGTGGTCGAAGGAATTAACAATTGGTCAATAGACTTGGAAGATCTAGAAATCTAGAAAGGATTTGAAGGCTGTTGACTGTGTAATGACAGTGAGTCAGGACTCACCAAAAATGTTTTTTGGCGAGTGTGAAAAAATCAGGAAGATTCCCAAGAGTTACGGAATCCTTCCTGTTGGTTTACGTGTTCGTCGGGGTCACCAAAAATGTAAAGTGTAAGAAGGCTTAGATGCCTGGCAAATAGTGCATAAACTATTTGCCTGTTTTGTTGCCGCAACTAGCACTTGAAACTAGTTGGACGTGTATGAAGTGTGTGAGTGCATGAATTGTTCTAAGGGAATAGCATGAATAAAAGCTCTCAGGTTGGCGTTAGAACTCTTACTGACTTTATTAATGAAACTTAAACAATATATAGATACACAAATGCTTATGCTAACAGAAATAACGTATAAGAAAAGTGTGCGGTTACTTGTGAATGTGGGTTGTGTTGCGACCTGAGACTATTGCCCCAGTTCATTTCCTCGTCTCAGTTGACCATGCATATTCGCTTGACCTGGGAAATGATACTTTATTTACGATAAATGCAGGTCACTGTGACGAAGAGTTGTTACATAACGTGTATTGTGTTCTGAAATATTATTACTTATGACTACATACTGCTGCGACTGAACAGACGCCTTAGCCGCTGCGTACTCCAAGTGGCTCTTGAAGTTCAGCCTGTGGTCGATCAGCACTCCAAGGTATTTTATCGCGGGACTGGACTCGACGGTGGTCGCGCCGACCCGGAAGCTCGCCTTCTCTACGGCCTTCCTGCTGCTTATGAGCACTGCCTCTGTCTTGTGCTCGGCGAGCGAGAGCCCGTTGTCTGCTAGCCAAGCCATCAGCAGATCGATCGAGCGGTCGGGACCGGTCTGCCTGCAGACACGCTGGGCAGTCTTAGGGGCGGCTGGGCCGGGAACAATGTGGAGACAATAGTTCCCAGCTGCTCCTGCGAAGTTGGTGTGGGCTGTCTCGATAGCTTTCCCATAACCAGCTTGTACGCTGACCCAAAGGGTTCCTGGTCAGCCTCGTCGCAAAGGTCCTGGAAGCACTTGCTTTTGCTAGCCCTACTTGGTGGACCTGTACATATGTACATGTGTGTATATCGCGCGATCTGCATGTGCAGTGAATGGGCGTTTGGTTCTGCCGACGTCGGCAACGGCCGCGGTGCGTTGGTTTTCGTATTGTCTAAAATGCGAATCTCGCTGCCTGCTTTTGTCGAGACTGTAGTTTTTGTTCACTGAATGGAATTTTTCTATCGCCCTTTCCTCTTCCCCTTTTCCTTCGCAAACTTTTGAGAAAAACAAGGGGCCGTTATGGCGACTGCACGTGCGTCGTTTCTGGCAATTTCTGACCGTTGTATGTACATACATATATGTATGTATACCCCCGCTAAAAATCTCATGTTCGGCCGGTGGGTCCACCGTAGTAAGTATTCTTACATCCTCCATGTCCTGACGGTCCCTGTTTAAGGGCGCCATTCCGTAATGATGCACTACGACCGAGGTGATCCTCAGCGGCCCAGAGTCCCATCCTGAAAATATTTATTTAGTGGAAACGCCAGAACATGAAGGCGCCGTTTTCTTTGAGCTTTTAGTGGTGGGTTTTGCCAACGGCCACCAAAATTGCAGATTCCTATTGCCCACGCTGGGGCGGGAAAATGCTACTGGCCCTGGAATTTCCCAGCGGCCGGACCCTCCACTAGAGACTGGGGAAACGAGGCTCTGGTGCTCCCAGCCGCCTGCTCCCGTGCCCGCAACCCTGGCCTACAAAACCACGGCTTGGTTTACCCAAACACCGCGGCCTGGCGACTCCGCCTGGTGTGTCCACCGGAGGGCTGCCTCCCCAACCATACCCCGTGACCCGTGGTAGCCCGCGGATTCGCCCGGGCTAATCCCTGCGGCGACTCCCTGAGATTAGGCTAGGCTTGGGAAGTTCCCGGTGGCCGTCTCCTCGCCAACGCCCGGAATTAATCTCAGCAGCGTGGCGCTCCTGGTCCCGTCCTGCCCAGCTCGCCGTTTTGGAGGCCCAACGGCGGTCGAGGTGGGAAGGAGGGGGACCAGAGGGTCGTGGTTGGCTACAGAGAGTAGGGAAATGATGAAGTCGGTGCCATTTCGTATGCCTAGCTTATGCGTTTATTCTTCATGTATTTATGCTTTGTTTGTCTAAATTATTTCTATGTGTTTTGTTTTCCCTTCTCCCGGTTCTACTCCCTACCACACACACACCATCAAAGATTCATTGTACTCGGCTGCTGTGCCGTGCTCACTCGTATCCGGTGATTATCTGGCTTGGATGTCTAAAATCTTCTGTTCCTTATGCGTCGGGAGTCCTCGTTGTCCTTGTATTGTCGTTGCCTTGGTCTTACGTTGCTGGGGTTTGTCGTCGTTGCTTTGATTGGGATCACTTTTCACTGCTCAACTGATTACTTTGGTGGGTCTACCGCGAGTGATTTTGCATATCAGATTTCAATCTGATCTTGACCCAAATTCCTATTGCCCCCGCGCGACTGGGCTGCTACGGGCGCAGGCCAAGCTCGCCGACGGGACTTGTCGGCAGCTGACAAAGGCCCTAGCAGCAGATATCCACTGTGGCAATCGTAGTACGCCGACCATCTTACTAGTAATGACGGACGCGCTGGACGATGTGTTGCTAGGGATGAATTTCTTGTGCGGAATCGGAGCCACCATCCAATGTGGGGGACAGGCCCTCAACTTGGTACCGGACGAGCACACCAAGCCGCCGTGGCTTGGCGTGGCGACAACAGGAGTAGCAGAGATGCCGCCGTAGGCACGGACACGGACGATACAAGAAGGAGCAGCAGAGATGCCGCCGTGGGCACGGACACGGACGATGTCCATCAGGACGAGAGACACAGCAGAGCCACGCTCTGAGCAACGGGCGCCACGCTCCATACACGAGGAATAGCGTCGGGAGTCACACTTCGGACAGCGAGAATCATCTGGCACGGTTACCCAGGAGGGGCCGACTGCCACACATCAGGAACAACGGGAGCCACGCTCCACACACGAGGAAGAACAGCAGCGGGAGCCACGCTCCACAAGACGCGGATCATCGGGCACGGTTACCCAGAAGGGGCCGGCTGCCACTCAGCAAGGACAACAACAGACACAGAGGCCAGTGCCGTAGCCACGCACCAGGCCGAATCAACCACGAGAACAGACCTCGAGCACGCCCGCGACAAGTCGGGATACGATAGTACCCACGACGACCAGCTGGAAACACGTTTTACCCGTGGCTGATGCCACCGCCGTGCAGCGAAACCCATTTCGCACCTCCAAGAAACATGTCCGTTTTCAGGAACACGTCGAGGAAACGCCGGAACCAAACGCGCTTCTGTGCGGCACCGTCAACTCAGTGAGCCATGCCCCAGAGGAGGAGCTGGACACACTCGAGCCGACACATTCAGTGCCAGAATACCCAGAACCCTAGGTGGAAGGATTTCTCAAGCCGGAACTGGAGCAGTTCAACACTCTATCCGGAGTCTCACACATCGCGGAGCACCAGATCATCATGCGCAACGACCGACCGATAAAGCAGCGGTACTTTCCCCGGAATCCGGCCATGCGGGCCGTGATAGACAAGCAGATCGATCAGGACGACATCGCCTACTTGGGGCAGGAATTCACACGGACCCGGACAAAGTGGCCGCGATCCGCGAGTTGCAGCCGCCAACTTGCTTGAAGGAACTTCGGAGGTGCCTGGGAATCGCTTCCTGGTATCGTCGATTCGTTCCCAACTTCGCTGATGTTGTAGAACCGATAACATTGCTGCTAAAGAAAGGCCAGAAGTGGGACTGGACATAGAGGCAGGATCAGGCCTTCCAGGAATTAAAGGCTAAGTTAACGAAAGCACCCGTCTTAGTCTGTCCGGACTTCGAGCAAAAGTTCGTACTACAAACGGACGCCAGCGAATATGGCATTGGAGCCGTACTAACGCAGACCATCGATGGACAAGAGCGAGTGGTGGCCTACGCCAGCCGCCGCCTGAACAGCACAGAGAGGAACTACTCGGTGACCGAGAAGGAATGCCTCGCCATCGTATGGGCAATACGGAAGATGCGATACTACATCGAGGGATACCGCTTTGACGTCATTACAGATCACCAGGCCTTAACGTGACTGAACTCCATCGACAACCCGACCGGCCGAATCGCCCGCTGGGCACTAGAGCTGCAGCAGTATCAATACGATGTTCGCTACCGGAGAGGAGCCCAAAATCTAGTGGCCGACGTCCTCTCACGCCAACCGCTGCCCGTAGCGCAGCAAGCACAGGTGCAAGGAACAAGCTGCAAGTGGCTCACAAGGATGTTGGAGAATGTTCGGACTGAACCAGCAAAGTACCCGGACTACAGGGAGGAAAGCGGACAGCTTTATCACCGCATCGGGCCACTGCCACAAGAGGAGGAGTGCACACCACGCTCACCGCCAGACACTTGGGAATTCGGAAGACGAGCAATCGAGTTGCCCAATGATACTACTGGCCGGGACTTTTTCGTGATGTCGCCCGCTACGTACGCCACTGCCTGAGCTGTCAACGGTTCAAAATCAGCCAGGAAAAGCCGGCGGGAATGATGTTCTCCCGGCAAGTGGAGGGGCCATTCCACGTTCTGTGCGCGGATTTCGTCGGACCTTTGCCTCGCTCGAAGCAGGGGAACACGATGCTCCTGGTCTTCTTGGACTACTTCAGTAAATGGGTGGAGTTGATACCATTACGCAAGGCCGCAGGAACCCATCTGGAACGCGCATTTCGGAAACGGATCTTGAGCCGATTCCTCGTGCCAAGGATATTCGTCTGCGACAACTGTACCCAATTCACGGGAAGATCGTTCCGGAACTTCTGCAAGATGCTGGGAATGGAACTCCAGCATACGACCCCATACACACCGAGGCAAAATCCCACGGAAAGGGCCAACCGGACGATCAAGACTATGATCGCGCAGTATCTAGTTGGACACTCACAGAACGAGTGGGACCAACTATTGCCCGAGATATCGCTGGCAATAAACAGCAGCATCTCCGAGACGACAGGACTCAGCCCAGCATTCCTGGCTCAAGGAAGAGAACCACGTCTCCCACACACACACTGTACGACGAGGTTACACCGGGACGAGGAACCCCCGAAATAACCCAAACGGAGCGTGGCGAACGACTGAAGAACATCTTCGAGGTGGTCAGGAACAACGCTGATCGCGCATCCGCGGATCAGAGTCGCCACTATAATCTTCGCCGACGGACTTGGAGACCGCCGGTGGGATCACTGGTGTTGGTGCGGCGCCATCACTTATCAAACACAGCCGAAGGATTTGCGGCGAAACTAGCAGCAAAGTATGATGGGCCGTTCAAGATGGCCAAGTTTCCATCGCCCAACATAGTACTACTACACATACCTGGTAGTCGTCGACGGCGGACCGCCAGCCTCACCCAGTTGAAACCATATCACAGCGAGACAGACACCGAGGATCACGACGAGAACGAGCATGAGCAACACGAGGAAACCATCCGGGACAATGGAGAGGACTCCATGCCGGAAGAACAGGCCTTTCAGCAGGCCAATGGCCAGAGATTCACGGAGTAACTTGTTGACAGGTGCGCCTGTCCAACACTCCGCCCGCCGGGGGAGAACCCGGGGAGGAAAGACTTAGAGAAAGGAACACGCACGCGAGTTATAGGGTGTTTAGGGCAAGACAGGGGAATACAGCTGTTAGGAAATCACACCGTTAGGTAAGATGATAGGGAAAAGCACACGTACTAATCATATTCTGTACATCCCACAGAACTATTGACCAAAAGAAAAATTAACTCTGGACGAGGCTTGCCGACCTACGTTGCCGACCGCCCGCTAACAAGGGTGGCGGTGACGGCGCAGCTTATGCCGCCACCCTAACATCACCCATCCACGCCCGACAGGACGGGGTCCCTCCGGCCAAGCGGGATCTCGCCTGGTTGGCAAAAGCCGTGGAGGAACGCTTTGAAAAGCTCCACGTGGATAGTCGAAGACACACGATGGAGGGGGATGACCCCTTAGTGCTGCCAACACCCAGCGATGTGATGCGACCGCTGGTCATCGACGTCGGGCAGGCTCCCTATGTCGACCCGCGCCTACGCGCTGGCCCACCCCTACTGGTGGCCATACACTCCGGCGCCGGACACGGCCCGCCACATGGACAGCTGCCGGAGGGCGGAATCACGGCAGAGCTAGAGGCGGAGCAGGAGGAGGAGAACGAAGTGGAGCCCGATGGCCGCTTCGGGGCCACCCGGCCCGAGGCTACGCCTCCACTGCAGCGCACGGAATGGGAGCTATGCGCATCGCCCCCACTGCCCTCACCCCTCGACAGGGAGCCGGGGATTTTCACGGCAGAGCGACGGGCAGAGCTCTCGGCCGTTTTCGACGAAGTGTCGCGGACACTTCGCGAGAGGTTTGGGGAGGTGCCTCCCCTCAGCCCTCTCGGCGTCGTCCAGGAGGACATCTCGGGCGACGAGGAGCGCTCGCCACCGCCCCGGGTAGACGAGGCGCGCCCGAGACGTGCCCCGCGCCGGTACAGTCCAACGAGGGATGCCTATCGGCCCTCGACACCGCGCTCAGACACGCCGAGCCCGGCGACCACCCGACGATCACTCTTCGCCCAGCCGGCCACCAACACCGGACAGGCGCATGCCCATTTTCGGGCCAGGGCCTCTTTGGACCACCACTTCGGATGCTTTCGAGATCCGAGCCGCAGTCGGAGTCGCTCAGGACGCCGAGCCGGACTCCTCGCGGCGAGCGGGACGCCGCCGGGCTGCACCATGGAAGGACTCGCCCAGCAGCTCGTCGGACGAGGAGGCAGCACCACCCAGGAACATCGTCCCCATCCAGGAGCCGTGGATTCCGACCCCACCGGCGTGGATCACCCCAACGGGCCGACTGCCCGCTCGGCTGATCGACCGGATCCAGGATCGACTGGCGGTCCAGGGACGGCGATTGTGGCGGTATCTGGACAAGGAGCAAGCACAACGCTGCAGGGTGCAGATCAACCTGCGGGGGCAAGTGATGGTCTCACTTCGCTCCACCCGGACGTGAGAGGGGGTGTGACAAAGTCACCTCCTTAATGTAAATAGTAATTTTAAGTTGTACATAGTAGTTATAAGTAATAGAATTAAGTTGTAAATACTAGCTGTAGGGCATAGGGTAGGCGTTAAGGAAGCCTAGCACACACTGGCCACACACCGGCCGCGTGACGTCACCAGCAACATCGCCGTGTCGTCATTCGCAACACGGGACGAGGAATCAGGATGGGCCGGCAGAGCCGCATCCCAAGAAAAGAATCGCTGGACCGACCAATCAGCGGCCAGCAGAGGGGCCCGCCGAGCCACGATCGCGGCAGAGGGCCGATAGCGCCGGAAGAGGCAGAACCCAGGAATGCAAAACGGAATTCGTAGCGGCCACCTGCGAGCTGCAGGCAGAGCAGAAAGGAAGATCGCAGATATGCAAGAATGCATGGAACGCGGAACGGCGCGTGCCACGAAGCGCGGCAGCGCAGTCGCGCGGGGGCAATAGGAATTTGGGTCAAGATCAGATTGAAATCTGATATGCAAAATCACTCGCGGTAGACCCACCAAAGTAATCAGTTGAGCAGTGAAAAGTGATCCCAATCAAAGCAACGACGAAAAACCCCAGCAACGTAAGACCAAGGCAACGACAATACAAGGACAACGAGGACCCCCGACGCACAAGGAACAGAAGATTTTGGACATCCAAGCCAGATAATCACCGGATACGAGTGAGCACGGCACAGCAGCCGAGTACAATGAATCTTTGATGGTGTGTGTGTGGTAGGGAGTAGAACCGGGAGAAGGGAAAAGAAAACACATAGAAATAATTTAGACAAACAAAGCATAAATACATAAAGAATAAACGCATAAGCTAGGCATACGAAATGGCACCGACTTCATCATTTCCCTACTCTCTATAGCCAACCACGACCCTCTGGTCCCCCTCCTTCCCACCTCGACCGCCGTTGGGCCTCCAAAACGGCGAGCTGGGCAGGACGGGACCAGGAGCGCCACGCTGCTGAGATTAATTCCGGGCGTTGGCGAGGAGACGGCCACCGGGAACTTCCCAAGCCTAGCCTAATCTCAGGGAGTCGCCGCAGGGATTAGCCTGGGCGAATCCGCGGGCTACCACGAGTCACGGGGCATAGTTGGGGAGGCAGCCCTCCGGTGGACACACCAGGCGGAGTCGCCAGGCCGCGGTGTTTGGGTAAACCCAGCCGTGGTTTTGTAGGCCAGGGTTGCGGGCACGGGAGCAGGCGGCTGGGAGCACCAGAGCCTCGTTTCCCCAGTCTCTAGTGGAGGGTCCGGCCGCTGGGAAATTCCAGGGCCAGTAGCATTTTCCCGCCCCAGCGTGGGCAATAGGAATCTGCAATTTTGGTGGCCGTTGGCAAAACCCACCCCTAAAAGCTCAAAGAAAACGGCGCCTTCATGTTCTGGCGTTTCCACCAAATAAATATTTTCTGGATGGGACTCTGGGCCGCTGAGGATCATCTCGGCCGTAGTGCATCATTACAGGACAGATGCGATGCGGCTACTATGCACTCCGAATTGAGGACTCCAGACGCACGAACCATACTCTAATATAGGGCGAACTAACGAAGTAAAGAGAGTCTTCGTTACATAAGGAGAATCGAATTCCTTCGACCACCTTTTAATGAATCCAAGCCTGCCTCTGGCTTTGTTAACCATACAGGAAATATGTTCTGAAAACGAAAGTTTAGGATCTAGGCGGACACCCAGATCATCGACAATAGAAATTCTTTCCAAAGAGCAATCGTTAAGCATATAAGTGGCAAGCTGGGGAGTGACACGTGAAAATGTCATCAGTTTGCATTTAGAGTTGTTGAGATGTAAATCGTTAGCATGACACCATGCTTAGAAGTTGTCAAGATCCGATTGTAGGTCTGATTGGCATGAACTGTCCCTATACTGCAAGCAAAGTTTAACGTCATCCGCATACATGAGTACTCTGGATTTAGTTAGAACCAGCGGCAAGTCATTGATAAACAATGTGAGTAGCAGGGGTCCAAGGTAGCTACCCTGTGGGACGCCAGAAGTGACACTGAGGCTATTGGATAGAACGTTTCTGAACAGAACCTTTTGGGTCCTGTCACTTAGATAACTCGAAATCCACTTAAGAAGATCACTAGGGAACCCCATTGAATCAAGTTTCCTAACCAGAAGAGAATGATTAACCGAGTCGAATGCTTTACTAAAGTCCGTGTAAATAACGTCAATTTGAGAGTTTTGTTGGAAGCCCCAAAAAACGAAAGAGGTAAGTTCCAGAAGATTGGTCGTGGTTGATCTTCGCCTCATAAAACCATGCTGACATGGAGAAATGACGGATCTGCGAAGATGTTGCAAGTGAGGAGTGATTACATTCTCGAAAAGTTTGGGGATTGCCGATAACTTAGAGATACCCCTATAGTTGCTGGCATCCGATTTGCTACCTTTTTTATGGAGGGGAATAACAAATGATTCCCTCCAAATAAGGGGAAATTCTGAGGATTCTAAAGATAAGGTAAGCAATTTAAGAATGGGGTTAAACAGCGCCTCGAAGCGCTTCAGCGGAGAGATTGGCTATTTCTTGATCAGAATTTACAGTGGTATTGTTAAATGACAGAGGGTACAACGTGGGTTTACGTTTAGAGTTAACAAAGTTATAAAACTGTTTAGGGTCCTGCGTGAACTGGACCTTGCAACGAGTCAAATTTGTAATTTTTGTAACACTGAGCGTTAAGCACGGTAAAGCTAGATCGAGCACTAAGGTAAGATGAGAAAGCCGTTCTTAAACCAGTGAGTTTATATTTATTATAAAGCCTAGATTTTACGGTTTTTAAACGTGTCAGCTCTTTGGTGAACCAAAGTGGTTTATTAGAGACCGACGGATAGGCTTCAGGAACACATAAGGAGAAGAATGAGTTCATGGCACTATAAAAGATATCAACGGCTGTTGCCATGTCAAAACTCATGTAAAGATTAGACCAATCAAATTCTGTTATTAAAGTGTTTAGTCTCTGATAGTTAGCCTTACGGAAACAGCGGACTCTGTTTAAACTACTACCAGATGTTATTGCTAAAACTGTCCCAGTGTCGATAGTCACATCGAAAGTAGGATGATAAGGATTTTCAGGTTGCGTCATTGGAGGAACCCTAATAGGTTTACGCCTCCAGGATCGGAGACAAAGCATAGATCCAGTAAGCGGTTTAAGGAATTAAAGACATTATTAACTTAAAACAAATATAAATCAATCAAGCCATTTATGAGGTCATGCTGTGCGGCAGTCTGAAGGACATTAAACACACCATCAGAAGACCAGTGAGTTCCAGGTATGTTGAAGTCACCCAAAGTCACTAATTGCTCCCTATCAGAAAGCCTATTGGAAACTGCCTGAATTGCCGAAAGGTGTTTCCAATAGGTTGGCTCTTCCGAAGATGGAGCAATGTAAGACCAGGTTACAAAAATGCAACTACCTGTAAGAGATAGCTTTACGCAGATAAATTTGATATCCAAAAAGTCATTAGATACCACTCGTTCCGAGATGAGGCAGGAGTTAACGGCAATTAAAACTCCGCCCCACGCTGGAGAAGACGGTCTAATCTGTAAATTGTGTACTTACTCGGAAGAATTTCGGAGCAGAGGATCTCCGGCTTCAACCAGGTTTCAGTAAATACAATCACCTGGGATACAAAAATAAGGCTATCCGAACACAGTTTAAGGGGCCCATCCACATGCGAGCATGTTGGCCGAGCATGCTGAGTTCGACGAAATATTCATCGTTAGTGACAGTGCCCGCGTACAAATTTCGTGTTAGCCAGAATACCCAGAACCCTAGGTGGAAGGATTTCTCAAGCAGGAACTGGAGCAGTTCAACACTCTATCCGGAGTCTCACACATCGCGGAGCACCAGATCATCATGCGCAACGACCGACCGATAAAGCAGCGGTACTTTCCCCGGAATCCGGCCATGCGGGCCGTGATAGACAAGCAGATCGATCAGGACGACATCGCCTACTTGGGGCAGGAATTCACACGGACCCGGACAAAGTGGCCGCGATCCGCGAGTTGCAGCCGCCAACTTGCCTGAAGGAACTTCGGAGGTGCCTGGGAATCGCTTCCTGGTATCGTCGATTCGTTCCCAACTTCGCTGATGTTGTAGAACCGATAACATTGCTGCTAAAGAAAGGCCAGAAGTGGGACTGGACATAGAGGCAGGATCAGGCCTTCCAGGAATTAAAGGCTAAGTTAACGAAAGCACCCGTCTTAGTCTGTCCGGACTTCGAGCAAAAGTTCGTACTACAAACGGACGCCAGCGAATATGGCATTGGAGCCGTACTAACGCAGACCATCGATGGACAAGAGCGAGTGGTGGCCTACGCCAGCCGCCGCCTGAACAGCACAGAGAGGAACTACTCGGTGACCGAGAAGGGATGCCTCGCCATCGTATGGGCAATACGGAAGATGCGATACTACATCGAGGGATACCGCTTTGACGTCATTACAGATCACCAGGCCTTAACGTGACTGAACTCCATCGACAACCCGACCGGCCGAATCGCCCGCTGGGCACTAGAGCTGCAGCAGTATCAATACGATGTTCGCTACCGGAGAGGAGCCCAAAATCTAGTGGCCGACGTCCTCTCACGCCAACCGCTGCCCGTAGCGCAGCAAGCACAGGTGCAAGGAACAAGCTGCAAGTGGCTCACAAGGATGTTGGAGAAAGTTCGGACTGAACCAGCAAAGTACCCGGACTACAGGGAGGAAAGCGGACAGCTTTATCACCGCATCGGGCCACTGCCACAAGAGGAGGAGTGCACACCACGCCCACCGCCAGACACTTGGGAATTCGGAAGACGAGCAATCGAGTTGCCCAATGATACTACTGGCCGGGACTTTTTCGTGATGTCGCCCGCTACGTACGCCACTGCCTGAGCTGTCAACGGTTCAAAATCAGCTAGGAAAAGCCGGCGGGAATGATGTTCACCCGGCAAGTGGAGGGGCCATTCCACGTTCTGTGCGCGGATTTCGTCGGACCTTTGCCTCGCTCGAAGCAGGGGAACACGATGCTCCTGGTCTTCTTGGACTACTTCAGTAAATGGGTGGAGTTGGAACCGCAGGAACCCATCTGGAACGCGCATTTCGGGAACGGATCTTGAGCCGATTCCTCGTGCCAAGGATATTCGTCTGCGACAACGGTACCCAATTCACGGGAAGATCGTTCCGGAACTTCTGCAAGATGCTGGGAATGGAACTCCAGCATACGACCCCATACACACCGAGGCAAAATCCCACGGAAAGGGCCAACCGGACGATCAAGACTATGATCGCGCAGTATCTTGTTGGACACTCACAGAACGAGTGGGACCAACTATTGCCCGAGATATCGCTGGCAATAAACAGCAGCATCTCCGAGACGACAGGACTCAGCCCAGCATTCCTGGCTCAAGGAAGAGAACCACGTCTCCCACACACACTGTACGACGAGGTTACACCGGGACGAGGAACCCCCGAAATAACCCAAACGGAGCGTGGCGAACGACTGAAGAACATCTTCGAGGTGGTCAGGAACAACGCTGATCGCGCATCCGCGGATCAGAGTCGCCACTATAATCTTCGCCGACGGACTTGGAGACCGCCGGTGGGATCACTGGTGTTGGTGCGGCGCCATCACTTATCAAACGCAGCCGAAGGATTCGCGGCGAAACTAGCAGCAAAGTATGATGGGCCGTTCAAGATGGCCAAGTTTCCATCGCCCAACATAGTACTACTACACATACCTGGTAGTCGTCGACGGCGGACCGCCAGCCTCACCCAGTTGAAACCATATCACAGCGAGACAGACACCGAGGATCACGACGAGAACGAGCATGAGCAACACGAGGAAACCATCCGGGACAATGGAGAGGACTCCATGCCGGAAGAACAGGCACAGATGGCCTTTCAGCAGGCCAATGGCCAGAGATTCACGGAGTAACTTGTTGACAGGTGCGCCTGTCCAACACTCCGCCCGCCGGGGGAGAACCCGGGGAGGAAAGACTTAGAGAAAGGAACACGCACGCGAGTTATAGGGTGTTTAGGGCAAGACAGGGGAATACAGCTGTTAGGAAATCACACCGTTAGGTAGGATGATAGGGAAAAGCACACGTACTAATCATATTCTCTACATCCCACAGAACTATTGACCAAAATAAAAATTAACTCTGGACAAGGCTTGCCGACCTACGTTTGGCCTGAGGACCGCCCGCTAACAAGGGTGGCGGTGACGGCGCAGCTTATGCCGCCACCCCTAACATCACCCATCCACGCCCGACAGGACGGGGTCCCTCCGGCCAAGCGGGATCTCGCCTGGTTGGCAAAAGCCGTGGAGGAACGCTTTGAAAAGCTCCACGTGGATAGTCGAAGACACACGATGGAGGGGGATGACCCCTTAGTGCTGCCAACACCCAGCGATGTGATGCGACCGCTGGTCACCGACGTCGGGCAGGCTCCCTATGGCGACCCGCGCCTACGCGCTGGCCCACCCCTACTGGTGGCCATACACTCCGGCGCCGGACACGGCCCGCCACATGGACAGCTGCCGGAGGGCGGAATCACGGCAGAGCTAGAGGCGGAGCAGGAGGAGGAGAACGAAGTGGAGCCCGATGGCCGCTTCGGGGCCACCCGGCCCGAGGCTACGCCTCCACTGCAGCGCACGGAATGGGAGCTATGCGCATCGCCCCCACTGCCCTCACCCCTCGACAGGGAGCCGGGGATTTTCACGGCAGAGCGACGGGCAGAGCTCTCGGCCGTTTCGCGGACACTTCGCGAGAGGTTTGGGGAGGTGCCTCCCCTCAGCCCTCTCGGCATCGTCCAGGAGGACATCTCGGGCGACGAGGAGCGCTCGCCACCGCCCCGGGTAGACGAGGCGCGCCCGAGACGTGCCCCGCGCCGGTACAGTCCAACGAGGGATGCCTCTCGGCCCTCGACACCGCGCTCAGACACGCCGAGCCCGGCGACCACCCGACGATCACTCTTCGCCCAGCCGGCCACCAACACCGGACAGGCGCATGCCCATTTTCGGGCCAGGGCCTCTTTGGACCACCACTTCGGATGCTTTCGAGATCCGAGCCGCAGTCGGAGTCGCTCAGGACGCCGAGCCGGACTCCTCGCGGCGAGCGGGACGCCGCCGGGCTGCACCATGGAAGGACTCGCCCAGCAGCTCGTCGGACGAGGAGGCAGCACCACCCAGGAACATCGTCCCCATCCAGGAGCCGTGGATTCCGACCCCACCGGCGTGGATCACCCCAACGGGCCGACTGCCCGCTCGGCTGATCGACCGGATCCAGGATCGACTGGCGGTCCAGGGACGGCGATTGTGGCGGTATCTGGACAAGGAGCAAGCACAACGCTGCAGGGTGCAGATCAACCTGCGGGGGCAAGTGATGGTCTCACTTCGCTCCACCCGGACGTGAGAGGGGGTGTGACAAAGTCACCTCCTTAATGTAAATAGTAATTTTAAGTTGTACATAGTAGTTATAAGTAATAGAATTAAGTTGTAAATACTAGCTGTAGGGCATAGGGTAGGCGTTAAGGAAGCCTAGCACACACTGGCCACACACCGGCCGCGTGACGTCACCAGCAACATCGCCGTGTCGTCATTCGCAACACGGGACGAGGAATCAGGATGGGCCGGCAGAGCCGCATCCCAAGAAAAGAATCGCTGGACCGACCAATCAGCGGCCAGCAGAGGGGCCCGCCGAGCCACGATCGCGGCAGAGGGCCGATAGCGCCGGAAGAGGCAGAACCCAGGAATGCAAAACGGAATTCGCAGCGGCCACCTGCGAGCTGCAGGCAGAGCAGAAAGGAAGATCGCAGATATGCAAGAATGCATGGAACGCGGAACGGCGCGTGCCACGAAGCGCGGCAGCGCAGTCGCGCGGGGCAATAGGAATTTGGGTCAAGATCAGATTGAAATCTGATATGCAAAATCACTCGCGGTAGACCCACCAAAGTAATCAGTTGAGCAGTGAAAAGTGATCCCAATCAAAGCAACGACGACAAACCCCCTTGGTCTTACACCAAGGGAACGACAATACAAGGACAACGAGGACCCCCGACGCACAAGGAACAGAAGATTTTGGTCATCCAAGCCAGATAATCACCGGATACGAGTGAGCACGGCACAGCAGCCGAGTACAATGAATCTTTGATGGTGTGTGTGTGGTAGGCAGTAGAACCGGGAGAAGGGAAAACAAAACACAGAAATAATTTAGACAAACAAAGCATAAATACATAAAGAATAAACGCATAAGCTAGGCATACGAAATGGCACCGACTTCATCATTTCCCTACTCTCTGTAGCCAACCACGACCCTCTGGTCCCCCTCCTTCCCACCTCGACCGCCGTTGGGCCTCCAAAACGGCGAGCTGGGCAGGACGGGACCAGGAGCGCCACGCTGCTGAGATTAATTCCGGGCGTTGGCGAGGAGACGGCCACCGGGAACTTCCCAAGCCTAGCCTAATCTCAGGGAGTCGCCGCAGGGATTAGCCTGGGCGAATCCGCGGGCTACCACGAGTCACGGGGCATAGTTGGGGAGGCAGCCCTCCGGTGGACACACCAGGCGGAGTCGCCAGGCCGCGGTGTTTGGGTAAACCAAGCCGTGGTTTTGTAGGCCAGGGTTGCGGGCACGGGAGCAGGCGGCTGGGAGCACCAGAGCCTCGTTTCCCCAGTCTCTAGTGGAGGGTCCGGCCGCTGGGAAATTCCAGGGCCAGTAGCATTTTCCCGCCCCAGCGTGGGCAATAGGAATCTGCAATTTTGGTGGCCGTTGGCAAAACCCACCCCTAAAAGCTCAAAGAAAACGGCGCCTTCATGTTCTGGCGTTTCCACCAAATAAATATTTTCTGGATGGGACTCTGGGCCGCTGAGGATCATCTCGGCCGTAGTGCATCATTACAGGACAGATGCGATGCGGCTACTATGCACTCCGAATTGAGGACTCCAGACGCACGAACCATACTCTAATATAGGGCGAACTAACGAAGTAAAGAGAGTCTTCGTTACATAAGGAGAATCGAATTCCTTCGACCACCTTTTAATGAATCCAAGCCTGCCTCTGGCTTTGTTAACCATACAGGAAATATGTTCTGAAAACGAAAGTTTAGGATCTAGGCGGACACCCAGATCATCGACAATAGAAATTCTTTCCAAAGAGCAATCGTTAAGCATATAAGTGGCAAGCTGGGGAGTGACACGTGAAAATGTCATCAGTTTGCATTTAGAGTTGTTGAGATGTAAATCGTTAGCATGACACCATGCTTAGAAGTTGTCAAGATCCGATTGTAGGTCTGATTGGCATGAACTGTCCCTATACTGCAAGCAAAGTTTAACGTCATCCGCATACATGAGTACTCTGGATTTAGTTAGAACCAGCGGCAAGTCATTGATAAACAATGTGAGTAGCAGGGGTCCAAGGTAGCTACCCTGTGGGACGCCAGAAGTGACACTGAGGCTATTGGATAGAACGTTTCTGAACAGAACCTTTTGGGTCCTGTCACTTAGATAACTCGAAATCCACTTAAGAAGATCACTAGGGAACCCCATTGAATCAAGTTTCCTAACCAGAAGAGAATGATTAACCGAGTCGAATGCTTTACTAAAGTCCGTGTAAATAACGTCAATTTGAGAGTTTTGTTGGAAGCCCCAAAAAACGAAAGAGGTAAGTTCCAGAAGATTGGTCGTGGTTGATCTTCGCCTCATAAAACCATGCTGACATGGAGAAATGACGGATCTGCGAAGATGTTGCAAGTGAGGAGTGATTACATTCTCGAAAAGTTTGGGGATTGCCGATAACTTAGAGATACCCCTATAGTTGCTGGCATCCGATTTGCTACCTTTTTTATGGAGGGGAATAACAAATGATTCCCTCCAAATAAGGGGAAATTCTGAGGATTCTAAAGATAAGGTAAGCAATTTAAGAATGGGGTTAAACAGCGCCTCGAAGCGCTTCAGCGGAGAGATTGGCTATTTCTTGATCAGAATTTACAGTGGTATTGTTAAATGACAGAGGGTACAACGTGGGTTTACGTTTAGAGTTAACAAAGTTATAAAACTGTTTAGGGTCCTGCGTGAACTGGACCTTGCAACGAGTCAAATTTGTAATTTTTGTAACACTGAGCGTTAAGCACGGTAAAGCTAGATCGAGCACTAAGGTAAGATGAGAAAGCCGTTCTTAAACCAGTGAGTTTATATTTATTATAAAGCCTAGGTTTTACGGTTTTTAAACGTGTCAGCTCTTTGGTGAACCAAAGTGGTTTATTAGAGACCGACGGATAGGCTTCAGGAACACATAAGGAGAAGAATGAGTTCATGGCACTATAAAAGATATCAACGGCTGTTGCCATGTCAAAACTCATGTAAAGATTAGACCAATCAAATTCTGTTATTAAAGTGTTTAGTCTCTGATAGTTAGCCTTACGGAAACAGCGGACTCTGTTTAAACTACTACCAGATGTTATTGCTAAAACTGTCCCAGTGTCGATAGTCACATCGAAAGTAGGATGATAAGGATTTTCAGGTTGCGTCATTGGAGGAACCCTAATAGGTTTACGCCTCCAGGATCGGAGACAAAGCATAGATCCAGTAAGCGGTTTAAGGAATTAAAGACATTATTAACTTAAAACAAATATAAATCAATCAAGCCATTTATGAGGTCATGCTGTGCGGCAGTCTGAAGGACATTAAACACACCATCAGAAGACCAGTGAGTTCCAGGTATGTTGAAGTCACCCAAAGTCACTAATTGCTCCCTATCAGAAAGCCTATTGGAAACTGCCTGAATTGCCGAAAGGTGTTTCCAATAGGTTGGCTCTTCCGAAGATGGAGCAATGTAAGACCAGGTTACAAAAATGCAACTACCTGTAAGAGATAGCTTTACGCAGATAAATTTGATATCCAAAAAGTCATTAGATACCACTCGTTCCGAGATGAGGCAGGAGTCAACGGCAATTAAAACTCCGCCCCACGCTGGAGAAGACGGTCTAATCTGTAAATTGTGTACTTACTCGGAAGAATTTCGGAGCAGAGGATCTCCGGCTTCAGCCAGGTTTCAGTAAATACAATCACCTGGGATACAAAAATAAGGCTATCCGAACACAGTTTAAGGGGCCCATCCACATGCGAGCATGTTGGCCGAGCATGCTGAGTTCGACGAAATATTCATCGTTAGTGACAGTGCCTGCGTACAAATTTCGTGTTCGCCGAGCCGCTCGAACTAAATAGAAATCATTCTATCTTGCTTGTGTTGTCAACAACATGCTCGATAATGGATGGCAACGCTCGCACGTACGCCACTTGAAGAAAATGTTTGTAGCGACAACACGTAGTAGCGCAGCTTTACAATGTCAAAAAAATGTATGCAAGATTTTATTTATTTGACATATGTTGACTGTTTGAAAATTCGTTACAAATGATGTTCGCGTGCATGTTGGCACGTGGGTTAGTTAGTGGGCAAATGAAATTCAAGTTGGCGAGCATGCTCGACCAACATGCTCGCCTGTGGATGGGCCCCTTAAGAGAGCTTACTATGTAAACATCTAGTATTCTGATAGGAAAGTAGTAAGGAAGAGGTTAGTTTTTTGGGACAGAAGGTACAGCGGATACTGAGGATTGTGACGACCTGGGCAGTTGTACTCCCACAGGCCGTGTTCTCTTATTTCGAGCCTCGTACTCCTTGACTATAACGTACTCGGGCCAGAAGTCACCCGAGCAAATTGTGTCAAAGAGCTGGAATGAGACATTTATTTTGAATGACGAAATGTCTCTGGCATTTTGCGTTTCGGTGACTCATTTAATAGCTTCATACTATTAAATTGAGCGTTGAAATGGAGTGGGCGGAGTTGTCCAAAATAGGCCGGCTGTCGTGGCGGGATGGTGGCCGTAGAAGTTGTGGTTGCTGTTGGCTGGAATTCCCACAAGTCCAAAACGAAGAAAAAAGGTGGCGAACTCGACTTCACAAAATAAGCCTTTATTGGCACACTTCAATTTTAAGATTAAGTTAAAACTAAAGAGGAAAAAAGACCGGGACCGCGGAGTGGTGGGTTTCGCCGGGAGCGGGAGAGCAACGGAGAGCGGAAGTCCAAGCGGGAGTGCAAGCGCCAGTGCAGCGCTCGCTCTTACACTGCCACTCGAAACTAAGCGCCCTTATGGCGCGAACATTCTCCCCCCCCCTTGCTGCAGCAAGAGTCAGGATTACTCCTCGTGGCACACTCCGGAGACGGTCCATCCAAACACGGTGCTCTGAGCGACGGGCAGCCCATCTTCCAGCTTCAGGAACCCCGGTTGGATCAGCTTGGGGAACAAGTCTGACCCCAAAGCGAGGGAAATGGTCGATGGGCGATGGAACTGTTCATCCGCGAGCCGGATATCCTCGAACTTGGCCCGGATGGTGTCACTCAGAGCCCGTACTGGCGTGCGAATCCAAAGGCTGGGATCAAGCCTTAAAACGACGTCGAGCCTGAAGTCGCCCGTGCGGGATCGGATGGTCGCCGTGCAGACCTCCTCCTCGCCTGCCTGCGTGACGGGCAGCCGGTATGCCGTCGCCAACGACCGGTCAATGCTGCTGACCGCCATGCACGGGTCGATCAGGGCCCCCATCTCAAACGTGGTGCTCCCGGTGTCGAGCAGCACGCAGGCGGTCGGGAGGATGTGGACCACCCTCTGTCGCAGATAGGCCGCCACGGTCGGAAATGGAGTGGGGACTGCACGCGCTGGTTCCCTTGGGACGGGATGACGAGCCGGCGCTGGAGTGGGGGCCGCCGGCCGAGCAGGATCCCTGGAGACGGGCTGACGAGCGGGGCGTTCAGGGCGTGGACGAGAGGTTGATGGCACCTCCTCGTGCATGTGGAGCAGCGTGTGATGGTCCCCCCCGCACGTTTTACATCCCTCGGTGCTTCGGCAGGTCCCTCCTGCCGTGGGCGAGGCAATTCGAGCAGTACTTATTAGGCGCTTCTCAGCGCTCAGTTTCTGGAACCTCTTGCACTTCCGAAGAGGATGGATGCCCCGGCAGACTCGGCAGCGTTAGGATTGAATACCTCGGGTACGTCTGCTATCCAAATCCTGGGCTGTGCGGGGACGCGGCACCATTATGCTGAAGTTGTTCTGCGAGAAAAAGAGACAAAAAATTGGCTTAGTATGTGACCTCGCAGACGGAAATAGATTAATGGCTGGAAGTAGCCGGTTCCTTGCTCTCCATAGGGAGAAGGATAACCTTATGCACGGGGCGTTTTATTGTGCCGCGCGCCGTACGGACTTCAGCCACTCGAACTCGGCCATCGACTCCGGGGAAAACAGAAACAATTCTGCCGAGCCGCCATTCGTTCGAGGGCAAATTATCCTCCTTGACTACCACCATATCGTCAATTTGGATGTTTCGGGTCGGAAATTGCCATTTGTTGCGTTTGTGGAGTTCTTTGAGATACTCCTCTTTCCACCGCGCACTAAACTGCTGATGTTGGGCTTTCAAATGTTGCCATCGATTGATTATCGACTTGGCTTCGCCCTTTATCTCAGGCTCAGCCGTGGAAAGCAACGGCCCGCCAATCAGGAAATGGCCAGGCGTGAGGGCTAGCAGATCGGACGGATCTTCAGACATCGGGGATAGGGGTCTGGAGTTGAGGCAAGCTTCGATCTTGGCTAGGAGCGTCGCAAGTTCCTCAAATGTATACTTGCGCGTAGCCGTGGCTTTATAGAAAAGAGTTTTGAAACTTTTCACCCCTGCTTCCCACAGACCCCCCATATGCGGAGCCCCGGGCGGGATGAAGCGCCAGTCAAGTCCCTGATGGCTGTGTACATCAGTCACAGACTCTTTGACGGCTTGAAGGAAGTCCCGAGAAAGTAGAGAAGCTGCTCCCACAAACGTCTTGCCATTATCAGAATGAATCCGCCTAGGGCACCCGCGCCTAGCTACGAAACGAGCAAAGGCGGCTAGGAACTTTTCGGCGGTGAGATCGGATGTCGGCTCTAAATGGATAGCCTTCCTGGAAAAACACACAAATACACATACATATCCCTTGGTAATGAGACACGCTCTCCCGGTATAGTTTTTAATCTCGAACGGCCCGGCATAATCAATGCCCGTATATGTAAAACGCCTCGAGAAGGACACTCTGTCCTTTGGAAGATCGCCCATCAGCTGAGTTTGCAGTCTCTTCTTGTAAATCGTGCAGATCTTACACGGATTCACCACTGCCTTGACCAGATTCTTGAGTTTAGGAATCCAATACTTCGATCGGATCAGGCGTACGATCAACTGACTACCGCCGTGAAGAGTAATCTGGTGGGTGAATTGGACGAGAAGGCGAGACAGTCTACAGCCGTAGGGCAGAATTATTGGATGCCGTTTATCATACTGGAGGGCTCTAGAAGCTGTGACGCGACCACACGCCCTTAGGAGGCCGAGTTGGTCCGTGAACGGAAACAAGTTTAAAATTGGACTTGCCCCCGGAAGGGGCTTCTTCTCTGCCAAGTGCTTCAGCTCTTGGCCGTATGCTCGACGTTGCGCGATGGAAATCAGCGTTGGTTCTGCCTCTCGGATTTCTTCCCTCGTGGGTCGGGAAGTAGAGGAGATCGCGCACTTACGGCAGCGACTAAGGAAGCGCCGAACATACGCCAGGACTCGCAGTGCTTTGTCCAGTTTAGAGAAGCGTTCGAGAAATTCGTCAGAAGGGACCTGGCTGAAATGCACCTTCACCGCGCGCTGCTCGAGCTCTGTGTTCGGTTGCACATCGCTTTGGGCTGGCCACAGCTCTTGTGGCCCTTGCAGCCACTCTGGCCCGTGCCACCAAAGTTGACTATCCGCTAACTCGAGTAGGGACACGCCTCGACTAGCTAAATCGGCGGAATTTTGTTCGGATCGAACGTGTGCCCAGCAGTCGACTGGTACTGCCTGCGTTATCTTGGCCACTCTGTTGGCAACAAACGTGGTCCAGTTGCACGCCGGCTTCCGTAACCAGGCCAGAACGATGGTCGAATCGGTCCAGCAGCTTATGTCGGAACTTGGTGTGGGCATATTAGGAAGAATAGCCGTTACCATTTCGGCTAACAACACGGCGCCACATAGCTCTAGACGTGGAAGGGACACGGTCTTGACTGGAGCGACTCGGGTCTTGGATGTGAGGAGGTTAGAAAGTATTTTCTGACCCACCTCGACGCGCACGTAGATCGCCGCTCCATAAGCCTTTTGGGACGCATCACAGAATCCATGATACGCCACTTTGATCTCAGGCTGAAAACAGACCCATCTCGGAACGCGGATCTGGTTGAGGTCGGAATACTCATGAAGAAACGCCTGCCACCTCTGACTCATTTCGCTGGGAAGCTTATAATCCCAGCTTAAATCTTGTAGCCAAATCTCCTGCATAAACATTTTGGAACGTATTATAAACGGAGCGAGCCATCCGGCTGGATCAAACAACCTCGCGATTTGGGACAACACCTCCCGCTTTGTAAAGGAGGGTTCCACCACTATTCTGGCGGCACGAAGTAGAATTCGTCGGACTTAGCCCTCCATCGAATCCCGAGTGTTGTGGCCGTGCTTTCGGTATCGATATCGAGGAACTCGCTATGAAAGAGGTGTTCGGCCGGAATATTTTGTAGTATGCTCGTGTGGTTTAAAGTCCACTTCCTCAAAGGGAAACCAGCAGAGCTAAGAGCTGCTTGTAGCTCTTGGATTGAACTATGGGCCTCAGATATGGAATTTTCCCCTGCCAGAACGTCATTGTAAAGTGTAAGAAGGCTTAGATGCCTGGCAGATAGCGCATAAACTATTTGCCTGTTTGTTGTCGCAACTAGCACTTGGAACTAGGTTTACGGTTTGGAGTGTGTGAGTGCATGAATTGTTCTAGGGGAACGGTTTGGTTGGTTGAGGGTCTGAAGACACAGCGACAGCCTCTGATGCATGAATAAAAGCTCTTGGGTTGGCGTTAGAACTCTTACTGACTTTATTAATGAAACTTAACAATATTTATAGGTACAAAAGTGCTTATGCTAACAGAAATAATGTATAAGAAATAGTGTGCGGTTACTGTAAATGTGGGTTAGCGTTAGGAACTGAGACCATTGCCCCAGCTCATTTCCTCGTCTCAGCAGACTATGCATATTCGCTTGACCTGGTAATTGATACTTTATTTACGATAAATGCATGTCGCTGCGACTGACGAATTGTTACATTATGTGTGTCGTGTCTTAAATATCATACTTATGACTACATACTGCTGCGACTGAACATTCTCCCGGCCGTTGAACAAGTGTTCAACCTTCGCTAAGGTCGAACGCGAAACTTCGTGGGGTAGGTTCTGGTGGTAGCTGTTCCGTGTTCTGCCTGAGTTCGGGAGCCCGGCGTGTTGATGTCCATTTGCTGACCGTTCGTCTGAAAGCCCATGCAATGCCTAATAACACTGATATTGCTAAGGCCACATAAACAGCTATTTGATGGTGCTGGGGAGTGTTGATTTGATTTTTCCAGGTGGTGTCTTTTAGTTTGGCCAGTTGGTGCTGCAAAGCGCCCAGTTCCTCCAAGTTGACTTCCTTGGCTGCCGTTCCTTGCAGTGGCTCAGGTGTGTTCTTAAGGTCCATCCTTGTGATGTTACCAAAACGAACATATGCCGCCCTTGTTTCGCTGACTACGGTGCTGGATACATCAATGCCTAGTCCCTTTAATGATGCTAGGACTCATTTGATGTAATATACAATTCCTTAAGTGACTGTTTGTTTGCTGTTGCAGAAGGCGATTGAGAATCGTATCTGCTACATGGCGGGGATTGTTGTATGCATCACCTAGTATTTCCCATGCGCTCATGTAGTTCTCCGTTTTCAGATCGATATGCCTTATAAGTCTCTCTGCCTCTCCGGTCACAGTGGTTTTAAGGTACCACATCTTCCTGACTGTGGGCATGATGGTGTCATGTACCATGCATTTGAACAAATCGAAGAATTTGAGAATTTGAATCCATTTGAGTAGATCCCCATTGAACTTGGGGATGCTGACTCTGGGCAAGTGTACATCTTCATTGCTTGATGTGTTGGTTTGTGCCCCCAGGACTTTCAGTACTTCCCTTTCTAGTCGGAGGAACGACTGCATGTCGTATCCCTCCCTGACCGGGTCTTCGTACTCTTCATGGATCGAGAAATGGATCTCTTGGTATTGGTATCTTGGTATCGTATGAATCACGACAGTCGACGTAGAACTTTAAATATTCTTCGGTTCTATATGTTGCATACTTCATCGATTGCGACCAACTTTGTTTGGTAATATGTTGGATTTAATTTTCTATCCGCTGAATCTTTTCTAAAGTTGCGGATAAGCCTTGCGATCTCTTGACTGATCTCTTCCTGCAAGTCTAATGCCTCTTTGACTGCTTGCTCCTCCTTGTTAGACATACTGATAATTGTTTAATTTCCTGACCGTTGGGAGTGTTTTATTTGCTTTGACAGCTGGATACGCTCCTATTCGCAACCGTGGTGTGGTCGAAGGAATTAACAATTGTTCAATAGACTTGGAGGATCTAGAACTCTAGAAAGGATTTGAAGGCCCTTGACTGTGTAATGGCAGCGTCAAAACAGAATCCCAAAAGTTACGGATTCTTTCCTGCGGGAGGTTCCCAAGAGTTACAAAACTTTCCCTGTTGGTTCCCAATGTTCTATGACAAGGGTGAAATTCTGGAAGATTCCAAGAGTTACGAAATCTTTCCTGTGGGTTTGATGTATTCAGGACAATTTCCTGTGAGTCAGGGCTCACCAAATGGTTTTTATGGCGAGTGAAAAGTTAGGAAAATCCCAAGAGTTACGGATTGTTTCCTGCGGGAGGTTCCCAATAGTTACGAACTTTCCCAAGATTCCCAAGAGTTACGGAATCTCTCCTGTTGATTTGACGTATTCAGGACAATTTCCTGTGAGTCAGGGCTCACCAAATGGTTTTTATGGCGAGTGAAAAGTTAGGAAAATCCCAAGAGTTACGGATTGTTTCCTGCGGGAGGTTCCCAATAGTTACGGAACTTTCCCAAGACTCCCAAAATGTTTTTATGGCGAGTGAAAAGTTAGGAAAATACCAAGAGTTACGGATTGTTTCCTGCGGGAGGTTCCCAATAGTTACGGAACTTTCCCAAGATTCCCAAGAGTTACGAAATCTTTCCTGAGTAGCCTTGAGATCTCTTGAGTGATCTCATCCTGCAAGTCTAACGCCCCTGTGACTGCTTGCTCCTCCTTGTTAGACATATTGACAATTGTCAATAGACTTGGGGGATTTCCACATAGAAAAGGATTGCAGGCTCTTGACTGCGGGAGGTTCCCAAGAATTACGGAACGTTCCCTGTCGGTCTCACCAATTGTTCTCTGGCAAGAGTGAAAAAATCTGGAAGACTCCCAAAAGTTACGGAATCTTCCTGGGGTTCTGACGTATTCAGGACAATTTCCTGTGAGTCAGGGCTCACCAATGGTATTTATGGCGAGTGAAAATTAGGAAATCCCAAGAGTTACGGATTATCCTGCGGGAGGTTCCTATGAGTTAGCGGAAATTTCCCTACGTTGACGTCCACGGCTAGCGTGTTCGTCGGGCGAAAATGCATCAGAAGCTGTCGCTGAGACTTGAAGCGACGTGGAAAGATTCCCAAGAGTTACGGAATCTTTCCTGTTCGATGACAGTGTCGAGGAGGTTCCAAGAGTTACGGAACTTTCCCGTTCGATGACAGTGTCGAAGAAGGTTCCCAAGAATTACGGAACTTTCCTAAGAAGGATCAGGAAGATTCCCAAGAGTTACGGAATCTTCCTGGGGGTTCACGGCTAGCGTGTTCGTCGGGGTCACCAAAATGTAAAGTGTAAGAAGGCTTAGATGCCTGGCAGATAGCGCATAAACTATTTGCCTGTTTGTTGTCGCAACTAGCACTTGGAACTAGGTGGACGGTTTGGAGTGTGTGAGTGCATGAATTGTTCTAGGGGAACGGTTTGGTTGGTTGAGGGTCTGAAGACACAGCGACAGCCTCTGATGCATGAATAAAAGCTCTTGGGTTGGCGTTAGAACTCTTACTGACTTTATTAATGAAACTTAACAATATTTATAGGTACAAAAGTGCTTATGCTAACAGAAATAATGTATAAGAAATAGTGTGCGGTTACTGTAAATGTGGGTTAGCGTTAGGAACTGAGACCATTGCCCCAGCTCATTTCCTCGTCTCAGCAGACTATGCATATTCGCTTGACCTGGTAATTGATACTTTATTTACGATAAATGCATGTCGCTGCGACTGACGAATTGTTACATTATGTGTGTCGTGTCTTAAATATCATACTTATGACTACATACTGCTGCGACTGAACAGTCATCGACGTACATATGTTGAGCTGGTTCCATTCGCAGATGGACTGGAGGCGTTAAATACAACGCGAAGCTTTGTCGTAGTACTTTCTGGCTTGATTACCGCGTGATGTGGAAGATAGTAAGTGGGGGAACTATGAGTCGATGGAACTTCGTGCATATGACCCAGATCCAGATACTCCTGAATCACGCTGTCATATTGCTCTTTTAACGGAAAGTCTCTTTTTAAACGATTCTCGTTTCGAAGAAACTGAGCTAACGCAATGGACCTTGAATATCCCAGATCGGACCCCGAGTTTTCGGGGTCGCAGAATGGGAGCGTAACCACGTACCTCCCGCTTGCGTCTCTTTTGGTAGTCCGGAGGAAGTTCCTTTCGCAATAGGAATCCGACTCTTTCACCATCTGGAATGGTAGATCCTCCACCTCCCAGAACTTGCTGAGAAGCGAGTCTAACGAATCTTCCTTTTGGTGGTGTACTTGAGTCGTGAAGGATGCGACTCTGTTGGCCTTAGTATTGGAGATCGGCCCGGTAAGTACCCAGCCAAAGATGGTCTCTTGGCCTAGGAGGGAGCCACAAATGTTTCTCCGAGTGCCTTGCATCATCACCGACGGTAGAATATCAGCTCCGATCAGTAAATCGGTTTGGGAACTTTCAAAGAAGTTTGGGTCTGCCCATTGGAGATCGGGCAGGTCTTGCAAAGAATTCCTGGGAACTGGATGGGAGGTCAGTTTGCCCGCTAGTTCCGGAAGGACATAGGCAGCGGTATCTAGTTGAAGACCCGGCTTAGTAGGGGAGCGGATAGCAAACTGGCAGAGTCTCGTTGACTCTGCCGAAACCGATTGGTTTAGCCCTGAGACATGGGCTTGGGTTTTTCGGAAAGGCAACTTAAGGAGGTTGAACATGCGTTCGGAGATGAAGGTAGCTTTTGATCCCGAGTCGAAAACTCGGGCTCGGTAGCTCGTGCCCAGATGGCACACGTCAACAATTGCCGTGCTCAGCAGGACGGCTGTAGTATTTGCAGCGAAATAATTTTGCACCGTTGAGGTGCTCGCGGATGCATTGCGACTGGAGGACTGTTGCGCCGAGGGCGCCGAGGTTGGAGAGCTCGTGGGTCGAGCGTTTGAGGAAGTCGTGCTTGAGGAACTGGGGGAGCCGCGATGCAGCAAAGTATGATGCCTCCCCCTACACGTGAAACAGCTATGTATGCTCGTGCAATCACGTAGCTGATGGCCTCTAGCGAAACAATTCAGGCATAGCTGCTTCTTTTTGATGTAGCCGGAACGCGCGTCGACAGACATGTTGAGAAAGCGCGGGCACAATCTGATTGGATGATTTTCCTTAAAACATAATTCACACCCCTTTTGTTTGGGGGTGACCTTGGTCTCGAAGGATTGCAGCCTTTTGGGAACTGACTGAGTCGGCTTCATATCCTCGATAGCCTCCAGTGTCCGATACCTTTCGCTCAGGAAGGTGTTCATCTCCTCCCAAGCCGGAATTTCGGACTTCGAAGTTAGCGACTGTTCGCATAAGGAAAGGGTTAACTTTGGCAGTTTGCTGGCGCACAGGAAGACCAACAGACAATCCCAGTTGTCAGTGGAGATATTGGAATGTGCTAGCGCTGTCAAACACCCCTGAATCGTAGACTGCAGCTCCTTTAGAGCATGTCCCGACTCTTGAGAAACGGAGCTCAAGTTGAACAAAAGCTTGAGTTGGCTGTTGACTAAAAGTCTTTTGTTTTGGAAACGGTCTTGAAACGCTGCCCACGCTGACGCGAAGCCGTCATTTGTAAGCGGGGATTTGGACACTATGGCCTTTGCCTCGCCACTAGTTTTGGTGAGGAGATGGAAAAGCTTCTCGACCGGTGTCAGCCTGGGGTTTTTAACATAAACTGCTGTGAACAGGTCCCGGAAAGTGGGCCATCGGAGGTAGTCCCCATCGAAAACTTCTGTATCGCAGGGCGGTAGCCGGCAACCGGACGAAATAAGCGGTTGAGAGGGAAGAGCTGGAACGGCTTGAGGCGTCACTCTGTCTAGCGTTTCGCTAATCTGAGCTGCACATGTCTCGTATAAGGAGTGGCAATAGTCATACTTTGCTTGTAGGAAAGGCAAGGTGCTGAGGGATCCTTCCTGGGCAATGAGGTCAGAGCAGATTTCGTACTCTTTTTCAACCTTCTCCCATAAGGCTCGCACTTGCTGCAGACGGACTTGCAATGCGTGTGAAGATTGCGAAGCCTGACCAGGAGTATTGATTTTGTCTTCGAAAGCGCTGACGCGATCGCTCACAGCGATGAATTTGTGCAACGCAGCGGTTGCGGCCGTTGGCTGCTCGGCTACCGACATTTTCCTACGCGTGTGACCCTCAGGAATTTAGTCCCGGATGCAGAGGGATTCTCTGGCTGTCCCACAAGTGAAGACTCGCTTGAAGCTTTCGCCACCGGTTGGGAGACGACAATTCTCGGACTTGTTTTTGAACTTGTCGGTGGACGATTTCCGGTACTCGGCGTGACACTCGAGCTTCTAGGTTTCGGGCTAGCGGACTTGGGCACTTGCTTGACGCGAGACGGTAGCGGTGAGGAAAAAGTAGTTTTTGTTTCCTTTTTTGGTGTCGGCGTTGGCTTCTTGTCACCCTCGACGGGCATACTCAGCTACACTCTCCCAAACGGACGACCTGCCCGCCGCCAAAAAAAATGAAGGAAACGAAAAAAACTGACCTGCAGACTCGGTTTGGAGCAAATTAGCTGATATAGATAGAAAAATAGCTAGAAAAAATAGCTAGCAAATAGCTGGAAAATAGCTGAATGTAGCCGACCGCTTACGGAACGCTTATTGGAAAAAATGACTAAATATAGCTAAGAGTTACGGAAACAACAAAAAATAGCTGAATGCCCACTGACAAAAATATAGCTAAATATAGCTAAGAGTTACGGAAACAGCAAACAATAGCTGAAAGCTCCCTGACGAAAAATAGCTAAATCTCGCTGAGAGAATCAAAACAAACGACTAAAAAGGCTGAATAGCTAAACACAAAACCAACCGAAACGATGGAAAAAATAACGACACATCAACCGCAAGAAAAACTTCGACAATCAATTTCAAAAAAAACTAAATAGCCAAAAAAAAATTAAATGGCTGGTGGTACGATAGCCTCGGAGCAGAATTTAGATTTGGAATTCTCTGGCAAAAAATTTTTTGTAATTAGGAACACAATCGAAGTTTAACCACTTTTGCGACACAAGAAAAAAGAAGCCAAAAAAAACTAGCTGAAAAACGAATCTAAAATAGCTATCGACCTTGAAATTTTCTTTGACGATTATTCGAAAAATATTAATTTTTTTTTTTTTTGCGCTCGATTTTGTATTCCGGTATGGATGTAGGATTGGTGCCCTGTGTTTTGCTCGTTACTACTTGAATCGTGTAAGTGCCTATGCTTGCATATGAACAAAACGGAGACGAAATAAAAATTGCCCAAATATATGTATGTGTGTATATGGAGTTCGATGCTTAGCACAGAATAGCGCTAAGCTCTGCTCATGTATGTATGTATGTATTTGATGGAAAAATTTTGGCTGCTCGCAGAATAGCGGGGAGCTTATGTATGCGAATATATGTATATGTATGTCAGGATAGCAATTAAAAAACACAATTAAGTTTTTTCGGATATATGTATATGAATATCAGGATAGCAATTAAAACCACAATTAATTTTTTCGGATATATGTATATGAATATCAGGATCGCAATTAAAAACACAATTAATTTTTTCGGATATATGTATGTATATGTATATGATATATATTTATTTTATTGCTGGAACGAAATTTAAGTTTTTGTGTATATTTTATTCTTTATTACAATTTTTCATAAATCGTATAAATTGACAATTTAACCATTAATATAAAACTATAAATTTCGGCGTAAAAATATTTTATATTTGTGTGTATGTAAAAATTGCGCGTAAATTTGATTTTCAATTGTTAATACATATGTGTATGGGTCTTTGGAATGATATATATGTAGATATATGTATGTGTAAATAATATAATAATTTTATATGGCTTTGGACAATATGTGTATGTATTAATTTGTATGTGTAAAGAATATAATATTTTTTAATCTTTGTTTGATTTGTGTGTGTATATATTTGGAATTTTCAACATGCAGTTTAGTGCCGGACGTGGATTTGTGAAAGTTATTTTGCTGTAATATATATATGCACATATGAATGTATATATGTATGTACGCTTGGAAACTAGCGGATCACAGTGAACAACTATGTGGAGGGCCAATATTGGCAAAGCACTTTGCACTTTAAAATCGAAAAAAATTCACTGCGGCTAGGCGTATGTTTTTTATACCTATATTCTTGTATATAGGCATATATATATCACTTCTCACTTTTTCACTTGGAATTTGGACTCGGATGGAAATAACGCCTTGGAAAAGGAATATGGCGACCACGGACGAAAGGTTTGGAAAATAGTCGTACTTATCTTGGAAAAGGGGGGCGCTGATCAGGATAGATCGCAGGCGACGAAGGACCATGAAATGGAGTGGGCGGAGTTGTCCAAAATAGGCCGGCTGTCGTGGCGGGATGGTGGCCGTAGAAGTTTCTGGTTATTGTTGGCTGGAATTCCCACAAGTCCAAAACGAAGAAAAAAGGCGGCGAACTCGACTTCACAAAATAAGCCTTTATTGGCACACTTCAATTTTAAGATTAAGTTAAAACTAAAGAGGAAAAAAGACCGGGACCGCGGAGTGGTGGGTTTCGCCGTGGTGGGTTTCGCCGTGGTGGGTTTCGCCGTGGTGGGTTTCGCCGCGGAGTGGTGGGTTTGGCGAGGTCACAAATCAAGCTATATATATTAGAATTAAGTTGTATATATTAGTTGTAAGCTGTATAAATATTAGGTACTAGCGGACCCGGCGAACCTTGTCTCGCCCCTAATTGATATTTTTTGTCTTGGTTAAATTTTTTTGTAGCGGACCTTGCGAACTTTGTCTCGGCCCAATTTCACGACTTCATATAACCCCATAGTAATAATAGAACACCGGTTATTCAAATTTGTTGTTAAATTTTTTTTTTGACTCGAAATCAGTGGAGAGCGATCTGATAAACAATATTTTTTGTTTTTTTATCTGGTGCAAAAATATATAATGATGACGGCTTTCCCACACGTGAACAGGCTACGTATAACTGTCCATGCGAAAAACATTGATATTCCAGATTTATCCCGCAAACTTCCAACGATTGGCCTTGCGATTTATTGATTGTCATCGCAAATGCCAATCGAACTGGGAACTGAATCCTCTTGAATTGGAATGGAAGATCTGTTGGAATAATCGGAATTCGTGGAATAAGAACTTCCTCTCCTTTAAACTTGCCCTTGATTATAGTCGCTTGAATCACGTTGTTCATTAGTTTCTTAACGGACAACCGCGTACCATTGCATAATCTCGGATGATTTAGATTCCGCAGCATTATAATAACTGATCCCACCTTCAGTTGCACATTATGCGGTGGAGTTCCTGGCACATCCAGTGAGTTCAAAAATTCTATCGGATAGTTGGTCGCTTCATCCTCGTTGGTCACGCTGTCAACGGATCTGTATGAATGAAGTTCTCCAGCGATTTGACTTTGAATAAAGAAATTCAAACTATCTACGTCCTTATTCTTCGGTGCTAGTATTGCCCGCTCACTAATCCAGTCGATATTTTTATAATTTTCTGCAATGTATGGAAACACTTTTGTGATGAGTTCCTCTTTCGATGATGTAAACTCGCAAAAATTTGTTGGGAACGATATTAGTCCAGTCGAAACATCAACAGGAATTTCACCATTTCCGAGCGCCAGCAGTTGTCTCGAGAATTCAGCAGCGGATGGATCATTCTGCAATGCGACTCTCATGTTCCTGGTCAATTTAAACTTGTTTACATATCGCCACAAAGAGGACGATTTTAGGCATGCATTAACTTCATCGGCAGCCGTAGATTTCGGGATAACGGGAAGCGTTTGGCGAAAATCTCCGGACAGCAATATCAAAGCCCCACCAAATAGTCTCGAATCACCTCTTAAATCCTTCATCGTTCGGTCAACGGCCTCGTTTATGCGCCATCGTGCATGTCGCCATGCGCCATGTCGCTGAATTCTTGCTCATCGTGCACGTTGGCTGGTCAACCGTCAGAAGATTCATGGGTATCTTCAAAGCGGAATGTGCAGTTCGACCGCCTTCCAACAATGTAGCAGCAATGCCAGATGATGCAACAGCCAACGCAATTTGAGATCTTGACCGAATCGTTGCCAGAATCAACGAAATGACGAATGTCCGTACTAATGCTTCGTTGTACATATCTTCGTTAATGCCAATATTGAAATTAGAACTTGTCCTTCGTACTCTGTTCAAAATATCGTCCACCATTTGGTCCTTGTATTTTTTCCACAATGCGGTCGGGTTCGACGGATGACACGTAGCTATGATTATTGCGAATAGTGTATGGATTTGATTCATTGACGCAGATACAGTGGCATCGGCGAGCGTTGAGTCCCAATGAGTATCGTTTTCAAGCAAGTTCAAACGTTGGCAAGCCTCCCGAAAAGTGGCGCACAGCACACCATCCACAGTACGCAGCGAGTCGAAGGATGTAGGACCTCTAATGTTCACCAAAAGCAAGCGAAGATAGAAGCATTCATCTTGACTTGGATGAACTGTGTATATTCGTCCGAGCGCATCAGTCGAATAAACATCAGCGAAGCCAGCAACAGTATCACCTCTTTTCCGGCGTTGAAACTTCTTCGATGCAGCGTTCCATGTATAATAGCGTGGCATCTCAGAATATAGTAAAGTCCTTGCGAACGGATCGCTTTCGCATGTCGAAAAGAAATTTGTCAACGTTGTCGCTGGTGGCCGTTCTGCTCTTTGCGCTGCGTTCGCGTCCGTAAAGTAGACACGCTGGCCGTTCTCTAAGTGAATAGATAAGTGCACGACAGTCGGGTGACGTTCATGAATCGGAAATGAAAATATCCTCCAAATGGCCTCGTTACAACTAACGTAGCGTCCAAGTTGAAATTTCGTCACCTCGTCGTTTGCAATCGGATCAGCAATGCCAAACACCGCCATGTCGCTCCCTTTGTTCACATATTTGCAAACGTATTTGATGGATTTGATAGAGTTGCAGTACTCAACATTGCAATGCGTTGAGAATGTTTTCGACAAAAGCGGGCAATATGGAACGATCCAGCGGTTATCCACGATTACTGTTACGTTTGTTTCGTTACGTTTCACCATTAATTCAATCCATTTGCCGTTATCATCTGGAGAACGACGCCTATACAATGGATATCCATCGTTTCCACTGATGGTTTCAGCCGTCAACGGACGGGGAAATCGTTTTGTGCATTTTCCGTTTTCCATGCATATTGATTCTGGGTTGTGGACTCCGCAAGGGCCATGGATCATGGTCGTTGTCACAATGGAATACAGCTCGGGATCAGTTTGTATATCTGGTATTTCGGCTGAAATAATCGAATCAATATGATCTGGTCGGATCTTGTCGAACATCCAGAGCAGAATGTGCGCATGTGGTAAGCCACGCTTCTGCCACTCAACCGAGTACATCCAACAACGAACTGCGCCAAAAACCTTCTGCTTTACAATATAATCCATAAGCACTGTGATCTTTTGCTTGAATACTCGTGCAGTGATGTCAGGTTGATCGCTTGATGTTTGTCCTGGAAGCAATAGATTGATAATTTCGGGCCATTTTGGATTGCACGTGAACGTTATGAATAAATCCGGGCGCCCGTAATTTCGGACATACGTCATCGCATCTTGTGCATACTCATGCATATGGCGCGGGCTTCCAACATAAGTAGCTGGGAGAATGGTCAAACAACCGATGTTGGCCGCGTGTCCTTCAGTAGCGATTGCGTCACGCAAGTGGATGTACTCGTCTGAGCGCAACTTCGACTGATTAAAACGAATAAAATTTAGACGTTCCGTTTCTACTTTGACGTACATGTCGACACAGTACTGTTGAAACAAACGGCGGTATCTTAACAGATGATTGTCAACATCTTGTCGAATCATCAATCGATACGCATAAAAATTCATAGAGCTAACCTTCTTATTCGTTTCTTCTCCTAAAATTTTAATTCAAACTTAGTTGTAGAATCAAAAAGAAGTGATGTAAGAAATGTATACAAACCTGTCATTGGATTGACCATCTTTATGTTGAAGTGATACCCATCTTCTCCATGACAGAACATTAACGGGTATTGAAGAGCATCATATGACCGATGAGTCTCATAAACTCTCTGCAATTGGCCATCATCCCGACGCTTAAGAACAATATCGCGTGATTCCACATTCTCACCAACAATCACCACTGCGACTTCATTGATAGTGGGAGCATTAAATTGTCTTGCATGGCTACCAGTGGGTCTTTTGTCAGCGCTGATAATGATTTTATGTTCGTCATTATGCATTATATCCAATGCGGTTTTGAACAACCTGACCAATTCATTATGCTCATGGAGAAGATTTTGCAATTGTTCTATAATTTCACGTTTAGTTGCAGTGTAAATTGCACAGCGGTGATTTAGTTCAACTACCGAATCACCAATGAAATAGATCTGAAGGAATTTATGATCTTTGTTTTGTGGTGGTAACAAAGCGCCCGCTCGGTGGTGAATTTGCCCATGAATCTGAATATTGGGATGCAATTTAAAAAAAAATTGGAGTTGTTCATTTTGATAATAGAGAGACGCCATTACCTTATAACTTGGATTGTAGCCTGGTTGATGAACAACCTCGGCTCCAAATGACGTCATTTGAAAGCATCTGTTCAGTCGCAGCAGTATGTAGTCATAAGTAATAATAGTTCAGAACACCACACACATTATGTAACAACTCTTCGTCACAGTGACCTGCATTTATCGTAAATAAAGTATCATTTACCAGGTCAAGCGAATATGCATGGTCAACTGAGACGAGGTAATGACCTGGGGCAATAGTCTCAGGTCGCAACACAACCCACATTCACAAGTAACCGCACACTTTTCTTATACGTTATTTCTGTTAGCATAAGCATTTGTGTACCTATATATATTGTTAAGTTTCATTAATAAAGTCAGTAAGAGTTCTAACGCCAACCCAAGAGCTTTTATTCATGCACCAGAGGCTGTCGCTGTGTCTTCAGACCCTCACCACAACCAACCCGTTCGCCTAGAACAACGCATGCCCCTACACACTTTATACCGTCCACCTAGTTCCAAGTGCTAGTTGCGACAACAAACAGGCAAATAGTTTATGCACTATTTGCCAGGCATCTAAGCCTTCTTACACTTTACATTTTGGTGACCCCGACGAACACGTCAACCAACAGGAAGGATTCCGTAACTCTTGGGAATCTTCCTGATTTTTTTTCACACTCGCCAAAAAACATTTTGGTGACCCCGACGAACACGCCAGCCGTGGACGTCAACTTAGGAAAATTTTCCGCTTCACTATTAGGAACCTCCCGCAGGATAATCCATAATTTTTGGGTTTTTTCCTAATTTTTCACTCGCCATAAAACCATTTTGGTGAGTCCTGACTCACTGTCATTACACAGTCAACAGCCTTTAAATCCTTTCTAGATTTCTAGATCTTCCAAGTCTATTGACCAATTGTTAATTCCTTCGACCACACCACGGTTGCGAATAGGAGCGTATCCAGCTATCAAAGCGAATAAAATTCTCCCAACGGTCAGGAATTTAACCAATTGTCAATATGTCTAACAAGGAGGAGCAAGCAGTCAAAGAGACATTAGACTTGCAGGAAGAGATCAGTCATAAGATCTCGCGGCTTATTCGGAATTTTAAGAAGGATTCAGCGGATAGGAAACGACTTCCAAATTACTGCCTAACAAAGTTGACCGCTTTCGATGACGCATGGAATCGATTTGCGGAAAACGACAAAAATATTCCCGCAGCATATAGAACCGAGGAATATGTAAAGTTCTACGTCGACTGTCGTGACTCATACGACAAATATAGAAATATTATAGTCGATACAATGGCCCAGAGCTCAAGCAATGCCCCAAATCAGGCAACAGCGAGCAACGGCCAGGAAACTGCAGACGTTGCAATCATATCGCAACCTGCACGTAAGCTGATATCAGCATGCCGGCGACAAAAAGCTATCGCCGAATCAATCAAACGGGCTCTGAAACAAAGTTCAGAGACCGGCAGGGCCGTTTTAAAAGGTTCAATAACCTCACTATGGTCACAATACCAAGAGATTCATTTCTCAATACATGAAGAGTACGAAGACCCGATCAAGGAAGGATACGACATGCAATCGTTCATCCGACTTGAGAAGGAAGTACAGAAAGTCCTGGGGGCACAAACCAATACGTCAAACAATGAAGATGTGCAGTTGCCCAGAGTCAGCCTCCCCAAGTTCGATGGGGATCTACTCAAATGGACACAATTTTTTGATTTATTCAAGTGCATGATACACGATACCAACATGCCCACAGTCAAGAAGATGTGGTACCTGAAAACCACTGTGACTGGAGAGGCAGAGAGATTGATAAGGCATATCGATCTAAAAACAGAGAACTACATGAGCGCATGGGAAATATTAGTTGACACATACAACAATCCCCGCCATGTAGCAGATACAGTTCTCAATCGTCTTCTGCAACAGCAGACAAACAATGACGACCCAAAGTCATTAAAGGAACTGTATATTACAGCCATTGAGTCTCTAGCATCATTAAAGGGACTAGGCATTGATGTATCCAGCTGGGATACAATCATAATTGCGATCCTAAAACCAAAATTAGATCTGGCACGAACAATCATTAGATGGCTCAAGAGAGCTTCAAGGGCTCGAGACGATGCTAAGTTTTCTGGACCAGCGAAGTCGAGTGTTGGGAACAGGAAAACGCAGTCAGCTGCAAAAAAGGGAACAGAAGAACCCATCTTGCACTTCTGCTAGCGCAGGAAGGCAATCAAGTTGCCCTTTCTGCAAACGGAATCATGCGCTATACAAATGCGATGATTTCCGCAGCAAAACGGTACCCGATCGACTCAACTGGGTACACAAACAAAAATTGTGTGTAAACTGTTTTAACAGTACTCACAAGGCAAAGGATTGCCGAGGCCGTATGTGCTTTAAATGCGATAAAAGGCACCATACATTGCTGCACCTGGAGACTTCATCAGGCGCGGCAACAGATCCACAAACACCTTCTGTAGGAGCAGCAAGCAACAAAAGCTACAATTTGCTGGCCACAGTTAAGGTATTGGTAAAGGCAAGCAATGGGCAGGTGGCCACATTCCGAGCCTTGCTGGATTCAGGATCACAAATCAATCTGATCTCTGAACGAATGGCCTCCAAGCTCTCTCTGAAACTACACAATGCATCATTACGCATCGAGGGCATTGGAGGAAATCCGAAAACAAGTCGGGCCAGAGCAAATGTGCTCGTGAAATCAATGAACAACGATTTTACTCAACAGGTAGAAGCCTTTGTTCTGCCGCATATCATAGCTGACCAACCAGCTCATGATTTGAATACGTCCCACATACGCATTCCAAATAATGTCATCTTGGCCGATCCAAATTTTGACAAACCAGGAAGAATTGACATGCTTATCGGCGCAGAGCATTATTATTCTTTGCTACTGCCAAATCAAATGACGATAAGACCAGAAGGTCCAATCCTCCAGAATACAAAGCTGGGATGGATTGTGGCCGGAAGAATCTCTGCTGATCACGATTCAGCAGCACTGTGTGCGGCGGCAACCACTGAAGAGGAGGTTGACACGCTGTTAGAGCGATTTTGGACACTAGAAAATCTAGACACCAAAGATAAGGCTCGATCGCCAACTGAAGCACACTGCGAAGCTCATTTTGAAGCAAATCTACAATTCGCAATTGATGGGAAGTTCATTGTCAAGCTGCCATTTGCTGAGGAAACGTCAGCCCTGGGGGCATCGCAGACAATAGCAACCAATAGGTTCTTGGCACTGGAGCGACGAACATCACCAGAAGTCTGGAAAGGCTACGTAGACTTCATGGAAGAATACGAACGTCTCGGACACATGAAGCTGGTACCTCCCTCACACATACCATCGGATCATTACTTCATTCCACATCACTGTGTTTTGAAGCCCAAAAGCAGTACCACGAAACTGCGGGTAGTGTTCGATGCGTCCTGCAAAACGTCAAGTAATAAATCATTAAATGATATAATGGTAATGGTTGCAAATACCAAGGCATATTTTTGAAGGAAGAGTGCCAGTCACGCAAGAGATGCACACGTTTGTGGATGCCTCGGAACGAGCATATGGAGCGGCAGTGTATATCCGAGCAACATACGAAAACAATCAAGTATCAGTTCGGCTGCTGTGCTCAAAATCGAGAGTGGCGCCATCCGCCAAGGAGACGTTACCGCGGCTAGAACTATGTGCCGCAGTCCTGGGAGCTGAATTGACCCATAGAGTCAGAAAGGACCTACGGTTGCCCGAGGAGAAGGCATTGGGTTATTTCTGGACTGACTCAACAGTAGTCCTTTCCTGGATAAATGCATCGGCATCCTCATACCACACGTTTGTGGCCAATCGGATAGCAAAGATCCAAGCAGTGTCACATCAAGCACAATGGCGACATGTGTCATCCGCAAACAATCCAGCAGATGTATTGTCAAGAGGAATTGCCGCAAGCAAGTTGGCAGAACATAACCTGTGGCTATATGGCCCCCTGTTTCTGCACGGCTCTCGAGACAAATGGTCAAAAATACCGACCATTGATCCCATCGATCTGGAGCGTAAAATAAAGCAAGTCAGCTTGCCAGTCTGCCAGGATCAACTAGGAAGCGAGTTATACAGTTGCAAGCACAGCAACTCCTTCCACAAATTGCAACGCATTGTAGCATATATGATGCGATTTTGTCGTAAGCAGAACCGATCTCCAACGACCACACTAAGTGCAGGCGAGCTGGCTCAGGCCCGAACAATCATCTTCAGCACGATTCAAAAAACGGAATTCAGTGCTGAGTATAAACAGCTTCGCATCCACAAAGCAGTGGACAAGAAAAGCTCAGTCATATCGTTGTCTCCAATAATAGGAACTGATGCACTCATTAGAGTCGGAGGCAGATTGGAAGAATCTAACCTTCCATATGCTGCCAAACATCAAATCTTGCTCCCGTACAATGATACGATTGTGAAAATGCTGCTACGAGAAATGCATGAGGAAAACATGCATTGCGGGGCACAAGCATTGAGGGCCATAGCCAGACAACAGTACTGGGTTCTGAATGACAAGACGATGGCCAGGAGCATCATCCACAATTGCGTCAAATGCACAAGAGCACGGCCCAAATTAATGCATCAAATCATGGGTAACTTGCCAGTGGATCGAGTAACACAAGCGCGGCCGTTCTCCAATTCAGGAGTCGACTATTGCGGCCCCTTTTGGATTCACCATAAAATCCGTGGAAAACGGCCAGATAAAGCATACATTGCAGTATTCTGCTGTTTCGCAACAAAAGCAGTACATCTGGAGTTAGTAAGCGATCTAACAACGGACGCATTCCTAGCCGCTCTCCGGCGTTTCTTGGGCCGACGAGGAAAGTGTCGGACCATTCATTGTGATAACGCCACGAACTTTGTTGGTGCCAACAACCAGTTAAAAATACTGGAGGAAACAATTTTCACAGAGCAGGCCCAGAGCAGGATCATAAATCTATGCAATAAGCAGCAGGTGGAGTTCAAGTTCATCCCACCGCGAGCACCGTCGTTTGGCGGATTATGGGAGGCTGCTGTAAAATCAGCGAAAAGGCGCTAGTATCAGTCACGGCCACAGCATCTTTAACATTTGAAGAGCTCAACACGGTGGTCATTGAGGTCGAGGCGATACTCAATTCAAGGCCCCTCACCCCGATGTCAGCAGATCCAACAGATACTGCAGCGCTCACACCAGGCCATTTCTTAATTGGCGAACCTTTAGTAGCACCGCCCGATGCAAATCTTGCCCGACCAGAAAAATCGTTGGTCAGAAGATGGGAACTTGTGTCCAGACTCAAACAATCATTCTGGACTCAGTGGTCCACGGAATACCTACAAGAGCTCCAGATGCGTACCAAGTGGAAGACTATGGCTCAGAATGTCGAGGAAGGATTGCTAGTACTGGTAAAGGAAGACAACGTACCGGTAATGAGCTGGCCAATGGGACGGATAGTGAAGACATATCCAGGCAAGGATAACCAAATACGGGTCGTAGATGTAAAGACCGCATCAGGAATCTACAAAAGGGCAGTCACACGTCTAGCACCACTGATAACAGAAGAAGTAGCCACAAAACGGCCGAACAGCAGCAGCACTGACACAGCGCAGGCAGAAGAGAGCCCTCCGCAAAAAAGGAAAGCATCATTTCCAATCCTCCCGACATTACTAGCAATGCTACTGATCCTTCCGTTAGCGATGGGACAGGCATTCAACATAACGCCATTTGCAAGCCAGCCAGGAATATTCTACGAACGGCTCGGCACATCCAGAATGGCAATCTCGGAATGGAAAATAATTGTATATTAAGATTTGAAACCATATTGGAGCGACATGGGAATCTTGGCCAACGGGATAACGGAGCTGAAACACAAATGTTCAGAACTACGGAATATCAACGCTTGTAGATCAGTGTCTGAGCATTTCCAACATGTGTACAGCGAACTACAATCAGGAAATGAATTGATCCATCATTCTCGGCAGCGAAGAGCACCGCTGGACATAGTTGGAAATGTAGCGAGCTCACTATTCGGCGTTTTAGACTCAAGATACGCCGATGACATGTCCAAGGTGATCAAGGAGGTCAAATCCAATGAAGACGTACTAATGATGCTCTTGAAAAACCAGACATCAATCTTGGATGCGACAATAAACATAGTCAGGACGAGCAGCTCAGCCACTAACGACCGGATCAAGACACTCGAGAGCCAAATAGGTACAATGAATCTGGAAAGGGGAAAGTACCAAGGCGAGCACTTACAACAAGCATTCATGAGTCTGACAGCTCAATTAACTCTAGTGGCAACCGGACTGCAGCGAATGCAAAGTGAGATAGCTAATGTTCTCACTGACGTGCGCCATCGTACCATCAGTCCTATACTAGTGTCTCCCAAGCAACTGAGGGAGCAACTAGATCAGATTCGGGAACACATTCCACCGGATCAACTGCTTCCGGTAGCATCGGCTGAGGTGATCCAGCTGTATAAAATTATGCATGCCGAAGGGACCACAACGAGCAGCCACGTCGTTTTCAAAATATCGCTGCCACTGGTGTCTGTAACAAAACAGGAGATATTCAGCATCATGGCGATCCCGATGTGGAAGGCTGGAAGCTGGCAACGATTCTGGCTACAAACGGAAATCATAGCCGTCAATGCCCATAGAGATCAGTTCATGGGATTGACCAAGGAGGAGTTTAATCAGTGTCTAGAGCTGCCACACGACGAACACATCTGTTTCAACCACCAAGCCACATTCAGCGTGGAAAACCGGTGTGAGTTCCAGCTGTTCAACAATAAGACGGAAACTATCTGCGAGGTCTCTCAGTCGAGGGCCGAGCTGTGGTGGTCAGCAACACGTCAGCGAAACATATGGATGTTTGCCACACGCAGGCAAATTGAACTTCAAGCGGTGTGCAGCGGAACATCGTTCACCATCCAACTCAACGGAACGGGCTTACTATCACTGGCCCCAGGCTGCACTGCACGCAACTCAAAAATTAGCGTGAGCACATTCAGCACCGTAGTCAGCGAAACAAGGGCGGCATATGTTCGTTTTGGTAACATCACAAGGATGGACCTTAAGAACACACCTGAGCCACTGCAAGGAACGGCAGCCAAGGAAGTCAACTTGGAGGAACTGGGCGCTTTGCAGCACCAACTGGCCAACCTAAAAGAAGCCACCTGGAAAAATCAAAACAACACTCCCCAGCACCATCAAATAGCTGCGTATGTGGCCTTAGCAATGTCAATGTTATTAGGCATTGCATGGGTTTTCAGACGAACGATCGGCAATTGGACACCAACATGCCGGAAACCCGAAGCCCGGCAGAACGTGGAAGAACCACAACCAGAACCTACCCCACGAAGGTTCTTGTTCGACGTAATTGAAGGTTGAACACTTGCTCAACGGCCGGGAGAATGTTCAGTCGCAGCAGTATGTAGTCATAAGTAATATAGTTCAGAACACCACACACATTATGTAACAACTCTTCGTCACAGTGACCTGCATTTATCGTAAATAAAGTATCATTTACCAGGTCAAGCGAATATGCATGGTCAACTGAGACGAGGTAATGACCTGGGGCAATAGTCTCAGGTCGCAACACAACCCACATTCACAAGTAACCGCACACTTTTCTTATACGTTATTTCTGTAAGCATAAGCATTTGTGTACCTATATATATTGTTAAGTTTCATTAATAAAGTCAGTAAGAGTTCTAACGCCAACCCGAGAGCTTTTATTCATGCACCAGAGGCTGTCGCTGTGTCTTCAGACCCTCACCACAACCAACCCGTTCGCCTAGAATAACGCATGCCCCTACACACTTTATACCGTCCACCTAGTTCCAAGTGCTCGTTGAGACAACAAACAGGCAAATAGTTTATGCACTATTTGCCAGGCATCTAAGCCTTCTTACACTTTACAGCATCCGTTATATTTTTGTGCAAGCTTTAGAAAACTGTTTGATTGGGCTGAATTTCCATAAAGTAGCGAATACAATGGCTCTGGTGGATGAGCCAAAACGGGCAATTTAATTTTACCACCTGCACAGCATAAGCCGGGGGTTTCCAATCGAAACTTCAGTGCATTACAATGCTGACATACCACAGACAATGAACCAATAACAACGCAGCTATGATCCTTGTAGGGTGTTTCAGAATTGTATGCGAATGCAGCGCGATTCAAGTTTTCATTTGCGGTTCGACTTCTTCTATTATTTTGTCGGGCTTGAGGTGGGTTTTGTGCAGCGCGATGCTGTGCCATTCGAGCACGTGCCGATGCATTCAAAACTCCACTTTCCTCTTGCGTCCGACTATTACGGAAATTCCGACTACTTATTGCATTGCGCGAACGCCGTCCAAGTCTTGATCGTCTAACAGCAGGCATTATTTTGCTGACTGTAGGTATAGAACATATATATAATACGTATAATCATCACTCCGAAGTGACAAAATTACTTATCTGATGCGCAATTTTATTTCATGAAATTTTCTGTCTTGCAATGCTCAACTTTAAAATTCGACTTAAATTAAACATATATGTACACTATATTATGAATAACACCACATCGCCTTTTATTGTTCAATAACAGTTTTACATCAACTGTGTATAACTCTTGAGCCTCTAGCGACTTTTCCAGAAGGTTTTACCAAAATTTTCTTTTGTATTTGCCTTATTCTGGCAATTACAAACAACTGGAAAAAATTTGATCCAAATCGGTCCAGCCGTTCTCTTGTGATGATAATGCGAACATTTTTGCCACCATTTTTATATATATAGATAAGTTGTATATATATTAGGTATAAGTTAGGAGCTAGGGAAGTAGGGTTAAACGCACATCACCGCCAGCAACATCGCCGGCCATCTCCGCCGGCAACATCGCCGGCCATCACGGCCAGCAACATCGCTGGATACCACCGGCTACTCCGCCAGCAACATCGCTGGACACCGCCGATTGCGGGACGGCATCGCAACACGGGACAAGGAATTAGGATGGGCCAGCAGAGCCACATCCCGGAGAATGGAACGCTGGGCGTTCAGCGGCCAGCAGAGGGGCCCGCCGAGCCCGATCGCGGCAGAGGGCCGATAGCGCCGGCAGCGGCAGAGCCCAGGAATGCAAAACGGAATTCGCAGCGGCCACCTGCGAGCTGCAGACAGAGCAGGAAGGAAGATCGCAGATATGCAAGAATGCATGGAATGCGGAACGGCGCATGCCATGAAGCGCGGCAGCGCAGTCGCCCAGGGACAATAGGAATTTGGGTCAAGATCAGATTGAAATCTGATATCTAAAATCACTCGCGGTGGACCCACCGAACTATCAAGTTGACTTTAGCAGTGAAGTGCAAGCCAGGTAAACCCGACGACGACCCCCAGCGATAATTAGACCAGGACCAGGATACACAAGGACAACGAGGAAAGCCTTTGGGAAATTTATCACGACGAGACACAGGCAACGGGTGAGCACGGCCACCGGCCGAACATAAATTGCTGGGGTGTGTGTGTGTGTTGCTAGGGGAAAGAGGAGAAAGGGAAACAGAGCACATATGAAAAAAAGATAGACAAACAGTACAGAGAAAACATGAAACAAATACATATCTAAGCTAGGCATATTAAATGTCACCAGATCTATTGTTTTTCCCTACCCTCTCTAGCCAACCACAGCCCTCTGGGCCCCCTCCTCCTCACCTCGTCCGCCGCTGGGTCTCCACGGCGGCGAGCCAAACAGGACGGTACCAGGAGCGCCACGCTGCTGAGATTAATTTTGGGCGTTGGCGAGGCGACGGCCACTGGGATCTTCCCAAGCCTAGCCTAATCTCAGGGAGCCGCCGCAGGGATTAGCCCGGGCGGATCCGCGGGCTACCGCGAGTCACCGGGTACAGTTGGGAAGGCAGCCCGCCGGTGGATACACCAAGCGGAGCCGCCAGGCCGCGGTGCTAAGGAAAGCCAGGCCGTGGTTTTAGGTCAGGGCTGTGGGCGCGGGAGCAGGCTGCTGGGACTCCAGAGCCACGTCTCCAGTCTCTAGTGGAGGGTCCGGCCGCTGGAACTCCAGAGCCGGCAGTTTTCGTCCCGCCCATCATGGGCAATAAGAATCGGCAAGGCGCGTTTTTTTTTTTTTTGTGTATTCGTTTATTATTCTATAGGTTTGTACTACATCTATACTGTGAGTAGCACAATTTGTGCATGACGGGGGAGGGGTCCGCACTGCGCGGTACGGCCGCAAAGCAATGCTTCGCGCAGCGGAAGGTCCCTTAACCCGTCCTCTCATTTCTCGCCCTCTCCTGGGTCCTCAGCGCCGTCATCATCCTCGCCGAAAACTCCGCAGCGGCGTCCCAGACCCTTGGGTCTGCCAGCATCAGCGACACCAGCGTCTCCGGCCTGATTGCTGACCCTGCTGCTGCCTCCAGCTCGTCCCTCTCCTCGTCGAACCGGCGGCACTCAAAGAAGACGTGTTCTGCGTCTTCGACGATCCCTGATCCGCACTCCGGGCAGCCGTCCTCCTCCTCGTGGCAAAACCTTTTGAGGTAGGCGCGGAAACAGCCGTGCCCGCTTAGCACCTGGGTCAGGTAGAAGTTTACCTGCCCGTGCCTCCTCTCCATCCAGGACTCGATGTTGGGGATCAGCCGGTGTGTCCATCGTCCCTTTTGCGAGCCATCCCATTTGGCCTGCCAGCTCTCGTAGCTCCTCCTTCTGGCGGCCCTCTTCAGCTCGGCCTTGAGGGCACCATCGGGTCCTTGGTGCTCGCGAAGCGCGTTGCGTAGGTCCGTCATCTCCTGCACCAGCTCCCTCAGCGGTACCAGACCGGCTAGGACCAGCACTGCGTCGTCCGAAATCGTTCGGAATGCGCTGGCCACTCGTATAACGCACAGTCTGTACGTCGACTCGATCCCCCTCGCGTACGATCTCGTCTTGACTGCCTCGGACCACACCGGCGCCGCGTACAGCAGCTGAGAGGTGACCACGCTTGCCAGCAGCTTCCTTGTGGCGTGTTTGGGCCCTCTGCTGTTCGGCAGCATCCGGGACAGCGCTCCAACGGTCCCGCTGGCCTTCTTTTTGGCGTACTCGAGGTGCTCCTTGAACGAGAGCCGTGTGTCGAGGAGAACGCCGAGGTATTTTATGCACCTCTGCGACTTTATCACGGCTCCGCCGACGCTGACCTCCGCCGTTTCCACCAGTTTCCGGCTTGAAATGAGGACCGCCTCCGTCTTGTGCGCCGCTAACTCCAGTCCGGCGCGCGAGAGCCACGCTTCTATGGCCTTGATAGCTGCGTTGGCCTTCTCCTCCGTTTCCTTGCGCTCCTTCGCAACCACGACTACGGCTATGTCGTCGGCAAAACCCACGGCGGTAGTTTCGCCGGGCATCGGGAGCCGCAAGACACCATCGTACATGGTGTTCCAGAGTAGGAGTCCCAGCACGGAGCCCTGCGGGACGCCGGCTGGGACTTCGTATACCCTGGAACCCATGTCCGTGTCGACGGTGAGCACCCTCTCGCTGAAGTAGCTCCTTACTATCTCCAGCAGGTGCCCGGGGATGCTTAGAGCGGCTAGATACTCCAGCGTGCGGTTCCAGTCCGCGGTGTTGAAGGCGTTCCTTATGTCCAGCGTGACCACTAGACAGTAGCTCTTGGAACCGCCTCTCCACCTCGAACCCTCGATCGCCTTCTCTGCTATCCCCTTCACCATCTCAACTGCGTCCAGCGTCGACCTCCCCTTCCTGAAGCCGAACTGGCTCGGAGAGAGGCCCTCGGCCTCCTCGATAGCTGCGTTCAGCCTCGCTGCTATCAGCTTCTCGAGCACCTTGCCAGTGGTGTCGGTGAGGCATATCGGTCTGTAGGACGATGGCTCCCCGGGAGGCTTTCCCGGCTTGGCGAGTAGCAGCAGCTTCTGCCTCTTCCATTTTTTGGGAAAGATCCCCTCCGCTAGGCACTTGGAGTAAAGCGAAGCATACTCCTTCGGGTGGAGTGCCATAGCCAGCCTCAGGGCCCTATTGGGCACGGCGTCCGGGCCTGGCGCCTTCTTGGGGCGAATGGTCCTGCCCGTCCTGGTCACCTCCTCCTCCGAGATCAAGCAGGCTTCGCTGGAGAAACGCTCCACAACCGGCTGCATGGTCACCGGCTCTCCTCTCGGAAACAGCGCATGCACGATGCCGTCCAGGGCTACCGGGTCCGAAGGAGTTGCACTGCCCGCTCTCAGACCCTTGACCACCATTCTGTAGGCGCCTCCCCAGGGATCGTTTTCCGCCTCGTCGCAGAGCCGCAGAAAGCATTCGCGCTTGGCATCCCTTATGGCCGTTTTGAGGGCTTTCCTCGCCGCTTTGTAGACCTCGTTGCGCTCGGCGACTCGCACTGTGCCGCGCGCACGGGTGAGCTTTCGCCGGGCATGCAGGCACGCGGACCGGAGGTCGGCTATCGCGTCGCTCCACCAGACGACTGGTCTCTGGTACCTCCCACACGTCCCTCTCCGCCGCATACTCTGGTCGCATGCGCGCTCCAAGAGTGATGCCATGCGGTCGTCCGTTTCGATGGCTCCACCGGCCGCCTCGGATGTCATGCCCTCCAGCGCGCTGGCAAAAGCCTGCGTACACAGTGTGTCCGGGCGGTACGCCTTGGTCGGAAGCGGCACCGCGCGAGTGTCTCCCGCCGGCTCACCTACTGAGCAGAGGATGGCCTCGTGGTCGCTCCCTGTGTACTACACAATATTTAAAAAAAAACTTTTTAATCACAATAATAGTTGAATTTTGTATGGGGAGCAGTACCTTTCCCAGTCTTTTGTAAATAATGAAGTCGTGCGATTTTTTGGCGCGGTTTTTGGTAAGAGGTTTTTTTTAAGGCTCCTCTGAGAATGCACTGCAGTAATTGCAGCATCCCCCGAATTTTTCTTCGTGCCACAGGCTTACTGCAACTTGTGGCAAGTATGAAGCCTGAAGCAAACAAACCGAATTATGGGATGTTACCGCAGTCAGACAAATTTGATTTTTATCCACAGCTATACTTAGCATCATATTTATCTGGATTGATTAAAAATTTAAGGATAACACAACGTTTTCGGTCAATTTTTAAGGATATTGAGTCAGGATCATTTTAGGCTCTTATTCTTATATTTTTTTCGTCGAATAGCAAACGACGCAGCGGAATCTTATTACAAATTAATTAAATTGTTAATAGAAATTTAAAAAAAATTATTGGAAAGCAAATAAATGTCTCCAGCCGGAATAATTGGAAAGTGTCGTATCATTTTGATACAGTTGCAGGCACGCAAAAAAACGTACTCTTCTGCTTTTTGGACCATTACTTTAAAACGAGGGGGGAGGGGGGAAATAGGACAATTTCATTTAAAGCAGAATTCATTAATCTTTCATTCTGTATACTTGGTTTTGTTGTATTATGCTTCCCTATTATCCTACAAAGCTCGAAACTTGCATATTAGGGGTGTCGTATCATTATGATACAGAGTGTATTACACCAATAAATAAAAAAAGGATGTTACTAAACTGTATGTAATTTAAAATATTCATTAAACAACATAATCAAACAATAGCTACTTTATTTTAAGGCTTGCGCCAAATTTTTGCGGCATTAGTTATTTTTCGCTAATTTATGAATGTATGTGTGTACAGAGTCTGTGTGTCTGTACTACAGACACATCCATGCATACATATCTAAGGGAAGCGTGGGCTTGTAAAGAAGATACATATAAAACTTACTTTTCAGGTAATTATCCATCTTGCCTTTGTCATCCATCAACGTCCACCAACACCATCAACCAGAAATCCTAAATATTATCGACAATATTGTTAGTTGTTAAAAAAAATTTAATTAATTTACTTACATTTTGTTTGCACCGAACGCAGAGTTGTTAGTGAAAACATCGATGGTGGTCACGAACCATCGATGGTTACGATGTTTTGAAAACATCGATGTTATCGATGTTTCACTCGATGTTTCTGCACCTCTACTGTGTAGGCGTCGCTGATTCCCCATCTAGCATGATGGGAAATCGCGGTGCTCACCAGTGTCAGGTCGATGAACGAGGCTGCTCCTGCTCTGACAAAAGTGTGCCGCGCTCCGTCGTTCAGCAGCACTACGTCCGTCGAGGCGAACGCCTCCAGGACCGCTCGTCCTCTGGCGTTGGTTGAGGATGATCCCCATTCCTCTGCCCAGGCGTTGAAGTCTCCCCCGACTATTACATTCGGTCTCCCGCGCAGATCGCAGCTCAGGTCATCCAGGATCCGACAGAACGCCCCTAGCGTCAGGCTTGGCGCCAGGTAGCAGCTGTAGATCCAGTAGCCGGCCACCTCCGCCCTGACGAAGACATCCGCCGTCGTGTATTGCCGCAGAGCCATAGGGCCGCCTTGCCAGTACTGTCATTGGCCCAGTCCCCTCCCTCCCTCGCCTTGTAAGGCTCGCTCAGGATGGCTACATCCGCCGCTACCTCGCGCACTGTCTGCAGAGCACCGGCCCGGCCGCTCTTGGTGCCGGAACGCTGGTTGGTCGCTCTGTGACCCGCAGGCTCCTTGCTGCATGCTGCTGCTCTGTGCCCTGGTTCGCCGCACTTAATGCAACAGCCGCTCCTGTCCACCAGGTTCTTGCACCGGATGGCGATGTGCCCGAGTTCTAGGCACCTGAAGCACCGTGGGGGACCCTCGCGCTCCCGCACCCTGCACCTCGTCCACCCTATGCGGATCTCGCCTCGCTTACGCACCTCCTTCGCCAAAGAGCATGGCAGGCTGATCACCGCCGTTTTTGACTCCCCGTACCCGGGGCGGAGGCTCCGAACTTTGACCACTCCTTCACTGAGCTGGTACTGCTTCATGAAGGCGGCACGGATCTCGCTCTCTGTCGTGATTGCGTCCAGGTTCCGGACCTCGAACACGGCGACTTTCGAGTCCTCCGTCAGGGCCCGCACTTCCGCCGCGTCGCCCAGGACCCGAGCGATGCTGTCCCTCATGGACTCTGCGGTCTCGGTGCTGCCCTTGGCTACCTCCAATAGCAGGTCGCCCCTGGCCGTTCGGCGCACCTTGTTTACTACTCCTCCAAGGTCTTTCAGCTGGCTGTCCTCCCTTCGCGTGACCAGCGCTAGGATTTCGCTGTAGGACCTTCCTGCTGCCTCCACTATCACCGCCTCGGGACGTGGTCTGCGCGGCTTCCTCTTGCTGGCTACCGTGCTCCATGGGGTGCCGGTGGTCCCGGCCTCGGCGGGCTTTTCCGGCCTCTCTCGCCGCTGCTCCATCGCCCGGGGCCGCTCTGGGGGGGCTGGACGAGTTTTTTTGGCACCGTTTCTTGGCGCTACCGGTGCCGCGGGCTGTACCTCTTTCGGGCGCGTCTGCCTGGGGGCTTGCGTGCTCTCGACTGGGCTGTCCTGTTGGCTGAGTCTTCGCCAAGGGTCCGTCTGTGCTGCCCGATCCCTCTTCGGCGCTGCCGCCGTCTGTTGCCCCCTGCTCGTCACGGTCCTCTTTTCCGCTATGCTCTGCGCGTATTGGCAGCATACGCTCTCCGGCGCTCCCGATATCTCCGGCTCCTCTACGGCCGGCTGCTTGATTGAGGACTTGCGCGAGGCGCGAGGGGTGGGGAGCGCGCCATCAGGCTGCTTTTCCTAAAAGCTGCCGGGTCTCTCTTGCTCGATGTGTCCGTCTGGCTTGGTGCATTACCTGACTTGGCGGCCAAGTCACCGCCACGAGAGGGTGTTTAGGAGTGAGTGTTAGGGCCTCCAGAATCCTTGCCCTAGCCGTGGGAGTTCCCACGGGTGGATTTCCACTTTTGTGGCTGCCACCTGGAGTAGTGTCGTTTCTTTCATTCATTCCTATTTCTGTGCATTGTCGCGCAATGCTAGGCCGCATTTATACCTCCTGCCAGGTTACTATCGCTGCCGGCCACTGTGGCTCAGACGCAGACCACGCAGCCGCCCAATGTGGGCAGTCGCTGCACGGATTTTCATCGGGTCTACCCGCTACGCGAGCAGGATTTCCTCCAGCTGTGCTGGCGATGACTTCCCCGCCGAGTCGGTCCGGCGCGGGGCCTCCCACGGCGGCCGAATATTTCCTTCCGGCTTGGCTACGATGGGGGTTATACCGCCCCGTCCCGGTCGCCAGAGCCCCATTTCCGGTGTACCGCCAAGGCGGCGGGGATGGCCGTCGGTCCGCTCCGTGACCTTTTCCACCAGTTGGCCATGCTGGCGTACCTGGACTCTTTGAAGAGCGGAAGAATTCCGCCTCCTTGTCGAGGAGTCTCCAGCAGCAGCGCGGGATTGTATGCTATATATTTCTGCCGCGATCGCCGGCTGCAGCTCATAGCATGGAGCTTCTGTCCTGGTGTAGGGATGGTGGCAACAGTTTTTGCAGCGCTGCCAGACCCGGGAGGTGCAGCTGCTTTACAGCACTGGACAGCTGTTTCACAGCACTGGACAACAGCTGGTTCAGCGATCAGCTGACATGACCAGCACAATATGTGGGGGCGTCCACATTTGTAAACATCAAAAGAGAGCAGAGACGGAAGAGAAAGTTTCGGGAACGAAAGGATCCCCTCTAACCCCTGGCCATCGCCCCTCTCGCCGGTTCGGTGGATCGCATAGGAGTCCTCCGCGGGCCTGAGGAGCCGAGCCTCGACGGGTGAGTCCTAAGACTACTCTCACCATGCATCCTTAATGCTGCTAGCACCTTTTTACCCTAGGGGCACTGCCGCAGCGCGAGTTGTCGACGGAGCTCCCCGCGCGGGCAACCGTTCGCCGCGGCTTCACACACAGCCTCCTCGGCAAGGCGCGTGTGTGTGTGTGTGCGTGGCCCAAGTCTGAAAATTTAGTGGCCGCCGACAAAACCCACCCCTAAAAAACTCTCGACAAGAACGGCACCTCCATGTACTGGCGTTTCCAAAAATAAATATTTCTGGGAGGGACTCTGGGTCGCTGAGGTTCATCTCGGCCGTAGTGCAACCTTACAGATGGCGCCCATAAACAGGGACTGTCAGGACATGGAGGATATAGGGATACTTACTACGGTGGATTAAAGACCCACCGGCCGAACAGAGATTTTTTAGCGGAGGGTATACATACATATATGTATGCACAGGCAAAGCCAGAAATTGCGACGCACGTGCAGCCACAGCAAATATATGTACATACATATATATACGCATGTATGTATGTGCAGAACAGAAACGACCAGAAAATTGAAATAGCGACGCACATGCAGTCGCCATAACGGCACCTTGGTTTGCTCAAAAGTTAGCGAAGGAAAAGGGGAAGGCAAAAAGGGCAATAGGAAAATTCCATTCATTAGAAATACAGTCTCGTCAAAAGTAGGCAGCGAGATTCGCATTTTTAGACAATAAGAGAAAAACATTGCATCGCCGCCGCTGCCGACGCCGGCAGAGCAGAGCGGGACAGAACCGAATGCTGCACGTGCAGATCGCGCGATACGAGTTTACATACATATGTACATGTCGTACACTCACATATTTACATGATTTACATACGCATATTGTAATATATACTAATGATTCGCTTTTGGTTGCGCTGCCATCAAGGCAGGGACCAAGTATATATACTGGCCCTTTTCGTTAGCGATATGACACTCAGTAATACACTTTCGTAGCGATCACATCGGGAAGTTAATTCAAAGCAAGGATAAAACAAACACAAGCAAGGATACCAAGGATAAAACAAAACGCAAGCAAGGATAATTATAACAGAGAACACACAAGGATAACAACATAATAAAATAAATCAAGGATACCCGGACTGCGGGGAATTAACTAAATAAATCCGGCTACGGATAAAATAATACAAATCGGAAAAAATTAAAACGAGAGTAAATAAAACACAGCAAGGATATAATTAAATAAAACATCGAAGGAATAACAATAAGATAACAAAAAAACATACGGCAATACAACAAGGATCAAGTGAAATATTAATTAAATACGCGGAATAATAATATAAATAAATTCGGCTACGAATAAAATAAAACAAATTAATAAATATAATAAATAATAAATAACCCGGCCACGGGACTAACAAAAAAAAAACTAACTAAACAATAAGATAATACAATAATTCAATTGGTAATAATCAAATAAAGTACAACGCGCGCCAGGATAGGAACAATCGGAAAACATCGGTTGGGAAAAAACATCGATTAGGAAAACATCGAAAAGAAATCATCGGATGAAAATAATCGGATCAGCGAATAAAGATTAATCAGACCAATCGATCGGGCCACATAAGGGAAAACACTAGACAATAAATACCAAACGAATTAGAAGCTAGTTAATAACGATCTAGCGACCGAGCGGAAATTAATAAAATAAATAAAAATAATATACTAATAAATAACACAACAATAAACAATAATAAATCATATAATAATAAATAATAGTAATTAATTAATACTAAGCAGACGAAGCGGAGAAAAAAAATATACAAAGAAAATAATAATAAATAAGATTAGGCATACATACGGAAGAAAAAAAAACAAACTACGAAATCAAGGAAAATTAACACCTGAAAGCAATTTGGAGCATAGAAATAATAAATCAGGATAGGTTAACAAAATAAAATTAAGCCGAGGAAAATTTGAACATTAGGATAAACTTGGACAAGAGACATAAGATATAGCCAACCGAAGCAACCACAAGGATAAAAATACACAGGGAGAACACAGGAGTATAATAACAACATGGCAGTGGGGAATTTGACCTGTTTTTGTGGCATTAATTATTATCTTAAAAACAAAGCAAAATTTTTAAATTCTGTTTTTTGAATTAAGTTAATAATAAAGAAAGGAAGATATTTTGAAAAAAATGGGCGTGGTTCCGCCTTTTTTTAAACGATTTTTAATTTTTTTTATGGTAAAAATAAAAAAAAAAATTTTTGTTTTCTTTTTACGACAATAATGGAAATTTTATACATTTTGTAAAAAAAATGGGCGTGATCGCACTCTTTATTTGCGAGAAATCGAAGGGAATTTGCTCTGTTTTTGTGGCAATTATTCCAGCAGCACCGTATTGCTGATTGAAAACATCTATCCTAAAAAATGGAATTACGCAAAAAGGGGCAAAAAGGGGCAATTGAACTTAGATGTTCTGAATTAGGAATACATGGCTCTACATCATGGATATAGACACTCACTGGACAAGTCTGGACATTTTTTTAAAACCTTTGCCAAAGTTGAACATTTATTACGAAAGCTTTGTACGGACACCACCTGCTTCAATTACAAATTGTTAGAAATACACGCACGATTTTGTCAAAGTATTAGTATTAACAAATAGTACAAACCTGAGGCATTATTATCCATTTTAAATTTTATTGATTGGTGCTTTAGCCTCTGAGAAATATTAATTGGAAAATGCACTACCAAATGAACCAAAATGCGCACACAAAAATACCATTTTTGGTATGTAACATAAGACTTTGGTATATTCTCAATACGTTAAGACTTCAATATCCAAAATTTAAAAACTTTAAAAAAACACATTAATGCCACAAAAACAGGGCAAATTCCCCAGTGTGCATGGGCGTTACATGGATCAGCTACAGGAAGAAGCTGGAGTTGGTTGCTCGAGTTCGGATTGGAACGCGGAGGCATCATGGAAGAACAGCGATCGCAGCTGATAAACTTTGCACGGCAACCGGATCACGACGAAGGAGTACGATTTCGTCTCGTGGAACTAGAGAGAAACTTTGGAAATGCCCCTACCGGAGACGCGAAGTTACTTTCGCCGATGTACTTGGACTCGGAAACTAACTCAGGTGTTGAATGCAAACATGAAAATTATTCTAAATTAAAGCAAAGCAAATTGGGGTTATCATTTTATTTATTTATTTATTTATGAAGAAAATAGCAAGTGCCCGCTATGTAAAGCCGTACCCTTACCTCTGACGGAAGAAGGGAGTGTTTTTTATAGATGTGCTCCGACTCACATCTGGTGGTCAGAGGCAAGGATAGTTTATTAATTGTAATTTTTATACCCGCTACCCATAGGGTAGAAGGGTATTATAACTTTGTGCCGGCAGGAAATGTATGTAACAGGTAGAAGGAAGCATTTCCGACCCTATAAAGTATATATATTCTTGATCAGGATCAACAGCCGAGTCGATCTTGCCATGTCCGTCTGTCTGTCTGTCTGTCTGTCCGTCTGTCCGTCTGTCCGTCTGTCCGTATGAAACACTGGATCTCAGAGACTATAAGAGATAGAGCTCTAATTTTTGTTCGACATTATTTCTTATGCTTGCACGCAGATCAAGGTTGTTTCAAATTTTTACCACGCCCACTTCCGCCCCCGCAAATCATAAAAAAGCGTATTAAACGTATAATTTTAAAGCTAGAGTCGCGAATTTCGGTATGTATATTAAGAACTATAGTCTGTGTGATCCCTGAAAATTTGGTTGCGATCAGATAAAAATTGTCGAAGTTATTAAAGAAATAATTGTGTATGGCCACAAACGGCTACTGTCAGCATGCCTCATTTGGTTGACAAATAAGACCAACTAAATATTCTTATCAGTTCTTGGTTGTGTTCGGAAAAGAATCTTATAAGATATTCGAGAAGCAATTTTAATAAATGGTAATAATTATTAGCCGCTTGAATGCAATAATAACGCTTTTTTACACACATAGATACATGTGTATGTATTTTTGTATGCATGTGATTATATTACACTTGCGTTTGCATTTGTCCGTTATGTTCAAAATTGTATTAACTGTTTTTTCTGGCGTCCTGACGCTTTTCTGGTTTAAGTATGGGTAGCTGGTATCTCACAGTCGAGCTCACTCGACTGTAGCTTTCATACTTGTTGTATTCTGTTCCCATGTCCGTAATGAACGTCTTCATTGGACCGTACTTTAGAATAAAATCTTCGAATATAGCTTTTGCTACTGTGCTTGCCCTTTTAATTGGTATTGGTATTGCCCGAGATATCGCTGGCAATAAACAGCAGTATCTCCGACACGACAGGATTCAGCCCAGCTTTCCTGGTTCAAGGAAGAGAACCACGGCTCCCACACACACTATACGACGAGGCTACAACGGGACGAGGAGCCCCCGAGATAACCCCAACGGAGCGTGGCGAACGGCTGAAGAACATCTTCGAGGTGGTCAGGAACAACGCTGATCGCGCATCCGCGGATCAGAGTCGCCACTATAATCTCCGCCGACGGATTTGGAGATCGCCGGTGGGATCACTGGTTTTGGTGCGGCGCCACCACTTGTCAAACGCGGCCGAAGGATTCGCAGCAAAGTTGGCAGCGAAATATGACGGGCCGTTCAAGGTGGCCAAGTTTCCATCGCCTAACATTGTGCAACTGCGCATGCCGGGCAGTCGTCGACGGCGGACCGCCAGTCTCAACCAGCTGAAGCCATATCATCATAGGGCAGACACCGAGGATTACGTCGGAGACGAACTACTCGAGGAAACCATCCGGGGCAATGGAGAGCAGTCCATGCCGGAAGAACAGGCATAAGTAGCCTCCCAACCGGCCAAGGGCCACAGATTCAAGGAGTCACTTGTTGACAGGCGCGCCTGTCCAACACTCCGCCCGCCGGGGGGAAGAGCCCGCGGGAAAAGACTTAGGGAAAACACGCACGCGAGATACAGGGTGTTAGGGCAGGCCAGGGAAATCCAGCCGTTAGGAGAACACACTGTTAGGTAGGGTGCTAGGGAAATTACACATACTAATCATATTTTCTACACCCCATAGAAACACAGACAACGGAACTACGGACAACGGAACTACGGACAACGGAACTACGGACAACGGAAAATGGAGTCTGGACGAGGACGGGGATTGCCCACCTTTTTGTGGCCCCAGGACCACCCGCTTACACGGGTAGGGGTGACAGGACACCTTCTGCCGCCATCCCTAACTTCGCCCATCTACGCCCGTCAGGACGGAGTCCCCCCGGCAAATAGGGAACTCGCCTGGCTGCGGAAGGCGGTGGAGGACCATTTCGTGGAACTCTACACGGACAAGCGGAGGCGCCCAGTTCCGGGCGATGACCCCCTGGTGCTGCCCACACCCAGCGAGGTGATGCGCCCGCTGGCAATCGACGTCGGACAGACTCCCCGAGACGATCCACGCCAACGCGCTGGACAGCCACTGCTGGTCCCCGCCGCTCCGGACGCCGGACACGGCCCGCGGACCGGGCAACCACCGGCCTACGAGGACGAAGAGGAGGTTGAGCCGGATGGACGCTTCGGGGGACGGAGGTACGAAGCCACGCCCCCACTACATTGCGGGGGAGCTCTGTTCGCCGGGAGGGCTCACCGCCGAACACGAGGCGGAAACCCGCCGGTTGCGCCACCGCTTCGGGGCGGTACCTTCCCCTCAGCCCCCTAGGCGCCCCCTACGAGGCTATCTCGGAGGACGAGGCCGGGTTACCATCGACCGAAGTCGAGGAGGACCTCCCACGGCAGCAGAGTCCGGTACCGGAGGACCACCGGCCGACGACGCCACGTTCGGCTACGCCAAGTCCCCTGCGCCCTCAGCCGACCGCCAACCCCAGGAAGGAACATACCTTTCTTCGGCCCAGGGGCTCTCTGGAGCACCACCCCCGCGGCGCAGGAGATCCTGTGTCGGGCCAGCCGCGACCAAGACGACGAGCCGGGATCGTCGCGGCGAGCGGGACACCGCCGAGCGGTGCCGTGGGCGGACTCGCCGAGCAGCACGTCGGACGAAGAGGCGACCCTACCGCCGGACACCGCTCGCGCCCGGGAACCGTGGGTTTTCGCCCCACCCGATTGGACCACCCCAACGGGCAGGCTGCCCCGGGGCCTTATCAACCGGATCGAGGACCGACTGGCCCTGAGAGGAAGGCGCACATGGCGCTACCTGGACGAGGAACAGGAGCAGAGATTTAGGATCCAAATCAACCTGCGGGGCCACGTGAAGGTCACTCTCCGCCCCACCCGATCGTAAGGGGGGAGTGTGACGAGGTCACAAAACAAGCTATATATATTAGAATTAAGTTGTATATATTAGTTGTAAGCTGTATAAATATTAGGTATAAGTTGTATATATATTAGGTATAAGTTAGGAGCTAGGGAAGTAGGGTTAAACGCACATCACCGCCAGCAACATCGCCGGCCATCTCCGCCGGCAACATCGCCGGCCATCACGGCCAGCAACATCTCTGGATACCACCGGCTACTCCGCCAGCAACATCGCTGGACACCGCCGATTGCGGGACGGCATCGCAAAACGGGACAAGGAATTAGGATGGGCCGGCAGAGCCACATCCCGGAGAATGGAACGCTGGGCGTTCAGCGGCCAGCAGAGGGGCCCGCCGAGCCACGATCGCGGCAGAGGGCCGATAGCGCCGGCAGCGGCAGAGCCCAGGAATGCAAAACGGAATTCGCAGCGGCCACCTGCGAGCTGCAGACAGAGCAGGAAGGAAGATCGCAGATATGCAAGAATGCATGGAATGCGGAACGGCGCATGCCATGAAGCGCGGCAGCGCAGTCGCCCAGGGACAATAGGAATTTGGGTCAAGATCAGATTGAAATCTGATATCTAAAATCACTCGCGGTGGACCCACCGAACTATCAAGTTGACTTTAGCAGTGAAGTGCAAGCCAAGTAAACCCGACGACGACCCCCAGCGATAAATAGACCAGGACCAGGATACACAAGGGCAACGAGGAAAACTAGGATCACGAACGGACATCGAAGCCTTTGGGAAATTTATCACGACGAGACACAGGCAACGGGTGAGCACGGCCACCGGCCGAACATAAATTGCTGGGGTGTGTGTGTGTGTTGCTAGGGGAAAGAGGAGAAAGGGAAACAGAGCACATAGGAAATAAGATAGACAAAAAGTACAGAGAAAACATGAAACAAATACATATCTAAGCTAGGCATATTAAATGTCACCAGATCTATTGTTTTTCCCTACCCTCTCTAGCCAACCACAGCCCTCTGGGCCCCCTCCTCCTCACCTCGTCCGCCGCTGGGTCTCCACGGCGGCGAGCCAAACAGGACGGTACCAGGAGCGCCACGCTGCTGAGATTAATTCCTGGCGTTGGCGAGGCGACGGCCACTGGGATCTTCCCAAGCCTAGCCTAATCTCAGGGATTAGCCTGGGCGGATCCGCGGGCTACCGCGAGTCACCGGGTACAGTTGGGAAGGCAGCCCGCCGGTGGATACACCAAGCGGAGCCGCCAGGCCGCGGTGCTTGGGAAAGCCAGGCCGTGGTTTTAGGTCAGGGCTGTGGGCGTGGGAGCAGGCTGCTGGGACTCCAGAGCCACGTCTCCAGTCTCTAGTGGAGGGTCCGGCCGCTGGGACTCCAGAGCCGGCAGTTTTCGTCCCGCCCAGCGTGGGCAATAAGAATCGGCAAATTTAGTGGCTGCCGACAAAACCCACCCCTAAAAAACTCTCGACAAAAACGGCACCTCCATGTACTGGCGTTTCCAAAAATAAATATTTCTGGGAGGGACTCTGGGACGCTGAGGTTCATCTCGGCCGTAGTGCATCCTCACAGATCTCAGAAAATCCACTCCATCTCCTTCTCAACCGGTCGACAGACCTTACAATAACGCAGGTCCTTTTTGCTGGACACTGCGTCAGCTATGCATGCACTACTACATCGCAAAGCCAGCAATGGATACTGGGCTGGTCTGTCAAATCATTTTTTTGGCAGTTTTTTATATTGCAGACAATATTTAGGGACATTTTCACAGACCCTAGAATCACTGTGCACACTATCAGTACCAAAAATACAAAGAGAGAACAGAAAGAGCGCAAGAGTTAGAATATGAGCAGCAAAAATCACAAGAGCGATGAGAGCTATGAACCACTTATATGCAGCTAACAGCAACCGACAACTCAAGCGGGGGAGAGAGAAATAAAACGGGATAAAGAAGAAAGAGGAAAAAAATAACCGTCTTAGCACAAAACTAAAAAGTGATTATTAATACAAATTAATTACACAGAAAAGTGCATGCACGCGCGTTAGCGAAACGTTATATAATTATGAATACAAAGGTGATAAATTTGGATAAAACCCCGGTGGTTTGAAGTTAAATTAACACAAAAGTCGGAGCGCAATCGAATGATCATTTTCATTTCATATGACTTTGATTTTGCTTTTGCTTCAGAAAAATTCAGAAGTCGCAGTGTAAGCAAATGCAAAAATCAAAAATCAGCTGCAGTCGCCGCTGTCCGTTTGGTTGCTACCTGCTTTGCTTTTGCTTTCGACCAGCGGCGTAAGTCGAAATTAGCAAGATTTTACAAACAAATCGTAAAAGTTTTCAATCTGCGACAAATTCGTTCAGTAGCGTAGCCGGCTACTTTTCATTTATTACCTATGATTTTGAAGAATTATTTGGCAATTAAGCAACAGACAAAAATCAAAAGTAGCAAAAAGTCAAATGCGTCGACTTATGCGACTGCGACTTACGAACATTTTTGGCAGCCGACAAAAGTGACAGCACCGACTTATGCACATGTTCGAAAGCAACAGCAAACCAAGTAGCAACAAAACGAACAGCGGCGACTGCAGCTGATTTTTGATTTTGGTAGCTTTTTGATTTTTATACCCGCTACCCATAGGGTAGAAGGGTATTATAACTTTGTGCCGGCGGGAAATGTATGTAACAGGTAGAATGAAGCATTTCCGACCCTATAAAGTATATATATTCTTGATCAGGATCAACAGCCGAGTCGATCTAGCCATGTCCGTCTGTCTGTCTGTCTGTCTGTCCGTCTGTCCGTATGAAACACTGGATCTCAGAGACTATAAGAGATAGAGCTCTAATTTTTTTTCGACAGTATTTGTTTTGCTTGCACGCAGATCAAGTTTATTTCAAATTTTTACCACGCCCACTTCCGCCCCCGCAAATCATAAAAAAGCGTATTAAACGTATAATTTTAAAGCTAGAGTCGCGAATTTCGGTATGTATATTAAGAACTATAGTCTGTGTGATCCCTGAAAATTTGGTTGCGATCAGATAAAAATTGTCGAAGTTATTAAAGAAATAATTTTGTATGGCCACAAACGGCTGCTGGCAGCAGGCTTCCTTTGGTTGACCAATTAGACCAACTAAATATTCTTATCCGTTCTTGGTTGTGTTCGGAAAAGAATCTTACAAGATATTCGAGAAGCAATTTTAATAAATGGTAATAATTATTAGCCGCTTGAATTCAATAATGACGCGTTTTTACACACATAGATACAAGTGTATGTATTTTTGTATGCATGTGATTATATTACACTTGCATTTGCATTTGTCCGTTATGTTCAAAATTGTTTTAATTGTTTTTTCTGGCGTCCTGACGCTTTTCTGGTTTAAGTATGGGAAGCGGGTATCTCACAGTCGAGCTCACTCGACTGTAGCTTTCTTACTTGTTACATTTGCTTCGACTGCGACTTCTGCATTTTTCAGAAGTCAAAAGCAAAAGCAACTGCACATTTTTAGAAGTCGCCAGCAGTCGAAGCAGCGAAAAGCAAAAATATTGCGACTTATGCTACTTCGACTGCTGTTTTTTAAACACTGGGTTTTTCCCTTATTATTATTATTTCTTACATAATTGTTTTACATTTATTTGTGTGGAGCCGGCAGGTTACTAATATTTACATTACATTAAATTACATTACATTCTCTCGAAGAATTAGTTTGTGTTGTCTGATTTTCCCGTACTCCATAACTTATCTGATCAGTGTGTCGTTTAATAATTTTTTTTATTAGGTAATTTGCAGTCATATGAGCGCGAACCAATCATTTCTTTTATAGTTGCAGGAGTCCACGAACTTTTGTTAGGGTTTGAATAGTCACGAATAAACATGTTATATCCTTCTTTGAAACTCTGAGATCTTTTTCCTTTATAATTTAAAATATTTCTTTCTTGATTTTCGAGAATTTTATCTTTTATTAGTGGTGGTTTAAATAAATCAAATCTAGTTCACAAGGATCGACCTAAAAAAATTTGTGATGGACTCTCATCCGTAGATCCATGTTTCGTATTTCGATAATACATTAAAAACCGGCTTCAATTAATTTCAAAATTTTCATTCTTATTAGCATCACAAAGAGATTTCTTGATGGTTTTAACAAAACTTTTTGCTTGCCCATTACACTATGGGGCGAACGACCACTTTAAGTGGCCTAAACCCATTTTTTAAAAGTCGTTAAATTAAATTTTTTTTAACTGGAATGTGTTTAAAAAACTTTAATCTATAATGTTAGGTACCAGAAATTTTAACAGAGCGCGGCACTGTTAAGTAATTAGCTGTTAAGTCAGCTGCTGCGTACGCGTGACTCCAGCGATAACCGATTGTTGGTAAAATTTAGAAAAATTGCGCAAGCTTAAAGTAAACACTGGGTTTTTCCCTTATTATTATTATTTCTTACATAATTGTTTTACATTTATTTGTGTGGAGCCGGCAGGTTACTAATATTTACATTACATTAAATTACAGTACATGCTCTCGAAGAATTAGTTTGTGTTGTCTGATTTTCCCGTACTCCATAACTTATCTGATCAGTGTGTCGTTTAATAATTTTTTTTATTAGGTAATTTGCAGTCATATGAGAGCGAACCAATCATTTCTTTTATAGTTGCAGGAGTCCACGAACTTTTGTTAGGGTTTGAATAGTCACGAATAAACATGTTATATCCTTCTTTGAAACTCTGAGATCTTTTTCCTTTATAATTTAAAATATTTCTTTCTTGATTTTCGAGAATTTTATCTTTTATCAGTGGTGGTTTAAATAAATCAAATCTAGTTCACAAGGATCGACCTAAAAAAATTTGTGATGGACTCTCATCCGTAGATCCATGTTTCGTATTTCGATAATCCATTAAAAACCGGCTTCAGTTAATTTCAAAATTTTCATTCTTATTAGCATCACAAAGAGATTTCTTGATGGTTTTAACAAAACTTTTTGCTTGCCCATTACACTATGGGGCGAACGACCACTTTAAGTGGCCTAAACCCATTTTTTAAAAGTCGTTAAATTACATTTTTTTTAACTGGAATGTGTTTAAAAAACTTTAATCTATAATGTTAGGTACCAGAAATTTTAACAGAGCGCGGCACTGTTAAGTAATTAGCTGTTAAGTCAGCTGCTGCGTACGCGTGACTCCAGCGATAACCGATTGTTGGTAAAATTTAGAAAAATTGCGCAAGCTTAAAGTAAACACTGGGTTTTTCCCTTATTATTATTATTTCTTACATAATTGTTTTACATTTATTTGTGTGGAGCCGGCAGGTTACTAATATTTACATTACATTAAATTACAGTACATGCTCTCGAAGAATTAGTTTGTGTTGTCTGATTTTCCCGTACTCCATAACTTATCTGATCAGTGTGTCGTTTAATAATTTTTTTATTAGGTAATTTGCAGTCATATGAGAGCGAACCAATCATTTCTTTTATAGTTGCAGGAGTCCACGAACTTTTGTTAGGGTTTGAATAGTCACGAATAAACATGTTATATCCTTCTTTGAAACTCTGAGATCTTTTTCCTTTATAATTTAAAATATTTCTTTCTTGATTTTCGAGAATTTTATCTTTTATCAGTGGTGGTTTAAATAAATCAAATCTTGTTCACAAGGATCGACCTAAAAAAATTTGTGATGGACTCTCATCCGTAGATCCATGTTTCGTATTTCGATAATCCATTAAAAACCGGCTTCAGTTAATTTCAAAATTTTCATTCTTATTAGCATCACAAAGAGATTTCTTGATGGTTTTAACAAAACTTTTTGCTTGCCCATTACACTATGGGGCGAACGACCACTTTAAGTGGCCTAAACCCATTTTTTAAAAGTCGTTAAATTAAATTTTTTTTAACTGGAATGTGTTTAAAAAACTTTAATCTATAATGTTAGGTACCAGAAATTTTAACAGAGCGCGGCACTGTTAAGTAATTAGCTGTTAAGTCAGCTGCTGCGTACGCGTGACTCCAGCGATAACCGATTGTTGGTAAAATTTAGAAAAATTGCGCAAGCTTAAAGTAAACACTGGGTTTTTCCCTTATTATTATTATTTCTTACATAATTGTTTTACATTTATTTGTGTGGAGCCGGCAGGTTACTAATATTTACATTACATTAAATTACAGTACATGCTCTCGAAGAATTAGTTTGTGTTGTCTGATTTTCCCGTACTCCATAACTTATCTGATCAGTGTGTCGTTTAATAATTTTTTTTATTAGGTAATTTGCAGTCATATGAGAGCGAACCAATCATTTCTTTTATAGTTGCAGGAGTCCACGAACTTTTGTTAGGGTTTGAATAGTCACGAATAAACATGTTATATCCTTCTTTGAAACTCTGAGATCTTTTTCCTTTATAATTTAAAATATTTCTTTCTTGATTTTCGAGAATTTTATCTTTTATCAGTGGTGGTTTAAATAAATCAAATCTAGTTCACAAGGATCGACCTAAAAAAATTTGTGATGGACTCTCATCCGTAGATCCATGTTTCGTATTTCGATAATCCATTAAAAACCGGCTTCAGTTAATTTCAAAATTTTCATTCTTATTAGCATCACAAAGAGATTTCTTGATGGTTTTAACAAAACTTTTTGCTTGCCCATTACACTATGGGGCGAACGACCACTTTAAGTGGCCTAAACCCATTTTTTAAAAGTCGTTAAATTAAATTTTTTTTAACTGGAATGTGTTTAAAAAACTTTAATCTATAATGTTAGGTACCAGAAATTTTAACAGAGCGCGGCACTGTTAAGTAATTAGCTGTTAAGTCAGCTGCTGCGTACGCGTGACTCCAGCGATAACCGATTGTTGGTAAAATTTAGAAAAATTGCGCAAGCTTAAAGTAAACACTGGGTTTTTCCCTTATTATTATTATTTCTTACATAATTGTTTTACATTTATTTGTGTGGAGTTGGCAGGTTACTAATATTTACATTACATTAAATTACAGTACATGCTCTCGAAGAATTAGTTTGTGTTGTCTGATTTTCCCGTACTCCATAACTTATCTGATCAGTGTGTCGTTTAATAATTTTTTTTATTAGGTAATTTGCAGTCATATGAGAGCGAACCAATCATTTCTTTTATAGTTGCAGGAGTCCACGAACTTTTGTTAGGGTTTGAATAGTCACGAATAAACATGTTATATCCTTCTTTGAAACTCTGAGATCTTTTTCCTTTATAATTTAAAATATTTCTTTCTTGATTTTCGAGAATTTTATCTTTTATCAGTGGTGGTTTAAATAAATCAAATCTAGTTCACAAGGATCGACCTAAAAAAATTTGTGATGGACTCTCATCCGTAGATCCATGTTTCGTATTTCGATAATCCATTAAAAACCGGCTTCAGTTAATTTCAAAATTTTCATTCTTATTAGCATCACAAAGAGATTTCTTGATGGTTTTAACAAAACTTTTTGCTTGCCCATTACACTATGGGGCGAACGACCACTTTAAGTGGCCTAAACCCATTTTTTAAAAGTCGTTAAATTAAATTTTTTTTAACTGGAATGTGTTTAAAAAACTTTAATCTATAATGTTAGGTACCAGAAATTTTAACAGAGCGCGGCACTGTTAAGTAATTAGCTGTTAAGTCAGCTGCTGCGTACGCGTGACTCCAGCGATAACCGATTGTTGGTAAAATTTAGAAAAATTGCGCAAGCTTAAAGTAAACACTGGGTTTTTCCCTTATTATTATTATTTCTTACATAATTGTTTTACATTTATTTGTGTGGAGCCGGCAGGTTACTAATATTTACATTACATTAAATTACAGTACATGCTCTCGAAGAATTAGTTTGTGTTGTCTGATTTTCCCGTACTCCATAACTTATCTGATCAGTGTGTCGTTTAATAATTTTTTTTATTAGGTAATTTGCAGTCATATGAGAGCGAACCAATCATTTCTTTTATAGTTGCAGGAGTCCACGAACTTTTGTTAGGGTTTGAATAGTCACGAATAAACATGTTATATCCTTCTTTGAAACTCTGAGATCTTTTTCCTTTATAATTTAAAATATTTCTTTCTTGATTTTCGAGAATTTTATCTTTTATCAGTGGTGGTTTAAATAAATCAAATCTAGTTCACAAGGATCGACCTAAAAAAATTTGTGATGGACTCTCATCCGTAGATCCATGTTTCGTATTTCGATAATCCATTAAAAACCGGCTTCAGTTAATTTCAAAATTTTCATTCTTATTAGCATCACAAAGAGATTTCTTGATGGTTTTAACAAAACTTTTTGCTTGCCCATTACACTATGGGGCGAACGACCACTTTAAGTGGCCTAAACCCATTTTTTAAAAGTCATTAAATTAAATTTTTTTTAACTGGAATGTGTTTAAAAAACTTTAATCTATAATGTTAGGTACCAGAAATTTTAACAGAGCGCGGCACTGTTAAGTAATTAGCTGTTAAGTCAGCTGCTGCGTACGCGTGACTCCAGCGATAACCGATTGTTGGTAAAATTTAGAAAAATTGCGCAAGCTTAAAGTAAACACTGGGTTTTTCCCTTATTATTATTATTTCTTACATAATTGTTTTACATTTATTTGTGTGGAGCCGGCAGGTTACTAATATTTACATTACATTAAATTACAGTACATGCTCTCGAAGAATTAGTTTGTGTTGTCTGATTTTCCCGTACTCCATAACTTATCTGATCAGTGTGTCGTTTAATAATTTTTTTTATTAGGTAATTTGCAGTCATATGAGAGCGAACCAATCATTTCTTTTATAGTTGCAGGAGTCCACGAACTTTTGTTAGGGTTTGAATAGTCACGAATAAACATGTTATATCCTTCTTTGAAACTCTGAGATCTTTTTCCTTTATAATTTAAAATATTTCTTTCTTGATTTTCGAGAATTTTATCTTTTATCAGTGGTGGTTTAAATAAATCAAATCTAGTTCACAAGGATCGACCTAAAAAAATTTGTGATGGACTCTCATCCGTAGATCCATGTTTCGTATTTCGATAATCCATTAAAAACCGGCTTCAGTTAATTTCAAAATTTTCATTCTTATTAGCATCACAAAGAGATTTCTTGATGGTTTTAACAAAACTTTTTGCTTGCCCATTACACTATGGGGCGAACGACCACTTTAAGTGGCCTAAACCCATTTTTTAAAAGTCGTTAAATTAAATTTTTTTTAACTGGAATGTGTTTAAAAAACTTTAATCTATAATGTTAGGTACCAGAAATTTTAACAGAGCGCGGCACTGTTAAGTAATTAGCTGTTAAGTCAGCTGCTGCGTACGCGTGACTCCAGCGATAACCGATTGTTGGTAAAATTTAAAAAAATTGCGCAAGCTTAAAGTAAACACTGGGTTTTTCCCTTATTATTATTATTTCTTACATAATTGTTTTACATTTATTTGTGTGGAGCCGGCAGGTTACTAATATTTACATTACATTAAATTACAGTACATGCTCTCGAAGAATTAGTTTGTGTTGTCTGATTTTCCCGTACTCCATAACTTATCTGATCAGTGTGTCGTTTAATAATTTTTTTTATTAGGTAATTTGCAGTCATATGAGAGCGAACCAATCATTTCTTTTATAGTTGCAGGAGTCCACGAACTTTTGTTAGGGTTTGAATAGTCACGAATAAACATGTTATATCCTTCTTTGAAACTCTGAGATCTTTTTCCTTTATAATTTAAAATATTTCTTTCTTGATTTTCGAGAATTTTATCTTTTATCAGTGGTGGTTTAAATAAATCAAATCTAGTTCACAAGGATCGACCTAAAAAAATTTGTGATGGACTCTCATCCGTAGATCCATGTTTCGTATTTCGATAATCCATTAAAAACCGGCTTCAGTTAATTTCAAAATTTTCATTCTTATTAGCATCACAAAGAGATTTCTTGATGGTTTTAACAAAACTTTTTGCTTGCCCATTACACTATGGGGCGAACGACCACTTTAAGTGGCCTAAACCCATTTTTTAAAAGTCGTTAAATTAAATTTTTTTAACTGGAATGTGTTTAAAAAACTTTAATCTATAATGTTAGGTACCAGAAATTTTAACAGAGCGCGGCACTGTTAAGTAATTAGCTGTTAAGTCAGCTGCTGCGTACGCGTGACTCCAGCGATAACCGATTGTTGGTAAAATTAAGAAAAATTGCGCAAGCTTAAAGTAAAAAAAGGCTATAAACAATTAATAAAAGAGCTACTTTTAACATGCAGTCCATTGCCTTTGGTTTTTAGTATGTGTTTGTGAAAGTCGATTGTAGAAAAACACTGTGGTGTCCCAATAATCTTCTGTAAGGTCTAACCCTATTAAAACAACAATTTTTTAGTGTATTTTAATTTTTAAATAGAGCAACAAAGTGAGTCCAGCTGACTCCACTTCTTAAACATATTTTATGTTGTAGAGTTATCAATTCTTCTTATATGTTGTTAATATAAAAGTGCACTTTTGCGCACTTTCTCTCAAATTTAACTTTTAAGATACTAACCTCAAGGTGAAAAACAGCGTTTTGTTCGTGAAATGGAACGCAGAGACAACGAGCAATGCAATGCATAGAATGCAATTTTCAATTGTTTTAATGCGATAATACGTGGACCCTGTTCTGACCATGACGAATAGACTTTATTAGAATTAAATATAAATCTAGATTCTTAATTTTGAGGTTTTTCTTGGAAAAATTACATATGGGCTAATCCTGGGGTACGCAATTAGTGCAAAAAAAATTAAAGAAAAAAACATTTTCTGAAACTTTTTTTTTTGGTTTCCGATACCATTTGGTGAGTTCTTTTCTTAGTGTAAATTATGGTTCTAATGGATTTTCCATTTTTATAATATAGGCAAAAAACATGCGGTCGCGAAAGTACGCGAAATGGAAGTCGGTTTTGGCTTGCTCTAGCAAAATCAAAAAATCTGCGAATTGGAATGGAATATTTTAATGCAATAACTTTTCTTTTAAAAAAGAGGCATGTAGCTTTCTATCGAGTCTATTCCCAATTAAATGTATTCATTAGTTTTCTTTAAATTAAATTAGGTACGGGTCGCGAACGTACGGGTCGCGAACGTACGATTTTTCCATCGGACTTTGGACGCTGTTTTTTATTATTTAAATACATTAGAAGATCATAAATGCATTTTATGTTGAATATTTGGATTATTCTAGTGATGTTAGAAAACATAAGTCAAAGCATAATGCCTCTGTTTAGAAGAAATAAGCAAAACAAAACATGCCCTTTTTTGCTATTTTTCGTCAAAATAATAAATAATAATAATAAATAATAATAATAAAAAAATGCGATTGCGAGAATATGCTTTCGAATATTTTGAAATTTGCTTTAGAATATGATAAAGGCTATCAAATTTCATATATTGGACCATATTTTAATGTAACTATGTTGATAAAATTCATTTTAGAGAAGTTTTTCACTTTTCGTCGTGGTTGACCTTCTCCCGGATTTGCCCATATTCTTCCACTATTTGTTGAAAAAAATGCTAAGCAAAAGAGTAAAACTTTAAATTTATGTAAAAACAATGTACCACGACCCCCATTTTTTTGTTTTTATTATTTCGGTAATATATTTTAAATTTTTTGGGGAAAACAAGTTTTTAAATGTATACACTGAAAAAAATATTATTTTGTTTTTGGTTTGAATGTAGAATTATGTCTATTTTATTAAAATATATTACTATTCTTATTCTTAGCATAAATCAAAAAACAGAACTTAAATATTTTGCTTCGTTTTAAAGTTATTAATTAATTCCATAAAAAGTGGTCGTTCGCCCTATAGTGCATGACCAGGAGCTGAATGACCAGGAGCTGTGAATTGTGTTTAATTCAATCATTTCATTTTTGTAAATTTTCTAAATTCAGCTGATGCAAATTGTCTATCATTATCACTAACAATGGTATTAACTAATCCAAAACGACAAAATAATTACATAACTAGAAGTAATGTTCTTGGTTTAAAAAACTTCAAGCCATATTGAAAAAGAATCAATTATAAAAAAAAGGTAAAAATTATTTATTGCCCCTGAAAATCGATATGGATTCTACTTCACACTGACTTTGTGGGTAACCACGGTATGAGTAAACTTTTCTCTGGACTGGGTAAAGGTATTTGATAGGATAGACATGACTTAACCACAATGACTTAACTATCTTTTCTATATCTTTATCGAGATTTGGCCACCAGACGTACGATCTCGCTAGCGCCTTGGCTTTTACTGTGCCCAAGGAATACGAACAGGTCCGAATCGTTATTGAAACTCGGGAAAACTTAATCTCCACGGAGGAGCTTAAAATAATGTATTAGACGAGTACGAAGCAAGAAACTGAAATCTGAGCGAGTCGACACCCGGAGCATATTGGTGCTTAAGAAGTATAACCCAAGCAAACCGAAACAACCCAACAATAATCAAAAGTTCAAGTTTAAATGTTACAGCTGCGGAAAAGTCGGTCACCGTGCAGCTGAGTACAGGTCAAAGTCAATAAAGAGCCAGATGATGCAAGTGATGAGGCCACAGAAATAAAAGGATATGAATCCGTGCAGTTCTTCCCAAACAACAAGTTCACCGCCAGCCTAAAAAATACACTCTACGTACCGTTTAAGAACCAATCTCTTATCGGTCTTAAAAATCGTAATTTTCAAGAAGTTGAAAACTGAAATATGTAGAGCCAAAGGAGGAGAAATAGTTTTTACCGTTCCCCGTAATTAGGACTTGTACCAAATCAAAGAAACACATGAAAGCAGCCAGATCGCAGTAGGAAAGCAAAGCAGCATAAAAGATTGTCATGAGCGTTTCGGCCATCTGAATGAGCAGGACCTAAAAGAACTTATTAGAGAATGCAAGGTACAAGGAGCCAGGGTAAACCTAACAGGAGAGTCTCCCTATCTGCGAAATATGCATTAAGGGAAATTAGTCCCAGAAACCTTTTCCCGTATCAAATTCAAGAGCAAGTGATGTCCTAGAATTAATCCACAGCGACGTTTGCAGGCCAATGCATTGTAATGCGTGTAAGCAGCCACGGAAGCAGCCGTTACTTTTTGACATTTATAGGTGACTTCTCGAAATGGTGCGAGCTCTATACTATCAAAAGTAAATCCGAAGTCTTCCAGAAATTTTAGGAATTCAAATATTACGTTGAACGGAGAACTGAAAAAAAGCTAAAAACAATGAGATCAGATAATAGCACACTAATAATGACTTCAAAAATAATCTTGCAGCTTAAGGAATAAAGCACGAGAACTTACCCCTCAACAAAGCGGTACAGCTGAACGTAAAAACCGAACCTTTGTTGAAATGGCTCGCTGCCTGATGTTACAGGCTGCACTGCCTGCAAGTTACTGGGCCGAGGCGGTAAGCACAGCAAACCACATAAGAAATAGATGCCCTTCAAGAAGCATACGTGGAGAAACAACTTTCAAACTATGGAACAATCGCATCCCACAGTGTAAGATTTTTCTAATATATAGCGCTCTTATTAAAAAAAATTTATTTTTGGCGTCGATGCGCTTTAAGCTGCACTTTTAGAAATGTTCAACTATGAGGAAATCACAATCCAAACCAAATTAATTAATTAAATTAAATTTTTGCTTTGAAAATAACGATTTTTAAAGTGGAACGTTAGAAATGCCTGCAAACTTCCATTGGGCAGCGAGCATCAGTTGACAAAGTTTAGTCTTTTCAATTGCATCGCATCAGTGAGTTCAGCCAATAATTATTTTTATCATATTAATTGATCGATTGTTTAAGCAAGAAACGTAAGCGAAATTCACGTGTAGAACATTAAGTTATGGCGTTTGGCCATGACATTTGGTAAATTTATATTCCAATAACATATTTCCAAACTATGGTTTGAATTTCCAAGCAAATTTAGAAGATTTGGGAAAGATACAGTCAGAAATTTATAAATAATGCAAGTTGTTTGTATAAGGAGGCTTAGATGCCTGGCAAATAGTGCATAAACTAGTTGCCTGTTTTGTTGTCGCAACTAGCACTTGGAACTAGGTGGACGGTATGAAGTGTGTGAGTGCATGAATTGTTCTAGGGGAACGGTTTGGTTGGTTGAGGGTCTGAAGACACAGCGACAGCCTCTGATGCATGAATAAAAGCTCTCGGGTTGGCGTTAGAACTCTTACTGACTTTATTAATGAAACTTAACAATATATATAGGTACACAAATGCTTATGCTAACAGAAATAACGTATAAGAAATGTGGGTTGTGTTGCGACCTGAGACTATTGCCCCAGTTCATTTCCTCGTCTGAGTTGACCATGCATATTCGCTTGACCTGGGAAATGATACTTTATTTACGATAAATGCAGGTCACTGTGACGAAGAGTTGTTACATAACGTGTGTTGTGTTCTGAAATATTATTACTTATGACTACATACTGCTGCGACTGAACATTCTCCCGGCCGTTGAGCAAGTGTTCAACCTTCAATTACGTCGAACAAGAACCTTCGTTGGGTAGGTTCTGGTTGTGGTTCTTCCACGTTCTGCCGGGCTTCGGGTTTCCGGCATGTTGGTGTCCATTTGCCGATCGTTCGTCTGAAAACCCATGCAATGCCTAATAACATTGCCATTGCTAAGGCCACATAAGCAGCTATTTGATGGTGCTGGGGAGTGTTGATTTGATTTTTCCAGGTGGTTTCTTTTAGTTTGGCCAGTTGGTGCTGAAAAGCGCCCAGTTCCTCCAAGTTGACTTCCTTGGCTGCCGTTCCTTGCAGTGGCTCAGGTGTGTTCTTAAGGTCCATCCTTGTGATGTTACCAAAACGAACATATGCCGCCCTTGTTTCGCTGACTACGGTGCTGAATGTGCTCACGCTAATTTTTGAATTGCGTGCAGTGCAGCCTGGGGCCAGTGATAGTAAGCCCGTTCCGTTGAGTTGGATTGTGAACGATGTTCCGCTGCACACCGCTTGAAGTTCAATTTGCCTGCGTGTGGCAAACATCCATCTGTTTCGCTGACGTGTTGCTGACCACCACAGCTCGGCCCTCGACTGAGAAACCCCGCAGATAGTTTCCGTCTTATTGTTGAACAGCTGGAATTCACACCGGTTTTCCACGCTGAATGTGGCTTGGTGGTTGAAACAGATGTGTTCGTCGTGTGGCAGCTCTAGACACTGATTGAACTCCTCTTTGGTCAATCCCATGAACTGATCTCTATGGGCATTGACGGCTATGATTTCCGTTTGTAGCCAGAATCGTTGCCAGCTTCCGGCCTTCCACATCGGGATCGCCATGATGCTGAATATCTCCTGTTTTGTTACAGACACCAGAGGCAGCGATATTTTGAAAACGACGTGGCTGCTCGTTGTGGTCCCTTCGGCATGCATAATTTTATACAGCTGGATCACCTCAGCCGATGCTACCGGAAGAAGTTGATCCGGTGGAATGTGTTCCCGAATCTGATCTAGTTGCTCCCTCAGTTGCTTGGGAGACACTAGTATAGGACTGATGGTACGATGGCGCACGTCAGTGAGAACATTAGCTATCTCACTTTGCATTCGCTGCAATCCGGTTGCCACTAGAGTTAATTGAGCTGTCAGACTCATGAATGCTTGTTGTAAGTGCTTGCCTTGGTACTTTCCCCTTTCCAGATTAATTGTACCTATTTGGCTCTCTAGTGTCTTGATCCGCTCGTTAGTGGCTGAGCTGCTCGTCCTGACTATGTTTATTGTCGAATCCAAGATTGATGTCTGGTTTTTCAAGAGCATCATTAGTACGTCTTCATTGGATTTGACCTCCTTGATCACCTTGGACATGACATCGGCGTATCTTGAGTCTAAAACGCCGAATAGTGAGCTCGCTACATTTCCAACTATGTCCAGTGGTGCTCTTCGCTGCCGAGAATGTGTTCGCTGTACACATGTTGGAAATGCTCAGACACTGATCTACAAGCGTTGATGTTCCGTAGTTCTGAACATTTGTGTTTCAGCTCCGATATCCCGTTGGCCAAGATTCCCATGTCGCTCCAATATGGTTTCAAATCGTAATATACAATTATTTTCCATTGATGTGCCGAAAATGGCGTTATATTGAATGCCTGTCCCATCGCTAAGGGAAGGATCAGTAGCATTGCTAGTAATGTTGGGAGGATCGGAAATGATGCTTTCCTTTTTTTTTTTGTCGGAGGAACGACTCCCTGACCGGGTCTTCGTACTCTTCATGGATCGAGAAACGGATCTCTTGGTATTGGGACCACAATGAGTTTATTGAACTCCTTGATATTACCCTGCCGGTCTCTGAACATTCTTTCAGAGCCCGTTTGATTGAGTCGGCGATTGCTTTTTGTTGCCGACATGCTGATATAAGTTTACGTGCAGGTTGCGCTAAGCTTGCAACGTCTGCAGTTTCTCGGCCATTGCTCGCGGTTGCCAGATTTGGGGCATTGCTTGAGCTCTGAGCCATCGAGTCGACTATAATATTTCTGTATTAGAACTTTAAATATTTTTCGCTTCTATTTGCTGCGGGAATATTTTTGTCGTTCTCCGCAAATCGATTCCATACTTCATCGATTGCGACCAACTTTGTTTGGTAATATGTTGGATTTAATTTTCTATCCGCTGAATCTTTTCTAAAGTTGCGGATAGCCTTGAGATCTCTTGAGTGCTCTCATCCTGCAAGTCTAACGCCTCTTTGACTGCTTGCTCCTCCGTGTTAGACATATTGATAATTGTTTAATTTCCTGACCGTTGGGAGTGTTTTATTTGCTTTGACAGCTGGATACGCTCCTATTCGCAACCGTGGTGTGGTCGAAGGAATTAACAATTGGTCAATAGACTTGGAGGATCTATAACTCTAGAAAGGATTTGATGGCTCTTGACTGTGTAATGACAGTGTCAAAACAGAATCCCAGAAACAGAAACAGTGTCAAAAGATACGGATTCTTTCCTGCGGGAGGTTCCCAAGAGTTACGAAACTTTCCCTGTTGGTTCCCAATGTTCTATGACAAGAGTGATATTCTGGAAGATTCCAAGAGTTAAGGAATTTTTCCTGTGGGTTTGACGTATTCAGGACAATTTCCTGTGAGTCAGGGCTCACCAAATGGTTTTTATGGCGAGTGAAAAGTTAGGAAAATCCCAAGAGTTACGGATTGTTTCCTGCGGGAGGTTCCCAATAGTTACGGAACTTTCCCAAGATTCCCAAGAGTTACGGAATCTCTCCTGTTGATTTGACGTATTCAGGACAATTTCCTGTGAGTCAGGGCTCACCAAATGGTTTTTTATGGCGAGTGAAAAGTTAGGAAAATCCCAAGAGTTACGGATTGTTTCCTGCGGGAGGTTCCCAATAGTTACGGAACTTTCCCAAGATTCCCAATAGTTACGGAATCTCTCCTGTGTAGCCTTGAGATCTCTTAAGTGATCTCATCCTGCAAGTCTAACGCCCCTGTGACTGCTTGCTCCTCCTTGTTAGACATATTGACAATTGTCAATAAACTTGGGGGATTTCCGCATAGAAAAGGATTGCAGGCTCTTGACTGCGGGAGGTTCCCAAGAATTACGGAACTTTCCCTGTCGGTCTCACCAATTGTTCTCTGGCAAGAGTGAAAAAATCTGGAAGACTCCCAAAAGTTACGGAATCTTCCTGGGGTTCTGACGTCTTCAGGACAATTTCCTGTGAGTCAGGGCTCACCAATGGTATTTATGGCGAGTGAAAATTAGGAAATCCCAAGAGTTACGGATTATCCTGCGGGAGGTTCCTATGAGTTAGCGGAAATTTCCCTACGTTGACGTCCACGGCTAGAGTGTTCGTCGGGCGAAAATGCATCAGAAGCTGTCGCTGAGACTTGAAGCGACGTGGAAAGATTCCCAAGAGTTACGGAATCTTTCCTGTTCGATGACAGTATCGAGGAGGTTCCAAGAGTTACGTAACTTTCCCGTTCGATGATAGTGTCGAAGAAGGTTCCTAAGAAAGGATCAGGAAGATTCCCAAGAGTTACGGAATCTTCCTGGGGGTCCACGGCTAGCGTGTACGTCGGGGTCTCCAAAATGTTTTTTTGGCGAGTGTGAAAAAATTAGGAAGATTCCCAAGAGTTACGGAATCCTTCCTGTTGGTTGACGTGTTCGTCGGGGTCACCAAAATGTTTTTTGGCGAGTGTGAAAAAATCAGGAAGATTCCCAAGAGTTACGGAATCCTTCCTGTTGGTTGACGTGTTCGTCGGGGTCACCAAAATGTTTGTATAAGGAGGCTTAGATGCCTGGCAAATAGTGCATAAACTAGTTGCCTGTTTTGTTGTCGCAACTAGCACTTGGAACTAGGTGGACGGTATGAAGTGTGTGAGTGCATGAATTGTTCTAGGGGAACGGTTTGGTTGGTTGAGGGTCTGAAGACACAGCGACAGCCTCTGATGCATGAATAAAAGCTCTCGGGTTGGCGTTAGAACTCTTACTGACTTTATTAATGAAACTTAACAATATATATAGGTACACAAATGCTTATGCTAACAGAAATAACGTATAAGAAATGTGGGTTGTGTTGCGACCTGAGACTATTGCCCCAGTTCATTTCCTCGTCTCAGTTGACCATGCATATTCGCTTGACCTGGGAAATGATACTTTATTTACGATAAATGCAGGTCACTGTGACGAAGAGTTGTTACATAACGTGTGTTGTGTTCTGAAATATTATTACTTATGACTACATACTGCTGCGACTGAACACAAGTTTATAAGTCACGGGTACATACGAATGGTGATCTTATGGAGGTGCTACTGATATCATATGATATATTTCTTTAAAATTGTTTAACATCATCTTAAATTAGGCACTCAGAGTGAATAATAAACGGAAATTTTTTTTTTTTAAATATTTTATTTGACTTGTGTTGCTGCTATAGTATTGTGTTAATCTACAGATCATATGGAAGTGCATGCGAGATATACCACTATGTTTAAGACTAATGTTTCGAATATTGGTGATATACATATGTATTTCCCATTGCCATTCTAATAGACCAACAATAACAATGCTTGCCGTTTATATTTCACAAAAAAGTCTTTACAAGCAATACGTGAGTTCTTGTATTCAAATTGATTAATTTATTCTATATTCTATATTTTTTGCTAGTATAGATTCAAGCTTTGAGTCGGTCGTGTTTCCCATCGCTCTCCCTTCTTTCAAAGTTTTTCTTGTGATTTTTTGATCCTCAAAGTCCAAATTTTTGGCAACTGTTTCCGTGTTTCGGTGCTCTTTATTTACAGAAAACATCCGGATCATTTCGTATAAAGACAGTGACTTTAATCTACGAAAATAAACTCGGTTTTATTTTTCTATTCTTTCCCTTGTTTTCGTGTGCTGTGCGTTTACCGCTTACAGCTACACTCCGTTCAACTTTGTTGTTGGTGCAAGCGTTTCTGCATACCGCGAACATACAAAAAATTAATTAACATTCCCTCAAATTCTTAATTCGTACGCTTTTTACGAATTATTGCTAATAATTTATTACTAAACTAATTATGGCTTCCTGTTGTGGAACTGAATGTCCAAGCGGCCGTAAAATCTCCTCGCGTCAGGCCACTGTTTTTTGTTGGCTCTGCGACAATATCGCTCACCCTGGCTGTGCCGATCTTGCGCATATTGGCACACGTATTGCGGATCGCCTTCGTGATCATGCTGGATTGGATTGGACGTGCCCAAGCAGTCTACACATCAAATCCGATATGAGGACGTTTATGAGGCAAATTCCTTTTGGGTTCCGTCTCTGGCGGCTGGTTTCAAGGAGCTTTTCGGTCGTTTCCAGACGGCGGAGTCCCACTTCAAAAATCTGAAACTGCTAAGTCATTCGCCTAACATAAACTTGAGCACTTTTCCTAATTATTCTCTACAAGTTCCGGACCCTGCGAGCCCCCTTATGCAGTTCAGCCCTCGAACCATATACTGTGATATCACCTCGGCTGTGACTGATGTCTCCTGCGATGCTGCCTGACCTGGGCTAACTCAAACTGCGCCTCTGGGCTCTCTACTTACTGGCGTCGCTGCACCCTCACCTCGACAAGCTGTTAATGCTGACCAGGCTTTTGCGTCGCGTGCTGCCGCCTTAAATGTCTTGGCGGCGGATAACAACAGAGACGCTCATCTTGTAATACCGGGAGTCTCAATTTCGTCGTCTTCAATTACTGCCCGGACTATAACGTTCAACAATCTCTGGAGTTGCTCAGCGAAGTTTGCCTTCGTCTCCCGCCTGAACCCTGGTGCTTCCGAAAATGACTTTAAGACCCATTCGAGCAGCAAGCTGAATGTTTCTGGCACCGAATTTATTGTCTCAAAGTTTAATTTTAAACAAAGACGCGATATATCTTCGTTTAAAATTGCACTTTCTGACGGCCTCTTGATACTTCCGTCTGGCCTGAACATGCCATAGTTCATGAATTTATTAACAAAAATAACCCTGGGGCTCGTGCGCCTTAGTCTCCCTCAGCTTTGCCTTCAAAAAACTAATAGGTTTTTTCTCCATCCACTATCAGAACGCTCGTAGTTTACTGGGGAAGCTCAGCAAACTGCACGTTAATAGTGCTTCCTTTGATGCCGACGTAATTGTCTTTACAGAAACGTGGCTTAACTCTTCTGTCTGTGATACTGAACTGTTTGCAGGCAATTATGTCGTCTATAGGAGTGACCGTCCGTCACGCATTGGCGGCGGTGCTCTTATAGCCGTTAAATCAAATCTTGTTTCTAATTTGGCTCCGATAATTGACTACGACTGCACTTTTGATCTTGTTGCTGTTTGCATTCAAGTTTTCGATTATGTTGTTTTTGTGTCTGGCTCGTATATTCCACCAAGGTCTGACTTTGATATATACTCTCAGCACCTATCCTTAATTCAGAGCATCCACTCCACTCTTGGTGCTAATGACCACCTCATTGTTCTAGGTGAATTTAACCTTGCTTCTATATCCTGGATACCCTCACCTAACTTTAATATTCTCATTTCTTTAGGACAATTAAATAATATTTAAAACTGCAGTGATAAAATCTTAGACCTTATTTTTGTGTCGGACTTCGCTAATGCATATGTCTCTAGAATTGACCCTCTTTCTTGTCCTGAAGATGCTTACCACCCTACCATCGAGATATTACTCGAGGCTTCGGCTCCTTTACTACCTTGTGCTGCTGCCGAGCCTGCCACTTTTCGCTGCTTCCGCAAGGCAAATTTCACGGACATGAATACTCATTTATCCTCAATAGACTGGACCTTTTTGAAATATTCTCTTCCGCACTCTAACGTCATTTTTATGCTCACTATTAGCGAAGACGATGTTCTTTGGAACTTAAAATCTCTCTTCTGGTCCCGATCTTTTCCCTAGTTGTGTATTGAGATATTATGCTAATACGTTATGTAGTCCTTTGTCAAAGCTCTTTCAGTTATCTCTTAACATGTCGTTTTTTCCCGATAGTTCCGTTCTGAATTTTGGGAGGTTTGAGCAAGAAACGTAAGCGAAATTCACGTGTAGAACAGTCAGTGATGGCGTTTGGCCTTGACATTTGGTAATTTTATATTCCAATAACATATTTCCAAACCATGTTTTGAATTTTCAAACAAATTTTGAAGATTTGGGAAAGATATAGCCACAACTTTATAAATAATGCAATTTTATAATGAAAACTTCGCGTGTACATACGAATGTTGATCTTATGGATGTGCTACTGATATCATATGATATATTTCTTTAACATTTTTTAACACGACTGTAAATTAGGCACTCAGAGCTTTCAGAAAATGTGCCCATCTATTGTCTTAAGATCAATACGGTGACAATTGCTCTGAACCAAACTCGAATCAAATAAGCTTATCTGGCAAAAAAGCGGTAAAATTTTTTTATAAAATGATATTATTACATATTTTTTATTTAAAAAAAAAATGCTAAAAATTTAAACGTCAGTTTTTTTTCTTACTCTGTCAATCATTTTCAATATAAGCCATAGTTTTTAATGGTTTGACCTATAGCCTTAAAGTTATAGCTAAAAACATGAGCCCATATCCAAAATTACAAATTTCACACAAAATTGGAAAAAAAAATTTCTCCAAATTAAAAAACCGAATACTTTTTTTTATGTTATAAATTACAACAAAAAATATGAAATTGTTTAAAATTCTCGAGAAATGTTTTAAATATATATATATTTTTTTTTATGCTTTAAAACGCACTTTTTTTAAGATTTTGGCGGCCACGAAAGTGTCACGCCCATTCTTTTATATCTTTCCAATTCTTTGGGCTTTGTAGAATGTTCATTTCAAATTTCAAGGTTATATCTCACAAAATACGAAAATTATTGAATTAAGGCGCACTAGACTGGCAAGTTTGGTCAAATTGCTTACTCGCTGGACAAATAATCGAAGAGTAAGTTTACCCCAAAATCCAAGAATTGTGTATTCGTTGGATTCTGCAGCGATGCCAAAGCTCATGGGCTGTATGATGTGGAAAACCGAACATTAATTAAGAGTAGAGATGTGGTTTTCACAAATCTATTTGGGAACGATTATCAAAACGAAGAGTTTCTAGAATCCATAATTAATATCGACATTGAACGGGCAGCAGTCGATCGACCAGAAAATGACTACCCAGATAATATCGAAAGCATTGAACCAGACGAGCCTGAGGACCCTGAGCCAGTTTATACACAGCCAGAACCAGAAGTATTGACGAAACGTAGTCGTGGAAGGCCAAAATTAATTTACAATCAAATAATTGCAAACCACAGCAACATCAACAATCCACTCGATTTCGACCAAGAAGATATACTCTACGAAGCCTCCTCACTCGCAATGAACCCAAAGGAACTAACTGTAAGCGAAGCCCTAAAAGGTACAAATGCTATCGAATGGAAAGTGGCATTGATAAACGAGTTCAAGTCATTGAAGCAGAATAACACTTTGGAAATAATTGATCGTCAGAGAAATCGCACGAAATATTTACCTGACGGAAAGATAAGCTGCCGAAAAGCTCTGCTGGTCGCAAAAGGATTTACCCAACGCAAAGGCATCGATTACAACGAAACCTTTTCTCCAGTGTCCCAAATGAGCTCAATGAGAATTTTAATAGCTTTGCCTACGGAACATGAATTGGATGTTCATCGAATTTATTTAAACAGCGCCTATTTGAATGGAGACATTGAGGAAGAGCTTTACATCAGTGTCCCACCTGAGTTCCAGGAAATTTTTACAGCCAAAGGGAAGAAGATATATGGACCAGAGAAGGTTGTGACGCGTGCCGCGCACATAGAGGCAAATGTAAATAAAGAAATAAATAAATGAAAATAATAAAGAAATACTTATTTACAAATGTAAATAAAGAAATAAATTAATGAAAATAATAAAGAAGAAGACAAGAACTTGAATTCAAATGCGCGCGCGCGCCAAGAAAGGGGCACACTAGGTAGCGAAGAGGAAGAAGACGACGAACGCAACGGGCACACTAAGCAGCGAAGAGTAGGAAGACGACGATATATAATGCAGGCCGTTGGCCCTTGGAAAATCACTTAGCAGCCGACAGCGGTCGGAAGTGGTAAGCCTCTAGCAGCACCTTCCAGTGGTCAGCAGCCAAAGTCACTTTTTTAGGCAAACCGAATCTCTAGGTTTCGCTCTAGGTTTTACATTTGCTTCGACTGCGACTTCTGCATTTTTCAGAAGTCAAAAGCAAAAGCAACTGCACATTTTTAGAAGTCGCCAGCAGTCGAAGCAGCGAAAAGCAAAAATATTGCGACTTATGCTACTTCGACTGCTGTTTTTTAAACACTGGGTGTGTCGTTTAATAATTTTTTTTATTAGGTAATTTGCAGTCATATGAGAGCGAACCAATCATTTCTTTTATAGTTGCAGGAGTCCACGAACTTTTGTTAGGGTTTGAATAGTCACGAATAAACATGTTATATCCTTCTTTGAAACTCTGAGATCTTTTTCCTTTATAATTTAAAATATTTCTTTCTTGATTTTCGAGAATTTTATCTTTTATCAGTGGTGGTTAAAATAAATCAAATCTAGTTCACAAGGATCGACCTAAAAAAATTTGTGATGGACTCTCATCCGTAGATCCATGTTTCGTATTTCGATAATCCATTAAAAACCGGCTTCAGTTAATTTCAAAATTTTCATTCTTATTAGCATCACAAAGAGATTTCTTGATGGTTTTAACAAAACTTTTTGCTTGCCCATTACACTATGGGGCGAACGACCACTTTAAGTGGCCTAAACCCATTTTTTAAAAGTCGTTAAATTAAATTTTTTTTAACTGGAATGTGTTTAAAAAACTTTAATCTATAATGTTAGGTACCAGAAATTTTAACAGAGCGCGGCACTGTTAAGTAATTAGCTGTTAAGTCAGCTGCTGCGTACGCGTGACTCCAGCGATAACCGATTGTTGGTAAAATTAAGAAAAATTGCGCAAGCTTAAAGTAAAAAAAGGCTATAAACAATTAATAAAAGAGCTACCTTTAACATGCAGTCCATTGCCTTTGGTTTTTAGTATGTGTTTGTGAAAGTCGATTGTAGAAAAACACTGTGGTGTCCCAATAATCTTCTGTAAGGTCTAACCCTATTAAAACAACAATTTTTTAGTGTATTTTAATCTTTAAATAGAGCAACAAAGTGAGTCCAGCTGACTCCACTTCTAAAACATATTTTATGTTGTAGAGTTATCAATTCTTCTTATATGTTGTTAATATAAAAGTGCACTTTTGCGCACTTTCTCTCAAATTTAACTTTTAAGATACTAACCTCAAGGTGAAAAACAGCGTTTTGTTCGTGAAATGGAACGCAGAGACAACGAGCAATGCAATGCATAGAATGCAATTTTCAATTGTTTTAATGCGATAATACGTGGACCCTGTTCTGACCATGACGAATAGACTTTATTAGAATTAAATATAAATCTAGATTCTTAATTTTGAGGTTTTTCTTGGAAAAATTACATATGGGCTAATCCTGGGGTACGCAATTAGTGCAAAAAAAATTAAAGAAAAAAACATTTTCTGAAACTTTTTTTTTTGTTTCCGATACCATTTGGTATAATGGATTTTCCATTTTCATAATATAGGCAAAAAACATGCGGTCGCGAACGTACGCGAAATGGAAGTCGGTTTTGGCTTGCTCTAGCAAAATCAAAAAATCTGCGAATTGGAATGGAATATTTTAATGCAATTACTTTTCTTTTAAAAAAGAGGAATGTAGCTTTCTATCGAGTCTATTCCCAATTAAATGTATTCATTAGTTTTCTTTAAATTAAATTAAGTACGGGTCGCGAACGTACGGGTCGCGAACGTACGATTTTTCCATCGGACTTTGGACGCTGTTTTTTATTATTTAAATACATTAGAAGATCATATATGCATTTTATGTTGAATATTTGGATTATTCTAGTGATGTTAGAAAACATAAGTCAAAGCATAATGCCTCTGTTTAGAAGAAATAAGCAAAACAAAACATGCCCTTTTTTTGCTATTTTTCGTCAAAATAATAAATAATAATAATAAATAATAATAATAAAAAAATGCGATTGCGAGAATATGCTTTCGAATATTTTGAAATTTATTATTAGAGAATGCAAGGTACAAGGAGCCAGGGTAAACCTAACAGGAGAGTCTCCCTATCTGCGAAATATGCATTAAGGGAAATTAGTCCCAGAAACCTTTTCCCGTATCAAATTCAAGAGCAAGTGATGTCCTAGAATTAATCCACAGCGACGTTTGCAGGCCAATGCATTGTAATGCGTGTAAGCAGCCACGGAAGCAGCCGTTACTTTTTGACATTTATAGGTGACTTCTCGAAATGGTGCGAGCTCTATACTATCAAAAGTAAATCCGAAGTCTTCCAGAAATTTAAGGAATTCCAATATTACGTTGAACGGAGAACTGAAAAAAAGCTAAAAACAATGAGATTAGATAATGGCACACTAATAATGACTTCAAAAATAATCTTGCAGCTTAAGGAATAAAGCACGAGAACTTACCCCTCAACAAAGCGGTACAGCTGAACGTAAAAACCGAACCTTTGTTGAAATGGCTCGCTGCCTGATGTTACAGGCTGCACTGCCTGCAAGTTACTGGGCCGAGGCGGTAAGCACAGCAAACCACATAAGAAATAGATGCCCTTCAAGAAGCATACGTGGAGAAACAACTTTCAAACTATGGAACAATCGCATCCCACAGTGTAAGATTTTTCTAATCTATAGCGCTCTTATTAAAAAAAAATTATTTTTGGCGTCGATGCGCTTTAAGCTGCACTTTTAGAAAGGTTCAACTATGAGGAAATCACAATCCAAACCAAATTAATTAATTAAATTAAATTTTTGCTTTGAAGATAACGATTTTTAAAGTGGAACGTTAGAAATGCCTGCAAACTTCCACTGGGCAGCGAGCATCAGTTGACAAAGTTTAGTCTTTTCAACTGCATCGCATCAGTGGGTTCAGCCAATAATTATTTTTATCATATTAATTGATCGATTGTTTAAGCAAGAAACGTAAGCGAAATTCACGTGTAGAACATTAAGTTATGGCGTTTGGCCATGACATTTGGTAATTTTATATTCCAATAACATATTTCCAAACTATGGTTTGAATTTCCAAGCAAATTTAGAAGATTTGGGAAAGATACAGTCAGAAATTTATAAATAATGCAAGTTGTTTGTATAAGGAGGCTTAGATGCCTGGCAAATAGTGCATAAACTAGTTGCCTGTTTTGTTGTCGCAACTAGCACTTGGAACTAGGTGGACGGTATGAAGTGTGTGAGTGCATGAATTGTTATAGGGGAACGGTTTGGTTGGTTGAGGGTCTGAAGACACAGCGACAGCCTCTGATGCATGAATAAAAGCTCTCGGGTTGGCGTTAGAACTCTTACTGACTTTATTAATGAAACTTAACAATATATATAGGTACACAAATGCTTATGCTAACAGAAATAACGTATAAGAAATGTGGGTTGTGTTGCGACCTGAGACTATTGCCCCAGTTCATTTCCTCGTCTCAGTTGACCATGCATATTCGCTTGACCTGGGAAATGATACTTTATTTACGATAAATGCAGGTCACTGTGACGAAGAGTTGTTACATAACGTGTGTTGTGTTCTGAAATATTATTACTTATGACTACATACTGCTGCGACTGAACATTCTCCCGGCCGTTGAGCAAGTGTTCAACCTTCAATTACGTCGAACAAGAACCTTCGTTGGGTAGGTTCTGGTTGTGGTTCTTCCACGTTCTGCCGGGCTTCGGGTTTCCGGCATGTTGGTGTCCATTTGCCGATCGTTCGTCTGAAAACCCATGCAATGCCTAATAACATTGCCATTGCTAAGGCCACATAAGCAGCTATTTGATGGTGCTGGGGAGTGTTGATTTGATTTTTCCAGGTGGTTTCTTTTAGTTTGGCCAGTTGGTGCTGAAAAGCGCCCAGTTCCTCCAAGTTGACTTCCTTGGCTGCCGTTCCTTGCAGTGGCTCAGGTGTGTTCTTAAGGTCCATCCTTGTGATGTTACCAAAACGAACATATGCCGCCCTTGTTTCGCTGACTACGGTGCTGAATGTGCTCACGCTAATTTTTGAATTGCGTGCAGTGCAGCCTGGGGCCAGTGATAGTAAGCCCGTTCCGTTGAGTTGGATTGTGAACGATGTTCCGCTGCACACCGCTTGAAGTTCAATTTGCCTGCGTGTGGCAAACATCCATCTGTTTCGCTGACGTGTTGCTGACCACCACAGCTCGGCCCTCGACTGAGAAACCCCGCAGATAGTTTCCGTCTTATTGTTGAACAGCTGGAATTCACACCGGTTTTCCACGGATGTGTTCGTCGTGTGGCAGCTCTAGACACTGATTGAACTCCTCCTTGGTCAATCCCATGAACTGATCTCTATGGGCATTGACGGCTATGATTTGCGTTTGTAGCCAGAATCGTTGCCAGCTTCCGGCCTTCCACATCGGGATCGCCATGATGCTGAATATCTCCTGTTTTGTTACAGACACCAGAGGCAGCGATATTTTGAAAACGACGTGGCTGCTCGTTGTGGTCCCTTCGGCATGCATAATTTTATACAGCTGGATCACCTCAGCCGATGCTACCGGAAGAAGTTGATCCGGTGGAATGTGTTCCCGAATCTGATCTAGTTGCTCCCTCAGTTGCTTGGGAGACACTAGTATAGGACTGATGGTACGATGGCGCACGTCAGTGAGAACATTAGCTATCTCACTTTGCATTCGCTGCAATCCGGTTGCCACTAGAGTTAATTGAGCTGTCAGACTCATGAATGCTTGTTGTAAGTGCTCGCCTTGGTACTTTCCCCTTTCCAGATTAAGTGTACCTATTTGGCTCTCTAGTGTCTTGATCCGCTCGTTAGTGGCTGAGCTGCTCGTCCTGACTATGTTTATTGTCGAATCCAAGATTGATGTCTGGTTTTTCAAGAGCATCATTAGTACGTCTTCATTGGATTTGACCTCCTTGATCACCTTGGACATGTCATCGGCGTATCTTAAGTCTAAAACGCCGAATAGTGAGCTCGCTACATTTCCAACTATGTCCAGTGGTGCTCTTCGCTGCCGAGAATGATGGATCAATTCATTTCCTGATTGTAGTTCGCTGTACACATTTTGGAAATGCTCAGACACTGATCTACAAGCGTTGATGTTCCGTAGTTCTGAACATTTGTGTTTCAGCTCCGATATCCCGTTGGCCAAGATTCCCATGTCGCTCCAATATGGTTTCAAATCGTAATATACAATTATTTTCCATTGATGTGCCGAAAATGGCGTTATATTGAATGCCTGTCCCATCGCTAAGGGAAGGATCAGTAGCATTGCTAGTAATGTTGGGAGGATCGGAAATGATGCTTTCCTTTTTTTTTTTGTCGGAGGAACGACTCCCTGACCGGGTCTTCGTACTCTTCATGGATCGAGAAATGGATCTCTTGGTATTGGGACCACAATGAGTTTATTGAACTCCTTGATATAGCCCTGCCGGTCTCTGAACATTCTTTCAGAGCCCGTTTGATTGAGTCGGCGATTGCTTTTTGTTGCCGACATGCTGATATAAGTTTACGTGCAGGTTGCGCTAAGCTTGCAACGTCTGCAGTTTCTCGGCCATTGCTCGCGGTTGCCAGATTTGGGGCATTGCTTGAGCTCTGAGCCATCGAGTCGACTATAATATTTCTGTATTAGAACTTTAAATATTTTTCGCTTCTATTTGCTGCGGGAATATTTTTGTCGTTCTCCGCAAATCGATTCCATACTTCATCGATTGCGACCAACTTTGTTTGGTAATATGTTGGATTTAATTTTCTATCCGCTGAATCTTTTCTAAAGTTGCGGATAGCCTTGAGATCTCTTGAGTGCTCTCATCCTGCAAGTCTAACGCCTCTTTGACTGCTTGCTCCTCCGTGTTAGACATATTGATAATTGTTTAATTTCCTGACCGTTGGGAGTGTTTTATTTGCTTTGACAGCTGGATACGCTCCTATTCGCAACCGTGGTGTGGTCGAAGGAATTAACAATTGGTCAATAGACTTGGAGGATCTAGAACTCTAGAAAGGATTTGATGGCTCTTGACTGTGTAATGACAGTGTCAAAACAGAATCCCAGAAACAGAAACAGTGTCAAAAGATACGGATTCTTTCCTGCGGGAGGTTCCCAAGAGTTACGAAACTTTCCCTGTTGGTTCCCAATGTTCTATGACAAGAGTGATATTCTGGAAGATTCCAAGAGTTAAGGAATCTTTCCTGTGGGTTTGACGTATTCAGGACAATTTCCTGTGAGTCAGGGCTCACCAATGGTATTTATGGCGAGTGAAAATTAGGAAATCCCAAGAGTTACGGATTATCCTGCGGGAGGTTCCTATGAGTTAGCGGAAATTTCCCTACGTTGACGTCCACGGCTAGAGTGTTCGTCGGGCGAAAATGCATCAGAAGCTGTCGCTGAGACTTGAAGCGACGTGGAAAGATTCCCAAGAGTTACGGAATCTTTCCTGTTCGATGACAGTATCGAGGAGGTTCCAAGAGTTACGTAACTTTCCCGTTCGATGATAGTGTCGAAGAAGGTTCCTAAGAAAGGATCAGTAAGATTCCCAAGAGTTACGGAATCTTCCTGGGGGTCCACGGCTAGCGTGTACGTCGGGGTCACCAAAATGTTTTTTTGGCGAGTGTGAAAAAATCAGGAAGATTCCCAAGAGTTACGGAATCCTTCCTGTTGGTTGACGTGTTCGTCGGGGTCACCAAAATGTTTTTTGGCGAGTGTGAAAAAATCAGGAAGATTCCCAAGAGTTACGGAATCCTTCCTGTTGGTTGACGTGTTCGTCGGGGTCACCAAAATGTTTGTATAAGGAGGCTTAGATGCCTGGCAAATAGTGCATAAACTAGTTGCCTGTTTTGTTGTCGCAACTAGCACTTGGAACTAGGTGGACGGTATGAAGTGTGTGAGTGCATGAATTGTTCTAGGGGAACGGTTTGGTTGGTTGAGGGTCTGAAGACACAGCGACAGGCTCTGATGCATGAATAAAAGCTCTCGGGTTGGCGTTAGAACTCTTACTGACTTTATTAATGAAACTTAACAATATATATAGGTACACAAATGCTTATGCTAACAGAAATAACGTATAAGAAATGTGGGTTGTGTTGCGACTATTGCCCCAGTTCATTTCCTCGTCTCAGTTGACCATGCATATTCGATTGACCTGGGAAATGATACTTTATTTACGATAAATGCAGGTCACTGTGACGAAGAGTTGTTACATAACGTGTGTTGTGTTCTGAAATATTATTACTTATGACTACATACTGCTGCGACTGAACACAAGTTTATAAGTCGCGGGTACATACGAATGGTGATCTTATGGAGGTGCTACTGATATCATATGATATATTTCTTTAAAATTGTTTAACATCATCTTAAATTAGGCACTCAGAGCTTTCAGAAAATGTACCCAACTATTGTCTTAAGATCAATACGGGGACAATAGCTCTGAACCAAACTCGAATCAAATGACTGCCAAAAATGCTGTAAAATTTCTTTATAAAATGACATTATTAAATTTTTAAGGTGAAAACATCTTATGGCGCGTTGGGCATTTCGCGATTGAGAGTTCTTTATATTTATTTTATAAATGAATAATAAACGGAAAATTTTTTTTTTTAAATATTTTATTTGACTTGTGTTGCTGCTATAGTATTGTGTTAATCTACAGATCATATGGAAGTGCATGCGAGATATACCACTATGTTTAAGACTAATGTTTCGAATATTGGTGATATACATATGTATTTCCCATTGCCATTCTAATAGACCAACAATAACAATGCTTGCCGTTTATATTTCACAAAAAAGTCTTTACAAGCAATACGTGAGTTCTTGTATTCAAATTGGTTAATTTATTCTATATTCTATATTTTTTGCTAGTATAGATTCAAGCTTTGAGTCGGTCGTGTTTCCCATCGCTCTCCCTTCTTTCAAAGTTTTTCTTGTGATTTTTTGATCCTCAAAGTCCAAATTTTTGGCAACTGTTTCCGTGTTTCTGTGCTCTTTATTTACAGAAAACATCCGGATAATTTCGTATAAAGACAGTGACTTTAATCTACGAAAATAAACTCGGTTTTATTTTTCTATTCTTTCCCTTGTTTTCGTGTGCTGTGCGTTTACCGCTTACAGCTACACTCCGTTCAACTTTGTTGTTGGTGCAAGCGTTTCTGCATACCGCGAACATACAAAAAATTAATTAACATTCCCTCAAATACTTAATTCGTACGCTTTTTACGAATTATTGCTAATAATTTATTACTAAACTAATTATGGCTTCCTGTTGTGGAACTGAATGTCCAAGCGGCCGTAAAATCTCCTCGCGTCAGGCCACTGTTTTTTGTTGGCTCTGCGACAATATCGCTCACCCTGGCTGTGCCGATCTTGCGCATATTGGCACACGTATTGCGGATCGCCTTCGTGATCATGCTGGATTGGATTGGACGTGCCCAAGCAGTCTACACATCAAATCCGATATGAGGACGTTTATGAGGCAAATTCCTTTTGGGTTCCGTCTCTGGCGGCTGGTTTCAAGGAGCTTTTCGGTCGTTTCCAGACGGCGGAGTCCCACTTCAAAAATCTGAAACTGCTAAGTCATTCGCCTAACATAAACTTGAGCACTTTTCCTAATTATTCTCTACAAGTTCCGGACCCTGCGAGCCCCCTTATGCAGTTCAGCCCTCGAACCATATACTGCGATATCACCTCGGCTGTGACTGATGTCTCCTGCGATGCTGCCTGACCTGGGCTAACTCAAACTGCGCCTCTGGGCTCTCTACTTACTGGCGTCGCTGCACCCTCACCTCGACAAGCTGTTAATGCTGACCAGGCTTTTGCGTCGCGTGCTGCCGCCTTAAATGTCTTGGCGGCGGATAACAACAGAGACGCTCATCTTGTAATACCGGGAGTCTCAATTTCGTCGTCTTCAATTACTGCCCGGACTAAAACGTTCAACAATCTCTGGAGTTGCTTAGCGAAAACCGACGCCTTTGGCCGGCGTCGCTTCTAGGAAGTTTGCCTTCGTCTCCCGCCTGAACCCTGGTGCTTCCGAAAATGACTTTAAGACCCATTCGAGCAGCAAGCTGAATGTTTCTGGCACCGAATTTATTGTCTCAAAGTTTAATTTTAAACAAAGACGCGATATATCTTCGTTTAAAATTGCACTTTCTGACGGCCTCTTGGATAGGTTTCTTGATACTTCCGTCTGGCCTGAACATGCCATAGTTCATGAATTTATTAACAAAAATAACCCTGGGGCTCGTGCGCCTTAGTCTCCCTCAGCTTTGCCTTCAAAAAACTAATAGGTTTTTTCTCCATCCACTATCAGAACGCTCGTAGTTTACTGGGGAAGCTCAGCAAACTGCACGTTAATAGTGCTTCCTTTGATGCCGACGTAATTGTCTTTACGGAAACGTGGCTTAACTCTTCTGTCTGTGATACTGAACTGTTTGCAGGCAATTATGTCGTCTATAGGAGTGACCGTCCGTCACGCATTGGCGGCGGTGTTCTTATAGCCGTTAAATCAAATCTTGTTACTAATTTGGCTCCGATAATTGACTACGACTGCACTTTTGATCTTGTTGCTGTTTGCATTCAAGTTTTCGATTATGTTGTTTTTGTGTCTGGCTCGTATATTCCACCAAGGTCTGACTTTGATATATAATCTCAGTACCTATCCTTAATTCAGAGCATCCACTCCACTCTTGGTGCTAATGACCACCTCATTGTTCTAGGTGAATTTAACCTTCCTTCTATATCCTGGATACCCTCACCTGACTTTAATATTCTCATTTCTTTAGGACAATTAAATAATATTTAAAACTGCTGTGATAAAATTTTAGACCTTATTTTTGTGTCGGACTTCGCTAATGCATATGTCTCTAGAATTGACCCTCTTTCTTGTCCTGAAGATGCTTACCACCCTACCATCGAGATATTACTCGAGGCTTCGGCTCCTTTACTACCTTGTGCTGCTGCCGAGCCTGCCACTTTTCGCTGCTTCCGCAAGGCAAATTTCACGGACATGAATACTCATTTATCCTCAATCGACTGGACCTTTTTGAAATATTCTCTTCCGCACTCTAACGTCATTTGTATGCTCACTATTAGCGAAGACGATGTTCTTTGGAACTTAAAATCTCTCTTCTGGTCCCGATCTTTTCCCTAGTTGTGTATTGAGATATTATGCTAATACGTTATGTAGTCCTTTGTCAAAGCTCTTTCAGTTATCTCTTAACATGTCGTTTTTTCCCGATAGTTCCGTTCTGAATTTTGGGAGGTTTGAGCAAGAAACGTAAGCGAAATTCACGTGTAGAACAGTCAGTGATGGCGTTTGGCCTTGACATTTAGTAATTTTATATTCCAATAACATATTTCCAAACCATGTTTTGAATTTCCAAACAAATTTTGAAGATTTGGGAAAGATATAGCCACAAATTTATAAATAATGCAAGTTTATATTGAAAACTTTCTCGTGTACATACGAATGGTGATCTTATGGATGTGCTACTGATATCATATGATATATTTCTTTAACATTTTTTAACACGACTGTAAATTAGGCACTCAGAGCTTTCAGAAAATGTGCCCATTTATGTCTTAAGATCAATACGGTGACAATTGCTCTGAACCAAACTCGAATCAAATAAGCTTATCTGGCAAAAAAGCGGTAAAATTTTTTTATAAAATGATATTATTACATATTTTTTATTTTAAAAAAAAATGCTAAAAATTTAAACGTCAGTTTTTTTTCTTACTCTGTCAATCATTTTCAATATAAGCCATAGTTTTTAATGGTTTGACCTATAGCCTTAAAGTTATAGCTAAAAACATGAGCCCATATCCAAAATTACAAATTTCACACAAAATTGGAAAAAAAAATTTCTCCAAATTAAAAAACCGAATACTTTTTTTTATGTTATAAATTACAACAAAAAATATGAAATTGTTTAAAATTCTCGAGAAATGTTGTAAATATATATATTTTTTTTTATGCTTTAAAACGCACTTTTTTTAAGATTTTGGCGGCCACGAAAGTGTCACGCCCATTCTTTTATATCTTTCCAATTCTTTGGGCTTTGTAGAATGTTAATTTCAAATTTCAAGGTTATATCTCACAAAATATGAAAATTATTGAATTAAGGCGCACTAGACTGGCAAGTTTGGTCAAATTGCTTACTCGCTGGACAAATAATCGAAGAGTAAGTTTACCCCAAAATCCAAGAATTGTGTATTCGTTGGATTCTGCAGCGATGCCAAAGCTCATGGGCTGTATGATGTGGAAACCCGAACATTAATTAAGAGTAGAGATGTGGTTTTCACAAATCTATTTGGGAACGATTATCAAAACGAAGAGTTTCTAGAATCCATAATTAATATCGACATTGAACGGGCAGCAGTCGATCGACCAGAAAATGACTACCCAGATAATATCGAAAGCATTGAACCAGACGAGCCTGAGGACCCTGAGCCAGTTTATACACAGCCAGAACCAGAAGTATTGACGAAACGTAGTCGTGGAAGGCCAAAATTAATTTACAATCAAATAATTGCAGACCACAGCAACATCAACAATCCACTCGATTTCGACCAAGAAGATATACTCTACGAAGCCTCCTCACTCGCAATGAACCCAAAGGAACTAACTGTAAGCGAAGCCCTAAAAGGTACAAATGCTATCGAATGGAAAGTGGCATTGATAAACGAGTTCAAGTCATTGAAGCAGAATAACACTTTGGAAATAATTGATCGTCAGAGAAATCGCACGAAATATTTACCTGACGGAAAGATAAGCTGCCGAAAAGCTCTGCTGGTCGCAAAAGGATTTACCCAACGCAAAGGCATCGATTACAACGAAACCTTTTCTCCAGTGTCCCAAATGAGCTCAATGAGAATTTTAATAGCTTTGCCTACGGAACATGAATTGGATGTTCATCGAATTTATTTAAACAGCGCCTATTTGAATGGAGACATTGAGGAAGAGCTTTACATCAGTGTCCCACCTGAGTTCCAGGAAATTTTTACAGCCAAAGGGAAGAAGATATATGGACCAGAGAAGGTTGTGACGCGTGCCGCGCACATAGAGGCAAATGTAAATAAAGAAATAAATAAATGAAAATAATAAAGAAATACTTATTTACAAATGTAAATAAAGAAATAAATAAATGAAAATAATAAAGAAGAAGACAAGAACTTGAATTCAAATGCGCGCGCGCGCCAAGAAAGGGGCACACTAGGTAGCGAAGAGGAAGAAGACGACGAACGCAACGGGCACACTAAGCAGCGAAGAGGAGGAAGACGACGATATATAATGCAGGCCGTTGGCCCTTGGAAAATCACTTAGCAGCCGACAGCGGTCGGAAGTGGTAAGCCTCTAGCAGCACCTTCCAGTGGTCAGCAGCCAAAGTCACTTTTTTAGGCAAACCGAATCTCTAGGTTTCGCTCGTTGAAGACTTTCGAGTCCACCGCGTTTCTCTCGGAAGACTTTATAGTCCGCCGCGTCTCTCTCTGAAGACTTTCGAGTCCGCCGCGTCACTCTCTGAAGACTTTCGAGTCCGCCCGAAGACTTTCGAGTCCGCCGCGGGTCTCTGTGAAGACTTTCGAGTCCACCTCTCTCGCTCTCTAAAGACTTTCGAGTCCGCCTCTGACGACTTTCGAGTCCGTCTCTACCTTTTTCTTTTCCTCTCTGAAGACTTTCGAGTCCGCCACTACAGGCTTTCGGGGCCCGCCTTCGCTGAAGACTTCCGACCAGACGATCCCACGAAGCGGCGTTCCCGAGCTCCGGTATTGCGAATCTGAACTCTGTCGCAGAATCCCTGAATAAACGATCCAAACCTACTTAAGTCAACTGAATTCTCTTCACTGTTCTCATTGGGGGACGGGCAACTTCTCTTACAGCTACCACTCGGACTAACTTTACTAGGCGACTTTGGCCGTCCCCGAGCTACCTCGTAATCTGCGGCGGAGACCGTCAGAAAAAGTGGTAGAAAGAGAGCATGTCCAGCTGGGTATACATGGCGAAAAAATCCGATTTGGCCGAGTACGCGAAGGAATACGAGTTGGACCCATCGGGCAAGTTGGAAGACTTAAGGAAAGAACTGGCAAAATTCTATAAAAAAAGAGAACACACAGAAAGCATAAAACCGAGATTGGCAACCTTATCGGAGAGGAACAGAAGGGAAAAAAGTTCGGCGAGAGCACCGGTGATCATCGTGACGGAAACAGAAGCTAGCGCGATGGAGAGCCCAAGGGAGGAGAAGCAAGGGAGGAAAGTGGAGACAGAAATCATTGACCGGGTGCGAGGATGGGGGATCAGGTACCAAGGAACAACAAACGAACTGGAGTTCTTGGAAAAAATGAAACAATGGGCTAAAGGATACGGGATGAGAATGGACCAGTTGATCCAAACCATGACATTCATCCTCGAGGGACTCGCAGCTGATTCGTGGAACATGACTCTAACAGAAATCAAGAGCAGGGGGCAGTTGAGGGAGGAACTGTTAGAGTACTTCCTACCACCGAGATACGAAGAACAAGTGAAACAACAAATCTCCCAAATGCGGCAACGAGAGAACCAGTAAGAGAGTATGCCACAGGATTACGGAAGTTGATTCGTTTCACGAAGCTATCCGACTGTGAGAAATTGGACCGGGTGTATAAAAATTGCAGGAGCAAAATAAAATTGTACACAATGAGGAACGGCTTCAGAACGTTAACAGAGTTCCTGAAGCTGGCAGAGGAAGTGGAGGAAATTGAAGCCACGTAGAGCGCGATACGACCTGTGCAGCAGCAGATAAGGCAAGAGATGTGTTTCAGATGCGGAGGCACGGGTCACGCAGCACGCAATTGTGGGAATCCACCAAGACTATTCTGTTGGGTCAGTGGGAAAAACGGAATAAAGACAACAGAATGCTGTAGGGCGCCGGCGGGAAACGCGTAACGCCTGAGCAATTGAAACTGGCAGCTCAGGCCACACAGCGAACGCCAGACCCGAGAGACGATTTAACGTGCGACGGATTCCAGATTGTGGCAAGGATCAGATTTGGAGAGAGAACGGTAAAGGGAGTAATAGATACGGGAGCATCACGGAGCGCGATCAGCAAGAACTCCTACCAGGACCTCCGAGAGCACAGAAGATGGAGCGGAATTCGGGCGGAAATAACACTCGCCAACGGGATGAAGCATCAGGCGATAGGAGAGTTTCACGCCGATATCAGGTTCGGAGGGGCCGCGATCGAAATAACGTTCATGATTATGTCGAAGGTGGCATTCTATTAGGGATGGATTTCCTGGCGAGGGCACGAAGCGTATTACGGTGCGGGAGTTGGAGATAAGGGAGGCGGGAAGTGGCAACGACGAGGCAATGGAGCCAACGCAGACCCAGGAGCAGGAAGATACACTGGAGGACAGGATAGAGAACTTTCTTCGGGAGAATAGGCAAGTATTCAAAAAGATGCAGGGGGAAAGCAACGCCGCGACTCACAAAATATACCTGAAAGACGATAAACCGATCAAGTAGAGGTACTACCCAAGGAACCCAAAGCAGCAGGCAATTATCGACGAACTGGTAGACGAGTTACTATCGCTGGGGCTCATAGAGCGGTCAAGAATCCCATATAGGTACATAAGTACTATGGACCTCAAGTCGGGGTACTGGCAGATCCCAGTGGTTCAGGATAGTAAGCAGTACGGCATTCACGGTACCAGGGCTTGGATTGTTCCAGTGGAAGGTGATGCCATTCGGGCTGACCACGGCACCGGCGACTGGACACAGCGAGCACTGGACACTATCATCGGACCAGAAATGGAGCCCCATGCCTTTGCCTATTTGGACGACATTATTTTAATAGGGCGTACGAAGGAGGAACACCTGCAGCATTTACGGGAGGTATTCCGAAGGTTGCAAAGGGCGAATCTAAGAATAAACCCGGATAAGTGCCACTTCTTCCAGGAGGAGCTAAAGAACTTGGGACATGTGGACTTCACGAGGCGTTTCAAGTCGCAAACGAATGCAAGCGACTTTGGATTAGGTGCAGTACTGACGCAGGAAGCAGAGGACGGGGAGCATGTGATCTCATTTGCAAGCCGGAGGTTGAGCAAAACGGAACAGAAGTACAGCGCGACGAAGTAGTGCCTCGAGTGCCCCTATCGAAATTGCCGCTAGCGGAAGTCATGGGATTGAGACACCAGGACGACTGGATAAGGCAAAAGATGGAGGAGCTACGAGGAGAGCCATAGAACGAGGAGTACCAGGTGTCGGGGGGTCGGCTGTACAAACGAACAACAACGGTGGAAGCTGTGTGTCACAGCGGGCAAGATTCCAAAGACTCTGATAGAAAACCACAGCGTAGCAGAAGCGGGACACCTTGGGATATTCAAAACAATAAGAAGGATAAGGACAAGGTATTTTTGGCCAGGACTAACGAGGAACGCAAAAAAGTTCGTAAGATCATGCGACAGTTGCCAAAAATATAAGGTCTCGCAACAAAAAGCCAGCGGGAAAATGATGACGCAAGTTTCAGAATCACCGTGGGAACAGTATGCGTCGACTTTGTGGGACCACTACCACGTACAACACATAGAAACACAGTATTGCTTGTAATGGTCGACAAATGTCCCAGGTAGGTGAAGTTGGCAGCCATCCGGCAAGCTACAGCGGAATCATTCCTGATGGTGTTTCGGGAGCGGATAATCGCAAGATTCGGAGTCCCGAAGGTCCTGATATCTGACAATGGAGTCCAGTTCACGGGAAGAAAGACGAAACAGGCGATGGAGACGGGTGGGGCGTAAAACAACAATTTACGGCTCCATATACGCCACAAGAAAACCCGACAGAACGAACAGTCAAAACAAAGATTGCACAGATGACAGGAGAAGACCAAACGAAATGGGACGAGCGACTGCCGGAACTAATGTTGGCGTTCAATAGTAGCACCTCGGAGACAACAAAATACAGCCCCGCACAATTAGTACCGGGAAGAGAACTACGGCTCCCAGGAGGGCTCCGGGAACCAAGAAAAATCGTTCGAGGACCGATGGAGGCGGATGGAGGAACAACGGAAGAACGCGATCGGGAATATCGGCGCAGCTGAACAGCAGAAAGAGCGCTACGATTTAAGGAAGAGAGAGTGAAAGCCGAAGGTGGGCGAGTGCGTACTATGTAAAACACACCACCTGTCGAGTGCGATAAGAAAATTCATCGCCAAGTTGGCGCCAAATCTTAGCGCCCCAATGGAAACGATCACCCCGATAAGAAACTCTTCGGGATGCTGGGCTCGCAGCGACGAAGACCGAGCTGAAACATTCGCTAAACGTCATCGAAGTGTCTTCCAGCCAAACCCTACCTCAAATTCATTCCCCTGCCAATAATTCAGCCAAAGGCTACCCCCCCAGCCAACCGCACCATCATTCCAGCCGAACGACAAAGAAAAAGTCTTAAGAGGGCTAAAACCAAAAAAGGCTCCTGGTGGTGACCTACTGACACCAAAGATGCTGATCGAACTTCCAAAATGCGCTATAGAGGTTGTCTGCAAACTATTTAATGGGATTATAAATCTTGGCTATTTCCCAAAAAAAGTGGAAGAAATCCATCATTAAAATGAAACCGAAGCCTAGAAAAGACCACACAATTCCGTCATCGTACAGACCAATAAGCCTCCTATCTGTTTGTCGAAATTGTTTGAAAAATGCTTGTTAACTCGCATAATACCACATCTGGAAGCTTGCAATATCGTACCGCCACACCAATTTGGTTTCCGCAGAAACCACGGAACCATCGAGCAAGTGAACAGATTAACATCCGAAATACGCTCAGCCTTCGAACAGCGAGAATACTGTAGCGCTATTTTTCTCGACGTACCTCAAGCTTTCGACCGAGTTTGGCTTAATGGGCTCATGCATAAAATTAAAACGTATTTGCCAACATACACCCACAAGCTACTGGAATCATACCTCTACAATAAGGCATTCTCCGTGAGATGCAACGCAGCTACTTCAGGTGACTACATCATCGAAGCTGGAGTTCCACAAGGAAGCGCACTCGACCCGGGTCTATATGTTTTGTATACGGATATTCCTACGAACGCACAACTAACATCGTCAACGTTCGCCGACGATACTGCTATCCTTAGTCGCTCCAGATGCCCAACGCAATAGAGCTGGAAAACAATCGGTGGCACTATCGATACCACAGATGTTTTTGAAATTTTCTTAACATCGATGGTTCGTTGGCCACTATCGATTGTTTTTTATTAAATCTGTTAATTGAGGACAACGTGCAAGTAAAATGGGTTTTGTGTCGCATTATTATAATTATATTAAATATTTAATCGCATGTAGTGAAAATTTAAATACCTTGGAAGCAAGCGGAGGTGTTGGTTGTAGGCGTGGTGCTACAAAATGGATAAGTGTGTGAAAAGTAAATATTGTTTCTAAATGACGCTTTGCATACAGTGAAAATGTATACATACATGCGTATGTGTTGGTACGCAAAACCATTGAAAAGCCCGGAATTTATGCATATACTCATTGGATGCTGTTTTTATTTTCATTATTTTAGTAACATCAATATTAACTGGCGACATCGCGAGCGTTAAGCAAAGCTGGACAGATTCTGTCCGACAGGAGATGCGCACTAAAACTACTAAACAAGAATAGTGATCTCAAATAAAAACCTTGTTAATTGTTATTTTTGTGTTTTAACTGAAAACATCGATGAAACATCGAACCAACTGGCTAATCATCTAATAGTAGTGAAAAGATGGCTGTCCGACTGGCGCATTAAAATAAACGAACAAAAGTGTAAACATGTAACGTTTACTCTCAATAGACAATCTATCTCTTCGTAGCGGACGGTCGTGTTTTTGTTTGGCGCCCCGACTTTTGTTAATTTAACTTCAAACCACCTGGATTTTATCCAAATTGCATGCACTTTTCTATGTAATTACTTTGTATTAATAATCACTTTTTAGTTTGTGCTAAGACGGTTATCTTTTTCCTATTTCTTCTGTATCCCGTTTTATTTTTCTCTCCCCCGCTTGAGTTGTCGGAAAAAGGACCTGCGTTTTTGTTGTGAGGCCTGTCGACCGGTTGAGAAGGAGATGAGTGGATTTTTTGAGATCATGGCCACTTTTCGCAAGGCAAATGACCTGTTCTCCGTGCTTGACGCTCAATTTATTAGTATGAAGCTATTAAATGAGTCGCCGAAAAGCAAAAAATCTGCTGCTGGTCGGCCGCAACCATGTGAGACCCAGCACCCGATTTCCTGCCACTCTCCTGCGCCTCAGCTCCTGGTAGAGCTGTAAAAACATCGATATTTGAATACATCGATACTTTCGATATTGATATTTCAAAGCATCGATGTATCGCGATATATCGTATTTTTTAGGTAATAAACAAAAAGACAGCATAACAGTTATGTTTTTTTATTATTTTTATTATATTTCAAGAATATACATGGGAGATCAAGCTTACATTATCACATATTATGATTATTGTTGATAAAAAGGAGTTTATCAAATATGTTTGGCTTACACATGGCACACATGCACACATTTGCTATAGTATAGCTACACGTTTTGAAATGTGTTTATTTTTCTTACCTATCAGATATCTGTCCATTTCGCACTTCGGACCACCAACACCACCAGTTAGAATTTGTCAACAGCTTTAAAAACAGATCAATTTAATACAAATTTGTACAAAACCATTTTTACTTACTTCTTATTCGGCTTTCTCGTACTTAGTGATGGTTGAGCACGGTATATCGATACTCCAAAATATAAATCGATACTAACGCAAAAAATAGAAACATCGATACATCGATACTAGTATCGATTCTTTTACAGATCTAGCTCCTGGTCCCCGCTCCTATGGTTCTGAGATCAGGAACGAGGAAAGATTCGGTAACCGAATCAGACGCTGGGGTATCGGCAGCCGCTCAGCCAGCAATTTCCGAGTCGTCTGCTGTGTCCGCTGCGGAGCCCAAATCTTTGGCTCCGCAAATCTCCGTAGAAAAAGCTACCCAGGGTTCAACAATGCCCGAAATACCGGCCGTGGTTGGTAACAATTCGTTACGTAAGCCCCTTACAGCAGTCCCACCTTCGAAAACAATATTTGTTTCGAGGCTTGCCCCTGATCTCGCATCGGAAGATGTTCTAGCCTATATACAAGGCAAAACCCAAGCCGGTAATATCAAGGTGGAAAAATTCAAATTTTCGTATGCCAGAGACATTTCGTCATTCAAGATAAATGTCTCATTCCAGCGGCACAATTTGCTTGGGTGACTTCTGGCCCGAGTACGTAATAGTTAAGGAGTACGAGGCTCGAAAGAAGAGAACACGGTCTACGGGAGTACAACTGCCCAGGTCGTCACAATCCTCAGTATCCGATGTACCTTCTGTCCCAAAAAACTAATGTCTTCCTTACAACTATCCTATCAGAATACTAAGGGTTTACGCAGTAAGCTCTCTAAATTGCATTCGGATAGCCTTTCCTTTGCATCCAAGGTGATTGTATTTACTGAAACCTGGCTGAAGCCGGAGATCCTCTGCTCCGAAATTCTTCCGAGTAAGTACACAATTTACAGATTAGACCGTCTTCTCCAGCGTGGGGCGGAGTTTTAATTGCCGTTGACTCATGCCTCATCTCGGAATGGGTACTATCTAATGACTTTTTGGACATCGAATTTATCTGCGTAAAGCCATATCTTACGGGTAGTTGCATTTTTGTAACCTGCTCTTACATTCATCCATCTTCGGAAGAGCCAACTTATTGGAAACACCTTTCGGCAATTCAGGCAGTTTCCAATAGGTTTTCTGATAGGGACCAATTAGTGACTTTGGGTGACTTCAACATACCTGGAGCTCACTGGTCTTCTGATGGAGGCTCAAATGTCCTTCATACAGAGGCGCAGCATGACCTCATAAATGGCTTGCTTGATTTATCTTTATCTCAACCATGTCTTTAATTCTTTAAACCGCTTACTGGATCTAGGCTTCGTCTTCGATCCTGCAGGCGTAAACCTAATTAGAGTTCCTCCAGTGACGCAACCTGAAAATCCTTATCATCCTACTTTCGATGTGACTATCGGCACTGGGACAGTTTAGCAACAACATCTGATAGTAGTTTAAACAGAGTCCGCTGTTTCCGTAAGGCTAACTATCAGAGGCTAAACACTTTAATAGCAGAATTTGATTGGTCTAATCTTTACATGAGTTCTGACATGGCAACAGCCGTTGATATCTTTTATAGTGCCATGAACTCATTCTTCTCCTTATGTGTTCCTGAAGCCTATCCGTCGGTCTCTAATAAACCATTTTGGTTCACCAAAGAGCTGACACGTTTAAAAACCGTAAAATCTAGGCTTTATAATAAATATAAGCTCACTGGTTCAAGTGTAGTAGAATTGATTCGCCGGCAACTTGTCCCAAATGAGTAGTCAAGATTTAGTTGCAGTGTTTAGTTCTTTATTGTTTCAATTCATCAGTTCTTTAGAGCAACCATTGTTGTCGCTCCAAAGTCATAATTGATAATCATCTTATCTAAATGTATTTAAAACTAAAGAAGGCTATGTCGTGTAGCTGCGCTGCCAACAGCGGCAGCGAAGAGACGTGTATATATAATATTCTTAAATACATAGCTATGCTCGCTGAGGCTGAGGGCGGATGTATATGCACATGCATACGTAAGGTCCGCTCGTGGTGCATTTATGCTGACACCTGCACTTTCTGCGTGCGGTGCAAATGCGCAACGAGGGATTCATATTTCGGTTGAGGTTTATGGCCTGGCATTGGGTTGTATAACCCTTCAATGCATTTAAGTATGTTTAGATACAATTTGTTGCGTATGTCAGATATATCTATATGTGCATATTACACAAGATCGGCTTTCTCATCTTACCTTAGTGCTCGATCTAGCTTTACCGTGCTTAACGCTCAGTGTTACAAAAATTATTTGACTCGTTGCAAGGTCCAGTTCACGCAAGACCCTAAACAGTTTTATAACTTTGTTAACTTTAAACGTAAACCCACGTTGTACCCTCTCTGTCATTTAACAATACCACTGTAAATTCTGATCAAGAAATAGCCAATCTCTCCGCTGAGGCGCTCCGAGGCGCTGTTTAACCCCCTTCTTAAATTGCTTACCTTATCTTTAGAATCCTCAGAATTTCCCCTTATTTGGAGGGAATCATTTGTTATTCCCCTCCATAAAAAAGGTAGCAAATCGGATGCCAGCAACTATAGGGGTATCTCTAAGTTATCGGCAATCCCCAAACTTTTCGAGAATGTAATCACTCCTCACTTGCAACGTCTTCGCAGATCCGTCATTTCTCCATGTCAGCATGGTTTTATGAGGCGAAGATCACCCACGACCAATCTTCTGGAACTTACCCCTTTCGTTATTAGTGGCTTCCAACAAAACTCTCAAACCGACATTATTTACACGGACTTTAGTAAAGCATTCGACTCGGTTAATCATTCTCTTCTGGTTAGGAAACTTGATTCAATGGGGTTTCCTAGTGATCTTCTTAAGTGGATTTCGAGTTATCTAAGTGACAGGACGCAAAAGGTTCTGTTCAGAAACGTTCTATCCAATAGCCTCAGTGTCACTTCTAGCGTCCCACAGGGTAGCCACCTTGGACCCCTGTTATCGACATTGTTTATCAACGATTTGCCGCTGGTTCTAACTAAATCCAGAGTACTCATGTATGCGGATGACGTTAAACTTTGCTTGCAGTATAGGGACAGTTCATGCCGCTCAGACCTACAATCGGATCTTGACAACTTCCAAGCATGGTGTCATGCTAACGATTTACATCTCAACAACTCTAAATGCAAACTGATGGAAAGAATTACTATTGTCGATGATCTGGTTGTCCGCCTAGATCCTAAACTTTCGTTTTCAGAACATATTTCCTTTATGGTTAACAAAGCCAGAGGCATGATTGGATTCATTAAAAGGTTTTTTTTTTTTTGACATTGCTTTTATTTCTTGAATCTTCTCTTTGCGAGACTAACAAGAGGTGTATCAAATCTTATATTTATACCCTTGCAGGGTATATTAGTTTCAGTCAAAAGTTTGCAACGCAGTGAAGGAGGCATCTCCAACCCTATAAAGTATATATTTTCTTGATCAGGATCAACAGCCGAGTCGATCTAGCCATGTCCGTCTGTCCATCTGTCCGTCTGTCCGTTTCTACGCAAACTAGTCCCTCAGTTTTAAAGCTATCTGAATGAAACTTTGCAGTTAGGCTTCTATATACTCTCACTCGTACATATGTCGGAACGGGCCGGATCGGACGACTATATCATATAGCTGCCATATGAACAATCGGAAAAATCTACGAAAAAAAATTATACCTTTGTCAGTTTTCAACCAATTTTCACCAAATTTGAAATTTGCCCATTTAGTATTATTTTCGAATTTCGGTTTTAATTTCATGAAAATCGGCTGACTATATCCTATAGCTTCCATAGGAACAATCAGGAAAATAAACGAAAAAACCATAACTTTGTCAGTTTTCAACATATTTTCACCAAATTTGATATTTAGCCATATTTTATTATTCCTGAATTTTGATTTTAATTTCATGAAAATCGGCTTACTATATCCTATAGCTTCCATAGGAACAATCAGGAAAATAAAAGAAAAATTCATAACTTTGCAGTTTTCAACTTTTTTTCACCAAATTTGATAGTTACCCATATTTTAGTATTCCTGAATTTTGATTTTAATTTCATGAAAATCGGCTGACTATATCCTATAGCTTCCATAGGAACAATCAGGAAAATAAAAGAAAAATGCATAACTTTGTCAGACTTTAACATATTTTCACCAAATTCGATATTTAGCCATATTTTAGTATTTCTGAATTTTGATTTTAATTTCATGAAAATCGGTTGACTATATCCTATTGCTTCCATAGGAACAATCAGGAAAATAAATAAAACCATAGCTTAGCCGTGTTTCAAACCATTGCCATCAAATTTGAGATTTGGCAACAAATTATTATTTCAGAATTTCGTTTTTAATTTTTTGTTTAAACTCTGCAAGGGTATACAAACTTCGGTGAGCCGAAATTAGCTTCCTTTCTTGTTTTAACTTAACTAAAAGTCGATACGTAGCTAGACGGCCCTAAAAATCGATTGCTGGGTTGGGAGCTCGATGCGTCGCAGGCGGGATCTGCTAGAAATCCGAGTCAATCCCCGAGCGCGGATATTTGGGTGCGAAGACAGTTTTTCTTTGTAGGACTCTTTTTGCTTCTGGATTTCGTCTTTCACTGCGAGGATGCCCAAATCCCGGTGGATGTTTTCGTTGCGAACATACCAAGGTGCCCCAGTGATTGGTTTCAAGATTTTTGATTGTGCGCGCTGTATCATGTCTATGTTGCTGCTGCTCGCGTTCCCCCACAGCTGAGAGCCATACGTCCAGAATGGCTTTAGGACTGAATTGTAGAGTAGTAACTTGTAGTCCAGGCACAGTGGCGATCGTGAGTTTATGATCCAGAGGAGGCTGCTGGCTTTCAATTTAAGGTGCGTCTTCTTGCATTCGATTTGCGCCAGGTTAGTCGTCTGTCAAGGTGGACGCCAAGGTATGTTACTTAGTTAGCTTGGGGGATCTGCATACCGTTAAGTGAAATCGGAGGGCATGTTTGTCTATTGAGAGTAAACGTTACATGTTTAAACTTTTGTTCGTTTATTTTAATGCGCCAGTCGGACAGCCATCTTTCCACGACTATTAGATGATTAACCAGTTGGTTTGTTGCTTGCGTTGGGCATCTGGAGCGACTAAGGATAGCGGTATCGTCGGCGAACGTTGACGTTGTTAGTTGTGTGTTCGTAGGAATATCCGCAGTATACAAAACATATAGACACGGGCCGAGTGCGCTTCCTTGTGGAATGCCAGCTTCGATGATGTAGTCGCCCGGAGTAGCTGCGTTGCATCTCACGGAGAATGCCCTATTGTAGAGGTATGATTCCAGTAGCTTGTGGGTGTATGTTGGCAAATACGTTTTAATTTAATGCATGAGCCCATTAAGCCAAACTCGGTCGAAAGCTTGAGGTACGTTGAGAAATATGGCGCTACAGTATTCTCGCTGTTCGAAGGCTGAGCGTATTTCGGATGTTAATCTGTTCACTTGCTCGATGGTTCCGTGGTTTCTGCGGAAACCAAATTTATGTGGCGGTACGATATTGCAAGCTTCCAGATGTGGTATTATGCGAGTTAACAAGCATTTTTCAAACAATTTCGACAAACAGATAGGAGGCTTATTGGTCTGTACGATGACGGACTTGTGTGTGGTCTTTTCTAGGCTTCGGTATCATTATAATGAGGATGTCTTCCACTTTTTTGGGAAATAGCTGAGATTTATGATCCAATTAAATAGTTTGCAGACAACCTCTATAGCGCATTTTGGAAGTTCGATCAGCATCTTTGGTGTCAGTAGGTCACCACCAGGAGCCTTTTTTGGCTTTAGCCCACTTATGACCTTTTCGATTTCGTTCGGCCGGAATGAAGGTGCGGTTGGCTGGGGGGTAGCCTCTGGCAGAACTGTTGGCAGGAGGAATGAATTTGAGGCAGGGTTTGGCTGGAAGACACTTCGGAGACTTGTGGCGTATGTTGCAGCTCGGTCGTCGTCGCTGCGAGCCCAGCATCCCGAAGAGTTTCTTATCGGGGTGATCGTTTCCATTGGGGCGCTAAGATTTGGGTGGGCCCTCCACAGGGGATACTTTGTGCTTGTTGGCGAAAGATTCTGGATGCACCTCAGCTGTGCATTTTCTTCCTGTTGGTGAAGAGCCTGGTCGAGTATACGGGTTGGCTTCCTTAAGGCGTTGTTTTGAAGCTGGTGATCTGCTGTTTTGCCATTCCCGACGCGTGCGCCTCTTTCCTCGCACGAGCTATTCGATTTGCTGCTTGGATTTGTAGTTTTTTTTTCGGTCTACTTCCTTCCCTTGAGGAGTAGAGATTGTAGCTGCCGCAACGAGTACCTCTTCCAGGGCGCTCGTAGTGTAGTCAATGTCCGATTCCATGTTAAGCTCCGGGGCGAGTCCTATGTGGGCACTCACGTACTTTTTGTATTTAAGCCAGTTAGTTTTTGGCGACGTCAGGCTGGAGGGGTATTTGGTTATTTCTGGGCTTTGAAGAAGCGTTAAAAGCTCAGGCGAGTGGTCTGATGATAAGTCCGAGACTGCTTTGGCACTTATTAGATTGCGAGATATGTTTTTTGTCACCGCAAAATCAATAGGGTCTGGGAGCTTGCGTGGGTCGGTTGGCCAGTATGTGGGACTTGCAGGGGAAACATAGTCCACATTTATAATTGCATTGTACAATAGCCTTCCTTTGGGAGTCACTAGGCGTGATCCCCAGTGCTTATGTTTGGCAGTGTAGTCTCCTGCGGCTATAAAACGATCCCCAAGTGAATTGTAGAAGTCCATAAATTGTCCTTCCGAGACTGAGAAACGAGGAGGACAGTAAACGGCAGCGATTGAAAGGCTTCCGTTTCTTGACTGAATTTGTATCGATGTGGCCTGGAAAAAGTTTTTTGCAAACCTTTTGTGAAAATTGTGTTTAATGCGTTCTCTGATTAGGACTCCAGTTCCGCCGTGGGCTTTTCCATCTGGATGATCAGTGCGGTAGATTGTATAGCCTCTTATTTGAAAGTTGTATTTGCTTGTAAGATGCGTTTCGACCAGTAGCATAACGTCAATATGGTTTTCTGCCAAGAATTGTGACAATTCTAGTTTATGCCGTGAGACACCATTGGCGTTCCCTGTTGAGATTCGTAGAGTCTGCATGACTTTTTGGACATCGAATTTATCTGCGTAAAGCTGTCTCTTACAGGTAGTTGCATTTTTGTAACCTGCTCTTACGTTCCTCCATCTTCGGAAGAGCCAACTTATTGGAAACACCTTTAGGCAATTCAGGCAGTTTCCAATAGGTTTTCTGATAGGGACCAATTAGTGACTTTGGGTGACTTCAACATACCTGGAGCTCTCTGGTCTTCTGATGGTGGGTCAAATGTCCTTCATACAGAGGCGCAGCATGACCTCTTAAATGGCTTGCTTGATTTATCATTATATCAAGTCAACCATGTCTTTAATTCTTTAAACCGCTTACTGGATCTATTCTTTGTCTCCGATCCTGCAGGCGTAAACCTAATTAGAGTTCCTCCAATGACGCAACCTGCAGATCCTTATCATCCTACTTTCGAGCAACAACATCTGGTAGTAGTTTAAACAGAGTCCGCTGTTTCCGTAAGGCTAACTACACAGGTCCACAAAAAATGACCTTACAAAAGTACGGTGAATAAAACCTTCAGATTGTGAAAGATCTCGGTCTGTATATTGCTAGTTCAAAAATCAAAAAAATTTCTCACGTACCAATTTTGAGGAAATCGCCCTCAAAGTACCAAAAATGACCTATTTTGGCACTTTTCAAACGCTAATAACACAAAAACCGCGCGTGTACCAAAGTTGAATTTGGACTTAAATGAAAGGCCAATCTTTCCCCTTTCAGATTTCAGATGGGTCCTGATTTTAGGACGTCAGGTTCAGGAGCTATATCGCTTTTTCTGAACTGCTGTTTGAGCCCTTTTTTTGAAACTTTGTAGCCTTGGAATTCCAATAAGATGCTTAGTGTCTCGGCTATAGGTTTGGAACTTTGATGTAACGTAATACATTACGTACATCACGATGAAATATCGTTTCATTGATAAGTTTGCATTAATCTTTTGTCGAGTTTTAGGAAACTGAGTTGGCAAACTTTGTCCATCAATATCGTTAATTACAGTTACTTTTTAAAATGGCGAAGAATTGTGTTAACGATCCGGATTCTTTTTGTTATGTGTGCGGAAGGATCACTTTCAAGAATCAGAGGCGAAAGTTTACAACATATGTAAAGAATAATTATAAAGAATATTTCGGTGTACCAGTAAGGCATCAAAATAAGTCCTGGGCTCCTCACACTATCTGTTCTACATGCTGCACATACTTGGCACACCCAAAGAAGATACATTCAAGTTTACATCGAATGGTATGGATTGAGCCAAGCAGCCATTCTGAATGCTATTTTTGCCTTACAAAATCCATTAAATTCAAAAATTCGGTTACTTATCCTGTTTCGGCCTCTTCGTATAAAGTAACGGCCAAAACTAATGGAAATATAAATACACAAAACAACAATATTGAACCCATTAATGATGACGACAAACAATATGATGATTCTGATGATGAAATTTCGATTAAACCACATTTTATTCAACAAAGCGAACTAAATGACTTGGTACGAGATTTAAAACTCTCCAAACTGCAAGCAGAGCTCCTGGCTTCTCGCCTAAATGAGTGGAATTTGTTAGACACTAAAACAAGGATATGTACGTATATATTGCTCAGACGTGAATGCTGTTATGACGAAGCTTAATCACGTATACAATCCATCAGACTGGCGATTGTTTATAGATGCCTCGAAAACAAGCTTAAAAGCAGTACTTCTACACAACGGAAATCAATTCTCTTCTGTACCAATTGCATATTAAACGGAAATGAAAGAAGATTACCACTTTGTCCATCAGTCGGGACATCGTACTCGTGGCTTTAAACAGCCCAAACGGCATAAAGGTAAATTGGTAAAGTTGCCTACCAGGCACTGTAAACGCAGTTTTATCGCGAGACTGAATGGCTAACGGCACCTGCCAGTACGCATCTTTTAAATCGATGCTGGTAATGTATTCCGCTCTCGCCAACCGACTTAATATTCCACTAATTTGCGGAGGAGGGTAAGCGTCCTTTTCAGTGTGTCCATTTACTTTACGACAATCTAGGCAAATCCTAACCTTTCCAGGCTTAGTTACGAGAACTATGGGAGATGACCACGCACTCTCCAATTCTTCGATGACTCCTAACTGCAACATCCCATCAATCTCTGTGTACATTACTTTCTCCACCGCAGGAGAGACTGGGAAATGCCGCTGTTTGATTCGTTTGACCTTTCCCACATTGATTGAATGCGAAAACAGGTGGGTTTTCCTCAGGCCTTCTTCCTTAAATGACGGGAAGCAGCTGACTACCCTGGTCAACCTAGCCTTTTCTTCCACAGACAAGTCATGTTGATCTACGTCTTCAACGGTGCTGTTTCGGCTTAGTTCTGGGATCTGCAACAACGCTACTTGCAATTTACTAGGCAGTAAACCGAACAACTTCCAAAAGTCTATACCATCGCCCGTTGCAACCCTAATTTACATCAGTTTACAGGTTTTATCCGCTTCCAAGACCTCATTGGCCAACTCCTCTCCAACACAACTTATTGTGGCTCCGGAGTCTAATAACCCATACTCTATTCGACCTAATAACTTAACTGGTAGGAATAGACGAGGATCCTTGTCTAGTACTGAAATAGAACCAATATATTGTAAACCAAACCTACAGTTCTTGACCTTTTGCCAAAACGCTTTAAGTCTCTTGGAATTGCGGGATTTTCGCCTTTCCAATACTGGCTCTAAGCAAGATTATAAGCTGGACATGGCTGATAGTTTTTCTCTCTTCCTGTGTAATAGCGAACACTCGCTATTTCTTTGTACTAGGTGGATGATGATTCTTCTCATCTTAGTCGGTCATTGTAGACTGGTGACGGCATTGGGAGTCTTCAGTTTGTATGGCGACTTCTGAATGCCAAATTTCGAGTTTTTTTGACAGTTCTTACAGTTGGGTTTGTAAACATTTGACGATCCACAACCATAACAGAATACTCGCTTCTCGGATAAACAATCTTGGTATCGATGACTATCGATGACAGACTAGTGACAGGGCATCGATATCTAATTCAACTTCCATCTCAGAATCGTTTTGAGAGCAGACCTCTTCGTATAACTCCGAAACCTCGCCTCTAAACGGAGATTCCTTCGCATAACCATGCGATTGCTTTACATTCTCCAAAAAATTGCTTCATGTCTGCGACAAACCTCCCGCAAGACTTGAATAGTTGAAACTTCGACATTCAATATTTCATGACGTATCTCGGGACGCAAATTCGTCTTGACAATCTTAACAAGCTTACGCGGGTCCAAGACAAATCTAATTGGTCCAGTAAAACGTTCACGCTGTCATAGAAGCTATCAAAGGACTTATTGGGCTTTTGCTTTCTGTTTCGAATGAGCTCTTCAACGTCTACACCATCCCGCTTTTGGCGGAATTGCAATCGCAGGGCTAAGCACATGTTGTCCCAACGCTCCTCCATCACTGACTTGTGATAACGCCAATAAAATTCGTTGACTTTTCCCTCAAACAACACACTGGCGTTCCTGCATATTAGGGCGAAATTTCCTTCTAACGTTTGATGATTTAAAGCTTCCACTCTATAAATGAAATCGTCCATGGACTTCTGTTCAGGATGTGCACTACCTTTTCCGGTCTTACTCCACTTTCGATAGCAGTGCTTCTGCTAATAAATAATAATTACTCTAATGTGTAACCATTCGCTGCGGCTGCGACTTTGTGAGACGATTCTTGCAGGGCACGCTATAGAGTCCGGCCGTGCTCGTCGGCTTGGGGGGTGTTGTTCATGCTTGTATCGGCTCCAGCTCTTGCTGCCCTTTTTATTAATAAATAGTTAGAATTGAGCAAACAAAATCGGTAACTGCGCATAAGTAATTCGATATCCGAAATGGTTGGAGAAGTAGTAAGTAAGTAGTGTGGTCGCGATTTGCCCTTCCATCCTGTGATCACGCCCTTCGAGCTGGGCTCGGGTGTAGAGCTGTAAAAGAATCGATACTAGTATCGATGTATCGATGTTTCTATTTTTTGCGTTAGTATCGATTTATATTTTGGAGTACCGTGCTTAACCATCACTAAGTACGAGAAAGCCGAATAAGAAGTAAGTAAAAATGGTTTTGTACAAATTTGTATTAAATTGATCTGTTTTTAAAGCTGTTGACAAATTCTAACTGGTGGTGTTGGTGGTCCGAAGTGCGAAATGGACAGATATCTGATAGGTAAGAAAAATAAACACATTTCAAAACGTGTAGCTATACTATAGCAAATGTGTGCCATGTGTAAGCCAAACATACTCGATAAACTCCTTTTTATCAACAATAATCATAATATGTGATAATGTAAGCTTGATCTCCCATGTATATTCTTGAAATATAATAAAAATAATAAAAAAACATAACTGTTATGCTGTCTTTTTGTTTATTACATGAACTGTCCCTATACTGCAAGCAAAGTTTAACCAGCGGCAAGTCATTGATAAACAATGTGAATATCAGGGGTCCAAGGTGGCTACCCTGTGTGACACTGAGACTATTGGATAGATATCTGAACAGAACCTTTTGGGTCTTGTCACTTAGATAACTCAAAATCCACTTAAGAAGATCACTAGACATACCCATTGAATCAAGTTTCCTTACTAGAAGAGAATGACTAACCGAGTCGAATGCTTTACTAAAGTCCGTGTAAATAACGTTGGTTTGAGAGTTTTGTTGGAAGCCCCTAATAACGAAAGAGGTTAGTTCCAGAAGATTGGTCGTGGTTGATCTTCGCCTCATAAAACCATGTTGACATGGAGAAATGACGGATCTGCAAAGATGTTTCAAGTGAGGAGTGATTACATTCTCGAAAAGTTTGGGGATTGCCGAAAACTTAGAGATACCCTTATAGTTACTGGCCACCGATTTGCTACCTTTTTTATGAAGAGGAATTACAAATGATTCGCTCCAAATAAGGGGAAATTCTGAGGATTCTAAAGATAAGGTAAACATATTAAGAATGGGGTTACACAGCACCTCGGAGCAATACCTAAGCACAGAGCCTGGTATTCCATCGGTACCTGGCAAATATACTGGCTTAACTCGTTGCAGATCATGAATAAGTGAGCTTTCGTTTAAAATAGGACTGAAAATAAGTACGAACTGGGTATAGCTGGAGAAAATGTATGATATGAAGATGTCGAAGGAGAATATGTGGTTTTAAAAAACTCAGCGAAAAGATTGGCTATTTCTTGATCAGAATTTACAGTGGTATTGTTAAATGACAGAGAGGGAGGGTACAACGTGGGTTTACGTTTAGAGCTAACAAAGTTATAAAACTGCTTGGAGCTAGATCGAGCACTAAGGTAAGATGAGAAAGCCGTTCTTAAACCAGTTAGTTTATATTTATTATAAAGCCTAGATTTTACGTTTTTTAAACGTGTCAGCTCTTTGGTAAACCAAAGTGGTTTATTAGAGACCGACGGATAGGCTTCAGGACCACATAAGGAGAAGAATGAGTTCATGGTACTATAAAAGATATCATATCATGTTTAGCCTCTGATACTTAGCCTTACGGAAACAGCGGACTCTGTTTAAACTACTACCAGATGTTGTTGCTAAAACTGTCCCAGTGTCGATAGTGACATCGAAAGTAGGATGATAAGGATCTGCAGGTTGCGTCATTGGAGGAACTCTAATTAGGTTTACGCCTGCAGGATCGGAGACAAAGCATAGATCCAGTAAGCGGTTTAAAGAATTAAAGACATGGTTGACTTGATATAATCATCATATATCATATCATATAATCAAGCAAGCCATTTATGAGGTCATGCTGTGCCGCAGTCTGAAGGACATTTGACACACCAACAGAAGACCAGTGAGCTCTAGGTATGTTGAAGTCACCCAAAGTCACTAATTGGTCCCTATCAGAAAGCCTGTTGGGAACTGCCTGAATTGCCGAAAGGTGTTTCCAATAAGTTGGCTCTTTCGAAGATGGAGGAATGTAAGAGCAGGTTACAAAAATGCAACTGAGGCAAGAGTCAACGGCAATTAAAACTCCGCCACCACGCTGGAGAAGACGTTCTAATCTTTAAATTGTGTACTTACCCGGAAGAATTTCGGAGCAGAGGATCTCCGGCTTCAACCAGGTTTCAGTAAATACAATCACCAGGGATGCAAAGGAAAGGCTATCCGAATACAATTTAGAGATCTTACTGCGTAAGCCCCTAATATTCTGATAGGAGAGTTGTAAGGAAAAGGCTAGTTTTTCGTGACAGAAGGTACAGCGGTGGATACTGAGGATTGTGACGACCTGGGCAGTTGTACTCCCGCAGGCCGTGTTCTCTTCATTCGAGCCTCGTGAGACATTTATCTTGAATGACAAAATGTCTCTGGCATACGAAAATTTGAATTTTTCCACCTTGATATTACCGGCTTGGGTTTTGCCTTTTGTATATAGGCTAGATGATCTTCCGATGCGAGATCAGGGGCAAGCCTGGAAACAAATATTGTTTTCGAAGGTGGGACTGCTGTAAGGGGCTTACGTAACGAATTGTTACCAACCTCGGCCGGTATTCCGGGCTTTGTTGGACCCTGGGTAGCTTTTTCTACGGAGATTTGCGGAGCCAAAGATTTGGGCTCCGCAGCGGACACAGCAGACGACGCGGAAATTACTGGCTGAGCGGCTGCCGATACCCCAGCGTCTTATTCGGTTACCGAATCTTTCCTCGTTCCTGATCTCAGCACCATAGGAGCGGGGACCAGGAGCTGAGGCGCAGGAGTGGCAGGAAATCGCAGCAGATTTTTTGCGTTTCGGCGACTCATTTAATAGCTTCATACTATTAAATTGAGCGTCAAGCGCGGAGAACAGGTCATTCGCCTTGCGAAAAGTGGCCATGATCTCAGAAAATCCACTCGATCTCCTTCTCAACCGGTCGAAAGGCCTCACAACAATAACGCAGGCCGTTTTTGCTGGACACTGCGTCAGCTATGCGACCTGTCATTTCGGTGCACTTAGCATGCACTACTACATCGCAAAGCCAGCAATGGATACTGGGCTGGTCTGCCAAAAAATTTTTTTTTGGCAGTTTTTTATATTGCAGACAATATTTAGAGACATTTTCACAGCCTCTAGAATCACTGTGCACACTATCAGTACCAAAAACACAAAGAGAGAACAGAAAGAGCGCAAGAGTTAGAATACGAGCAGCAAAAATCACAAGAGCGATGAGAGCTATGAACCACTTATATGCAGCTAACAGCAACCGACAACTCAAGCGGGGGAGAGAAAAATAAAACGAGATAATGAAGAAAGAGGAAAAAGATAACCGTCTTGGCACAAAACTAAAAAGTGATTATTAATACAAATTAATTACACAGAAAAGCACAGCATGCACGCGCGTTAGCGAAACGGTATATAATTATGGTTTAAAGTTCAATTAACACAAAAGTCGGAGCGCAAAAGAAAAGCACGACTGTCCGCTACGAAGATAAAGATCGATAATTTCATCATCAGTGATGAAAAATAATTTTATTTAGAAGGCCCAGATGGATATCAGAAGTATTGGCAAGACCACAGGCATCGCAGGCAGAATTGCCACAGACCCAACCATGGTGGTAGTTCTCTAATGTTTTGGGCTGCTTTTAGTTACTTCGGGAAATCGGCTATACGCTTTGTGCCATGTCGCATGAATGCGGAAATGTATACAAACCTCTTGAAGAGCGAAAAGGTTTTGAAACATTTCATCCCAGATATTTTGTGCTTTAGCAGGATAACGCTTCTATACTCGTAGCGCGGTATACGAAGACGTTTTTGGAAACTAAAGCAATCGCTTTGATGCAGTGGGCAGCTGTAAGTCTGGACTTAAATCTGATAGAGAATCTTTGGGGCATCCTTTCAGCAAAAGTTTTTGGATGTGGAAGGCAATTCGATACCCTAAAGGACTAAAAGGCGGCTATTGTTAAGGAATGGGCATCCATTAATATATGTACCCCAACCCTTATCAAATTCAAAAATAAATAGTTAACTTATATTAAAAATGTATATAATATTTATTTTTGTCATTATAACAGTTTTGCACATATGTATATCAATTTTCTATGAAGAAAATGGGGGCATGTTTTTGGCCAAAATAAATCTTAGCAAATCAGGTTAGTGTTATAAGAATTGAATGGTAACAAAAATTAATAGGGTCATTTAATTAGTTAGGCTGTGCGTTGATTCTTAGTTTTAAGTCAACAGTTTTATATATATAGATGATGACAACTCCCCCTTCCACTTTCCCAAAGCCCAGCGGCTTGAACGCTTTGACGGGGCTTAATTTAATTTTAATTTATTGTTAATTTATTGGTAAGTTTAATTTAGTTTTAAGTTTTTAATTTTAAGTTTTAAAACGAAATCAAAATCAGCCGCCGCTCAATTATTGTAGTACACAGAGTCAGAGAGAGAGAGAGAGAGAGAGAGAGAGAGAGAGAGAGAGAGAGAGAGATAATAATTCAATGTTTTTGTATAATTTGTTGGAATTATTATTCCTACTTTAGGCTAATGTAACTTTTTATAGAATTGACCTAGAGCTTCAGTAAAACCACCATATGAATCCTTAAAGTATCAGGATTCCCTCGATAAATTTTCATATTGCTAATTGACTTAGATCAGTGTTTTTTTGCCGTTAGGAAAAAATGAGGAAGATTCTTACAGTTTCAAAAATCGATATTAAATAGTAAACATTAAAATATTCGATATTAAATTAAATATAATCTTTATTATGTAAAGGACTAATTTTTGGCCAAAAATCGTATCGATTGATTAACGCGTTTAGCGTCCAGATTTTTTTTATAAAAATTGAAGGTTTTTTGCCACTGGAAGAAAATTGGGGCATGTTTGTGGCCAAAATAAATCTAAGCAAATCAGTTTAGTGTTATAAGAATTGAATGGTAAAAAATGTAATAGGGTCATTTAATTAGTTTAGGCTGTGCGTTGATTCTTAGTTTTCAGTCAACAGTTTTATATATATAGATAAATAGAAAATCTAACATGTAGGAGCTAAACAAAAATCAAGAAAAATACGTTGCATATATGTATGTATATAAATTTTACTGTTGTATGTACATGCTCCAACTCATCATCTATTGTCCCATTATTTTCGCAATAATTTTGTGTCGGATGAAATTCCACTATAAGATAGAGCTGTAAAAGAATCGATACTAGTATCGATGTATCGATGTTTCTATTTTTTGCGTTAGTATCGATTTATATTTTGGAGTATCGATATACCGTGCTTAACCTTCACTAAGTACGAGAAAGCCGAATAAGAAGTAAGTAAAAATGGTTTTGTACAAATTTGTATTAAATTGATCTGTTTTTAAAGCTGTTGACAAATTCTAACTGGTGGTGTTGGTGGTCCGAAGTGCGAAATGGACAGATATCTGATAGGTAAGAAAAATAAACACATTTCAAAACGTGTAGCTATACTATAGCAAATGTGTGCATGTGTGCCATGTGTAAGCCAAACATATTTGATAAACTCCTTTTTATCAACAATAATCATAATATGTGATAATGTAAGCTTGATCTCCCATGTATATTCTTGAAATATAATAAAAATAATAAAAAAAACATAACTGTTATGCTGTCTTTTTGTTTATTACCTAAAAAATACGATATATTGCGATACATCGACGCTTTGAATTATCAATATCGAAAGTATCGATGTATTCAAATATCGATGTTTTTACAGCTCTACTCGGGTGATCCCCTTAATTCCTTCCTGCGCGTACGGTTACATCAGCAGAGTTCAGTTTGTTTTAAACTTAGAGATACATAGTTTAATTGTTATACATTAACTCTAATTGGGATTTAAGTCAACGATAAAGTTAGAGGTAGAAAATGTTCGAATAATACTAGATTCCGTGAACATATTATTAAAAGAGAAAAAAATTGCTTTTACTAATCAATCCAAATCGAAATTAATTTATCTCAGCTTTTCGCACTTAAATGTCTTATATTACCAAAACAAAGTTTCTTCTAGTGCACTAAGGCCTTAATTTACGTCTATAACTCTGTTCAATTCATTAGAGAGAATATTCGATAATATAATTTGAATTCATTGACTTTTCTGATTTAAACTTTAAAAGTAAAGTAAAAGTAAAAGTAAAAGAAAAGAAAGCATTCATATGTTTTTTTACTTCAATAGACGATAGAATCTAGCGTTATGATACGCCAAAAAATCTATCTTTCGAGAAACGCGAAGGAAGAGAAGTTTTACTCAAAGGTTGTAGACTCACTGATTTTTTCTTACGCCGAAGATCGATCTTCCGAAGGATTTAGCTGTAAAGAAAGTCGAGCGAGGCATTCTCTCTGCTCAGAAGGTTAATTAGCGTCTCTTTCCAGGCAACTGTAAACGCTTAGTTCTTATCCTCTTTTTGATATCAATTGGCTTTCCGAACTAGCCGCTAAATTTTAACCAATTAGATACCAAACTTAAACAAAGAATTTACGGCTATAAAACTGGGCTGTTCAGCCGAAATACGTTTATCTGTAGCTTAATGCTGATTGAAGATCTTTCGAGGGCTTCGCGCAAAGAAAACCAAACTTACTGGATACAATGTCTAACGGATTATTACGCCTGCATGAAGCTAACCGACATCGCTAAGATGCAGAGCTAGGCTAGGGCCACTTGGCCAGCAGTCACGGGGACTCGAACGAGGTTAGAAAGTAGTGTCGAGACTCCGGTTTACAGATGATACAAGACGAATCCGCCACAGGGACGATGACGTGGTCCGAGGCTGGTGCTCCTCATTCCAGTTGGCGATCTGCGCACACTATCACATGAGGAATATCTCGACGCGGCTTCCGGGTACTTCTCGTTTAACACTCAGCTCGAGCTTAAATCTCCATCGGGCCACAGACCGACGACAGACGACAGGAGTCACGCTTAGCAACACTATTTGCTGACAACTAAACATTGATAGATATATCCTCCAGGTTGCCACCTGTCCTTTTCTTAGTTCCCCCTAATTAATCGACCTCCCGTTGGCGGATTTTTCAAATCGTCGCTTCAGGTCGTTACAGCCATTGCAATAGTAGTTTTTATTTTATTTTTCATTTTGTATCGACATTTTAAAAATATTGTAAACGAGCATATATGCCAGCATCATTTTCCGGCCAAAATTGAAAAGATAAAACATTTTTTTCGCTGCGAAACGTTTTACTGTCCGGATACTATGCTTCATACAATACGAGCCCCGACCACTATTAATTGCTACTATGAAACGAAAGCATTATTTAGAGACTTTATTAAAGACTTGACAGCGGGACTTCTAATGCATTGTCAATGTATGAGAGGCCAAAACCCATATATTTCCATAAAATATACTAGATACGAAATTTGACCGATGACAATATACTGCTTTAATGAAACAAAAATCTAAAAGTATATTATCCATGGGTAAACAATACAAATTGCTATTTTTTGAAATGAAAACTTCTTATGGCGCGTTGGGCACATTTTTTGGTGAATATTTTCTGCCGATTTCGCGACAGATAAGATTTTACTTTCATATACACCGCGTGTATATGTATACTCAGAGTGTATATGTATGCGAGTCTTAGCATGGGCATTCGTTCGTGCACTCGCGACTGACGAGATTGAGAGTTTTATATTTATATTAAACGGAAAATTTGTTTATTTAAATATTTCATTTAACTTGTGTTTGCTGCTATAGTATTGTGTTAATCTACAGATCATATGGAAGTGAATGCGAGATTTACCACTATGTTTAGCACTAATCTTTCGAATATTGGTGATATACATATGTATTTCCCATTGCCATTCTAATGGACAAACAATGATAATGGCTGCCGTTTATATTTCACCAAAACAGTCTTTACAAGCAATACGAATTCAATTCAAATTGATTCATTTATTCTAAAGCTGCTTCCGTACTATTTATGATTAAAATTAATAGAAGATTTGTTCATTATCCTATGATTTTGTGTGGAGATTATACCATATATTTATCAGATGTCAAAAATCAATCAATAATTGAATTTTTATATGAAGATTTTGATTTAAAGAAGCCCAATGATCGCATTCTTAGCATAACAAAATACTAAACTATTATTGATGCAGTATTCACAAGATATATAAATGGATTTAAATCAAAATTGTTACTTTCCTACTTTAGACCCATAGACCTATAGACCTATATATATGGTCATTCGCCCATGCAAAGAGCGCCTATATTAGAGCTGTAAAAACATCGATATTTGAATACATCGATACTTTCGATATTGATATTTCAAAGCATCGATGTATCGCAATATATCGTATTTTTTAGGTAATAAACAAAAAGACAGCATAACAGTTATGTTTTTTTATTATTTTTATTATATTTCAAGAATATACATGGGAGATCAAGCTTACATTATCACATATTATGATTATTGTTGATAAAAAGGAGTTTATCAAATATGTTTGGCTTACACATGGCACACATGCACACATTTGCTATAGTATAGCTACACGTTTTGAAATGTGTTTATTTTTCTTACCCATCAGATATCTGTCCATTTCGCACTTCGGACCACCAACACCACCAGTTAGAATTTGTCAACAGCTTTAAAAACAGATCAATTTAATACAAATTTGTACAAAACCATTTTTACTTACTTCTTATTCGGCTTTCTCGTACTTAGTGATGGTTGAGCACGGTATATCGATACTCCAAAATATAAATCGATACTAACGCAAAAAAATAGAAACATCGATACATCGATACTAGTATCGATTCTTTTACAGATCTAGAGTATATCTCGCATACCTTTACACTCTGAGCATACATATACACGAGGTGTATATCTGTGTAAAATCTCATCTGTCGCTCACCCAAAAAGTGCACAACGCGTCATAAGAAGTTTTCACTTCAAAAAAGTTCGATGACAAAAGGATCTAACCTCATTGACCTGTCATTAGTAAAAATTCTTACTCTGCCTTTCTGAACAGTATAAGGGGAGGTTTTTTATTCGCGTTTTAACTTTTGCTTCTTCAATCAATATAAATAATATATTTTTATTAATCCAATAATTGCGTTAGTGTTTGTTGTACATGCATACTACAATTCATATATGTATTATATTAAAATCAGTTGAATTAATGTTAAAGCTAACAAAATGGGATGCTAACCTCGACACGCCGAAGATTATGTACCCTTGCAGATTGCAATTAAAAATAAAAAATTAAATAAGAAAAGAAGCTAACTTCGGTTCACCGAAGTTTGTATACCCTCGCAAATTACAAATTAAATAAAAACAAGAAAGGAAGCTAACTTCGGCTCACCGAAGTTTGTATACCCTTGCAGAGTTTAAACAAAAAATTAAAAACGAAATTCTGAAATAATAATTTGTTGCTAAATCTCAAATTTGATGGCAATGGTTTGAAACACGGCTAAGCTATGGTTTTTTTATTTTCCTGATTGTTCCTATGGAAGCTGTAGGATATAGTCAGCCGATTTTCATGAAATTAAAATCAAAATTCAGAAATACTAAAATATGGGTAACTATCAAATTTGGTGAAAATATGTTGAAAACTGACAAAGTTATGCATTTTTCTTTTATTTTCCTGATTGTTCCTATGGAAGCTATAGGATATAGTCAGCCGATTTTCATGAAATTAAAATCAAAATTCAGGAATAATAAAATATGGCTAAATATCAAATTTACAAGGAATTCAAGAGTTCTTGTATTCAAATGTATTCATTTATTCTAAAGCTACTTCCGCACTATTTATATGAAAATAAGTAGAAGAATTGATCAATATCCTATGATTTTGAGAGGAGATCTTATTATAAACTTGTAAGTTGTTGAAATTATGGATGAGAATGGATCAATTTACTAATAATCATTTAAGCTCAGTATCCAGACAGTAAAACACCGTCTTTAAGCCAAAAAGTAGTCAGGAGTCTCTCTCAATTCTACTACAAGTGGGAGAGAGCGAGAGGCAAATAGTTTGAAACGGTTGTTCGTCAGCGGCCGTTTTAAAAGTCGGTAACCTGACACGAAAACAAATATACTAGAATAGTGTGTGGAACTCTCTAGTATATTCCGAGGGCGTTGCGAAAAAGAATGGCAAATTTAATGAAACAGGCTGTTCTCGACCCTCGATTGTCTCTCTGTCTACATTCTTCAGTTTCATAAATCCGTTAAATAAAAAAAAACAACACCACAGGAGTTTTCTGCAGATTTACTAACTATAAAACAAACAAAAAAAATGAAAAGAATGTAAATTATTTATATTTTATTATTATTATTATATCGTAGACTTAGGTTTACAAAACTTAAATCTACTACAGAAGCCATGGCGTCTGGGCCCTTCGGCTGTATTGTTATACCATGTACCAAAGGTACACAGGTATTACAGTTTTGTGCGAGTGCGATTTTCTGTAACAGGCAGAAGGAGGCGTGGCAGACCCCCAAAAGTTACCTAAATATTGGTCAGGACCACTAACTGAGTCGATATAGCAATGTCCGTCTGTCCATCCGTCCGTCCGTCCGTCTGTCCGTCTGTCTGTATGAACTCCTAGATCTCAGAGACTATAAGAGCTAGAGACACCAAACTTGGGATTTAGACTTCTTATATCTGCACGCAGATCAAGTTTGTTTTTAATTTTGGCTGCGGAGATATAGGCTTTTTACTTTATACACATTTCGTCTACAAGAGGCAGCTGGGGGGCTCCAAATAAATCAAAACGTTCATTATAAATATTAAGTTTGTTCACATTATTATGAAATTAAGACTATTCGTTTCACGTTGGTTAGTGGTTCTGCTGTCTAAGGTGCAGTCCACCCGATAAAGTTTTTGTTAACAGAAATTATTTGTCACGTGTTCAAATCCCGTCCCGCAGCTATTTTTTTTTTTTTTTTTTGCATGTAAATCAAATTAAGTTCAGTATTTAATAATAGAAAAAAATGCAAGAAAAAACTGTACTTATTTTTTTTTAATTAAAAAAATTTTCTTATGCTTGTCGGCGGAATCGAACCCAGGCCAATTGCTTACAAAAATATATGTGCAGCTTTACGCACTGAGCTACCGACTTTGCTATTGAATAAAATGATATTTGCATTATATGTAAATTTGTCTCCGTTTTTTAAGTCTTCTTTTTTTCTTTCCTTAATTCAATTTTGGCACGCGCTTTATAACGGTACCGAGTATTCTACTGTCGAGACACCCGTCTGTATGTCTAGTTTTCGGTTTGTTTTTAAGCACCGTATGTAGACAGTAAAAAAAACGTCTTTAAGCAGTGAGAGAGAGCGAGAGGCAAATAGTTGAAAACGGCTGCTCATCAGCGGCTGTTTTAAAGGCCGGTAACCTGACACGAAAACAAATATACTAGAATAGAGTGGGTAACTCTTTAGTATATTTCGAGCGGGCTGCGAATAAGAATGGCAAATTTAATAAAACAGGCTGTTCTCGACCCTCGATTGCCTCTCTGACTACCTGATATATTATTTTTATTATTACATCGTTTACAAAACTTAAATCTAATACAAAGCCATGGCGTCTGGAGCCTTCGGCTGTATTGTTCTCAGTTTGTTTTTACTTTGTTTGCATATTATTTACTATGATTGAATTTAATTAATTGTATTCATCCAATTTATAGATCTGATAATATAAATTTGTAATTTTCATCCGTAGCCGGTTGGCTGACGAGTGAAATGGTTGTCTTCCTTCTAGGTTGGTTACTGTATCCCTCCTGCTGCTGCTGCGAGGTGAGGGGGTGATGACAGGAATTATGTTGAGAGGGTAACTGCCCTCCTATGCCTCTGGCCTTAAGCTCAGTAGGCGTATTTCAAAAAATAATCAAAGGCGATGGCCTGAGTAAAGTTTCCGAGCATTAGCTCTTTATTCATATGAATTCAAAACAAGACTGAATATAAAAGAATAAACTTATAGCTAACAAAGCTCACAGCGGCCACGCAAATATGCAGTGTCTGCCGTCTGTGCACGAGCATCCGGCCCATCGCTTGGTCAGCAATTTGGCCGGAGCGTTGTCGTCAAGTTGACTGTGGTCAACGGACTCTGATCTAGCTAACCACTGTTAACTACTCCCCTTCTAAGTTAAGGCCGTCCTCGGCCGTTTGTAATTCAGCGATAATCTGCCTAATTTGGCCTGCGGATTTCTTTGCCCTGGTAAGTCGCTTATAAGTGAGCCCGATGCAGATGAGTGCGCAGCATATTGCTCCTGCAATAATTGCTGCGAGACGTGTTTGGTTGTTGTCGATCTCTTCTCTGAACTCCTTGATGACCTCCAAGTTTCGTTCACTCAAGCGGTGAAGATACGGGAGGCTGAGGACATCTTGGCTGGCGGTGATGTTCAATAGGGGGAAACTTGCTGTCCCTGGAGCTCTCTTCTGGGTATTATCATGGTTGATGAAGAGTGTGTCATTAATCGTGGCCTGTTTGTCAAAGGTTATGAGGTGTGTGCCATGGGTCCAGGTTTCTGTGCCATTGTCCACTCGAACTTTGGCCGATCTGTTGTTGATGATTATAATCCCTTCGTCCACATAGGTTATCGGGTGCAGGTCGCTCTCTTGAACTCGGCAATGTGCTACCCCACCGGCATGCAGTTCTTTGGCGCATGAACTCTCTGAGGACAGACGGCAGAATGTGGCTCCCGGTGATATGGAGCAGTTCTTAATGGCGTAGATTTCTCCGCTGCATTTGGCTATGACGTTGTCTATTATCTGCAACATTGTCTCACCATGGGCGACTGGAAAAATTGTAATCTTTTTGCAGGCTAGTTTAATTTTTGGGAATTTTATGATAAAATGTAAAACGTTAGTGGACTGCAGAATTTTTACAGACGAGACGGACAAAAGATCGGCTATAGGTGTGTCGGTGGGTTCCTCAAGCCAAACTGTTTTTAAGTCTTCATGATCTAAAATGTTCGGACTAACAATATTTATTTTGGCAAGGGTTATAGCAAGCATTAAATTTTGTAACTCCGTCATCAACATTCGGTTTCTAGCAAGCAGTGTCTCGTGTAATTGTCCAGTCTCTGCTTGTGAGTTTTTGGCTGATCTCAAAATTGAATTGACGGTAGAGGTTAGTTGATTAATTTGGTTCTGGATTTTAGTGTTTATATGAATCTGTCTGTTGTTTGACTCGGCTAACTTCATTTCGGAAAATCTGATTCTCTCAAAGTCACCGGCATCCGGTGTCCCTGCTACGACCTTTAGCATTGATCCTAAGAAATCTAGACTCCTAGCTACTCTGTGATGAACGCCCAATGACTCTAACAAGTCCTGGAGGTGAGCGGTATCCACGCTTAGAAGCTTCTTCATGGGGGATAGCGGAAACCTGTCGAGAATGTTGTTTGTCTCCTCTATTATACGCCCAGATTCTGAGAGGTTCGCTGTATGTGTGACGTAAGCGAACTCTTCCCATACTAGGATTTCACCATCCACGATGGGGATGTGGGCCGACGCCAAGGACAGGAGTATGCAAAGTATGGGTCCGAACCTGTGAAATTAAACTTTAGCTATATTCATGCTTATAGAGGGTTTTCCCACCACCGATAAAATAAACTTAAAACAAACTATGCCAGCGGCTATGAACCTTACAGTTAAAAGGAATATGCGCCAAGTGGCTTGAAGGTGTAATAAACAAATGAATTAAAAAAACATAGAGGACATCGTTGGGTGTATCATTTAAGATTGTCCTTGTGGACCACCCTCCCCTTAATGAGGACCGTGGTCCCCAGGTCCGCTTCTACGGCTCTCTCCTCACACAAGGGAGTGGGCCTTCTGTTGGATTTTACCAATACCTTTTCCCCAACCTCGAAGACTCTATTCTGTCGGGATGTGTTTTCCCGGCTTCTTAACGCGTCCTGGGCGCTTTTTATTTTCTCTCGGATTTTCATCTGTAAATCTTCCGAGTTCGTCTGTACAACATCAGCTGGTCTTTTGCTAATGACCGAGTGAATTGACTTGTTGTACTTTGCAGTGGCTAGTAAGATCAATTCTATGGTATCGGTTATACCTTTGTCAATCTTAATGCATCTAGCGAGTTCTAGCAGGGTGCTGTGAAAGCGTTCAACCTGTCCGTTAGATACACTGTGTAAGGGTGGTGCATTTGCGATGCCCACCCCAAAGTGGTTAGTCAACATGGCCGAGATCGTATGCGAATTCAATGAAGGTTCATTGTCGCAATAGATCGTTTTGGCTTTGGGAAAGTAGTTAATTAGCTGCAACAGCGCTGGTTTCAGGTCCTCAATGGTTCTAGAGGGAATGGGTTGCACGACTGCAAACTTAGAGAATTTGTCGATGCACGTCAGGAAGTATTTCCTGTCCGTCGAGAAGATATCAACGTGTAACATCTCCCCTGCGTGGGATGGGATCGGTGACTCGCCGATTTCCTGTTTTTTGGGATGCCTATCATATTTTGCTCTCGCGCAGGTCTTGCAGTTTTGGACAACTTCGTTGGCTAATTTTGTCATTTTAGGGAAATAATATTCGGAGAGCACCTGCTTGACATTCTCCTGTGCCGATCTGTGTGCCCTATTGTGCTCGGCAGTAATGATTTCCCGTCTTTCCGCGATTGCAAAAATGTCTGTTACTCGATTTCTGCAATGCCAGAATTTGGTGGCTGGGAATTGCCGGATCAATTTATCCTGTATCATTGCTAGCGTGTGCAGATCGCAATGAATGGCATTTACGCCCTTGGGGACTATGGTGTCCGCGAGTTCTTCAAGCAGCGACTCCACGCATGTGAAGTCAATGTTGTGTCGTCTCTTGTTTCCAAAGAGCACGAAGCTGCGTTTAGACGGGAAGCGTGCTTCCTCCAGAGTTATCTGGTTTTGAAAGCAATTCAATGGCTTCTCCGTTGTCTCGATAGTGTGTGTGAGCGACACTTCGCTGTGGATAGTGGCCGCACACGAATAAGCTTCTTCCTCCTCCACAACGTTAAGTTGCTGTCTAGAGAGGGCATCTGCGACGAGATTTTCCTTGCCGGGCTTATAAAACATTTTAGCACCGGATTCGTCGATGCGAGCTTTCCACCTTTTGATTTTCGCATTCGGATTGGACTCCGACACTGCGAAGGTCAATGGTTGGTGATCAGTAAAGATGTTTATATCTTTGACTGCATACAAATAATGGCGCAACTTGGCCAGTGCCCAAACTATGGCTAATAGCTCCCTTTCGTTGGTAGCGTAATTAACTTCTCTATCCTTAAGGGTTCTCGAGATCATAGTAATGGGTCGTCCCTCCTGGGATAGCACCGCGCCAATGCCGTGTGCTGAGGCGTCCGTCGTTAGATCGAACGCCTTTTTGTAGTCGGGGTACCTTAGCATCACGTTGTCGGATGCCAAGATATTTCGTAGTTTCTTGAACGCCTGTTGTTGCGCCTCAGAGAACTGAACCTGAATGTTTCGTGACCTGTGTCTACTAACTGTTCCGTTTTCCCCTTTCAGGATGTCCGATACAGGCCTCGCTATTGCTGCAAAGTCCTTAATGAAACATCGATAATAGCTGGCTAGGCCTAGAAACGATCGTACCTCAAAAACATTTTTAGGTTCCGGAAATTCTTTTATGGCCTTTACTTTCTCTGGGTCTGTTGTAGCACCGTTGCAAGTGACTATAAACCCAAGGAAGCTCACGCTTTTCTTAAAAAAGCTGGATTTTTCTCCCGATACTCTCATGTTCGCATCGTACAGGCTCTTAAGAACCCAATCTACGTGCTTGATGTGAGAGTTTTCATCTTCCGAAAAAATGATTACGTCATCAACGTAAACATAGCAGAATTTGCCAATCTGTTCCCGTAGGATGTCATCTATGGTTCTCTGGAAGGTGCTGGCAGCATTCTTCAACCCAAATGGCAGCCGGCGAAACTCATATTTCCCTCCGTTAACGGAAAAGGAAGTTTTTTCGCGGTCGCGTTCCGCTAGCATAATCTGGTGGTAGCCAGACTTCAAGTCTAGCGTACTAAAGTACCTGGCCTTGCCTAGGTTACTAAGTATAATAGATATGTTTGGCATCGGATAGCGATCGGGTATCGTCCTCTCGTTTAATTTACGAAAGTCCAATACCAGCCGCATTTTTCGTTCTCCAGCCTCGTCGGTGCCCTTCTTGTCTACTACCCATATTGGGTTATTGTAGGGGGACTTCGACTTTTGTATGATGCCGTTACTTATCAGATCTTGAATTTCGCCATTGACGAAATCAGCTGCTCCCATTGGATATGGGTAAAGCTTGGCATAGACGGGCTCCTCATCAACAGTTCTGATGGCTACCACCGACGTGTTGTAGGGAAGGGCCTCGTCTGGGTCAGCGAAGGCTTTTCGCCTGTCACTAAGCATTTTTAGAAAAGCATTCCTAACCAAAGGTGGTGCGTCAGAGCAGTCCACCTTGGTAAAATTTACGTTAGGGCATGTGTGGAAGTCAATTTTTTTTTCCTCCGTGCCCCATTTAAGTCGGCCAGAGGCTAGGCAAAGCGTTGCTCCCGCCTGTTTTAACAGGTCGAGGCCGATAATAGCATCAAAAGAGGAAAGATCTGGTAAGATGAAGAACGTAGCCTTCAAATTGAAAATGGACACGAAGCATTTTTTGGTGATGGTGGTGTCACCATGAATAGAATGAATCTTGCAGGGAGATTCTACTGGGCGGACGCCTTTCAATCCTTCATACGGTCGGATGAAATTCTTGGCTGCGCCCGTATCTATAAGGAGCCTCATGTCGATCCCTGCTACTCTTCGTCTGATGACGGGTAGCAGGGATTTTCCACTAAAAAATTGATAGTATCCGAGTCATACTCGCTGATGGCGCTGTCATCAATTTTTTGAGCCACACTCGAGGCTGTGGCTGCGTATTTTTTTTCTGTTTGATCTACGCTCTGAGCGATATGATTAACCCTTTGTCTTTTGTAGGGGCCTGAACGATCGGACGTGGCCGGCTTCCCGTTTTGGTAAGCCTGTGCTTGGGTAGGTTGTTTCATCCTAGAAAGAGATGGGTCAATATCCATCGGTTCCTGGGTATTACCTTGCGGTACAGAATGCACTTGCGCCCTGTGCTGTTTGCTAAAGTGCGGGTTTCTATCGGCACTGGACTGATGACTTGTCTGGGAAAAGGATTTGTCCTGTTGACGATCTTGTGGCTTTTGAGTTTGCCTACGATCCTTATCCTCTTGGCTTTTCGCAAACGTAGTTGCAAAAATATATCTCTCGTAGTTTGACTCCACTTCCTGTGCCAGGGCCAGCGCCGACGGCATATCTCTCGGCTTTGCCGCGAATAGCACATCCGTAAGGCTGCGCTTGAGACCTGAAATGAATACGCGCAAGGCGTCTTCCCGGAATTTGTCGCACAAGGTTTTGGCCTCTGACGGCTCGTGTGACATATTGACTTTGTTTGTCAACAAGGTGAGTTTTTTCTCGACCTCGTCGTAATACTGTAGTAGAGTCAGGCCACCTTGTCTTAGGGTGCCTAATTCCTGCTCAATGACATGCATGGAGCGTTTGTCACTGTAAGTGAAGTCGAGACGACTTATAATCGCGTCGAAATTTAGTACTGTCCCGAATGAGGACAGTACGGCATCGGCGGGACCCCTAACTTTGCTTCTAATTATGATTACCGCTTGGTAGTGGCGCGAGCTGCCATCATACCGTCTGAAAATGTGGTAGGCGGCCACGGCCGCCTGTCGCCAGGAAACATACGTTTCTTGTGTTCCGGCGAATTCAGGCAGGCATTTTACAGCGTCCAGAGGTTCGTTGCACTGAACGGTGTCATCTATCTCTATGGTCTTATATACTATAATCTGAGGGGTATGGGCTGGAGCTGGCGTGGTGCTGACTGCCGCCACTCGCCCGGCCAATTCCTCAATCTGTTGCCTAAGCGCTTGCTCCCTTAGCTGGCTTTGGGCGGCCTGCTCTGTAAGGGCATTACTTACAACGGCCTGTATGACAGCTCGGAGCTGGTCGGGATCCATTTCTATAGGAGGGGCTGGGGGCCTGAGTACTGGAGTTGAAGTGCGAAGCTGTCCCTCACTCTCGGACTCTGAGTCGCTCGAGTATTGCTTACTGTTTCTATATCCGAGAAACGGATTACTCATGGGCAGCCGGGTTTAACCGCACCGAAATTCACATAAGCAAAAGCTCTACACAAACAAAAGCGAAGACAAAAAAACTTGGGGTTCGTATTTCCTTGCGATAATCGGAGCAACAAAAACAACGATGGTGTCCGCAGGGTGACAATGTATGCACCGCTTGCACAAATGTATATTGAGTACACAGTGAGAAAATTATAAGCGATAAAAGAATTTTTAATGCGCCCTATAAGTAATATGTTATTATTATAATTTATTAAATAATGGGGGGTTGCACTATCGCTAAGTAAAACCAAGTCACAAATACTATGTATGCAACGGCCAGTGGGTTGCGGGCGGTCGTATCGCCGCCGAGTGAAACACAAACATAAACACTACAAGCAGAATGGTCGGGGAATTGCGGGGAGACTTGCCGCCGCTGGTTCAAACACAGACACAAGTAATATAAAGCTGCAGCGCAAATGTAAGTGCTGTCGCAACAATTTCATTGAGCGGAGTGGGGGTTTTAGGTAAATCTCCGGATACAATAAAAAAACTCTAGTGGTCGTCACTTTAATTACTGAGATTATTTTTGAAATACTCACTTCAATATTTTTTATTTATAGCAACACAATTTAATGCTTGTTATTTTATTATTATTATTATTATTATTCCGAATTATGTAATTTTTTTTAGAAGACGTAAAAAATTTGGCCGAAGGGCCCACTTACATGTTCTGTAAATTGAATTGTGTGTTCTTAATCTTTTCAGCTGCGCCTTTTTTCCCGCGCCGCTGTCAGATTCCACGAGTTGGGCGCCAATTAGTAATTTTCATCCGTAGCCGGTTGGCTGACGAGTGAAATGGTTGTCTTCCTTCTAGGTTGGTTACTGTATCCCTCCTGCTGCTGCTGCGAGGTGAGGGGGTGATGACAGGAATTATGTTGAGAGGGTAACTGCCCTCCTATGCCTCTGGCCTTAAGCTCAGTAGGCGTATTTCAAAAAATAATCAAAGGCGATATCCTGAGTAAAGTTTCCGAGCATTAGCTCTTTATTCATATGAATTCAAAACAAGACTGAATATAAAAGAATAAACTTATAGCTAACAAAGCTCACAGCGGCCACGCAAATATGCAGTGTCTGCCGTCTGTGCACGAGCATCCGGCCCATCGCTTGGTCAGCAATTTGGCCGGAGCGTTGTCGTCAAGTTGACTGTGGTCAACGGACTCTGATCTAGCTAACCACTGTTAACTTATATATTAAAATGTATAAAAAGTTTTAAAATATTACTTATATTTTCTAGTGTTGTTTGAGATATTTTGCAAAAATAGGTGTATTCTGAGGGAAGAAGGAAAGTTTATTTTGGTTTATGATAGGACATGATATTAGGAGGTGAGAGAGTGTTTTATTAATATAAAAATATGTAAACAATAGGTACATAGAGAGAATATCGCCCTTCAATTGATCTCGCAGGTATGGGCTCACCCAATACTTGGATTGCTTCTTATTTGGTTAAGAATCTTCCTTATCTATTACGACAATAATTACTGCCATGGCAATAGTAGTTTTTATTTTCTTGTTCATTTTTTATAGACATTTTAAAATTATTGTAAACAAGCATGTATGCTCGCATCATTTGACGGCCAAAAATGACAAACAGCTAATGAAATCCGCGGTCACACTTGAAAAGATTAAACACTTTGTTCCGCTGCGAAACGTTTCACTGTCTGTATATTAAATACAACCATTTACTTCGAATATAGTTTCTATATTATTCATGTTCATTCGAAAAGTGCCCACATTGCTTTGATAAACTTGATTTTTTATGTAAAATTTCTTATGTCTCGAGTGCACCTAAAATGCTCACCCAAAAAAGTGCCCAACGCGATTTGGATTTATGATTTAGTTTACAAGGTTCTTCAGTTGCAGCTTTAATTAAAATTAATATATTTGTATGCCTAAGAAAGTTAGAAAAATAAATTTAAGGGCTTTTACATGCCTAAAAACAGGAGTGCTTCAACGATGACTCGAGAAATTAATAACATTTGTTATTGCTTAACTTTTAAAATCGGTGTGGCCGAAGTCACATTACAATCAAGATATCTACAAACGAATAAAATATCACATATAGTTGTCTGTTTCTAGGTTTAAATGAAGTCTCGAATGAGAACTGCATTATTGTATCATAAGGCCATAAGGAAAAAAACATGTATTTGAAAAGTATATTAGCCAGTTTATTAAGGGTCACAAGTCAAAATGGTCACGTAATAGAAATTTATTTTTACTGTTGTTTTGCAATTATTTGTGGAAACTAAAAGTTGTATGCATGAGAAGGTACAAATTAATTTAAAGGGTTTCCACAAGCATATAAACAGGATTATTATGACGAGGACTCCAGACATTAATAACATTTTTTATTGTTTTTTTTTTCAAAGTCGGCGTGACTCTAGTTGTATTACAAATGAAATCCGAACTATGTAACAAATGTAGTTTTTTCCTTCAAGGTTCTAAAGAAGCCGCTAATTATTGCTAATTGCTTTACAGTGTCATAGCGCCATTTCCATCAGACGACTTACTCGATAGTCGTTGGCTAAACTAAATATTCGATATATCGATAATATAGTTCAGCCAATAAATATATCATATATTCCACATCCCAATTTTAAATCCGGTGTTTTTGAGCTGCTTCTATTTATAGTTAAAATTATAATACGACATGGCAGATTGGGTCAAAAAAGCTGAAGATCAGGAAGTTTCAAAGCTGGTATTATTTATAAGATTACAAATTGTATCATTCCAATTAATTATTTTTTGTATACTGTAGGTCAACAACCTAAATATCTCTTCAGATGGTAAAAGTTTACAACACAATAAATCCGATGTAAATGAGCCCGATGTTGCAGAGTAAGTGCTTCACAAACCTTACAAAAGCATATTTCTGTTCACAAATATTTAGTACAAATCAAAAACCAAATAAGTTGATATATATGCAAAATATATATGCATGCAAAATGCAAATAAACGATAAATACATCATAGAATTATCTGGTAAATCAAAACTACTATCGTCCTTATGGAAGGTAAAAAATTTTATAAATATACATATGTAATCGGCTACAATGGTAACAGGCATGGACACAAGATATACGTATGGGCAAATCCGGGGAAAGGTCAACCACGACCAAAAGTGAAAAACTTCTCTAAAATGAATTTTATCAACATAGTTACATTAAAATATGGTCCAATATATGAAATTTGGTAGCCTTTATCATATTCTAAAGCAAAAGTTGAAAGATTCGATTGCATATTCGCGCAATCGCACTTTTTCAATATTTTGACGAAAAATCGCAAAAAAAAAAAGGGCATGTTTTGTTTTGCTTATTTCTTCTAAACAGAGGCATTATGCTTTGACTTATGTTTTGTAACATCACTAGAAGAATCAAAATATTCAACATAAAAAGCATATATGATCTTCTAATGTATTTAAATAATAAAAAACAGCGTCCAAAGTCCGATGGAAAAATCGTACGTTCGCGACCCGTACTTAATTTAATTTTAAAAAATCTAATGGAGATATTTAATTGGGAATAGACTCGATAGAAAGCTAGATGCCTCTTTTTTGCCAATATTATGAAAATGAAAAATCTATTCGAACCATAATTTACACTAAGAAAAGAACTCACCAAATGCTATCGGAAACCAAAAAAAAAAGTTTCAGAAAATGTTTTTTTCTTTAATTTTTTTGCACTAATTGCGTACGAACGTACGTTCGCGACCCCTGGATTTGCCCATACGTAACTGAAAGTCAGCCAGTCAAAAAAAGCAACTGATACTGTCGTCATGAACTGATCCAGACAGAGTGGAGCGAGCGTTCTTCAAGTGCGTCTCAAAAAGCATCGACTTGTTTCTGCAAACTCGTCTCTATGCGTAGTTTTAGTAGTATTTTTGTAAATATTTACGGATCGCTGAATACGAGCCACCGTCTGAGACAACTCACTGGCGCCTGCCAAAAATCTGAACATAATGAGCCATTGCTTTCACATCTGGGGTTTCTAATTTGCGATATACATATGGTGTGTATATATGTACATATGTATGTACGTATGTACAGTGGCTCACAGCTTATTTTGTGCAAAGATTAATTCACATATTGACTTTATGTTGAGGCTTATTTTGTGCAAGGAACTTTATTTTAAATATTTTGATTTTCATTTAACTTAATATGTTGACAAACGTGTTTTCATCGAAGAAACCTACTTTTCTATGGTCTTCTTTGGAATCTTGTCTCATTTTTAGAGGCCTGTTTTGAGCTAATTTTTATTGAATGTCGCGGATAGGTAGATTAACAATTGCCCACAAATTCTCTATAACGTTAAGGTTTGGTGAATAGGTGGATTCACCACGTGAGGGCAGTTTTAGATTTGCACTTGAGTCGATTTGCACTTTGGTGATTATCCTGGTTAAATAGGAAACTCGACTCAACGCTCTATTACTCGGAACTTAAATGTTATTATTGTTAAACTCTTATAGTAGAGCTGTAAAAACATCGATATTTGAATACATCGATACTTTCGATATTGATATTTCAAAGCATCGATGTATCGCAATATATCGTATTTTTTAAGTAATAAACAAAAAGACAGCATAACAGTTATGTTTTTTTATTATTTTTATTATATTTCAAGAATATACATGGGAGATCAAGCTTACATTATCACATATTATGATTATTGTTGATAAAAAGGAGTTTATCAAATATGTTTAGCTTACACATGGCACACATGCACACATTTGCTATAGTATAGCTACACGTTTTGAAATGTGTTTATTTTTCTTACCTATCAGATATCTGTCCCTTTCGCACTTCGGACCACCAACACCACCAGTTAGAATTTGTCAACAGCTTTAAAAACAGATCAATTTAATACAAATTTGTACAAAACCATTTTTACTTACTTCTTATTCGGCTTTCTCGTAGTGATGGTTGAGCACGGTATATCGATACTCCAAAATATAAATCGATACTAACGCAAAAAATAGAAACATCGATACATCGATACTAGTATCGATTCTTTTACAGCTCTATCTTATAGTGGAATTTCATCCGACACAAAATTATTGCGAAAATAGTGGGACAATAGATGATGAGTTGGAGCATGTACATACATCAGTAGAATTGATATACATACATATATGCAACGTATTTTTCTTGATTTTTGTTTAGCTCCTACATGTTAGATTTTCTATTTATCTATATATATAAAACTGTTGACTGAAAACTAAGAATCAACGCACAGCCTAAACTAATTAAATGACCCTATTACATTTTTTTTACCATTCAATTCTTATAGCACTAAACTGATTTGCTAAGATTTATTTTGGCCACAAACATGCCCCCATTTTCTTCCAGTGGCAAAAAACCTTCAATTTATATAAAAAAAATCTGGACGCTAAACGCGTTAATACATCGATACGATTTTTGGCCAAAAATTAGTCCTTTACATAATAAAGATTATATTTAATTTAATATCGAATATTTTAATGTTTACTATTTAATATCGATTTTTGAAACTGTAAGAATCTTCCTCTTTTTTTCCTAACGGCAAAAAAACACTGATCTAAGTCAATTAGCAATATGAAAATTTATCGAGGGAATCCTGATACTTTAAGGATTCATATGGTGGTTTTACTGAAGCTCTAGGTCAATTCTATAAAAAGTTACATTAGCCTAAAGTAGGAATAATAATTCCAACAAATTATACACAAGCATTGAATTATTATCTCTCTCTCTCTCTCTCTCTTTCTCTCTCTCTCGCTCCTGACTCTGTGTACTACAATAATTGAGCGGCGGCTGATTTTGATTTCTTTTTAAAACTTAAAATTAAAAACCTAAAACTAAATTAAACTTACCAATAAATTAAAATTAAATTAAACCCCGTCAAAGCGTTCAAGCCGCTGGGCTTTGGGAAAGTGGAAGGGGGAGTTGTCATCATCTATATATATAAAACTGTTGACTTAAAACTAAGAATCAACGCACAGCCTAACTAATTAAATGACCCTATTAATTTTTGTTACCATTCAATTCTTATAACACTAACCTGATTTGCTAAGATTTATTTTGGCCACAAACATGCCCCCATTTTCTTCATAGAAAATTGATATACATATGTGCAAAACTGTTATAATGACAAAAATAAATATTATATACATTTTTAATATAAGTTAACTATTTATTTTTTAATTTGATAAGTGTTGGAGTACATATATTAATGGATGCCCATTCCTTAACAATAGCCGCCTTTTAGTCCGTTAGGGTATCGAATTGCCTTCCACATCCAAAAACTTTTGCTGAAAGGATGCCCCAAAGATTCTCTATCGGATTTAAGTCCAGACTTACAGCTGCCCACTGCATCAAAGCGATTGCTTTAGTTTCCAAAAACGTCTTCGTATACCGCGCTACGAGTATAGAAGCGTTATCCTGCTAAAGCACAAAATATCTGGGATGTAATGTTTCAAACCCTTTTCACACTTCAAGAGGTTTTTATACATTTCCGCATTCATGCGACATGGCACAAAGCGTATAGCCGATTTCCCGAAGTAACTAAAAGCAGCCCAAAACATTAGAGAACTACCACCATGGTTGGGTCTGTGGCAATTCTGCCTGGGATGCCTGTGGTCTTGCCAATACTTCTGATATCCATCTGGGCCTTCTAAATAAAATTATTTTTCATCACTGAAGATGAAATTATCGATTTTTCTCTTCGTAGCGGACAGTCGTGCTTTTCTTTTGCGCTCCGACTTTTGTGTTAATTGAACTTCAAACCATCGGGGTTTTATTCAAATTTATCACCTAAACATTCATAATTACATACCGTTTCGCTAACGCGCGTGCATGCTGTGCTTTTCTGTGTAATTAATTTGTATTTATAATCACTTTTTAGTTTTGTGCCAAGACGGTTATCTTTTTCCTCTTTCTTCATTATCTCGTTTTATTTTTCTCTCCCCCGCTTGAGTTGTCGGTTGCTGTTAGCTGCATATAAGTGGTTCATAGCTCTCATCGCTCTTGTGATTTTTGCTGCTCGTATTCTAACTCTTGCGCTCTTTCTGTTCTCTCTTTGTGTTTTTGGTACTGATAGTGTGCACAGTGATTCTAGAGGCTGTGAAAATGTCTCTAAATATTGTCTGCAATATAAAAAACTGCCAAAAAAAATTTTTTGGCAGACCAGCCCAGTATCCATTGCTGGCTTTGCGATGTAGTAGTGCATGCTAAGTGCACCGAAATGACAGGTCGCATAGCTGACGCAGTGTCCAGCAAAAACGGCCTGCGTTATTGTTGTGAGGCCTTTCGACCGGTTGAGAAGGAGATCGAGTGGATTTTCTGAGATCATGGCCACTTTTCGCAAGGCGAATGACCTGTTCTCCGCGCTTGACGCTCAATTTAATAGTATGAAGCTATTAAATGAGTCGCCGAAACGCAACAAATCTGCTGCGATTTCCTGCCACTCCTGCGCCTCAGCTCCTGGTCCCCGCTCCTATGGTGCTGAGATCAGGAACGAGGAAAGATTCGGTAACCGAATAAGACGCTGGGGTATCGGCAGCCGCTCAGCCAGTAATTTCCGCGTCGTCTGCTGTGTCCGCTGCGGAGCCCAAATCTTTGGCTCCGCAAATCTCCGTAGAAAAAGCTACCCAGGGTCCAACAAAGCCCGGAATACCGGCCGAGGTTGGTAACAATTCGTTACGTAAGCCCCTTACAGCAGTCCCACCTTCGAAAACAATATTTGTTTCGAGGCTTGCCCCTGATCTCGCATCGGAAGATGTTCTAGCCTATATACAAAAGGCAAAACCCAAGCCGGTAATATCAAGGTGGAAAAATTCAAATTTTCGTATGCCAGAGACATTTTGTCATTCAAGATAAATGTCTCACGAGGCTCGAATGAAGAGAACACGGCCTGCGGGAGTACAACTGCCCAGGTCGTCACAATCCTCAGTATCCACCGCTGTACCTTCTGTCACGAAAAACTAGCCTTTTCCTTACAACTCTCCTATCAGAATATTAGGGGCTTACGCAGTATGCTCTCTAAATTGTATTCGGATAGCCTTTCCTTTGCATCCCTGGTGATTGTATTTACTGAAACCTAGTTGAAGCCGGAGATCCTCTGCTCCGAAATTCTTCCGGGTATGTACACAATTTAAAGATTAGAACGTCTTCTCCAGCGTGGTGGCGGAGTTTTAATTGCCGTTGACTCTTGCCTCAGTTGCATTTTTGTAACCTGCTCTTACATTCCTCCATCTTCGGAAGAGCCAACTTATTGGAAACACCTTTTGGCAATTCAGGCAGTTTCCAATAGGCTTTCTGATAGGGACCAATTAGTGACTTTGGGTGACTTCAACCTACCTGAGCTCACTGGTCTTCTGTTGGTGTGTCAAATGTCCTTCAGACTGCGGCACAGCATGACCTCATAAATGGCTTGCTTGATTTATCATTATATCAAGTCAACCATGTCTTTAATTCTTTAAACCGCTTACTGGATCTATGCTTTGTCTCCGATCCTGCAGGCGTAAACCTAATTAGAGTTCCTCCAATGACGTAACCTGCAGATCCTTATCATCCTACTTTCGATGTCACTATCGACACTGGGACAGTTTTAGCAAAAACATCTGGTAGTAGTTTAAACAGAGTCCGCTGTTTCCGTAAGGCTAAGTATCAGAGGCTAAACACTTTAATAGCAGAATTTGATTGGTCTAATCTTTTCATGAGTTCTGACATGGCAACAGCCGTATGATATCTTTTATAGTACCATGAACTCATTCTTCTCCTTATGTGGTCCTGAAGCCTATCCGTCGGTCTCTAATAAACCACTTTGGTTTACCAAAGAGCTGACACGTTTAAAAAACGTAAAATCTAGGCTTTATAATAAATATAAACTAACTGGTTTAAGAACGGCTTTCTCATCTTACCTTAGTGCTCGATCTAGCTCCAAGCAGTTTTATAACTTTGTTAACTCTAAACGTAAACCCACGTTGTACCCTCCCTCTCTGTCATTTAACAATACCACTGTAAATTCTGATCAAGAAATAGCCAATCTTTTCGCTGAGTTTTTTAAAACCACATATTCTCCTTCGACATCTTCATATCATACATTTTCTCCAGCTATACCCAGTTCGTACTTATTTTCAGTCCTATTTTAAACGAAAGCTCACTTATTCATGATCTGCAACGAGTTAAGCCAGTATATTTGCCAGGTCCCGATGGAATACCAGGCTCTGTGCTTAGGTATTGCTCCGAGGTGCTGTGTAACCCCATTCTTAATATGTTTACCTTATCTTTAGAATCCTCAGAATTTCCCCTTATTTGGAGCGAATCATTTGTAATTCCTCTTCACAAAAAAGGTAGCAAATCGGTGGCCAGTAACTATAAGGGTATCTCTAAGTTTTCGGCAATCACCAAACTTTTCGAGAATGTAATCACTCCTCACTTGAAACATCTTTGCAGATCCGTCATTTCTCCATGTCAACATGGTTTTATGAGGCGAAGATCAACCACGACCAATCTTCTGGCACTAACCTCTTTCGTTATTAGGGGCTTCCAACAAAACTCTCAAACCGACGTTATTTACACGGACTTTAGTAAAGCATTCGACTCGGTTAGTCATTCTCTTCTAGTTAGGAAACTTGATTCAATGGGTATGTCTAGTGATCTTGTTAAGTGGATTTCGAGTTATCTAAGTGACAAGACCCAAAAGGTTCTGTTCAGATATCTATCCAATAGCCTCAGTGTCACACAGGGTAGCCACCTTGTACCCCTGCTATTCACATTGTTTATCAATGACTTGCCGCTGGTTAAACTTTGCTTGCAGTATAGGGACAGTTCATGCCAATCAGACCTACAATCGGATTTTGACAACTTCCAAGCATGGTGTCATGCTAACGATTTACATCTCAACAACTTTTAATGCAAACTGATGACATTTTCACGTGTCACTCCCCAGCTTGCCACTTATTTGCTTAACGATTGCTCTTTGGAAAGAATTTCGTTTTCAGAACATATTTCCTGTATGGCTAACAAAGCCAGAGGCATGCTTGGATTCATTAAGAGGTGGTCGAGGGAATTCGATTCTCCTTATGTAACGAAGACTCTCTTTACTTCGTTAGTTCGCCCTTAGTATTGCCCCTTAGTATTCGCCCATAATAGCCGCATCGAATTTGTCCAAAAAAACTTGTTGCTTTTCGCCCTCCGTGGCCTACCGTGGGATGACAACCTCATATTACCGTCTTACTCTAGTAGACTTCTCCTACTTAATTTACCTTCTTTAGCTAACCGTAGGACGATGCTTGGCGTCGTCTTTCTACATAAACTTATTAACGGGGATGTAGAGAGCCCCTACTTGCTAGGCCAGCTCAATTTCCATGTTCCCCGTCTTTCATCTAGAACCTTTATTCCTTTAGTAGTTAACCGTTGTAGGCGAGAGTTTGAAGTACATGAACCTTTCAGGGTTTTATGTACTGATTACAATCGCCTTTTTAGTAGTATTGAAGGCATTGAAAGCCTTCAAAAACTTAAAACTGTACTGTTGGTAGAACTTGCTCGTAGTGTATCCTAATTTTTTCCTCGTCCTATTCTATTATTTCTTCTCTCGCGTCTATCCAGAATGCGTTCGTGCCGTACGTCACACGGCTGCGCCCCTCGGTCGGTTGGGCGGAAGGTAAGCGTGGGGCCCCTCGCAAAAAAAAAAAAATAAAAAAAAAAATTAAAAAAAAAAAAATTACATTAATAGTCAAGTCGAGCCATTTTATGCCCCAGCAATAACTTAGGTTTTGGGAATTTTGCTTCGTATGCGAGATGGCGATTAGTGCGTCATCAACCTTTGGAATTGCACCTTTGAGATTGTTCTATGCATATTTTTGGGGTGACATTAAGATCGGTTGCTTGGGCATTTTTGATATTTAATACCATTTTTTAACGCAAATCTTTTCTAAATAACTAAAAATAATTTTTACTTAAATTTTAGAATACAAACAGTTCATTTTGTTCGCTTTGTTCTACTAGAACCTTACCGGGATCCGCTCCAAACGTAAATTAAGCTTTTTTCACATATATCAACTTTATATTCTATTGCAATTGCAATTCTTTGTGTGGGTTTGAGTGATAGGTTATGTGTGTTGTATTCTTTACCTTGCAAGTCGGCATGGCTTCATGGCTTCTCGAATGATATTAGCTCCAAAGGAGGTCATGCGAATGCAGTTATTATACCCGCTACCCATAGGGTAGAAGGTATAATCCGCCCCCGCAAATCATAAAGCGTATTAAGCGTATAAGTGTATTAAGAACTATAGTCTGTGTGATCCCTGAAAATTTGGTTGCGATCAGATAAAAATTGTCGAAGTTATTAAAGAAATAATTTTGTATGACGACCAACGGCTGCTGGCAGCATGCCTCATTTGGTTGACCAACTAGACCAACTAAATATTCTTATCAGTTCTTGATTATGATCGGAAAAGAATCTTATAAGATATTCGAGAAGAAATTTTAATAAATGGTAACAAATATTAGCCGCTTTAATGCAATAATAACGCGTTTTTACACATATAGATACATGTCTATGTATTTTTGTATGCATGTGATTATATTACACTTGGATTTGCATTTGTCCGTTATGTTTAAAAATGTATTAACTATTTACTATGGGTAGCGGGTATCTCACAGTCGAGCTCACTCGAAAAAAATGGTTTAAATCGGGATCATTTCCTTCGAAAAACTGTTTCAGTGGCTGTGATGGTGTAAGTAATGGATACAGTTTTACTTTTCCACTTGCACAGCACAATTCGAAATATTTTAAAGCTTATTCGCGGAAACTCATTTTTTCCTGATTCATCATAAAAAAAGGGCATGTTTTTATTTGACTTTTGACTTTTTCAGCTTCGACTTTTGCTTTCTAACATAACAAGGAGAGTGTAAAATGTGCCATTACCAATAACGGTAAAACTTTAATTTGAAATTCTACTTCCAAATAAATAAAAAACAAGAAAGGAAGTTAACTTCGGCCCGCCGAAGTTTGTATAAACTTACAGATTGCAATTGAAATTTAAATTAAACAAAAAAGGAAGCGGATCACCGAAGTTTGTACACCCTTGCAGAATTAAATCAACAAATTAAAACAAAAATTTCCAAATCTAAAAATTTATGAAAATATGTTGTATTTTATTTTCCTGATTGTTCCTATGGCAGCTATAGGATATAATCGCCCGATTTTTATGAAATTAAACCCGAAATTCTAAAATAATAATAATGGCCAAATATCAATTTTCATGAAATTAAAACCGGAATTCAATAATAATAATAAGGGGCCAAATATGAGGTAGGTAGGTAGATAGGTATAAGTGGTGAGGCTACCTTGGTAGCCTCCAATTAAAGCTGAGCTCCGTTTTGATCCACACCCTTGATGGTCGTAGCCGGCGCCTCCACTTCAGTACCAGCCCATGTCGTTCAGGTACGCTAGGATGGCAGTCATTGATCGCCGTCCCACCTCCCCTAGCAACCCAAGCTGGTGAGCTCCGAAGTGACGGGCTCTAAGTTGGTTGATTGCCGGGCAGTGACTCCGGTGTCTCCTTCTCGATCTGTTCTTTGCAGCTTCTACAATATGTGTTGTGGGGTAGGCCCATCTTTCAGGCATGTGTGCCTATCGGCCAACGCCCAGTGAGAATTGCAGTTATTCTTCTAATATCTTTCTTGCTTTTGGAGATCAGCTTTGCTGTCCGTCTCATATTGAATTCTGGCCAGCATAGATTTTATCTTCTGTGCTCAGTCATCATCAACCATTCTTTGCTGGCTAGTAGTTTTGAAGATTAGAATATCTAATGTATTAGAGCTTTCCTCTGACCCTTGTCTGGCCAGCTCGTCAGCTTTCAAATTTTCGGGAATATCGTTGTGTTCCGGTACCCATACTATTTGTACCGTTTTGTCTTCAGCGAGTCTATTTAGGGCCTCTTTGCATTTGGCCACTAGAGTCGATGTTGTCCTTGCTGATGCGAGATATTTGATGGCCGCTTGGCTGTCCGAGTAGATCCTCGATTTTTTGAGGTCTAGATCTTAGAGATCTAGAGTTCGACGGCTTTCAGAATTGCGAAAACCTCTGCCTGAAACACTGTCGCTGACGCTGGGAGTTCGGTTGTCATATAGTCTATTTCATTCAGGATCGTACAGTGCCCCGTGTTGTAGTTCTTCCAGCGTTGGCTTTCAATCGTACCGCGCTTTGGGCTGCTGTCTTCCTGATACCTGTTATTGGGATTAGGTTTAATACTGCATTCAGCGCTGCCGCGGGGCATGATCTTAGTGCTTCCGTGGCACCTGCATATGCCGATCTCTGAATCCTGGTAAGTTTTTGTCTGTTGTTCGCCCTAGTTAGTGCCTGCCTCCATACTAGAGCTCCGTATATGAGTATGGGTCTCACCACCGCTGTGTAGAGTCATATTATGATCTACCACCCCAGATGCCCCTAGTTCAATACCATCTATCCGTGGTTTTGTGAACATAGGAATCTTTGTTCTCGGGTTAATGCCTAGTCCGCAGGCTTTTGCCCATGCGTTCAGTTTAGTTAGCGCCATTGTCATTAGTTCGCCGATGACGTCGGGCCATGGTCCTGTAGTGAGTAGGACTACGTCGTCCGCATATGCTACGACTTTTACACCTTCGCTATTGAGTTCTTTCAATATATCTTCCATGTTAATCAGACAGAGCATTGGAGATAGGAATTCTCCCCTCTTCACAAACCTGGTGTCATGAGTGCCACTCAGTTCGGCTGTTATCTTCCTGCTCGTTAGCATTTCACCTATCCATGCTCTAATGCCTCCTTCAACTCCTAATTTGTTCAGGGAGCTTAGGATGAGTCAGCGTTTATCTTGTTAAACGCGCCTTCTGTGTCTAAGTGTACTAGTTTTTTAATAACAGAGCCTTTTCTATATATCTTACTACTTTGTGTAGCGATGTTTCTGTGGATTTGCCTTTTCTGTAAGCATGCTGTGCTTCCGAAAGGTTTTTCTCCGTTTTACTTCTGATGTGGATATCAAGTATCCTTTCCAATGTTTTCATGAGGAATGAGGTCAGGCTAATCGGCCTGTAATCCTTGGCTTGGATGTGTCCCCTTTTTCCTGGTTTGGGTATAAAGATTACTCTTGCTTCCTTCCATGGAAGCGGTATGTGCGCGACTTGTAAGCATGCTTGGAAGATTGCTTGCAACCAATTCCATATATACTCCTTCGACGTTTGTAGCATTGCTGGTATGATACAGTCCGGACCCGGACTCTTGTATTTGTCGAATGAGTCTATCGCCCAGTGGATTCGTTCCCTAGTGGCGATATCTTCGACTTGTGGCTGTTGTGGATACCTTAGGGTATCCGTTGCTGTGGGGTTCGTTCGCTGATGACGTCGGGGAATGGTCCTATGGTGAGTAGGACTACGTCGTCCGAATATGCTACCACTTTTACTCCTTCGCTATTGAGTTCTTTCAATATATCGTCCATGTTAATCAGCCAGAGCATTGCAGATTGGGCTTCCTCCTGAGGTGTGCCCCTCTTCACAAACCTAGTGTGATGAGCGCAACTCAGTTTGGCTCTTGTCGTCCTGTTCGTTAGCATTGCACCGATTTACGCTCCAGAGTCTCCTTCAACTCCTAATTTGTTGAGTGAGCTCAAAATGAAGACTGCGTTCACTTTGTTAAAAGCGTCTTTTATATCCAACAAGGTGGCCATCGAGTAGTTTTTGAATAGTTGTGCCTTTTCTATATATCGCATCACTTTGTGTAGAGCTGTTTCTGTGGATTTGCCTTTGCAGTACGCATGGTGCGCTTCCGAATGGTTTTTCTCTGTTTTACCTCTGATGTGGATATCGAGTATCCGTTCCATTGTCTTCATGGGGAATGAGGTCAGGCTAATCGGCCTGTAATCCTTGGCTTGGATGTGCCCTTTTCTTCCTGGCTTGGGTATGAGAACTACTCTAGCTTCCTTCCATTGAAGCGGTATGTGCGCGGCTTTTAAACATGCTTGGAAGAATGCTTGCAACCAATTCCATATGTAATCCTTCGTCGTTTGTAGCATTGCTGGTATGATACCGTCCGGACCTGTACTCTTGTATTTGTCGAATGAGTCCCAGTAGATTTTTTATACCATGTACCAAAGGTACAAAGGTATTATAGTTTTGTGCGAGTGCGATTTTCTGTAACAGGCAGAAGGAGGCGTGGCAGACCCCCAAAAGTTACCTAAATATTGGTCAGGACCACTAAAGGAGTCGATATAGCCATGTCCGTCTGTCCGTCCGTCCGTCCGTCCGTCTGTCCGTCTGTCCGTCTGTCCGTCTGTCTGTATGAACGCCCAGATCTCAGAGACTATAAGAGCTAGAGACACCAAACTTTGGATTTAGACTTCTTATATCTGCACGCAGATCAAGTTTGTTTAAAATTTTTGCTGCTCCCCTTTTTGGAGGAGCTATTTGAAAAAAACGTATAGCTCCGAAATTTATAAAGTTATGTAAACCATATTAAAAAGCCTAAAGCATTTAATCAAAATACACAGACTGTCCAAATTTTATTGCGATCATGCCATAAATAGCGGAGATATAGGCTTTTTACTTTATACACATTACGTGTACAAGAGGCAGCCCAGGCAGAGGGCTCCAAATAAATCAAAACGTTCATTAAACATTTTACTTATGTTCATATTACTATGAAAATAAGGTTACTCATTTTGAATTGGTTGGTGGTGCAGCTGGCTAAGCTGAAGTCTTTTTCAAATGTTAGTTGTCACGGGTTCGAATCCCGTCGGCGACGAGTGAAAACTTTTTTATTTTTAGCAATTTTTTTTTTTTTTTATTTTTTCCAGTACATCAAAATAATTACAGTATTTAATACTAAGAAATAAAAAAATGCAAGCAAAGAACTATACTTAATGTTTTGAAAATGAAAAAAATCCTTATGCCTGCGGTTGATTCGAACCCAGGCCAATTGCTTACAAAAATGTATGTGTAGCTTTACCCACTGAGCTATCGACTTTGCTCTTGAATGGGAAGACATTTGCATTATATGTAAATTTGTCTCAGTTTTTTATTCTTATTCTCTTTCTTTTATATAATTTTTGAACGCGTCTTGTAATGGTACATGGTATTCTACTGTCGGGACACCCGACTGTATGTCCATCTTGTTTCTCTTGTGGCGATCTCTTTGGCTTGTGACTGTTGGAATGCCGTATGGGTATCCGATGCTATGGGTTTCCCGGGAAGTGAATGTCCAGCAGGATATCTAGTGATTCTTCAGCTGACGTCGTTCCTGAGCCGTCAGGTCTGTTTATAAGTGCAGGGCTTGCTTGCCCTCTTGCTAGTATTTTGCTCAACCTAGCCGTGTCTATTATTGTCGCCTGCGTTGCTCGGCGAGCAAGCGCGGCGGACCCGCCCCTAAGCCACGGCAAGGCTGTTTTCGACCCAGGGTTGCCCGGCAATGGGAAGGCTCCGTTCAAACATAGCTGGATTTACCTCTTAGTTGCGAACCTTGTAGTCAGAGGCCACGGGTCGCTTCACATCCCTGACTTGAGGGAGGCCGTTTCGAGGCTTGCCCGCGTCCTGGAGTGGGATAGGAGTCAGAGGATTCTTGGGTAAGGGAGCCACAGGAGATTGCTGCTCGCATTAGCCGTACGGTAATTTGTTTCCAGGAGGTACAACGCTCAGGACCTTCTCCGAGGAGAAGGTGGTGTCTATCATACTGACTTCCACCTACGAGTTTCGGTTTGCCAAGTAATATACATCAGAAGAGACCGTACTGATCTTGCCTTGGTCTGATGCACCCTTACCACCCTATTTTTGTTGAGCGACACGATACAGAAGACCACTGACGATCAAATTAAAATAACTATTTTAAAATCATAATTCAATAATCATTGACCACTGCCCTTGCAAACGTGTTTTTGATCGCCCTGCCGGAAGACTTCCAAAAATGCACAAAGTAACCACCAAAAATTAAAAAAAAAATAGCGGAAAGACGCTGGCATCAATGCCGTAACTCAAGGACTATACCTCCTTGTGATTAAAACCGACCTAGCTAATTAAAACTAATTAAAACGTCGAACGCAAGAAAAATATTTACAAGTGCAACCAGTAAAGCCACGAAGCCAAATACCGATTGGCAACAAATACAACTAGACGAACGACGGCTGTCTTCTAAATAATAATGCTTAAATATCAATTGACTCCTCGGAGGCAACAACAAAATCACTGTTCACTGTCACCAGCGATTCTATGCTTAAGCAACGCTCCCAATATTCAATCGTGGAGTTCACAATGCCCGTCCCCTTTCCTTCTTATCTATGCACCAACTGTGCGCTCACCAGCACGGTACCCTCTCTCTTACAGCAATAACAACAGAAAGAAAAGAAAGCTTAGCCCTCAAAGTACCGTAAAGTACCGAAAACTTTAGGCAACACAGCAACATCCGAAATCAAATTTGCCATACTTGGCGAGGCCGAAGAAGACAAGGGTCAGGCGTTTCCCGGCACAAAAACGAACTCGGGCAGTTCCTAAACAGCCCTAATATCGATATCATGCTACTCTCTGAAACCCATCTAACTTCCATATCATCGGCTAAATCACACGTAGGTACCGGTATAAAACAATGCATATAACATCCTTTGGAGACATTCGCTGCAAACTACCTGTAAGCCATATCCCTACGTACTATAAACCTAACTGGCGGTGATAAACGTAAAAACTTTAGAAGCGCTTTCATTGGATCATTCGCCAGTTCTCCTCTGTCTATCTGAACAGCCGCAGCTTTTGGAACACCCCCAAAATCTAACATCAAACAAAACAAACTGGCTGAAGACAAAAAAAAGTTAAGTGCACACATCGTTCTTGATCCTGAAGTTTCCTCTCAATCTGACATTGATAAGTCGCCTCTATTATACCTCACGGACGTAATGTCCTCTGCCGCCAAACGAAGAAAGAGGTAACACCTTTGCCCGCCATCCAACCAGTTCACACTACCGAATGTTTCGCCAGCGTCGCCGTCCTCCCCAGTTAGCCTTGAAACCAGCATAGTACTTAATGCCATTAAAGAACACATAAACCTAAAAAAAGCCCTTGGTCACAATTTTTGTATTGTATTTTGTATATTATTTTTGGACGTATCACAAGCATTTGATCGCGTTTGGATCGACGGCTTGGTATATAAAACTTGGCATACATTTAGACAGGAGGCTTACCTGGAGAAAGCATAAAGAATACCCATTTAAAACTTAAGGCCAGCAGCCTTAACTGGCTCATGAACTACCTACCCTCCTATTGTATAACTCGAGCCTAAAGCCGATCTGGACCTACGGTTCCTAGCTCTGGGTAAAGGCAAGCAGCAGCAACATAGAATTTATTCAAAGAGTACTATTAAACTCTGTTATCTTCCAAGTGAACGGTCGTGTTCTTTTTCTTGCGCTCTCGTTTTTGTGTAATAACTTTACGTTGAAACCCCGGGGTTTATTTAAAACTTCTACTTTGTGCTCTATATAATTCCCGTTTCACTTCGCGTGTGCCTGCAGCTATATTGATTTACTAATAACATCTTTTTGTCATTAATTAATCGTGCTGCCAGTGTTGGTTTCTCTTGTCCCCTTTTTCATTCCTCTTTGTCTCTCCCGTTTAGCCGTTGTTGTGCCGTCGCGACAGCTAAACGTACTTGCTCGCTAACTCCCACGCTCTCCCGCTCTCTTGCGCTCCAACTCTTTCCGTGCAGCTGCACTATTTCAGATCTGTCGCCCGCTCTTTCGATTAACCAAGTACAGTGGTAAGTCATTAAAATTTCTTCCGATATTGTCTGCTTTTCTAAAACATGCAAAAAGGCTGTTTTGTCTTACTGATCTTACCTTCGTCTGCTGGCTGTGTGACAACATTTTGCATGCTAAGTGCATTGGGGTTGCCGGCCGGACTGTCGATGTGAACAGAAAAAACATAGGCTTGCACTATTGTTGCGATGCCTGTCGTGTCGTTGAAATTAAGTCTTTCATGCAGCAAACCAAGGGTTTTAATAAAACGAGTTTTAATAAAACTTATAACATCTTTTTAACGCTTGATAAACAATTTAATAGCATTACGCTATTAAATGAGTCTCCAAGGCACAAAAAAACTGCAAATGGTGGTCAGCATAGGACGGATCCCAACAACCTACGGCGGGCTCTCAACAGCAGCCGCCTACGACACAGCCCTTGATCTCAGAATTAAATCCCAGAATTCTGAGATCAAGTGTTAGTCGGTATCTAAAAGTGCTGGGGGACTGATGGTTCTTCCGTCAATTTCCTTTTCGTCCCCTATGGGACCGCAAGCTCTGAACCCCCATAGCCCCATAAATATATCCCCCCAGGGATTACCGGCCGACAATTGCACGGCTGGCACTCAGCCTGTCTTGCCACAAGCCCTCATTGCTGTCCCACCTACGAAACAGATATTTGTTTCGCGGCTCTCCCCTGGTCAAACATCTTCTATACGAGGCAAAATCAGAGCCGATAATTTAAAATTAAAGGTGGAAAAATTAAATTTTTTTTACGCTAGGGATATTACATCTTTCAAAGTAAATGTCCCAAATGAATTCTTTGGCACAATATGCTCAACCCAATACTGGCCCGAGTATGTTGTCGTCAAAGAATATGAAGCTAAGAAAAAGAAACGGCCTGTGGGTATAACTCTTCCCAAGCCATATCTGACCACTGTGCTCCCTAGATCCTCTAACTCTGACCAAAAAAACTAAATACTTCTCTGATAATCTCCTATCAGAATGCAAGAGGCTTGCGTAGTAAGCTGCCCATTTTTTGGAACCACATTTCCGCCATTCGGATGGCTTTCAATATACTTTCTGATATAGATCATGTAGTAGTCAAGGGTGTTTTTAATATCCCTGGGGCTATTTGATCCCTAAATAACTCCTCTAACACACTTCAATCCTCAACAAAACATGATTTTATTGCTGACTTCGACATTTCGCTGTCTCAAGTCAACCATGAACAAAATTCCTTAGAGCGCTTGCTTGATCTTTGTTTTGTCTTTGATCCGGCGAGTGTTAGCTTAGCAAGGATGGAGCCGCTGTCACAACCGGAAGATCCCTATCAGCCTACTTTCGATGTGGCACTCGACATTGGTGCTGATATACAGAAAATATCTAATAGACCAGCCAAGAGAGTTTACTGCTTTCGCAAGTCTGACTTCGACCGACTGAACAATTTTATTTGTGACTTTATCTGGTCGGATTTATACATGTGCACTGACATGGCTGATGGCGTGGACATATATTATCCCTCTATTTCAAATAAACCACCTTGGTTTACTAAAGAATTGAGTCGCTTGAAAAATGTAAAGTCAAGGCTGTATACGAAATTAAAAAAAAACCAGTTCTCGTTCTCACTTCTCCAACTATATATCGGATCGGTCAAACTTCACCGTACTCAACGCAAAGTGTTACAAAAACTATTTGACTCGTTGCAATTTTCTCAGGATCCTAAACAGTTTAATAATTTTGTTAATACTAAACGTAAGGCGGTAACTCATCCCTCATCGCTTTCTTTTGAAAACGAAACTGTGAAGGGCAATCAGGCAATTGCCGATCTTTTTGCCCAGTTTTTTCAAACTACATACTATAGTTCCACTGGCGTAAATCAGACATATTCTTATAGCTTGCCCAGATCGAACCTACTTTTCTGTCCATGTTTAAACGAAAGCTCTCTCCTTTTAGATCTTCAACGTTTGAAGCCAGTTTATTTTCCAGGTCCCGACGGAATACCGGACTGCGTGCTTACGTATTGTGCCGTTGCCCTGTGCTCGCCCCTTCTGAAATTTTTTACCTTTTTCTTGAAACCTCGCACTTTCCCCTTATTTGGAAGGAATCATTCATTATTCCTCTCCACAAAAAAGGTAACAAATCGGAGGCCAACAACTACAGAGGAATCTTTAAACGTTCGGCCATCCCTAAACTTTTTATACCCTTGCAGGGTATTATAATTTCAGTCAGAAGTTTGCAACGCAGTGAAGGAGGCATCTCCGACCCTACAAAGTATATATATTCTTGATCAGGATCAACAGCCGAGTCGATCTAGCCATGTCCGTCTGTCCGTTTCTACGCACACTAGCCCCTCAGTTTTAAAGCTATCTGAATGAAACTGCAGTTAGGCTTCTATATACTCTCACTCGTACATATGTCAGAACGGACGACTATATCATATAGCTGCCATAGGAACGATCCGAAAAATCTTCGAAAAAAAATTATAACTTTGTCAGTTTACATCCAATTTTCACCAAATTTGATATTTAGCCATATTTTAGTATTACTGAATTTCGGTTTTAATTTCATGAAAATCGGCTGACTATATCCTATAGCTTCCATAGGAACAATCAGGAAAATAAAAGAAAAAACCATAACTTTGTCAGTTTTCAACATATTTTCACCAAATTTGATATTTAGCCATATTTTATTTTTCCTGAATTTTGATTTTAATTTTATGAAAATCGGCTGACTATATCCTATAGCTTCCATAGGAACAATCAGGAAAATAAAAGAAAAAACCATAACTTTGTCAGTTTTCAACATATTTTCACCAAATTTTATATTTAGCCATATTTCATTTTTCCTGAATTTTGATTTTAATTTTATGAAAATCGGCTGACTATATCCTATAGCTTCCATAGGAACAATCAGGAAAATAAAAGAAAAATACATAACTTTGTCAGTTTTCAACATATTTTCACCAATTTTAAAATTTGCGCATTTAATATTATTTTCGAATTTCGGTTTTAATTTCATGAAAATCGGACAACTATATCCTATAGCTTCCATAGGAACAATCAGGAAAATAAAAAACCATAGATTAGCCGTGTTTCAAACCATTGCTATCAAATTTGAGATTTGGCAACTAATTATTATTTCAGAATTTCGGTTTTAATTTTTTGTTTAAATTCTGCAAGGGTATACCAACTTCGGTGAGCCGATGTTAGCTTCCTTTCTTGTTTTTAATTAAATAAATTAAGTCTTTCTGTCTCTGTAAGATCATCTCGTCACTTTTGTCCTTTGCGTGTTTTGTGTTCCCTATATAATAAATATTACTCTCTGTTACATTATGAACTGTCCTTTGATCTAAATGTACAACATGTATTAAGACACCTATTCTTGCCTCTGCCCACCTGATATGAGCTGCGGTTTTGCCGCAAAAAAGATATCCAGGAGGTGAAGGCAGGCCCAGTAGATCCCACGTCGCGATCAGAAATAACCCGCAGGGTCGAAATTAGAAGTTGGGGCGTCGTGGCGCATTCGCGTCACCTTTATTCTGATGCATACATGGAACTAACTATTAAATTAACATAAGGGCCGCGCTCCCGACTGATCAGTTGAGTTTAACAGTGCAGGAGCGGGCCCGAGTGGCGGAAAGCAGCCATCCCCAGCTCGCCTCACAGCAAGCGCAGATCGGGAATGCCGAGGAGCGGAGAGCGGGCGAACATAGGCTCGCTCGGATGTTGGTGCGCGGAGGACAGAGGCGACGCTGAGCGCGACGCATAGGGCCTCCTGGCATGAACACTCCCTTTTGTCGCGCAGATGTCGGAGTATGGTTTTATAATGGCAGACATATGGTATTCGTTTGTAAATAAATAAATATATATATATTATCCAACATAGAGAAGGCCCCAGAAACGGCGAGACTCCGGAAATTTCTATCGAAGCAACCTACCATACAGAGTCAGCTCAAAAGCGAAGATGGAAAGTGGACCGAGGGCAGTGAAGTGGCCCTAACAGCACTAATGGAAGCGCACTTCCCAGAATGCACAGAAGTAAGTATAGAGCTTGTATAAGCACGGGCTATATCCTTATCCCATGGAGAACCTCTCGGATTGTCTTTCTGCCCAAGGCAAGAAAGAGTAGTCACGTGAGCCCCAAGGATTACAGACCGATAAGCCTTACCTCCTTCCTACTGAAAACACTAGAAAAGCTGCTGGAACTATATATCAGGAACGATGTGGGAGGACTACTGTCAACCCATCAGCATGCCTACACAAAAGGGAAATCGGTAGAGACGGCACTACATTCGTTAGTAACTATCATCGCTCAGCAAGATATGTGAGTGGGCAGTATCAACGCGGATAAGACGGACCTCATTCTCTTCACCAAGAGATACAAGGTACCGCTATGGATATCCCCAACCAGGCTGAAAGAAAGCTGACATGGAAAGCCAATGTTTTAGAGAGGGTGAAAAAGGCCACCATAGCGCTTTATGCATCCAAGAAGATGCTTAGCAGCACATGGGGTCTCTCACCCAAACTAATGCACTGGGTCTACATATCGGTGGTGCGTCCGACACTGCTGTACGGAGTCTTAGTGTGGTGGCAAGCCACGGAAAAGAAAACATACAACACGCTTATGGAGAGAACCCAGCGGCAGGCACTGCTCTGCATATCAGGGGCGCTGAGGTCAACCCCTACTAAAGCGCTCGAAGTCATACTCGGAATAGATCCCCTAGACATGCAAGCTCAACTGACTGCAGGAAATGCCGCACAGCGCCTAGTAGCAGCAGGAAACATGACGCCACAAATATTCGGGCACAGTTCAATTGGTCGAGACATGAGCAGTTCATCTGACCACATGACACCCAGAACCTGCCCAGATGTTAAAACAACACTCATGGGATCGGAAGACTGGAAAACAGCTCAGGACCACCCTCGACACCTTAACATATACACCGACGGCTCCAAGATGGAAGGAGGAGTAGGAGCGGGCATATACTGTACAGACCCTGAGATAAGGCTGTCGTATAAGCTACCAAGACAGTGCAGCATATTCCAGGCGGAAGTCTTCGCCATCAGGAAGGCGGCAGAGCTTGTGCAGAGAATAGACCGCCCACATGAGGCGGTAAACTTGTTCGTAGACGGTCAAGCCGCTATCAGATCCATGCAATCGTCGGAGGTCTGCTCCAAAAATGTACTGGCAAGCAGGGAAGCACTAGATACCCTAAGGACGACAACGTCAGTGCGGATCTATTGTGTTCCCAGCCACCAGGGCATCGAAGGCAACGAGACCGCAGATGTATTAGCAAAGGAAGGCGTCGGATTGACGAGCGACATAACAGAAAACGTCCCTGTTTCCCTAAGAACGCTCCAAAGCGAGCTAGAGAGGCAGGCAGACGCGCGTGCAAGAAGCAGATGGAGAAGGAACTACGGAACCTGCAAAACATCAAAGATCATGTGGATAGAGCGCAACGAAAAATTCAGCCGCTACGTGCTGCAACTCCCAAGGAAGGACTGGAGATTACTAGTGGGAATACTCACAGGACACTGCCTGGCCGCGGCACATGCAGTCAAGCTGGGCATTACCGACAACGGCAACTGCAGGAAATGTGATGAATTCAAGGCAACCGAAACCTTGGAACACCTCTTCTGCAAATGCCCGGCCCTGACACGGGCGAGAATAAGGTACTTAGGCGCCCCAATATTGACCTCACTAGAAGACGCCTCAATGAGAACGCCAGGTGAACTGCTCGCCTTAGCGAAATGCGCCTCGATCCTCAAGGACTTCGAAACCGCATAAACCACTCCAGGTCCATTCAAGGAAAAAGTCCCCGGGCAACTAAGGGCCATACTGGCCTATTCGTGGCCCCACGAGGGCCGCCCGGACTAACCTAACCTAACCTAACCTATTATCCACTTTTGCATTGATTACACATTTTATTTTATATAAGATCGCTTAGGTTCCTTAGTGATATTCACTAATAATACTTTTTCTATAAATTTATAACCTATATATTTACCTCTATAAATTTAACCATTATTTTAGGCTTCCATTTTTTTATTTAGCTGCCAAAATTTTCTATTGGGTTGAGGTCGGGGCTGTTTCTGTGTCAGTTTAGGGACTTAAGCCCATATCTTCCTCCAAAATTCCTTCCGTCCGTCTGTCTGTATGAACGATTAGATCTCAGAGATTAGAGGAGCTAGAGACACAAAACTTTGGATTCAGACTACTTAAATCTGCGCGCAGATCAAGTTTTAAATTTTTGCTGCTCCCCTTTTTGGAGGAGCTATTTGAAAAAAACCGTGTTTCTCCTAAATTTATAAAGTTATGTAACCATATTCAAAACCTGTATGTTTTTTATCAAAATACACAGATTGTGCCAATTTTGTTGCGATCGTGCATAAATATCGGAGATATAGGCTTTTTACTTTATACACATCACGTGTACAAGGCATTTTAGTTATGTTCACATTATTATGAAAATAAGATCACTCATTTTTAATTTTTTAGTGGGGCAGCTGGTTTGAATACCGTCGGCGAAACCTTTTTTATTTTTAGTAAATATATATTTTTTAAAATTTTTTCCTGTAAACCAAAATAATTACAGTATTTAATGCTAAGAAATATAGCTTCCTATGGAAGCTATGGGATATAGTCGCCCGATTTTCATGAAATTAAAAACAAGATTCAGGAATATTAAAAAACGGCTAAATCTCAACTTTGATGAAAATATGTTGAAAACTGACAGTTAACATTTTTTTTCTAAAAATTTTCCGATTGTTTCGTTGGCAGCTATATGATATAGGCGCCCGATCTGGCTCGATCCGATCCGCCCGATCCGGCTCGTTCCGACATATGTACGAGCGAGAAAATATAAAAGACTAACTGCAAAGTTTCATTTAGATAGCTCTAAAACTGAGGGAATAGTTTGCGTAGAAACGGTTGGTTATCAGAGTCAAAAAAAGTCCAGAAAATAAAAAAATATTGTTGGTTAAACATCAAATCAAATAGAAATGTATCTAAATATTTATGTTATTTTCCTTTGGAAGATTTTAAGAACAGTCTAAGAAACATAGCTTTTAAATAAAATTATAAACACATAAGTATATGTTATATGTATATATTTGTTTGTATTTTTCAGTCCCGCAGAAACCAGTTTGCTTATTAAAATTTTGGGAAAGGGACTCGTAAACACAAAGTTGTCCCTTGACATTCAACAAAAAAACCCAAATTCACCTTTGCATTCTGTAAAAACTTTTGAAGCTCTCCATTTGTAAGTAGATCTTAATTATTAATTGAATACATAATTCTTATAATTTTGTGTATAGGAAGCCTGAGCTTTTAAAGGGCATTTACGCCATGGGCTTTAATACACCTTCTAAAATTCAAGAAACGGCGTTACCAACTCTTCTTGCGGATCCCCCGCAAAATATGATTGCACAAAGTCAGTCTGGAACAGGGAAAACAGCTGCATTTGTGTTGGCTATGCTTAGCCGAGTAAATGTCAATTTGAATTATCCACAGGTACATATTAAGTAAAAAACTACACAATACACTCAGCAAATTAAAATAAGTACGTAACATAAATGCAGTGTAAAACAGGCCACGCTTCAACATATAATTGTGAAAAAAGGCTAAAATTACACTGCCGCTCAACTAAATAGGTTCATGATCTCAGTGGTAGAAATTTATCTATAATTCCTAAACCAATTTTCCGATTTACATAATTTTTTTCTTTAATTCTCAAATCATATTAAAATTGAAATCTGAAGAAAAAATTTTCAAAAACATATTATTTATGCCTTATATATTTTTATACCCTTGCAGGGTATTATAGTTTCAGTCAAAAGTTTGCAACGCAGTGAAGGAGGCATCTCCGACCCTATAAAATATATATATTCTTGATCAGGATTAACAGCCGTCCGTCTGTCCGTTTCTACGCAAACTAGTCCCTCAGTTTTAAAGCTATCTGAATGAATCTTTGCAGTTAGGCTTCTGTATATTCTTCCTGTCTGCCGCAGAGGTGGGGTGTTGACTCCGCCTTTCAAGTTTTTGACATTTTCTTATTTGTTTCTTAAAAAATTACCCCAAAAAATTTGGCCTCGTCCAATTTCTTGAGAGATTTTGCGATTGCTAAGACCATTTTCACTATAGGCTTAAATTTGGCCTTTTTTTTTTTAATTTAAAGAAAATATATGAAATTAAAAATTTGCATCAAAAATATGTCATAAAGCCTCCTAGTTTAATTGCAAACTAAAAATCATTCAGCTGAACCTATTCAGTTGAACCAACAAAACTCATTGTTTTGTTACACTTTCAGAAGAAAAAATATATAATAAAATATTTTTCTTCAGATTTCAATTTTAATATGATTTAAGAATTAAAGAAAAAAAAAAAGGTAAATCGGAAAACTGGCTTAGGAATTATAGATAAATTTCTACCACTGATATCATGAACCTATTCAGTTGAGCGGCAGTGTAGCTTCATGAATTAAATACCATTATTATTAAAAAGTAGTAGAAACAACCATCAAACTTGTGATTTTGATTAATCAATAACTTTCTGAGAAAATAATGCTAACTATGATAGCTAACACTATTTTGTATTTTGTATTATTAAAAGGGATTACGTATTTTAAAAGGGATTTTGTCGTGTTTTTCGGACTAATTTTTGGAACATTATTATTAAAATTTTTTTCAAATTAAAACAAGAAAGGAAGCTAACTTCGGCTCACCGAAGTTTGTATACCCTTGCAGAGTTTAAAAATAAAAACAAAATTCTGAAATAATAATTTGTTACCAAATCTCAAATTTGATGGCAATGGTTTGAAACACGGCTAAGCTATGGTTTTTTTTATTTTCCTGATTGTTCCTATGGAAGCTATAGGATATAGTTGTCCGATTTTCATGAAATTAAAACCGAAAGTCAGTAATAATAAAATATGGCTAAATATCAAATTTGGTGAAAATATGTTGAAATCTGACAAAGTTATGGTTTTTTCTTTTATTTTCCTGATTGTTCCTATGGAAGCTATAGGGTATAGTCAGCCGATTTTCATGAAATTAAAATCAAAATTCAGGAATAATAAAATATGGCTAAATATCAAATTTGGTGAAAATATGTTGAAAACTGACAAAGTTATGGTTTCTTCTTTTATTTTCCTGATTGTTCCTATGGAAGCTATAGGATATAGTCAGCCGATTTTCATGAAATTAAGACCGAAATTCCGAAATAATACTAAATGGGCAAATATCAAATTTGGTGAAAATATGTTGAAAACTGACAAAGTTATGAATTTTTCTTTTATTTTCCTGACTGTTCCTATGGAAGCTATAGGATATAGTCAGCCGATTTTCATGAAATTAAAACCGAAATTCGGAAATAATACTAAATGGGCAAATGAAAATGAAAATTGGTTGAAAACTGACAGTTATAATTTTTTTTCGTGGATTTTTCCCAATGTTCCTATGGCAGCTATATGATATAGTCGTCCGATCCGGCCTGTTCCGACATATGTACGAGTGAGAGTATATAGAAGCCTAACTGCAAAGATTCATTCAGATAGCTTTAAAACTGAGGGACTAGTTTGCGTAGAAACGGACAGACGGACAGAAGGACAGACGGACAGAAGGACAGGCGGACAGACGGACAGACGGACATGGCGAGAACTGGAACTGGTAGCATCGCCAAACGTCATGGTGGTGGACGAAAGAAGACAGCAACGTCTCCTGAAATGGTTCGGAAAGTGAAGGCCCGAATTGAACGAAATCCACGGTGCAGCGGCAATCAATTGGCCAAAGATCTAAAAATATCTCAACGCAGCATGCGACGCATATTGCAAAATGAGCTCAAGGTAAAGCCCTACAAGTTCCAAAAGGCGCACGATCTTACACAGAAGCAAAAAAAAGTTAGACTCGATCGAGCAAAGGAGTTGTTACGCTTGCACGCAAGTGGCGAATTTCCGAACATTGTGTTCTCTGATGAGAAAAATTTCCGTATAGAGCAGTTTGTAAACTCTCAAAATGATCGTGTTTATTTGACCGAACGCACATACGATAATTTGAGCCTACGAATGGCCACCAGAAGTAATTTTCCATCTCAAATAATGGTATGGGCTGCTGTGACCACTGATGGACGCTGTCCAATCGTTTTCATCGAGCCTGGCGTCAAAATTAATGCAACCTATTATCGGGAAAAGGTTTTGGAAGCTGCTTTAGAGCCCTGGGCACGCAAACATTTCGGTCGGAGACCTTGGACGTTCCAACAAGACTCGGCACCATCACATAAAGCGCGTGTGAATCAAGAAGGGTTAAAAAACCACGTTCCACACTTCATTTCGTCCTCACAATGGCTATCGAATTCGCCAGACGCAAACTATTCCATCTAGGCCATTTTGGAGAGCAAGGTTAGGACTAAAAAATATGCCAGTATGGATGCGCTGAAGAAAGCCATTGAACGTGAATGGGCCAAAATACCGGCAGACCACATTCGTGCAGCTTGCGAATCGTTTTTCGACCGACTCAGAGCTATAGTCAAGGCAAAAGGTGGTCAGATCGAGTTAAACTGAATAGATTCTGAAATTTTAAATATTTTCGAACATTTTCTAAATTTAAATCAATCAAAAAAAGTTTCACACAAAAAAATATGGTTGTTTGAATTGGTAACACTTCGAGTGCCTAACCCTGTAATATACCCTGCAAGGGTATAAAAATAAAAATGTATCAATTTACAGTGCCATAAATCACACTAAAATCAAGTAGTAGTAGCTGGCTGTCAAAAGCATTTTAATCTGTCTCTTTGGCTAAGAAAGTGAGTACGTATTTTAATTTAATTTGAGATTTGTTTTTTTATACCATGTACCAAAGGTACAAAGGTATTATAGTTTTGTGCGAGTGCGATTTTCTGTAACAGGCAGAAGGAGGCGTGGCAGACCCCCAAAAGTTACCTAAATATTGGTCAGGACCACTAAAGGAGTCGATATAGCCATGTCCGTCTGTCCGTCCGTCCGTCCGTCTGTCTGTCCGTCTGTCCGTCTGTCTGTATAAACGCCTAGATCTAAGAGACTAAAAGAGCTAGAGACACAAAACTTTGGATTTAAACTTCTTATATCTGCACGCAGATCAAGTTTGTTTTAAATTTTTGCTGCTCCCCTTTTTGGAGGAGCTATTTGAAAAAAACGTATAGCTCCTAAATTTATAAAGTTATGTAAACCATATTAAAAAGTTTAATGTATTTTATCAAAATACACAGATTGTCCAAGTTTCATTGCGATCATGCCATAAATAGCGGAGATATAGGCTTTTTTTACCTTATACACATTACGTGTACAAGAGGCAGCCCAGGCAGAGGGCTCAAAATAAATCAAAACATTTATTATACATTTTAGCTTTGTTCACATTACTATGAAAATAAGGTTACTCATTTTGAATTGGTTGGTGGTGCAGCTGGCTAAGCTGAAGTCTTTTTGAAATGTTAGTTGTCACGGGTTCGAATCCCGTCGGCGACGAGTGAAAACTTTTTTATTTTTAGCAATTTTTTTTTATTTTTATTTTTTCCAGTACATCAAAATAATTACAGTATTTAATACTAAGAAATAAAAAAATGCAAGCAAAGAACTATACTTAATGTTTTGAAAATGAAAAATGAACCCAGGCCAATTGCTTACAAAAGTGTATGTGTAGCTTTACCCACTGAGCTATCGACTTTGCTCTTGAATGGGAAGACATTTGCATTATATGTAAATTTGTCTCAGTTTTTTATTCTTATTCTCTTTCTTTTATATAATTATGGGACGCGCCTTGTAATGGTACATACTGTCGGAACACCCGACTGTATGTCCATCTTGTTTATTATTTAAAGTTATGGTTTTAATTTTACGAAAATCTGACGGCTATATCCTATAGCTGACATAGGGCCTCCAATTATAGTTGGGCTCCATTTTGCTACACACCCTCTGTTCTCTATTCGTTTACGTGGTGGGTTTTGGTACCATCCCGATTCAGTGAGGAAGCCTAGAATTTTTTTTTTTTTTTTTTTTTTTTTGTTTCGACCGAGTCCCAGCGAGGCCCACCTCCCGCCCAACCGACCGAGGGGCGCAGCCGCGTGACGTACGGCACGAACGCGTACTAGATAGACGCGAGAGAGGAAAAATAGAATAGAACGAGGAAAATTAGGATACACTACGAGAAAGTACTACAAGCAATACAGTTTTTAAGTTTTGAAGGTTTTCTACGCCTTCAATACTACTAAAAAGGCGATTGTAATCAGTACATAAAACCCTAAAGGGTTCATGTACTTCAAACTCACGCCTACAGTGGTTAACTACTAGGGGGATAAAATTTCTAGAAGAAAGACGGGGAACATGGAAATTGAGCTGCCCAAGTAGGTAGGGGCTCTCCACCTCGCCGTGAATAAGTTTATGTAGAAAGACGACGCCAAGCATCGTCCTACGGTTAGTTAAAGAAGGTAAATTAATTAGGAGAAGTCTACTAGAGTAAGACGGTAATCTAAGGTTAGCATCCCAGGGTAGGCCACGGAGGGCGAAAAGTAAAAACTTCTTTTGGACAGATTCGATGCGGCTGCTATGGACTCCGTATTGAGGACTCCAGACGCACGAGCCATACTCCAATATAGGGCGTACTAACGAAGTATATAGGGTCTTCGTTACATAAGGAGAATCGAATTCCTTCGACCACCTTTTAATGAATCCAAGCATGCCGGCGGCTTTGTTAACCATACAGGAAATATGTTCTGAGAACGAAAGTTTAGGGTCCAGGCGGACGCCTAGGTCATCAACAATAGTAATTCTTTCCAAAGAGCAATCGTTAAGCATATACGTGGCAGGGAGAAAAGTGGTGCGAGAAAATGTCATCAGTTTGCATTTAGAACTGTTAAGATGTAAATCGTTAGCATGACACCATGCTTGAAAGTTATCGAGATCCGATTGTAGGTCAGATTGGCATGAGCTGTCCCTATACTGCACGCAAAGTTTAACATCATCAGCATACATAAGTACTCTGGATTTGGTTAGAACCTGCGGCAAATCGTTGATAAACAATGTAAATAGTAGTGGTCCCAGGTGGCTACCCTGTGGGACGCCAGAAGTGACACTGAGGCTATTGGATAGAACATTTCTGAACAGAACCTTTTGGGACCTGTCACTTAGATAACTCGAAATCCACTTAAGAAGATCACTTGGAAACCCCAATGAATCGAGTTTCCTAACCAGAAGAGAATGATTAACCGAGTCGAAAGCTTTACTAAAGTCCGTGTAAATGACATCGGTTTGAAAGTTTTGTTGGAAACCCCTAATAACGAAAGAGGTGAGTTCCAGAAGATTGGTTGTGGTTGATCTTCGCCTCATAAAACCATGCTGACATGGAGAGATGACGGATCTGCAAAGATGTTGCAAGTGAGGAGTGATTACTTTCTCGAAAAGTTTGGGGATTGCCGATAACTTAGAGATACCTCTATAGTTACTGGCATCCGACTTGCTACCTTTTTTGTGGAGAGGAATGACAAATGATTCTCTCCAAATAAGGGGAAATTCTGAGGATTCTAAAGATAAGGTAAACAATTTTAGAAGGGGGCTACACAGCGTCTCGGAGCAATACCTTAGCACAGAGCCCGGTATTCCATCAGGACCTGGTGAATATACTGGCTTAACACGTTGAAGATCAAGAATAAGTGAGCTTTCGTTTAAAATAGGACTGAAGATAAGGTTCGAACTGGGCATAGCTGGAGAAAATGAATGATCTGAAGATGTTGAGGGAGAATATGTGGTTTTAAAAAACTCAGCGAAGAGATTGGCTATTGCTTGATCAGAATTTACAGTAATATTATTAAATGACAGCGAGGGAGGGTACAACGTGGGTTTACGCTTAGAGTTAACAAAGTTATAAAACTGTTTGGGGTCCTGCGTGAACTGGACCTTGCAACGAGTCAAATAATTTTTATAACACTGAGCGTTAAGCACGGTAAAGCTAGATCGAGCACTTAGATAGGATGAGAAAGCCGTTCTTGAACCAGTACGTTTATATTTATTATAAAGCCTAGATTTTACGTTTTTTAAACGTGTCAGCTCTTTGTTAAACCAGAGTGGTTTATTAGAGACAGACGGATAGGTTTCAGGAACACATAAGAAGAAAAATGAGTTCATGGCATTATAAAAGATATCAACGGCGGTTGCCATGTCTGAGCTCATGAAGAGATTAGACCAATCAAATTCAGCTATTAAAGTGTTTAGCCTCTGATAGTCGGCCTTTCGGAAACAGCGGACTCTGTTTAACCTACTACCAGATGTCGTTGCTAAGACTGTCCCAGTGTCGATGGTCACATCGAAAGTTGGATGATAAGGATCTTCAGGTTGCGTCATTGGAGGAACTCTACTTAGGTTTACGCCAGCCGGATCTGAAACAAAGCATAGATCCAGTAAGCGGTTTAGAGAATTAAAGACATGGTTAACTTGAGATAAGGATAAATCAAACAAGCCATTTATAAGGTCATGCTGTGCCGCAGTCAGGAGAATATTAGACACACCGTCAGAAGACCAGTGAGCTCCAGGTATGTTGAAGTCACCCAAAGTCACCAATTGGTCCCTATCAGAAAGCCAGTTGGAAACTGCCTGAATTGCCGAAAGGTGTTTCCAATAAGTTGGCAATTCCGAAGATGGAGGAATATAAGAGCAGGTAACATATATACAGCTGCCTGTAAAAGATAATTTAACGCATATGAATTCAATGTCCAGAAATTCGTTAGATACCACCTGTTCCGAGATGAGGCAGGAGTCAACGGCAATTAAAACTCCACCACCACGCTGGACAATACGGTCTAATCTATAGATTGTGTACTTACTCGGAAGAATTTCGGAGCAGAGGATCTCCGGCTTCAACCAGGTTTCAGTAAATACAATCACCTGAGATGCGAAAGAAAGACTATCCGAATACAATTTAGAGAGCTTACTGCGTAAGCCTCTAGTATTCTGATAGGAAAGTAGTAAGGAAGAGGTTAGTTTTTTGGGACAGAAGGTACGGCAGTGGACTCTGAGGATTGAGACGGCCTGGGCAGTTGTACTCCCGCAGGCCGTGTTCTCTTCTTTCGAGCCTCGTACTCCTTAACTATTACGTACTCGGGCCAGAAGTCACCCGAGCAAATAGTGTCAAAGAGTTGGGTTGAGACATTTATCTTAAAAGATGAAATGTCTCTGGCATACGAAAATTGAAATTTTTCCACCTTGATATGTCCGGCTTGGGTTTTGCCTTGTATAAAGGCTAGAACATCTTCCGATGCGAGATCAGGGGCAAGCCTCGAAACAAATATTGTTTTCGAAGGTGGGACTGCTGTGATGGGCTTGCGTGACGAATTGTTACCAACTACGGCCGGTATTCCGGGCATTGTTGGACCCTGGGTTGATTTAGCTACGGAGATTTGCGGAGCCAAAGATTTGGGCTCCGCATCGGACACCACGGACGACGCGGAAATTGCTGGCTGAGCGGCTGCTTCAGATTCGGTAACCGAATCTTTCCTAGTTCCTGATCTCAGAACCATTGGAACGGGGGCCAGGAGCTGTGGCGCAGGGGAGTGGCAGGAAATCGGTTGCTGCGTCACACACAGTTGCTGTCGACCAGCAGCAGATTTTTTGCGTTTCGGCGACTCATTTAATAGTTTCATACTATTAAATTGAGCGTCAAGCGCGGAGAACATGTCACTCGCCTTGCGGAAAGTGGCCATGATCTCAGAAAATCCACTTCTGGTCTGACGCATGAAGGATGATATCTCCTTCTCAACCGGTCGACAGGCCTCACAGCAATAACGCAGGCCCTTTTTGCTGGACACTACGTCAGCTATTCGACCTGTCATCTCGATGCACTTAGCGTGCACTACTGCCTCGCAAAGCCAACAATGGAAACTGGGCTGGTCTGCCAAAATATTTTTTTGACAGTTCTTAATTACACAGACAATATTTTGGGACATTTTCGCAAACCCTAGAACCACTGTGCACACTATCAGTACCAAAAAGCTAAGAGAGAGAGAGAACAAAAGAGCGCAAGGTTAAGAGAATAAGCAGCAGAAATCAACAAGAGCGATGAGAGCTATAACGGCTTAGTTGCAGCTAACAGCAAACGACACTCAAGCGGGGGAGAGAAAAATAAGTAAAAACGAGAAAAAGAATAAGGAGGAAAATAAGATAACCGTCTTAGCACAAACTAAAAAGTGATTTTTAACACAAATTAATTACACAGAAAAGTGCATGCACGCGCGATAGCGAGACGGATTATAATTTTAAAAATTTAAGTGATGAATTCAGAGGAAACCCCGGTGGTTTACAATAAAATTAACACAAAAATCGGAGCGCAAAACAAAAACACGACCGTCCGCTATGAAAGAGAGAGATCGAATTGCTGATAGCTTCAGACCTCCTACACTGTCCAGTGACTCCAGCTGTCGGGCACCGAAGTAGCGTAGTCTTGTATGGTTTAGCGCCGGGCAAAAACAGAGCAGATGTTCCGGAGTCTTCTCCTCCGTGGCTTGTATGGCAGTCCCGTTTTTATTGCTGGCGATCCAATCGAGAAATGTCCTGTGGCGACCGCCGTGAGTCTGCTGATATCCTTTTTGCTGTTGAATAACAGTTCCCTTATTCGATTTTTATCGAAGCTCGGCCAATATTTCCTTGACCTCCTGCACTCATTTCTCCTCGACCATTTCTGTTTGTTTGTATTGGTCGTGGGTTCTTGTCTGGATCGAGATTAGGGAAATCGCGATCCCTGTATCCTAGGCCCCGCTGAGCCTCTTGCAAGTTCATCTATTTTTTCGTTCCCTTGGGTATCGTTATGACCCGGTACCCAGGTTACTTGTACCTTATTTGTCTCCGCAAGTCTATTAAAGTCCTCCTTGCATTCTGCCACTAGCCGTGAAGTTGTTTTCACGGCAGCTAAGGATTTGATAGCTGCCTGGCTGTCCGACTAGATCCGTCTGTTGGTATCACTGAGTCCTCGTCATATTGAAAGTCTGGCGCTTTCCTTATTGCGAGCAGCTCAGCCTGGAAGAGCGTCGCCTCAATCCCCCAGTGCTCAGCGTAGATCCCACCCCCACGCCACAGCTCATCTTGGAACCGTCGGTATAGAGGGATACCTCATCCTCTCCGGTTACTCTTTCTCTTATCCAGTCTTCCCTTGTATGGTGTGATGCTGTGAATACATTTCCGAAGTGCTCCGTGGTCGTGTAGTCCGTTTTCACGTTTCTTTCCATCTTGATGCTTTCAAGTATTTTGCCGTGCCTTGTGCCGTGCTCCCTTCAGCAATTGCTTGCTTTCAGTCTTACTGCCCTCTACGCGGCAATGTTCTTAACGAACAGTTCTATCGGCATTATGTTGCGGATAGCATTCAGGGCAGCCGCGGGGCAAGAGCGCATCGCTCCTGCGGCTCCTGGGCACGCTGCTCTTTGCATTCTTCTGAGTTTCGATATATTGTAAGCCCTGGTTAGTGCTGGCCACCATGTCAGGGCCCTGTACGTCAGGATTGGCCGAACCACCGCTGTGTAGAGCCATATGATAATTCTTGGGTGTAAGCCCCAGTTGTTGCCGAACATTTTCCGGCAGGAGTAGAAAGCTATACTAGCTTTCCAGACTCTTTCTGCAGCGTTTTCCTTCCATGTGAGCTTGGGGTCCAGTATCACTCCTAGATACTTTGCTTGCTCAGATAAGTAGTGTTAGCTTTATGCCACTTATACTGGGCATGTTGAAAGCTGGAACCTTAGTTCTTCTGGTGAGGAGCATTAGTTCTGTTTTTGTGGGGTTTATACCTAGTCCACAGGTTTTCGTCCATTCATTTAACTGCCCCAGCGCGCCTTTCATTATACCTCTTATAACGTCAGGAAAGGGTCCTTATACTAGCAGTACCACGTCGTCTGCGTAGGTCACTGCTTTTATTTCTCCCATAATGAGTTCATTCAATATGCTGTTCATGTTTATCAGCCAGAGTAGGGGTGACAGTACCCCTCCCTGAGGTGTGCCTCTCTTCACTGCACGCTTGAGCTGAGTGCCACTCAGTTCGGCTGTGATCATCCTACTCGTTAGCATAACCCCGATCCACTCTCTGATGCCTTCCTCAATGCCTAACGAGTTGGGGGAGCTCAGACTGAACTCGGTGTTCACGTTGTGGAACGGGCCTTCGATGTCTAGGAAGGCGGCCATTGTGTATTGTTTGTAGCCGAGTGCCCTCTCGACATAATCCACGACTACATGTAGGGCTGTCCCCGTCGACTTGCCTTTTCGGTATGCATGATGTACATCCGAAAAGCCATGTTTCTCTAGTTCCTCCCGGATTTGAACATCCAAGAGTCTCTTATAGGCTTATCGGCCTATAATCCTTTGCTAGGATATGTCTCCTCCGGTATTATGCCGTCATGGCCCGGGCTTTTGTACTTGTCAAAAAGTCGATTCTTTCCGTGGTAATGATCTCATTCGTCGATGTGTCTACCTGAGAGTTCTTTTCCGTTTCGGGTTCCGAGCTCTCTCGCATGTTCCCTGGAATGTGGGTGTCCACTAGTAGCTCCAGTGACTCCTCTATCTTCGTTGTGGCAGTGCCGTCCGCCCTGTTAAGACTTGACTTGAAAATCTTACTTAGCCTCTTTTACGCCTTCTAGTGACTCGCAGTAACTCTGCCATGAGTCCTTCTTTGCCTTGTAGATTGCTTTTTTTTAGGCTATCTGCGCCTCTTTGTATGGTTTCCATTCTTTGGTTCCATAGCTCGTGTTGAAGGACTGTCGCGCTCTTTTCCTGAGATCGTTGAGTTCTTTTGTCCACCATGGTGGGTATTGCTTCTTTGAGAATGAAACCTTACATGTCTCTCGGATTGCGTTGTTTAGTATATTAGTACGGTCCTCCACCTACTTGTCAATGGCCTTAGGGGAGGATTGTACCTTGATCATCCTGTTTCCTACTTTTAATTGGACAATTTCGCTGAATTTGATCCAATCTGTTTCCTGTACCGCTAGGTCAAAGAAAATATACCTGTAGTCAGAGAAGGAGTGTTGTGTCGATACCCTCCAGTTCTCCACCTTGTAATAACCCTGTTATATTTGTAAGGTGAGATCTAACACCTCTTCCCAGCCTTGGTTGTTTTCCGTGCTGGGAAAAATAAACGTTGGCGTACGTCCTTTATTAGCACCAGGGCCGTCTTCGTATCTTCGGCCATTTGCAGGAATGAAGCGAATTAATCGGATCCCATCCGCTGCCACGAATCTGGCCACTGCTAGGTCAGGTGTGCTGAGATTGGAACAGAGAAAAGCCTTAAATAGGTTTTTTATTACTATGCATGCTCTCGGCCTACCATTCGAGCTAGTGCACAGCAATGTGTATCTGAGGATCCTCAGTCCAGTGACTTGCTTGTCCCTGGTCCAAGGCTCCTGTATCAGGCCGATGTAGATAACCTTCCTTATATTCTGCATCTCTGGGGTCAGTCTTGCCCTCTGCCTCATTCTTGGCTATCTTGCCGAGAATGAAGCTGACTCTGTTGAAGTTCGCCCGTTTCTGATGGTGTGTCATCATCTTCATGTCTTTGGTGGGGTCTGACTGAGCCCCACTTTTGTGGTCAGATTGGGGAGTGCTGCTCACTCTCCCATCGGGTCCCGACTGGGCCTCAGTGCATTGGCTTGGTATCGACGGTCTCCAATTTTTGGTGAGACTTTGCGAGAGAGAGACTCATATAGCTGCAATAGAAACAATCGGAAAATTTTTAGAAAAAAAATTTTAACTTTGTCAGTTTTCAACATATTTTCAGCAAAGTTAAGATTTAGTCGTTTTTTATTATTCCTGAATTTCGGTTTTAATTTTAAGAAAATTGGCCGACTATATCATATAGCCTCCATTGGAACAATCAGGAAAATAAAAGAAAAACCCTTTGTCAGTTTTCAATATATTTTCATCAAATTTGAGATTTAGCCGTTTTTTATTATTTCTGAATTTATGTTTTGATTTCATGAAAATCGGCTGACTATATCCTATAGGTTTCATAGGAACAATCAGAAAAAAAAACCATAACTTATCCGTTTTTCAAACCATTTTCATCAAATTTGAGATTTGGCGACTAATTATTATTCCAGAATTTTGGTTTAAGATTGTTGTTTAAATTCTGCAAGGCTCACCGGAGTTAGCTTCCTTTCTTGTTATCAAATATTTAATTATTTCAGAGCTTTGTTTTTTATTTTATAGTTCAATTGCAATATGCAAGAGTATATCACCCTCGGCAAATCTAAGTTAGCTTCCTTTTTTGTAAGAATTTTTATAGAAAAAAATAATAACGTTTTCAGTATTCAACATATTTTCATTTAATTCGAAACATGCTGTTTTCAACATTTTTTCATTAAATATTTTATTATTTAAGAATTTCGTTTTTAATTTTATAGTTTAATTGCAATCTGCAAGGGTATATAAACTTCGGCAAAGCAAAGTTAGCTTTCTTTCTTGTTCTTTATATTCTCAACAGTATATAAATCGGGTCGGGTCGGAATACTATATATGTACTATAGCAACGTTCCTCAGATATTCAACCATATTTTTTATTTGGGAATTTCGGATTTAAGGTGCTATCCGAGATTTTATTTAAAACCATCAGAATAGCGAAGAAGTGGTTTCAGTAAATTTGAATTTCCAACAGTGGAGGATATTGTACTAAAAATGGAGCTGCCCTTGACAGATAGCTTCAAACAGTACAATTCACGTGAGTGTGAGGTCAACCGCCATAATGACACTACCACCACGTCTGACATCTGGAAAAACTTCGGAGTTGAGTATTTCCGTTTTAGATCTTAAAACCTTTTTATCCGCTTGCTTAAAGAAACTCCCTACTTTTATGAGAGCGCGCACACTTAAAGCTAAGCTGAGCTCATTAGCATTCTGCTCTGCTCATCTCTGTTTGATCGATTCGTCATGTACAACGCGTCTATTTTCATTTGATTTGATTTGGAATTCAACGCAAGCTTAAGCTTTTCAGTGTCCGTGGCTGAAAAATGTCAGGTTGCTGGTTAGCTCCGCGGGAATAAAAAGCTTTTAAGTTCAGCAGTCAGTTCTGTCAGTCAGTTTTGAAAGCCTGTAGCCTATTGGATTCTGATAGGAAATCAACAGAGTGGTGGGAGACATAAAGGGCGCAGTAGTCTGATCGGACCTGGGAGGCAAACAACATATTCTGACGAGAATTTGGTAGAGCATATCGTATTAAAGTGTTTGTTAGGGACATTTATTATACCCTTGCAGAATATTATAATTTCCCTCAGAAGTTTGCAACGCAGTGAAGGAGACATATGAAGTCTATATATATTCTTAATCAGGATCCACAGCCGAGTCAATCTGGTCATATCCGCCTCATTTATTTTTTGAATAACAGCGAATTTGTGATTTTTTCTATTATTATCCAGGTTCCTATGGCAGCTGTATGATACAGTCGTCCGTTTTTCGTAAAATTTAAACCAGAATTAAAATATGTTGACATTTTTTTATTTAACATTTTCCCAACGTTCCTATGAGAGCTATATGATATAGTTGTCCGATCCGGCCTCTTCCGATCTATGTACGAGTAAGAGTACATAGAAGACTATCTCCGAAGTTTTTATTTATTCATTTATTGAGAAAATGGCAAATAGCTGCCATGTAAGGCCGTACCCTTACCTCTGACCGAAGCAGTGTTTTTTAAAGATGTGCTCCGACTCACATCAGGTGGTCGGAGGTAAGGAAAGGTATCGTAAAATACAAGCTGAATTAAATTCTAAGGACATCTCAACATGTAACAAATGGTAACTCTCATTATACAAAGAACATAAAACACGAAAAGGCTCATACATTTCGAGGTTTGTCCTACAGACCTCCAGGGCAATAGGTCGAAAGTGACGGGAAGGCCCTGTAGGAGCCGAGAGCCTTATAAGGTTCAAGAGGTACTTCGAGGAAATGTGACCATGTAAGAGTTTGTGTAAGAACATTACTCCATGGCAGGTCCTTAAGCGTAGGCAGGCCTAAAAGCCGCAGTCTGTCTAAGTAGGAAGGCAGATGACGATGAGGATCCCAGTTTAAACCACGAAGAGCAAACAAGAGGAATTGTTTCTGTACCGTTTCTATTAGATCCTGATATTTCGCGTACTGGGGTGACCAAACACAAGAGCAGTATTCCAAAATAGGACGAACAAGAGAAACAAATAGGAGTTTGGTGGTATAGGGATCATCAAACTCCTTGGACCAGCGCTTAACAAAAGCGAAGACACCCTTAGCTTTACCAACAGTTAAACTAATGTGATCGTTGAAATTCAAGTTGTGGGTAAACAAAACTCCAAGGTCTGTAACTGAACAGATGCGGTCAAGAGCACCAGTCTCTAAGTAATAATTGGCAATAAAACAGTTTTTCCGATAAAATGACATAGATTTGCATTTTGAATTATTAAGAAACAGCAGATTGTTGATGCACCAAGATTGCATTTTGTTTAGGTCAGTTTCTAAAAGCAAATGAGACTCAGAGTTAGTCAGAGGCAAGCATAGTTTTACATCATCAGCGTACATCATTACCTGAGAATGAGCAACAACATTGGGCAAGTTATTGATGAAAATTGCAAAAAGAAGAGGTCCGAGATGGCTCCCTTGTGGAACACCTGAAGTCACGTAAACTAGATCCGAGAATGAGCCCTTGAAAGCAACTCTCTGAGTACGGTTAGATAAATATGTTGCAATTCAGTCAGTCAGTAAAGGGGGGAAGCCCAATAATGAAAGTTTTTTCAGCAACAGCACAGAACTCAAGAAGGTTTGTAGTGGTAGATCTTTGTTTCATAAAGCCATGCTGCGAGGAGGACAGAAATGAGCTACATTGGTGCTTTAGTTGAGCTGTAATCAGTAGTTCAAAAAGCTTGGGAATCGCACTAAGTTTTGGAATACCTCTGTAGTTCTCAACATTTGACTTGCTACCCTTTTTATGAAGCGGAAGTATAAAAAACACCTTCCAGCTATCGGGAAAGAAAGACATGTTAAGAGATAACTGAAAGAGCTTAGACAAGGGACTACATAACGCATTAGCACAGTTTCTCAATACACAACTAGGCACAAGATCGGGACCAGAAGAGAAGGATGGCTTGAGAGATTTTAAACTGCGAAGAACATCGTCCTCGCCGATTGTGGGCATAAAAATGCAGTTGGAGTGCGGAAGAGAATAATAATACAACGACGTTACATCAAAAGTAGTAGTAGAATACGTAGACTGGAAAAATTTTGCGAATAAGTTCGCAATATCAAACTCAGAGGAAGCAGACTCAGTTTTGAGATGAAGACGGGACGGGAAAAGCTGTGATTTACGTTTTGAATTGACGAAAGCATAAAATTGCTTAGGATTTGTCTGAAACTCACTTCTGCACCGATTCAAGTGACTGTTGTAACATTCGGAATTATGCGTCAAGAAATCGGATCGAGCTACTAAATATTTAGGTCGGTCGGCTTGAAGTCCGGTTCGGCTGAATTTTTTTTAAAGAGTCTGGACTTCACATTTTTTAGATACGAAAGACAACGGGAAAACCAGGGGGGTCTGTGTGAGCTAACAGGAGAGGGAAATGACGGGACGAATGTATCAAAACAGGAATATAAAATGTCATAGAAACGTTCAAACAGGTAAGAGGAATCGTCAGTATCATTTAAAAAGGTCCAGTCTATTGAGGATAAGTGATTATTCATATCAGTGAAATTGGCTTTGCGGAAGCAGCGAAAGGTAGCAGGCTCGGCAGGAGCACAAGGCAATAATGGAGCCGAAGCCTCGAATGTTATCTCGATGGTAGGGTGGTAAGCATCTTCAGGACAAGAGAGAGGGCGAAGTCCGACACAAAAATAAGGTCTAAGATTTGATCACAGCAGTTTTTAATATTATTTAATTGTCCTACAGAGAGGTCAATAAGTCCGTGAATGAAGTCCGTAGGGACAGAGGGAATAAGAATATTAGAGTCAGGTGAGGGTATCCAGGATATGAAAGGGAGATTGAAGTCGCCAAGAACAATGAAGTGGTCATTTGCACCCAGAGTAGAGTGGATGTTTTGAATTAGGGATAAGTGCTGAGAATATAAATCGAAGTCAGACCTAGGTGGAATATACGAGCTAGACACAACAAATTCCAAAGTGCAGTCGAGGTCAATTATCGGAGCAAAGTTAGAGACAAGATTTGATTTAACGGCGATAAGAACACCGCCGCCGATGCGTGTAGGACGGTCGCGCCTATAGACAACATAATTGCCTGCAAACAGTTCAGTATCACAGACAGAAGAGTTAAGCCACGTTTCCGTAAAGACAATTACGTTGGCATCAAAGGAAGCACTATTAACGTGCAATTTGCTGAGCTTCCCCAGTAAACTACGAGCGTTCTGATAGTGGATGGAGAAAGAATCTATTAGTTTTTTGAAGGCAAAACTAGGGGAGTCTGAGGCGCACGAGAACGGGGATTATTTTTGTTAATAAATTCATGAACTATGGCATGTTTAGGCCAGACGGAAAGATCAAGAACCCTGTCCAAGAGACCATCAGAAAGTGCAATTTTAAACGAAGATATATCACGTCTTTGTTTAAAATTGAACTTTGAGACAATAAATTCGGTGCCAGAAACATTCAGCTTGCTGCTCAAATGGGTCTTAACGTCATTTTCGGAAGCACCAGGGTTCAGGCGGGAAACGAAGACAAACTTCCTGGGAGCAACGCCGGCAAGAGGCACCGGTTTACGCTGAGCAACTCCCGAGATTGCGGAGTGCTGTAGTCTAGGCGTGGTGAAAGGTGACGAAGAAACGGAGACTGCCGGTATCACAGGATGAGCGTCTCTGTTGCAATCCACCGCTGACACATTAGAAGCGGCAGCCCTCGACGTGGAAGCCTGATCAAAACTAGCAGGCTGACGATGCAAGGGTGCAGCGACATCGGTTAATAAAGGGCCAAGAGCCGTGGTTTTGGTTGGTCCAGGTGGAGCAGCCTCGCAATAGTCATCTGCCGCGTCCGAGGTGTTGACCGCGGATAGGTTTCGCGGGCTGGAACGCATAAGGGGGCTCCCAGGGTCTGGAACTTGAAGAGAAATATTAGGGAGAGTTCTCGAGTTGATACTAGGCGCGCAACTTAGCAGTTTCAGACTTTTGAAGTGGGACTCCGCCGTCTGGAAACGACTGAAAAGCTCCTTGAAGCCAGCCGCCAGAGACTGAAACTCAAGATGAGTTTGCCTCATGAACGTCCTCATATCGGATTTGATATGTAGACAGCTTGGACACGTCCAGTCCAAACCGACGTGATCTCGAAGGCGATCCGCAATCCGTGGGCCGATATGCCCAAGATCGGCGCAGCCAGGGTGAGCGATATTGTCGCAGAGCCAACAAAAAACAGTGGCTTGACGCGAGGAGATTTTGCGGCCGCTTGGACATTCAGTTCCACAAATTATCGGTCGTAAAGGTAAGACTCTAAAAGATTGTGGGCGTTAGAGGGGAGCATTGTCTTGCTTTTGTACATCAGGCCTTCTAGCCAGAGTCTTTAGTCTTTTAAGAGACATCTAAAAATATGGCAGTGCAGTACTCTCGTTTTTGAACGCGTTCCAAATTTCTGATGTTATCCGGTTGAGAGACCTCATGGTCGCAGCCCGGTCATTTTTTCGGATTCAGTTGATATTTGATGATTTTAACGATTTTGTTTGGGCGAAACTCAATTGGTTCATGTTGAAGCTGAAGATCATAAGGTAAAGTCGGCAAGACAATCGCTCTAGTTGCAGAATTTGGTTGAAAGACATTTTTAAGGTGGTTGGCAAACGTGCGCCCATCCGCCTGTGGGATTTCTAATAGGCATCACGGTTTCTTTCGGTGAGCTCAGAGTTGGGTGAGCTCTTCATAGTGAGTGTTTTGTACTAGAAGTTGACAATTGCTCTATGTAGCGGCGGTGGACATATGCTTCTTCTAGTTGTAGAACTTTAGTAAGTCTTAGGCTTTGCTTAGGAGACGGCGATCTGTCGAATTGCTACTCTCGACGTAAGCGTTGCTTTTCGAGGACGAGCTGGTTGATTTGTAGGTTTGTCTTCTTTTGATTGCATTGTGTATTTATAGTTTGAGGTGTTGAAGCTCGTGCTGCAGAGACAAGTACAGACTCCAGTGAGTTAACAAAGCTGTCTACGATGGCTTCATCGTTGAGACAAGGGCTAAGCTCAATGTGTGAGCTATTATTCTATCTGTATAGTGTCAATTTGAATGATTGTTCCAATGTTCCGCGATGTCAGAGTAGAAAAACAGGACAGGCGAGTGGTCGGATGAAAGTTCCGAAAGGCATTTGGTGCTTATCAGATTTTTTGGAATGTTATTGGTAATCGCACAGTCTATAACTCTTAATAATAATAACTCTTCCCAAGCCCGATCACTGTGCCCTCTACACCCTCCAACTCTCCCCAAAAAAACTAATTACCTATCTGTTAATTTCCTATCCGAATGCAAGAGGCTTGCGTAGTAAGCTGCTGTTTTTCAACATATCGTCTAATTTGAAATTTGGCAAATTTTTATTTTTTGGTTGTTTTTATACCCTTGCAGGGTATTATAATTTTATTGAGAAGTTTGCAACGCAGTATTGACGCATTGACATTTCCGACCCTGTAAAGTATTTATATTCTTGATCAGGATCAACAGCCGAATTGATCTAGCCATATCCGTCGTTTCGTTTCTTATTTAATTTAATATTTATTTAGAATTTCTGTTTTAATTTCATGAAAATCGGACAGCTATATGTATATCCTAAAGCTGCAATAAAAACGATCGGAAAATTTTTCGAAAAAAATATAACTGTTGTAGGAATACCAGTGTAAATAGTAACATAGCATTAAGTGTAAATAATATATTAGAATGCAATGTATATCGATACTATCGATAAAAAAGAGGGAGCTCCTAGCTCTACTTTTAAAAAACGTTGAATAAGAACTTAGACTGAAAATATACTACGTAATAAAATATAAATGATATCTATAAAAACCACGAGCCTATACTATGTCAGTTTTCAACATATTTTCAACAAATTTGATATTTGGCCATTTTATAATTTCGATTTCAATTTTATGAAAATCGGACGACTATATCGTATAGCTTTCATAGGAACAATCAGGAAAATAAAAAGCCATAGCTTAGCCGTGTTTCTAACCATTACCATCAAATTTAAGATTTGGCAACTAATTATTACTTCAGAATTTCGGTTTGATTTTTTTGTTTAAATTCTGCAAGCGTTTACAAACTTCGGTGAGCCGAAGTTAGCTTCCTTTCTTGTTTTGCCTTATTATTCTCCTTCTTTCATATGATTTTGGCACGCGCCTTGAAATGGTACAGGGTATTCTACTGTCGGGACACCCGACTGTATGTCCACCTTTTTTTTTATACCCGCTACCCATAGGGTAGAAGGGTATTATAACTTTGTGCCGGCAGGAAATGTATGTAACAGGTAGAAGGAAGCATTTCCGACCCTATAAAGTATATATATTCTTGATCAGGATCAACAGCCGAGTCGATTTAGCCATGTCCGTCTGTCTGTCTGTCTGTCCGTCTGTCTGTCTGTCTGTCTGTCTGTCCGTCTGTCCGTATGAAACACTGGATCTCAGAGACTATAAGAGATAGAGCTCTAATTTTTTTTCGACAGTATTTCTTTTTTACCACGCCCACTTCCGCCCCCTGCAAATCATAAAAAAGCGTATTAAGCGTATAATTTTAAAGCTAGAGTCGCGGTATATATATTAAGAACTATAGTCTGTGTGATTCCTGAAAATTTGGTTGCGATCAGATAAAAATTGTCGAAGTTATTAAAAAAATAATTTTGTATGGTCACAAACGGCTGCTGGCAGCATGCCTCATTTGGTTGACCAATTAGACCAACTAAATATTCTTATCCGTTCTTGGTTGTGTTCGGAAAAGAATCTTATAAGATATTCGAGAAGCAATTTTAATAAATGGTAATAATTATTAGCCGCTCAAACGCAATAATAACATGTGTATGCATTTTTGTAAGCATGTGATTATATTACACTTTCATTTGCATTTGTCCGTTATGTTCAAAATTTTATTAACTGTTTTTTATGGCGTCCTGACGCTTTTCTGGTTTAAGTATGGGTAGCGGGTATCTCACAGTCGAGCTCACTCGACTGTAGCTTTCTTACTTGTTTAATAAAAACAAGGTGGGTTGCACTCCGGGAGTGCAGGCAGAAGTGAAAACTTGAATATATGCCACGTTGGGCACTTTTTTGGGTGAGCATTTTTAGGTAGTAAAGGAGCCGAAGCCTCGAGTAATATCTCGATGGTAGGGTGGGTCAATTCTAGAGACATATGCATTAGCGAAGTCCGACACAAAAATAAGGTCTACGATTTTATCACAGCAGTTTTAAATATTATTTAATTGTCCTAAAGAAATGAGAATATTAAAGTCAGGTGAGGGTATCCAGGATATAGAAGGAAGGTTAAATTCACCTAGAACAATGAGGTGGTCATTAGCACCAAGAGTCGAGTGGATGCTCTGAATTAAGGATAGGTGCTGAGAGTATATATCAAAGTCAGACCTTGGTGGAATATACGAGCCAGACACAAAAACAACATAATCGAAAACTTGAATGCAAACAGCAACAAATTCAAAAGTGCAGTCGTAGTCAATTATCGGAGCCAAATTAGAAACAAGATTTGATTTAACGGCTATAAGAACACCGCCGCCAATGCGTGACGGACGGTCACTCCTATAGACGACATAATTGCCTGCAAACAGTTCAGTATCACAGATAGAAGAGTTAAGCCACGTTTCCGTAAAGACAATAACGTCGGCATCAAAGGAAACACTATTGACGTGTAGTTTGCTGAGCTTCCCCAGTAAACTACGAACGTTCTGATAGTGGATGCAGAACGAATCGGTTAGTTTTTTGAAGGCAAAGCTGAGGGAGACTAAGGCGCACGAGCCCCAAGGTTATTTTTGTTAATAAATTCATGAACTATGGCATGTTCAGGCCAGACGGAAGTATCAATAAACCTATCCAAGAGGCCGTCAGAAAGTGCAATTTTAAACGAAGATATATCGCGTCTTTGTTTAAAATTAAACTTTGAGACGACAAATTCGGTACCAGAAACATTCAGCTTGCTGCTCAAATGGGTCTTAACGTCGTTTTCGGAAGCACCAGGGTTCAGGCGGGAGACGAAGACAAACTTCCTAGGAGCGACGCCGGCTAAAGGCGTCGGTTTTCGCTGAGCAACTCCAGAGATTGTTGAACGTTGTAGTCCGGGCATTAATTGAAGACGACGAAATTGAGACTCCCGGTATTACAAGATGAGCGTCTCTGTTTTTATCCGCCGCCAAGACATTTAAGGCGGCAGCACGCGACGCAAAAGCCTGGTCAGCATTAACAGCTTGTCGAGGTGAGGGTGCAGCGACGCCAGTAAGTAGAGAGCCCAGAGACGCAGTTTGAGTTAGCCCAGGTCAGGCAGCATCGCAGGAGACATCAGTCACAGCCAAGGTGATATCACAGTATATGGTTCGAGGGCTGAACTGCATAAGGGGGCTCGCAGGGTCTGGAACTTGTAGAGAATAATTAGGAAAAGTGCTCAAGTTTATGTTAGGCGAATGACTTAGCAGTTTCAGATTTTTGAAGTGGGACTCCGCCGTCTGGAAACGACCGAAAAGCTCCTTGAAACAAGCCGCCAGAGACCGAAACCCAAAAGGAATTTGCCTCATAAACGTCCTCATATCGGATTTGATGTGTAGACTGCTTGGGCACGTCCAATCCAATCCAGCATGATCACGAAGGCGATCCGCAATACGTGTGCCAATATGCGCAAGATCGGCACAGCCAGGGTGAGCGATATTGTCGCAGAGCCAACAAAAAACAGTGGCTTGACGCGAGGAGATTTTGCGGCCGCTTGGACATTCAGTTCCACAACAGGAAGCCATAATTAGTTTAGTAATAAATTATTAGCAATAATTCGTAAAAAGCGTACGAATTAAGAATTTAAGGGAATGTTAATTAATTCGCACAACGAAGAAAACGATCAAAACAAAGATCGAGCGAGAGCAAACACAGCTTTAATCTAAGCACCACAAAAGCAGTAGTTTTTTTGTATGTTCGCGGTATGCAGAAACGCTTGCACCAACAACAAAGTTGAACGGAGTGCAGCTGTAAGCGGTAAACGCACAGAACACGAAAACAAGGGAAAGAATGGAAAAATAAAACCGAGTTTATTGTCGTAGATTAAAGTCACTGTCTTTATACTAAATGATCCGGATGTTTTCTGTAAATAAAGAGCACCGAAACACGGAAACAGTTGCCAAAAATTTGGACTTTGAGGATCAAAAAATCACAAGAAATACTTTGAAAGAAGGGAGAGCGATGGGAAACACGACCGACTCAAAGCTTGAATCTATACTAGCAAAAAATATAGAATATAGAATAAATTAATCAATTTGAATACAAGAACTCACGTATTGCTTGTAAAGACTTTTTGGTGAAATATAAACGGCAAGCATTGTTATTGTTTGTCCATTAGAATGGCAATGGGAAATACATATGTATATCACCAATATTCGAAACATTAGTCTTAAACATAGTGGTATATCTCGCATGCACTTCCATATGATCTGTAGACTAACACAATACTATAGCAGCAACACAAGTCAAATAAAATATTTAAATAAATAAATTTTCCGTTTATTATTCATTTATAAAATAAATATAAAGAACTCTCAATCGCGAAATGCCCAACGCGCCATAAGATGTTTTCACCTTAAAAATTTAATAATGTCATTTTATAAAGAAATTTTACAGCATTGTTGGCAGTCATTTGATTCGAGTTTGGTTCAGAGCTATTGTCCCCGTATTGATCTTAAGACAATAGTTGGGTACATTTTCTGAAAGCTCTGAGTGCCTAATTTTAATTGATGTTAAACAATTTTAAAGAAATATATCATATGATATCAGTAGCATCTCCATAAGATCACCATTCGTATGTACCCGCGACTTATAAACTTGCATTATTTATAAATTTCTGACTGTATCTTTCCCAAATCTTAGAAATTTGCTTGGAAATTCAAACCATAGTTTGGAAATATGTTATTGGAATATAAAATTACCAAATGTCATTGTCAAACGCCATAACTTAATGTTCTACACGTGAATTTCGCTTACGTTTCTTGCTTAAACTTTCAAAAATTCAGCAAAATATAAGCAAGATTTTAATTTTGAAACTGATTCTATATGAATTGCTGCAAATGGTGTATGTTCTAGTATAATAGAATGAGATAGAATTATATAAGTTTTTTCCACCAAAAAAGGAAACATGATAAAAACCCCTTATTTTTTGGTATTTTTAACAAAAAAAGAAAAAAAAAAGTTAAAGTTGGAAAAAATATTTTTGTTGTTGAAAATAGATAAACAATCGATCAATTAATATGATAAAAATAATTATTGGCTGAACCCACTGATGCGATGCAATTGAAAAGACTAAACTTTGTCAACTGATGCTCGCTGCCCAATGGAAGTTTGCAGGCATTTCTAACGTTCCACTTTAAAAATCGTTATCTTCAAAGCAAAAATTTAATTTAATTAATTAATTTGCTTTGGATTGTGATTTCCTCATAGTTGAACATTTCTAAAAGTGCAGCTTAAAGCGCATCGACGCCAAAAATAATTTTTTTTTAATAAGAGCGCCATAGATTTGAAAAATCTTACACTGTGGGATGCGATTGTTCCATAGTTTGAAAGTTGTTTCTCCACGTATGCTTCTTGAAGGGCATCTATTTCTTATGTGGTTTGCTGTGTTTACCGCCTCGGCCCAGTAACTTACAGGCAGTGCAGCCTGTAACATCAGGCAGCGAGCCATTTCAACAAAGGTTCGGTTTTTACGTTCAGCTGTACCGCTTTGTTGAGGGGTAAGTTCTCGTGCTTTATTCCTTAAGCTGCAAGATTATTTTTGAAGTCATTATTAGTGTGCCATTATCTGATCTCATTGTTTTTAGCTTTTTTTTAGTTCTCCGTTCAACGTAATATTTGAATTCCTTAAATTTGTGGAAGACTTCGGATTTACTTTTAATAGAATAGAGCTCGCACCATTTCGAGAAGTCACCTATAAATGTCAAAAAGTAACGGCTGCTTCCGTGGCTGCTTACACGGATTACAATGCATTGGCCTGCAAACGTCGCTGTGGATTAATTCTAGGACATCACTTGCTCTTGAATTTGATACGGGAAAAGGTTTCTGGGACTGATTTCCCTTAATGCATATTTCGCAGATAGGGAGACTCTCCTGTTAGGTTTACCCTGGCTCCTTGTACCTTGCATTCTCTAATAAGTTCTTTTAGGTCCTGCTCATTCAGATGGCCGAAACGCTCATGACAATCTTTTATGCTGCTTTGTTTTCCTACTGCGATCTGGCTGCTTTCATGTGTTTCTTTGATTTGGTACAAGTCCTAATTACGGGGAACGGTAAAAACTATTTCTCCTCCTTTGGCTCTACATATTTCAGTTTTCAACTTCTTGAAAATTACGATTTTTAAGACCGATAAGAGATTGGTTCTTAAATCCGGTACGTAGAGTGTATTTTTTAGGCTGGCGGTGAACTTCTTGTTTGGGAAGAACTGCACGGATTCATATCCTTTTATTTCTGTGGCCTTATCACTTGCATTCTGACTCTTTATTGACTTTGACCTGTACTCAGCTGCACGGTGACCGACTTTTCCGCAGCTGTAACATTTAAACTTGAACTTTTGATTATTGTTGGGTTGTTTCGGTTTGCTTGGGTTATACTTCTTAAGCACCAATATGCTCCGGGTGTCGACTCGCTCAGATTTCTGTTTCTTGCTTCGTACTCGTCTAATACTTTATTTTAAGCTCCTCCGTGGAGATTAAGTTTTCCCGAGTTTCAATAACGATTCGGACCCGTTCGTATTCCTTGGGCACAGTAAAAGCCAAGGCGCTAGCGAGATCGTACGTCTGGTGGCCAAATCTCGATAAAGATATAGAAAACATGGTTAAGTCATGTCTATTTTATCAATATGCACCAATATGCTCCGGGTGTCGACTCGCTCAGATTTCTGTTTCTTGCTTCGTACTCGTCTAATACTTTATTTTAAGCTCCTCCGTGGAGATTAAGTTTTCCCGAGTTTCAATAACGATTCGGACCTGTTCGTATTCCTTGGGCACAGTCAAAGCCAAGGCGCTAGCGAGATCGTACGTCTGGTGGCCAAATCTCGATAAAGATATAGAAAATTTTGTTAAAACCGTCAAGAAATCTCTTTGTGCTACTTGATGCTAATAAGAATGAAAATTTTGAAATTATCTTAACCCGGTTTTTAATGGATTATCGAAATACGAAACATGGATCTACGGATGATAATCCATCAGAAATTTTTGTATGTCGATCCTTGTGAATTAGATTTGATTTACTTAAACCACCACTGGTAAAAAATAAAATTCTCGAAAATCAAGAAAGAAATATTTTAAATAATAAAGAAAAAAGATCTCAGAGTTTCAAAGAAGGAGATAAAGTGTTTTTCGTGACTATTCAAACCCTAACAAAAGTTCGTGGACTCCTGCAACTATAAAAGAAATGATTGGTTCGCGTTCATATGACTGCAAATTACCTAATAAAAACAATATGGACATACAGTCGGGTGTCCCGACAGTAGAATACCCTGTACCATTACAAGGCGCGTCCCAAAATTATATAAAAGAAAGACAATAAGAAAAAAACGGAGACAAATTTACATATAGTGCAAATGGGTTCTAATTTAAAAGCAAAGTCAATAGCTCAGTGGGTAAAGCTGCACATAAATTTTGGTAAGCAATTGGCCTGGGTTCGAATCAACCGCAGGCATAAGAATTTTTTTTAATTTCAAAAAATTAAGTATAGTTCTTTGCTTGCATTTTTTTATTCTTAGTATTAAATACTGTAATTATTTTAATTTACTGGAAACAAATATTTGCTAAATAAAAATAAAAACAAGAAAGGAAGCTGACTTCGGCTCACCGAAGTTTGTATACCCTTGCAGAATTTAAACAAAAAATTCAAACCGAAATTCTGAAATAATAATTTGTTGCCAAATCTCCAATTTGATGGCAATGGTTTGAAACACGGCTAAGCTATGGTTTTTTATTTTTCTGATTGTTCCTATGAAAGCTATAGGATATAGTTGTCCGATTTTTATGAAATTAAAAAAAAAAAGTAGTTATTATAAAATATGGCTAAATATCAAATTTGGTGAAAATTCGTTGAAAACTGACAAAGTTATAATTTTTATACCCTTGCAGGGTATATTAGTTTCAGTCAAAAGTTTGCAACGCAGCGAAGGAGGCATCTCCGACCCTATAAAGTATATATATATATTCTTGATCAGGATCAACAGCCGAATCGATCTAGCCATGTCCGTCTGTCCGTTTCTACGCGAACTAGTCCCTCAGTTTTAAAGCTATCTGAATGAAACTTTGCAGTTAGGCTTCTATATACTCTCACTCGTACATATGTCGGAACGGGCCGGATCGGACGACTATATCATATAGCTGCCATAGGAACAATCGGAAAAATCTACGAAAAAAATTATAAATTTGTCCGTCTGTCCGTCCGTCTGTCCGTCCGTCCGTCTGTCCGATTATACGCAAACTAGTCCCTCAGTTTCAAAGCTATCTGAATGAAACTTTGTAGTTAGTCTTCTATATAAGTTAACAAGTAACTCCGAAATTCACCGAAAGCTTTGTATGACGGCGGACGACTTACGAAGGTGTACTTCGGAAGCTGGTCGGGTCGGTGTTCTATGCGAGATAGGGCTTATCATAAGTTCTCTTTGGTTTAGTTAATCTCTTGCTAGACGGACAGTCGAAGAATAAAAACACTTCTTGAGCTCGAGTATTTTAATAATCGCTGTGAACAGCAGTTAGAGGCTACGACCCAGCCATCGAATTATTCCAGCTATTGTGACCGATCGTGGCCACCACCTGTGCCACCACCAGGTCACAGATCTGCGCTCTGTGCCGCACCACGGTTACCGAGGCAATCGTCACTGGACTGTGTTGCCGGCTGCTTCCCGCCGCAACACCTAACCTTCAATCCGGAGCAGCAACGTGCCACGGAGCGAACCTTCTGCAGCAACGGTGCAGGTGGACTTTATTTGCGGGCAACCACCTTGCCGCAAATATTCCAAATTATAACTGGCGCCCAACCAAGTTGACGACCCCGACAAGATCTCCAAGTCTGGAAGGCACGAGTTTAAATAAAGTTAATTTAAAGTTGTCATACTAGGACGGACTGTTCTAGGCAGCAGAGAAGGCGACAAATTCACTACAGGAAAGAAAGAAACTATAGATTTATATAAGTGAAACCTTTTTTACGAATTGCCAAAGGAAAATATAATATATAAATTGCAATATAGAAAATATCTCTTATTGTTTATTTGGCATTTTGTTTATTTTGGAAATCAGTTTTGGCATTAACATTAAGTAAATTCAATGCAAGTAATTTGTTATTTTTCATTAAAAAAATCCAGCAGACGACCCCTGCTTGCTTATCTCCCGGTCCCGGTCTTATTATCTAGTAAAATATGACACGTGTGCCAGAATACAGTAAATATATTCTCAATATTCTGTGACCTCTTTCTTGTATTCTGCACTCGTTTGAATTCGGGCTTTGTTGTCAGTTCGGGACTGCGCTGTACCTTGGCGACGGCTGTATGAGCGAATCAGAGTCTGAAAACTTAGCTTATCAACTGAGTAAGCTTTCTTTAACAGAAGAGGCCAAACGGGAAAAACAAAAAGAACTGAGTATGGATCCACAACAGCTACAGTCAGTAATGAATGGGGCGATATTGGCTGCATTAACGTTGCAAAGAGAAGACTTTGAAAAAAGGTTGCAGGAAGTTACAGATAAGTTGACCGCTTCGACATTATCCACTCCTGAAATTGCAATATATACTGTTGCTGTAACCGGCAATGTAAGTTGTGATGAAGGCCTTGACGCGGTGAAATCGCTACCAGAGTTTGATGGGTCACAGAGAAAATATGTGTCGTGGCGACAGGCAGCTTTAGCTGCATATGAGTTGTTCAGAGGGTATGCCGGTAGTTCTAGGCATTATCAGGGTGTTTTCACAATCCGCAACAAAGTTAGAGGATCTGCCGATACTGTGCTTTCCTCATTCAATAAAGTTCTTAATTTTGACGCTATTATTAGCCGCCTTGACTTTACCTATTCTGATAAGCGTCCATTATACTTGCTCGAGCAAGAGCTCACAACACTCAGGCAGGGACAAATGTCCATTTCACAATTTTATGAAGAGGTCGAAAAGAAACTTTCACTTCTTACGAACAAGACGACTATGACCTATGAGGCTAACCATGCTCGATATATGCATGATAAGCATAGGGCTGATGCCCTGTCTTTATTTCTGGGCTAAAAAGAAATTTAACCGATGTGCTCTATGCTGCTCAGCCTAGGGACTTGCCTTCAGCCCTAGCTATGGCTCAGGAAATAGAGGCAAACCACGAGAGGCATGCCTTTGCGACACACTATGCCAGGTCCATGGAAGAAAAATATCTCAGGCAGGCCCAAAGTCATCCATCACAAAAGATTACCGAATTAAACAGTGAGCAGACGTTTAGGAAGGGGTGGAATAATCCATATTTTATTAGGGATCAAAGTCAACGAGCCGTTGTTGACAATAGACCGTTCGAGAAAATGGACGTAGACCCAACGTCATCTAAGCTCTTCCATGCCACAGGCGCTGGATGCACAACAGCAGAGTGCACGGAGTAGACCGCCTAACTCTCAAAGAATGTCTGACTTCAAGCGTCAAAGAGTTAACCATCTGTTTGAAGAGGATCAGGATGGACAAGCTGAGGTACGTTATAATCAAATTGCTACTGATACGGTGGATGCCATTGACGGGGAAGAGGAGACGGACTATGAAAGCGATGCCGTGCATTTTTAGGGGTTCATCCCTGCTCCCGTTCATCCAGCGAACAGTAGCAGGGGAGCCGCGGAAGTTTCTAGTGGATACGGGGGCCTCTAAGAGCTATATAACGAAAGAGATAGGATTGCCGACTTCAGTTTCCGTCAAATCACCATTTATTGTCAAATCGCTTCATGGGTTTCAAAAAATAGAACGCAAATGTCAGTTTAATCTTTTTGGTGTAGAAAGCCCTTTTTTCTTACTCCCCGGACTTAAAACATTTGACGGCATAATCGGACTTGATTTGTTAGCGCAAGTAGGTGCGACAAATTGATCTTAAGGAAAATTGTATTAGGTTTAATAGAGGAAGCGAGTATCTGCATTATCAAAAATGCGCTCAAGTAAATTTCACACTACCAAAAGTGCAAGAAGATTTTCAGCAGATGATGTGCATAAGCTCGGGAGCCTTTGCCGACCCCAACAAGAAGTTGCCGTTCAACACTAATGTTGTGGCTACTATTCGAACAGATGATAATGAGCCTGTTTACTCAAAACTTTACCCGTTTGCTATGGGTGCTTCTGATTTTGTCAACCGGGAAATCGAAGACCTACTCAGAAATGGCATAATTCGCCCATCTAGGTCTCCCTTCAATAATCCTATATGGGTCGTTGGAAAAAAAGTCACAGACGCTTCGGGAGCGCCTAATAAACGCTTATTTGTCGATTTTAGAAAATTAAATTTGAAAACTATTGCCGATAGCTACCCAATGCCGTCCATAAATATGATACTATCGAATCTCGGGAGGGATACCTTTTTTACTTTAAGTCTGGATATCACCAGATTGAGCTCGCAGAATCGGACAGAGAGAAGACTTCTATTTCGGTTAATGGGGGCAAGTATGAGTTCTGAAGCCTACCGTTCGGACTGAAAAATGCATCAAGCATTTTCCAACGGGCCATAGATAATGCTTTACGGGATAAAATTGGAAGGATCTGTTACGTTTATGTGGACGACGTTATCGTCTTTTCAGAGACTGAAGAATCCCATATTGTTCATATTGGACAGGTTTTAAAGAGCCTGCAAGATGCCAATAAGCGTGTATCTAGGCAAAAGTCGCAATTTTTTAAAGAAAGCGTCGACTTCCTTGGATTTGTCGTCACAAAGGAGGGTATTAGGACAAGCCAGGACAAGGTCAAGGCCATCAAGGAGTTTAAACAGCCGAGTAATTTGTTTGAGCTGAGATCGTTCTTAGGCTTAGCGAGTTACTATAGATGTTTTATAAGGGATTTTGCATCAATAGCGAGACCTTTGACTAATATTTTGAAAGGTGACTGTGGCAGAGTCAGCAAACATCGTTCAAAAGGCATTCTGGTGAACTTTGATAGGCATCAGCTTAGCGCATTTGACAAGGTCAGAAGCATCCTCGCATCAGAGGACGTTATCCTTCATTATCCTGATTTTACGCAACCATTTGATTTGACGACCGATGCGTCATCCTTTGGCTTAGGTGCAGTCTTGTCTCAGGGAAACCGGCCGATAACAATGATATCCAGATCGCTTAAAGATAGGGAATTGAATTATGCCACTAATGAACGGGAGTTATTAGCAATTATATGGGCCCTGGACAGTCTCCGACACTACCTCTATGGGAAAAGTGACATAAACATATTCACGGACCATCAGCCCCTAATATTTGCGGTCTCCGACAAGAACCCAAATTCAAAACTGATGCGTTGGAAAGCCAGAATCGAAGAGAGCGGTGCAAAGGTTATGTATAAGCCAGGAAAAGAAAACTGTGTGGCAGACGCTTTATCGCGACAAGATATTCACGCCTTGCAGAGCTTAGCTGAGTCAGATCAAGCCACTATTCATAGTGAAAAATCGTCAACATTTGTCATTGAGGCCACAGAAAAGCCACTTAATTGCTTCCAGAACCAAATCGTATTGGAAGAGATATCCACGCCGAATAAACGACAATTTATACAATTTCGTAGACTCGTCATCAAATTGACTTCACGGATTGGGAAACACTACTGGACGTAGTGAAAGACGCAGTAACGCCCAATGCAGTAAACGCCATACACTGCAAGCTTCCAATCTTGGCCCGTATTCAAGATAGTCTTGTTCGACTCTTCCCGGCCACCAAGTTTTGAAGCAAGTGCTGCTTGACTATTATTTTCCAAAGATGGGTAAAATCGCAGCCGAAATCATTTTAAATTGCAGGATTTGTCAGAAGGGAAAAAATAATAGACACCCGTTAAAGCAGGAATTAGGAATGACCCCAATACCAACGTGTGTAGGAGAGTTGTTGCACATGGACATCTTTTCAACAGGGGGAAAGTACTTTCTTACGGCTGTGGATAAATTTAGCAAGTTTGCGGTGGTGCAGCCAATTGCATCGCGCTCTGTATTGGATGTAAAGGTACCGATTCTTCAGCTTGTGAACCTTTTTCCTAATGTCAAATCGATATATTGTGATAACGAGGCGTCGTTTAACTCTGAAACAATACGGTCCATGTTGAAAAATCAATACAATATTATCATAACAAATGTCCCGCCTTTACACAGCACGTCGAACGGTCAGGTGGAAAGATTGCATAGTACCCTTAAAGAAATTGCCAGATGTCTTAAGTTGGAAAGGAAGATAGACGATATTACCCAACTATTCCTTCAGGCCACTATAGAGTATAACAGGTCTTTTCACTCTGTCACAAATAAGAAACCTGTTGACATCATATATGATAGTGGTGACCTAGCCCCGGGTATAATCGAGAACCTAAAGAAGACGCAGCAGGAGCAGTTAGCTCGGAATAATCCGACTCGGCAGAACAGAGTATTTGAGGTGGGTGACAAAGTTTTGCTTAAAGCCAACAAGAGATTAGGAGATAAGCTTAGCCCCCTGTATGTAGAGAATAGGGTCGATGCTGATATTGGGACAACGGTCCTAATTCGGGGGAGGGTGGTCCACAAGGACAACATACGATGAGAGCAACCTCAAAATTGTTTCCTAGACTTACTGTTCTAGCTGTGGTAGATACTTAAAACTCTGAAAACTCGGCTCGGATAAATGCTCACACAACCGTGGTAAATAAAATATTGGCTAGTTAAAATGTTAATTGAAGATAAATGGATTGCTCTTACCCTCGCCAAAATAAATATTTTGCTTAATTTAAAGTTGACACTCACGATCCAAAGGCAATTCTGAAAAAAGGTTTTACAGGGTTTAACTAAAAAAGCTGCTCAGTGTGGCTAACGTAAAATTACTATCTAGTGAGAAATCACTAAAATTTGTACATTTAATATTTAGTTTGTATGATAGTTACTATGAAGCGCATACACCGGCCGGATCTTACACCTCAACGAAGACGTAATGGCAGCAGGTGAAACTGGAAGCGGCGCTCTCATTTCAAAAGATGGCTCTGATCAACCATTTTGCAGCGAACAAGCGTTAATTAAGAATTGGCTATCCTCTTTGCGTCAACATCAACGATTTCTCGTGCATACTCTCCGCTGCACCGGAACGCAACCGGACATCACCCGCTTATCACGTCTACATTTTCTTCTCTAAGCAAACGAAGAGAACCTGCAGCACATAACAAAGTTCCAAAGGCCTGCACAAGCATCAATCTCCTCACATCCTGCGAGTTAAAGATAAAGAAGTATCTGGCCCGTTTGGAAGACAGCGAAGCGGAGGCTCGATGGCGGTGACGCAAAACCGTCCATCTTTTGAAAAGGAGGAGAGTAGTTAACAAGTAACTCCGAAATTCACCGAAAGCTTTGTATGACGGTGGACGACTTACGAAGGTGTACATCGGAAGCTGGTCGGGTCGGTGTTCTATGCGAGATAGGGCTTATCATAAGTTCTCTTTGGTTTAGTTAATCTCTTGCTAGACGGACAGTCGAAGAATAAAGACACTTCTTGAGCTCGAGTGTTTTAATAATCGCTGTGAACATTAGTTAGAAGCTACGACCCAGCCATCGAATTATTCCAGCTATTGTGACCGATCGTGGCCACCACCTGTGCCACCACCAGGTCACAGATCTGCGCTCTGTGCCGCACCACGGTTACCGAGGCAATCGTCACTGGACTGTGTTGCCGGTTGCTACCCGCCGCAACACCTAACCTTCAATCCGGAGCAACAACGTGCCACGGAGCGAACCTTCTGCAGCAACGGTGCAGGTGGACTTTATTTGCGGGCAACCACCTTGCCGCAAATATTCCAAATTATAACTCATACTCGCACTCGGAACCGGCCGGATCGGACGACTATATCATATAGCTTCCATAGGAACAATCGGAAAAATCTTCGAAAAAAATTCAAACTTTGTCAGTTTTCAACCAAATTTCACCAATTTTGATATTTGCCCATTTAATATTATTTCCGAATTTCTGTTTTAATTTCATGAAAATCGGGCAACTATATCCTATAGCTTCCATAGGAACAATCAGGAAAATAAAAAACCATAGCTTAGTCGTGTTTCAAACCATTGCCATAAAAAAAATATGGAAATGTTTAAAATTCTCAAAAATTGTTGTAAATATATTTTTTTTAATTTTTATGTTTTAAAACGCATTTTTTTAAATATTTTGGCGGCCACGAAGGTGTCACGCCCATTTTTTTTATATCTTTCCAATTCTTTGGGCGTTTAGAATGTTTATTTTAAATTTCAAGTTGATATCACAAAAAATACGAATGTTATTGAATTCAGGCGCCCTAGATTGGCAAATCTTACACTGTGCCCTGGCGTGGCTGCCTAGCATTTTCGTCATGCACGCCTCTACGCAACACATTTGGCGTTCAATGAGGAAAATAAGTGACAAACCTATAGCTTTGCTGTTTTTCAACGTATGTTTATTAAATTTGGAATTGACCACTTTCTGTTATATCAGAATTTTGTTTTTAATTTTTTTTTTTAACATTTTTGATATTATTTTAATCTATCTCGAAAGTTTTACAATGATTGTTTACATGTGTTTACATGTGTATAAATTATCAATATCTTCTTTATACGGTCCCAATTTAACTCTGCCTCATCTAAGTCTAAGACTCTGTATGCTGCTTCTACAATCTTGCTTCTAACAACCATAAGTGTTATTACTCCTACATTTGACCTTTCTTCTACCTGTATGAGACCTAACACTCGTTCTACTGCTGCTATAAATCTATCTAGCTTTCCGGACTCCCCTTTGTACCTCGGAATAATTTTTACCAGGTCTAGTACCTTAAGAGCTTCTAGGACACTTGTCGTTGCCATTGCTACGGGGCTTCCCTGTTCTATCATTACCATTGGGCTTAATTGCTGTTGGAATTATATGTATCTACTCTTACTTGTCTCGTAATTCTCGCTTAGGCGTTTGCTTATTATTAGTAGTGTCCTTAAATATATACATATGCACTTAATTATTATTAGTTGTGTACTTATTATTAGTAGTACACTTAAATATGTACATGTGCTTTTAACTTGTTTGTTAATCGCTATCTAGAACTGTACAGTAGTTTAGTGTCCAGTAAAATACTGCACTTATTAACCAATGTGCAGTGTACTCAATATGTACATGAAATAAAACATTTTGAGTATGTTTATCATAAGCCTATTTTGCATTTATTGCATATACATATTTTGCAAATTTTCATATATTTTAAATATCTCAAATTCCGAGATATATGTACATATGGCTTATTAGTCATGAAGTGTATCTCACTGCACAGCAGTATACTGTACACCAAAACACTGTACAGAGCATAGACGTCATACAAATTTTGCTGTACTCATTAAAAGCTGTGCAATACTGGCAATTTAGCCCACTCATTAATACTGTACAGGTAAAGTGAACCCACTTCTAGAATGATTGATTCATTAGCCGTTTTGGGTACATTAATGCAGTAGTCTGACTTGTACACAATTATCTCACACGTAGATAGTCTTCTTAAACTAAAAAGTTTAATACTAACCCACTTAGTACGCATGCGAGCAAACATTCAGGCAGTACACCGCTAGTATATTTCCTCGTATTCTTTTCTATATTTTCCATCACGACTACTAAAACCCAACCCCAACAGGTACGTGCCTGGTTTCATAGGCTCCACTTGAGTGTACTGACGGTAGTTCATCAACGACCATATGTATCATATAGCTGCCATAGAAACAATAGCGAAAATAGTAAGAAAAAAGCATAATTTCACTGTTTTTAATATATTTTCGTCTAATTTAAGATTTGGCCATTTAATTCAATTGCAATATGCAAGGGTATAAAAACTTCGGCGAGCCGAACTTAGATTCCTTTCTATTTTTTGCACACTGAATTTTTTGTCCATCTAAAATGTATTTATGTAACTAATCTTCTATATCATCTTTATGTTCCTGTTTAAAAGTAAAGTAAATCTAATTTAATAACTTGAATGTTATATTTGTTGTAGGTTTTGTGTTTATCGCCTACCTATGAATTAGCCATTCAGACGGGTGAAGTGGCGGCACGGATGGGACAGTTTTGTCCAGAAATAAAACTTCGTTTTGCAGTCCGTGGAGAAGAAGGTTTGTGTTTCAATTTATTTTCTTATGTGAGATGATTTACTTAAATGTTTTACTTTTAGTTGACCGTAATAAAAAAATCACTGAGCACATTCTTATTGGAACACCAGGAAAGATGTTAGATTGGGGATTAAAATTCCGTCTTTTTAAAATGGACAAAGTATCGGTTTTTGTATTAGATGAAGCGGATGTTATGATAGCCACACAAGGCCATCACGATCAATGTATCAGAATACACAAGTACGTTCAACTTTAATTAGACTACAATTATAAAGGGGAACCATTTTTTTCGGGTGTTTGTATGTGCATATTTAAACATAAGAATGTACATTTTATGACTAAAGTCAAAAACTACTGTACCGATTCAAAAACGACGCTTCTTAAAATTTAAGTAACGTAGTCCAAGGCGCCATAATCTTTATCTATATATATAAAAATGGAGACAAAAAATGTTCGCAATCGCATCACAAGAGAACGGCTGGGCCGATTTGGCTCAAATTTTTTTTCAGTTCTTTGTACCTGCCAGAAGTGAGTTATTACATAAGAAAACATTCTGGAAAAGTCGCTAGCGGCTCAACAGATGTACACACTATGTAAAATTCTGAAACACCCTGCAAAGATCATAGCTGCGTTGATATTGTGTATCGATGAAGTCGGTAAAAAAAATATTTAAACAAAAGCTTAAACAATTGTGAACTTGAGTGGGCGGATGAGGATCCAAAATAAGACTGGCTGTCGTGCTGGTTGTAGTGGCCGTAGAAGTTGGATGGGGGTGGTTGCTGCTGCGAAGAAAAATTCCCACAAGTCCGAAAAAGAAGAAGCTGGGGCGGCGTTTTCGACTTCACAAAAAAGGCACTTTATTCGCACAACTTCAATTGTAAGGCTAACTTAAGACTAAGAGACAAATTGGCACGGGACCGCGGAGTGGTGGACTTCCGCTAGGAAAACGGGAGCGGGAGAGAAACGGAGAGCGGGAGTGCAAGCGCTCGCCCCTACACTGCCGCTCAGAACTAAGCACCCTTGTGGCGCGAACAAATTGGAAATAATGCCTGCTGTTAGACGACGATCAAGACTTGGACGGCGTTCGCGCAATGCGACATCGTTCGCAAGAGGAACGTGGAGAAATTAATGCATCGACACGTGCCCGAATGGCACAGTTTCGTACTGCACAAACCCCACCTCAAGCCCGACAAAATAATAGAGGAAGACGAACCGCAAATGAAAACTGCATTTGCATACAAATCTGAAACACCCTACAAAGATCATAACTGCGTTGTTATTGGGTCATTGTCTGTCGTATGTCACCATTGCAATGCACTGAAGTTTCGATTGGAAACCCCTGGCTGTGCAGGTGGCAAAATTAAATTGCCCGTTTTGGCTCATCCACCAGAGCAATTGTATTCGCTAATATATGGAAATTCACCCCAATCAAACAGTTTCCTAAAGCTTGCACAAAAATATAACGGATGCTTTCAAATGACGTCATTTGGAGCCGAGGTTGTTCATCAACCAGGCTACAATCCAAGTTATAAGGTAATGGCGTCTCTCTATTATCAAAATGAAAAACTCAAATTTTTTCAAAATTGCATCCCAACATTCAGATTCTAGGGCAAATTTGCCACCGAGCAGGCGCTTTGTTACCACCACAAAACAGACGAATACATCCACTTGCTTGACGCCATCGCTACTGAAGGACAAGCGGCCAACATCGGTTGTTTGACCATTCTCCCAGATACTTATGTTGGAAGCCCGCGCCATATGCATGAGTATGCTCAAGATGCGATGACGTATGTCCGGAATTACGGGCGCCCGGATTTATTCATCACGTTCACATGCAATCCGAAATGGCCCGAAATTACCAATCTGTTGCTTCCATGACAAACATCCATCGATCGTCCTGACATAACTGACAAGTATTCAAGCAAAAGATCACAGTACTTATGGATTACATTGTTAAGCAGAAGGTTTTTGGCGCAGTTCGTTGTTGGATGTACTCGGTTGAGTGGCAGAAGCGTGTCAGGAAAGGTGCAACTACCTACCACCTCGATCATAGAACGGGTTCTTAAACATTACGTTCAAGTTCGGAGCAGAACAAATAGTTAGAGACACTAATAAAAAGGGCCAACAATACAATTTTACATTAAAAATCAGAGGTCACGTTTATCATATTTATTTATTTATATAAAGCTAACAAGATAGTTTAAACTACAAGCTAACTTATTGTAATAGAGCATTAACTGCTATGTCCTAGCGCTCGTGTTTGTTTACAGGTTTATTTACTGGTTTGATTTCAGATTCTTATGGACTATACCTTGTGTATGAGATTAGAATTACGGATTATATTGCTGAGATGTTGCAGTAGGGACAGGTGTCTGATTTTGATCTATCCATGTAGTGGCTGACCCTTGCGGGATTTCGTTATCAAGTCGGAAGCCATTGAAGAGCGATGTGCCGTTTTTATACTCTTGCAGGGTATTTCAGTCAAAAGTTTGCAACGCAGTGAAGGACCCTATAAAGTATACATATATATTCTTGATCAGGATCAACAGCCGAGTCGATCTAGCCATGTCCGTCTATCCGTCTGTTCTTCTGTCCGTCTGTCCGTTTCTACGTAAACTAGTCCATCAGATTTAAAGCTATCTGAATGAAACTTTGCAGTTGGTCTTCTATGTACTCTCACATATGTCGGAACGAGCCGGATCGGACGACTATATCATATAGCTGCCATCCATTTTTAGAAAAAAAGTTTTAACTTTGCCAGTTTTCCAAACCATTTTCATCCAATTTGAGATATGACAACTAATTATTATTCCAGAATTTCAGTTTTAATTTTTTTTTTTAATTCTGCAAAGGTATACAAACTTCGGTGAGCCGAAGTTAGCTTCCATTCTTGTTTCCTATTATTATCTGATTGGACATGAAATTCCTTACGTATATTTAATGAGGCATAGCGACATATCTCCGACGACATATCTCCGCCCGGTACAATTTTCGAGCGGAATTATGTCGCTTTTTTTATGTCGTTTTCAAAAAGTTATGTCGCTTTCAAAAGTTTTGAATCAAAACATATCTCCGGGCGGAGATATGACGTTTTGAAAGCGACATATCTCCGCGCGGAGCTATGTCACTATGAAACGTCATATCTCCTCCGATTTATCATCTTCCATTTGAATTAATTGAATGCCTTTTTTTTTAATTAATTAATACTGAATGTTAATTGGAAAATCTAAATAATTTAATGATAAAATAATCAATCCCATAAAAAACGCAGTTTCCCACAAGTCTTTATTTAGTATATGGGCAAATCCCACGTATCGCACGCTACTTTCGCTCGATTTTAGATAATGAAAATCAATTTTTTGGGTGGTTTTTTAAAGATTTACCGAAAACTTTCGTTATGTGTTTATAGTGAATTGAGAGTAGTTTCGTTGGGTATAAGGTTCAATTTTACTGGAGTCACTGTTTTGAAAATAATTAATACAAGAAAGGAAGCTAACTTCGGCTCACCGAAGTTTGTATACCCTTGCAGAGTTTAAACAAAAAATTAAAACCGAAATTCTGAAATAATAATTTGTTGCCAAATCTCAAATTTGATGGCAATGGTTTGAAACACGGCTAAGCTATGGTTTTTTTTTTATTTTCCTGATTGTTTCTATGGAAGCTATAGGATATAGTCAGCCGATTTTTATGAAATTAAAATCAAAATTCAGAAATACTAAAATATGGCTAGATATCAAATTTGGTGAAAATATGTTGAAATCTGACAAAGTTATGGTTTTTTCTTTTATTTTCCTGATTGTTCCTATGGAAGCTATAGGGTACAGTCAGCCGATTTTCATGAAATTAAAATCGAAATTCTGGAATACTAAAATATGGGTAAATATAAAATTTGGTGAAAATATGTTGAAAACGGACAAAGTTATAGTTTTTTCTTTTATTTTTCTGATTGTTTCTATGGAAGCTATAGGATTTAGTCAGCCGATTTTCATGAAATTAAAACCGAATTAAAAACTAATTAATAGTGGTCGGGGCTCGTATCCTCCTTGCTTTGAGTTCTTTTGTCCGTTTATTGTCGAAGTTTCTCTAAGCCTTAACTATTTTCTGTTTTCTATAGTTTTGTGGGGTTAGTGGACTGTCGACTGGACCTTGTTTAGCGGTATTGATATTTCTTGCTGTGCCCGACTGAGCCCTCCCTGGTCCTATCATTTCCGGGTATGTCGATGTGGGCTGGCACCCAGGTTATTTTGACGTAGTTATATCGAGCAAGTTCATTTAGGGATTCCTTGTATTCTGTTACTAACTGCGAGTTTGTTTTGATTGCCTCTAGTGCTTTGGTATCATAGTAAATCTTCGCCTTGGTCTCCCTTAGGCCTTGATGTATTAAGAGTATTGTTGGAGAATAAAGCAAGTGCCTTAGCCTGAAAGACTGTCGCTGGTACTGGGAAATTGAAAGTCGATTCAATCCCTTAGCTCTTAGATAAAATCCCAGTCACCACACTCATCTTAAGAGTCATTGGTGTAGAGTGATACCTCATCCTGTTCGGTCGCTCTGTCTCTTCTTCTCCCTCGATAGGTAAGAGGTCGTGTAGCCCTTTCCGAATCTAATTTCCATTGTCTTATAGTCTGTGCTCTCGTCTGCTAGTGATGCGATCCCATCAAGAATAGGACGATGCCAGTAACATCTCATTATCAATAATGAATAAATGTTTAGGATTATATTCACGGCAGATAAGCTATCAATAATAGCTATCCTTACAATAGGATCTTAATAACTTTTAACCTTAGTGCCTTGAAACTATTTCATCTCAATAGTTAGATGAAGAAGCCCGTGTAGTATGCACACATATGTACACAGAAAGTGCATGTGTCGGCATAAATGTAGCACAAGCGGACCTCACATACCTCCGCGCTCCAGCTTAAGTGAGCATAGCTATATACTTAAGAATACATAGCCGTCTATCCGATGCCGCTGTTGGCAGCTACGAGACTTAGATCTCTGTGAGCTCAGAGGGGCAACAACGGCTGCTCTGCTCTAAATAATAAATTATAAATTAAACAAACCAAAAGACACCAATCGGACTTATATTATTTGGAGGAACATGGATCGGAGGATTTAACATATTACATGACGTCTGTGACAGCGATTCGATGATGACATCGAAGGAAAAAAATGAATATGACATCGAAGGACCGAAAACCAACATATGCATAACCGCAAGCATAAGACGCCAGCAAAAACACACAAGGAATTAAAGTGAAAGTCAACGGAGGACGGACTACAGTAGCCAATGAAAAAACAACAACCGCAGTGAGTAGAGTGTGATATGTGTTAAACGCAGTGGTGTGATTAAGAGACTTAAAGCCAGAAGGGCTGAACTACTGAAGCTACTAAATAGCGAAAGTAAACTGAACTGGAACGACTCGGTAACTCGCCGAAGTCGAGCATATAAAAAAATCTACTAATTGAAAGAAAAAGTCAAACCACAGCCACACACACATACACCTACCCTGCAATCCAAAGCCTTGCTTAAACTTATGAAAAATTACCTCCGCCAGAACAAGAGATCCCAAAGCTGAAGAAGAAGCGCCCGAACAACTGCGAGGGACCACTGTACTCGCCTCATTGCGAGTACACCTGTGAAGCCAGCACCGGTGCCCCATCCTAGAAATCCAGTCTGTGCAGCCAGCACCGGCAACGTCTTACCACTCAAGTAAGACCAAGGAAAAGTGAACCGACAGCGTTTCCTAGAGCGCATATTGTTTTCACCGTGCGTATATTGCACTGCGATGCATATTTTTTTATAGTATATAAAAATTAATGTAAAAATTGAGTGACATTAATGTTTCCCAATTCGCGTGTGGCCTGAAAACCATGCAAAAACTTGGCAGGTTATCATGTAAAAATTTTATATAATCACGAATATTTTATGAATATTTCTTAATCACTTATAGCCCAATAAAGCAATTTACCACTACATGGGCCAAACTAAATGGAAAATCAATAATAACCCAGCAGACAAAGTGCGGACATAAATCGGATGGATCCGAAAAATGTCCGAAAAAGATATTAAAAACGGACATAGAGTCGGATATTCCGCATTATGCTCGCTAAATGCTCAAAAACGTACACTAAAACGAAGGGCAATCGGAACTATGCCGCCCCTCGTAAACGGGCGAAATAGTGTCGTTAGCGGACACTAAAACGTACAGTGAGCGGGCATATTGCGGATTTACCGCACTATGTTCGCCAAATTATCAAAACCTGGCCCGAAAACGGACAAGTTATCGGACCCGTGCAAGTGTCGCAAATGTCCCGCTGGCGGACACGGAAACGTACAGCAGGCGAAACAAAATCGAAATAAAATTCAACGGTAATTCCCCTTCCTTTCGATATATGAGTTAGCTTTGCCTCAATAGCCGAGTTGGTAAGCAGACGGTCTGCGAATTCCGGGACCCGGGTTCAAATCCCGCACGCAAAAATGAAAGTAAGCTTTTATTTGGGTTTTATATCCTAGTCATATGATTTAATAACAATTTATATCTTTATAATTACAGATTTAAATAACATATATTCTTTCAGACCGTAGCTTAGGCGAAACTTAGTTAAGTTGAAGTCAAATTTGGGATTTATACGAAGTTTAATAAAGTTTCCTTCAAGAGTTAAAGGAATAATTAGGACTAAATTTAATTAATTAATTTTAATTTTTAAAAATATCCCCGATTTTTTATCTCAAACAATACCAAATCTGTATCGTAAATAATATTAAAAAACTATCTTTAAAGATAAGAAATCGACCCGCTTTTGATATTAAAAAAGGTCCGAAAAAGTATCATTTTCGGGTTCCGAAAATGATAGCTTTTGCTGCCACAAAACCCATGGCAGATGATTTACTTTCTTATCGTTTTTGAGTCCGAAATCGGACGTTTTGTCCGCCTGAAATCCGCAAAACTATCATTTTTTTTTTTATATTAAAAATGATAGCTTTTGTCTGCTGGGAAATTGAACTACACAATTAACGTAAATAGTTATATACCGACTATTGATAAAACACCCAAAATGGGTTTGGGTGTTGATGTTAAAGAGGTGGACTCCACCGCGAATGTTATAAACAAAATCGAATCGAAAAACATTCATACCGAATTAAAAAACATCTTGTTATCAATAATTGTTTTTATTATGTGCGCATTTATTTTGTATAAGTCATATATGTTCCACAACAAATGTATATCAAAAAGAGCTATTAACAAAGGCGGGCTAACGATCTAGATAAAATATAATGCGCTAACAATAATTATAAGAAGATGTTTTAAAGAAAAAAAAAAAAAGAATAAACTAAAAAAAAACCCTCTAAATACAAATATGTATGTATAGTGATATATTAAATTAAAATGATCTTATCTTGTGTATTTTGAAAATAAAAGAAAATAAAACAATCTAAAAACTGAATATGAATACTGCTGAGCGCATTACATTTACTGTTGATAAGGAGCCTAATTTTGAGAATAAAATATTAGCCATAATTGGAAACGGAGCAGAGCCGTTATTAGTTTCTCATAAATAGGGTATTTCCACACAGTTACATCTGACATCTATATGTTCTATATGTATTTCTCGATCCTAATCGTTTCATTTCGTTCCACATCCGGTATACATCTGGTGTACATCAAAATTTGATGTACTTGTTTTGGCGATAGTTACGCGATAGTTTTCAAAGCCACTTAGATTTCTTCTTATTCCCTGTGAAAAATGTTTAAAATTGACAGTTGAAACAATGGAATTGGTGCATTTGAAAAATGGAAGGATCCGAATCAAGATATAAAACTGAAGCCAGAAAATTCTCCCTCCTCATGCGGAACTCAGGCCTCCGATAATCTGCCGCTTACAAAGCGCTCTAAGCTGGGCAACGACAAGGAGCTGGTGGAAATTGCTTGCGAGCGCCGGAAAGAGCAGAAGTGGCAGACACAAATACTAGCAAAAATGGATAAAATCCAGGAAAAATTCCATAACGAAATAATAAACATCCTAGAAAACTCCAAAAAACAAAAGAACTAGCTTTTTATTTCAAACATTTATTTAATTATTACGATCTAGACAATATTGGGCAATTGCATTTCTTATAGTAATTTTTGCATTTGCTCTTTTGTAGAGGACATATTTGCAATAGCTTCGAAATCGTCGTCTTCTTTGGAGCTAACTGATATTAGAGCGTTGGCCAATTTCAAGCGTTGCTGCTGTAAAACAGCCAAAATAGCACAAATCTTCCATATTTAAAGACCGTTTTTTACGTTTCTTATGAGTGACAGCTTTCGAAATGCAGTCAATTTGGATGGAGGATGGAGATGTAGCTCTGTAGAAATACGAGTTTCACATCTGTTAAAAATCCCATCTGTTTCAAACTGATGTACTGTGTTGAAAAACCCTATTAGAATACGAATATATGAATAGGTACAACCTAGGTGTTTCTCCTCTAATACATTGCTCAGGTACCCAGAAAGCAATAGTATTGAGTACAATTCCAAGTCTAAAGGTTAGATCTGATATCTAAAATAATAAGATTTTGAAATACATCTTTTAATGATGGTTTCAAGGATCTATATAATATTCCATTAAATAATGGAATGGAATGAATTATATAGAGCATTGAAGTTGACCGTTTCACTACAGCTCGCTTACTAATACATGACCAGAGAGACCAGACAACCTAATATCTATAAAACAAAGGTACGATTTAACCATTTCTGTACCAACTATCCTAAACACCCCATTGACAATCGAAACTGGAGAAGAGTCAGAATTATCAGATTCACCAGCACTTGATCAGGCTGAGACTGATGACCCCATCACTACAGGTCCCGAAATTGAGAAAAATGACATAAATAACCTCACAGATCAGGACTTGACAGCCTCTGATAATAACGATAGCAATGCAGAAGTAAAACCGACCACAATGGCTGATGAAACTATTGCCCAAAGGGCATACATAAAAGAAATATCGAATGCCATCCCAGAGTTTAACGGGCAAAGGCTACACCTGACAAAAGGCACGTTCGAAGTTTTGGCTGTAGAAGCCATTAAATCCAAAATAATAGGATCGTCATTATACAGCGTTCAAAACTAAACAACAATAGATGCCATAATCAAACAAGAAAGGAAGCTAACTTCGGCTTACTGAAGTTTGTATACCCTTGCAGAATTAAATTAAATAAATAAAACCGAAATTCTGGAATAATAATAAGTTGCCAAATCTCAAATTTTATGAAAATATATTGGCAAACAGCAAAGTTATGGTTTTTTACTAATTTTCCTTATATATCGCCAAAAGTCTATTTAGGGGCGTGCGTGGCGAAAATGCTAGGCAGCCACCCCAGGGATAATATATAATCGTCCGATTTTCATAAAATTAAAACCGAAATTCAGGAATAATACAAAGAGGCCAAATCTCAAATTTGATGAAAATATGTTAAGAAACAGCGAAGGTATGATTTTTCTTTTATTTCCCTGTTCCTGTGGCAGCTATAGGATATACATAGTTGTCCGATTTTCATGAAATTAAAACAGAAATTCTGAACTAATATTAGGTGGCAAAATATCAAGTTTTGTGAAAATATGTTGAAAACTGACAAAGTTATCATTTTTTTTCGAAGATTTTTCCGATTGTTTCTATGGCAGCTATATGATATAGTCGTCCAATTCGGCCCGTTCCGACTTGTGTACAAGTGAGAGTATATAGAAAACTAACTACAAAGTTTCATTAAGATAGCTTTAAAACTGAGGGACTAGTTTGCGTATAATCGGACAGACGGACGGACAGAAGAACATGGCTATATCGACTCGGCTGTTGATCCTGATCAAGAATATATATACTTTATAGGGTCGGAGATGTCTCCTTCACTGCGTTGCAAACTTCTGACTTAAAGTATAATACCCTGCAAGGGTATAAAAACTGCAAGACACTATAGGCGTCGAAACATCCGACGTAGTTAAAGCCAAAATGGCAAAAACAAGCCAGAAAGGCAAAACAGCAGAAAAATGTACAACAGAAATAGACATCCAGCGAAAGCTCCTTGAAGCTTCGTACATTGATGAATGCCCATCGGCCGAACACTCTGACAAATTCAGCACAAAGGAAGTCATCACCACAATGGTTAAAAATTGTGAGCATGGCCGCCTTAAAACAATATTGGAAGCAGGCAATATTGCAACTATGAACGAAGCAATGCTAACTCAATATTGTACACCCAAAAAGGAAACAGCTATCGCGGTAATAATTACAAAAACAATTATAGCGGTAGTCGAGGTAACTATCAGAACAACGGATATTACTCCCAAACACCTTTAGGTACACAGCACAGCACATTAAAATTCACACCATCAATCTCTGTCAAAGCACATTCGTCACTTTTATAAATGTAGCAACATGAAAATAATTAGTTTTTCTACTAGACACAGGTGCGGAAATATCCATATGGAAGGAAAATTCCGATGTTTTCCAACACATCCAAAATAATCATATAATCAACATACAGAGAATAAGTTAAGAGGTAACCGAGTCAAAAGGGTTATCTTCCATTGAAGTAAAAACTTCTTAATATATAATCCCACACGATTTCCACATAGTAAATTTACAATTTGCTATTCCTTGTGATGGAATACTAGGAATCGACTTTGTTAAAAAATACAACAGTCAATTAGATTTCAAGCCAAATTTCTGAAGACTGGCTTATAATTAGAGCAAATAACCTACAATATCCGAATTATGTTTCAATAACATACAGTTCTGGCAACAACACCTTAATTCTGCCAGCAAGATCCCAAGTCGTCCGAAAAATTAAAATAAACTCAAAAGAAGACAGTGTATTAATTCCGAATCAAGAAATCCAGCATGGTATTTATATTGCAAATACCATTGCAACAGTCCAAAATGTATACATAAGATTATTAAATACAGCAAATACAGATCAGCTAGTTTACATTAACAACATTAAACATGAATCACTTCCAAACTACGATGTAGTTCAAACAGACTTAAAAACCCGAGAAAACCCTTTCAAAAAACATCACGCCACAATTTAATAAACAATTAACAACATGATGTATGTATTATGTACCCAGTACAGCGATGTATTCGGACTAGAAACCGAATCGATCACTACCCATAATTGTTATAAACAAAAACTGAGATTGAATGAAAATTAACCACTGTACATAAAAAATTTAAGAATTCTTCACAGTCAGCAAGACGAAATTCAAAAACAGGTTCAAAAGCTCGTTAACGACAAAATAGTGGAACCCTCTTTATCACCCTATAATAGCTTACTTTTATTAGTACCCAAAAAGTCACTTCTAAATTCGGAAAAGAAAACATTGCGATTAGTATTTGACTATCGTCAGATCAATAAAAAAACTCTTGTCTGATAAATTTCAAATCTATACTGTATAGATAAGATAATTTATAATATAGATGACTATGCTAAGGAAACAAAATTTAGATTAGAACAAGCATTTAAGAGAGCTAGACTAATGCTAGAATCTAGTATGGTTCCCATCTCTTAGTTCCATATCTCGTGTTGAAGGGCTTCCGCCCTCTTTTCCTGAGATCGCTGAGTTCTTTCGTCCACCATGGTGGGTACTGCTTCTTTGAAAATGAAACCTTACATGACTTTTGGAAGCCATTGTTAAATATGTTAGTAAGGTCCACCACCACCTTGTCGAGGGCCTTAGGGAAGGATTGTACCTATCTTCCTACTTCCGACTTTTGATTGGACAATTTCGCCGAAATTGATCTGCCGTGCTGAAAAAATCAACATTGGCGTACTTCTATTATTATCAAAAAGTTGCTTATCTCTTTCATTTGTCTCCGAGCTTCCTCAGAGCGTGTGCCTTGCGTTAGCACCACACCCTAGCACCAAGGTCGACTTAGTATCTTCGGCCTTTTCCAGCAGCTTGACTACCGGCTCAGGCGGGGCGGTTCGTCATGGGCCATGTATGCTGAACCGATCAGTACTCGGCTCCCATCCGCTGACACGAATCTGGCCACTGCTAGGTCAGGTGTGCTTAGATTGGAACAGAGAAAAGCATTAAAGTTTTGTTTTATTACTATGCATGCTCTCGGCCTACCATTCAAGTTACTGCACAACATTGTGTATCCGGGGATCTTCTGTCCAGTGACGTAACTTGTACGAGCGTGCGAGCTGCGCTTCAGGTTAATCTGCACGGTGCTCGACATCGATCGTTGTAGAAGTAGTATCTGGGGTCTTGTCGTCGATGACCATGTCGTCCAACAATTTGTTGGTGTCATCGACCTCCTCCAGCAGGTCGTCTGGCTCGGCTAGGAAGACCTTAATCTTGGCTTTTCTAATACGGTACCGAACCTTTTAGTCGTTGACTTCTAGCTGAGGCAGGTGATTTATGAGAAGGAGAAAAGACTGGCTCGTCTTCATCTCCTTTTCCGACTTGAAGATGGCCCAGTCCACTATATGCAAATCCGGGTTCTGAGCCCGCAGATCTGCGATAACCCTTGCATGATCAGTGTACCCCTTAGGTAGCCAGATGCGAGCTCTGGGTCTCCTGGGGATCTCCCTGGCGTGGACTAGCCTAATCTTAAAGCCAGCCCAAGCGTTGCTAATCTTAGCCACGCATTCCGCCAGGAAGCTCCTGGAGAACCCATCGTCGCACCTGATCACCCGGTGCCCCCTGACCACGTCCGAGGAGTCGAAGGAAGGCGGTCGGCATGCTGACCTGAGAGGGCTGGAACGCCTCTGGGTTCTCTGCGTTATAGGCCTCGTATTCCGCGATCTCCGCAAGGAATTTGGTCTTGTCTTCAGTATCTCTGAAGTCGGCCTCGTTCATGGCTATCTTGCCGAGAATGAAGCGGGCTCTACTGGTTCTCGCCCCTCCTGATGGTGTGTCATTTTATTTATGTTTTTGGTGGTACCTGACTAAGCCCCACTGTTGTGTTCGGATTGGGTATTGCTGCTCACTCTCCCATCGGATCTCTACTGGACCGTGGTGCCTTGACTTGACACCGACGGCCCTTCCTCGTCGGTCTCCAATTTTTGTTGAAACTCTGCGACCATACTACGCCTCATCGTCCCCTTCTAGACCTAGTAGCAAGCTCCTAGTAGCTTGCTGGCACTAATTTTAGCGACTTTTATGCTGGGAACTGCCTGACAACGTTAGGTTAGGTTAGTCCGGGCGGCCCTCATGGGGGTCCACGCATAGGCCAGTATGGCCCTTAGTTACCCGGGGCGCTTTCGAAGTCCTTGAGGATCGAGGCGCATTTCACCTGGCGTTCTCTTTGAGGGCTCTTCTAGCGAGGCCAGCATTGGGGCACCTAAGTACATTATTCTCGCCCGTGTCAAGGCCGGGCACTTGCAGATGAGATGCTTCAAGGTTTCTGGTGCTTCGAATTCAGGAAGCAGGAAGTATTCGACTGACACACATTTGTCTGGATTTATGGCTATGTTCCAACGGCTGGCCAATTTTAAAATTTTGTAAGCTTAATTTAAAGTTTGCCTATAGCAGAGTATATACACGTCATCTGCAAGTGTTGCAACAAACAAGTTATTGGAGTCAAAAGGCATATCCTGAGAAGAGGGCATGTCATTGATATAGAGGCTATAGAGAGTAGGCCCTAAAACGGTACTGTGTAGAACGCCAACTCTGCCTTTGCTTGTGAAGATTCGATCTTTCTCTTCATAGCGGACGGTCGTGTTTTTGCTTTGCGCTCCGAATTTTGTGTTAATTTCACGGCAAACGGGTTTCCTCTAAATCTATATACCGTTTTGCTACCGCGCGTGCATGCAATTTTCTGTGTAATTAATTTGTATTAATAATTACTTTTTAGTTTGTGCTAAGACGGGTTTCTTATTTTCCTCTTTGTTCTTATCCAGTTTTTATTTTTTTGAGGTGAAAACTTCTTATGGCGCGTTGGGCACTTTTTGGGTGAGGCAGATGAGATTTTACACAGCTTACACCGCGTGTATATGTATACTCAGAGTGTATAGGTATGCGAGAGCGCTATATGCAATACGCTCTCTTTGCATGGGCATTCGTTCGTGCTCTCTGCGACAGACGAGATTACATACCCTCAGTACCAAATTGTATGGGCTTCGTTGACAGAAGTCCGAAACAAACTAGTCAACGAAACTTCTACCCGCGTTCGGTCACTGACGAAGATTCTCGAAGCTTCGACTGAATATTTTCGGAGCAGACGCATTCAAATTAGAGAGAGATGGCGATAGAGGAAAGGGAGGGAAGAAACATGTGGTGAAAACCAATTGAGTGGCAGCGACGTCAAAATACTTTTTTCAAATAAGTAGGAATATTTATAAATATTTAGGGCATATTGGCATATGTTTATATTATAAGCCAAAATGTTAGTTTTGGATTATTTGCCTTATGTGGTTTTAATTAAATGGCATTGCCTTAGCGGCTATACCCTGTCACGCGCCATCCAAAACTTCAACAACTATTCCGTCATAATTATCAGCATCATCATTTAATCATTATTATCAGGATTTTAATCAAATTGTAAAACTGAAAGAATAGGATATGGGTCTATAGGTTTAAAGTATAAAGTTAACAATTTTGATTTAAATCTATTTATATATCAATAGTTGTTGTGCTAATATTGCGATCGTTGGACATCGTTAAATCAAATTCTTCATATAAAAATTCAATTGATTGATTTTTGACATCTGGAAAGTTTATGTTGAAATCTCAACACAAAATCATTGGATATTGATCAAATCTTCTATTAATTTTCATCATAAATAGTACGGAAGCAGCTTTCAAATAAATGAATAAATTTGAATACAAGAACTCTTGAACGGGATCCATTATTATTGTTTGTCCATTAGAATGACATTGGGAAATACATATATCACCTATATTCGAAACATTAGTGCTAAACAAACTAGTATATTTCGCATGTTTTCACTTCTGCCTGCACTCCCGGAGTGCAACCTCCCCTTGTTCTCCCCCGCTTGAGCGTCGTTTTCTGTTAGCTGCATTTAAGCGGTTCGTAGCTCTCACCGCTCTTGTGATTTCTGCTGCTTGTATTCTAACCCTTGCGCTCTTTTGTTATCTCTCTATCTTTACTTTTTTGGTAGTGATAGTGTGCACAGTGTTTCTAGGGTCTATGAAAATGTCCTAGAATATTGTGTGTATTATAAAAAACTGCAATTAAAAAGTTTTGGCAGTCTCCATTGCTGGCTTTGCGATGCAGTAGTGCATGCTAAGTGCATCGAAATAACAGGTCGAATAGCTGTTGTGAGGCCTGTCGACAGGTTGAGAAGGAAATATCATCCTTCATGTGTCAGACCAGGAGTGGATTTTTTTAGATCATGGCCACTTTTCGCAAGGCGAATGACCTGTTCTCCGCGCTTGTCGCTCAATTTAATTGTATGAAGCTATTAAATGAGTAGGCTGCTGGTCGGCTGCAACTGGGTGAGACACAGCAACCGATTTCCTTCCACTCTCCTGCGCCACAACTCCTGGTTCTCGATCCAATGGTTCTGAGATCAGGAACGAAAAAAGATTCGGTGACCGAATCGGACGGTGGGGTATCGGCAGCTGCTCAGCCAGCAATTTCCGTGTTGTCCGTTGTGTCCGCTGCGGAGCCGAAATCTTTGGCTCCGCAAATCTCCGTAGAAGAATCTACTCAGGGTCTAACAATGTCCGGAATACCGGCCGTGGTTGGTAACAATTCGTTACGTAAGACCCTCACAGCAGTCCCACATTCGAAAACAATATTTGTTTCGAGGCTTTTCCCTGATCTCGAACCGGAAGATGTTCTAGCCTATAAACAAGGCAAACCCCAAGCCGGTAATATCAAGGTGGAAAAATTCAAATTTTCGTATGCCAGAGACATTTCGTCATTCAAGATAAATGTCTCATTCCAGCTCTTCGACACAATTTGCTCGGTTGACTTCCGGCCCGAGTACGTTATAGTCAAGGAGTACGAGGCTCGGGACCTGGGTACAACTGCCAAGGTCGTCAAAATTCTCAGTATCCGCTGTACCTTCTGTCCCAAAAAACTAACCTTTTCCTTACAACTTTCCTATCAGAATACTAGGGTTTTACGTAGTAAGCTCTCTAAATTGTATTCGGATAGCCTTTCCTTTGTATCCCAGGTGATTGTATTTACTGAAACCTGGTCGAAGCCGAAGATCCTCTGCTCCGACATTCTTCCAAGTAAGTACACAATTTACAGATTAGACCGTCTTCTCCAGCGTGGTGGCGGAGTTTTAATTGCCGTTGACTCCTGCCTCATCTCGGAACGAGTGGTATCTAACGACTTTTTGGACATCGAATTTATCTGCGTAAAGCTATCTCTTACAGGTAGTTCCATTTTTGTATCCTGCTCTTACATTCCTCCATCTTAGGAAGAGCCAACTTATTGAAAACACCTTTCGGCAATTCAGGCAGTTTCCAATAGGCTTTCTGATAGGGACCAATTAGTGACTTTGGGTGACTTCCACATACCTGGAGCTCACTGGTCTTCTGTTCTCCGAGTCGCTGTGTAACCCCATTCTTAAATTGTGAGCGGGAGGTGGGCGTGGGACTCACGAGAAAAAAAAGGATACCCCGTTCTGTATATCGTTAAAGGAACGGTCATACAGAAAGCTTTTCACTACACGGTAGAGCTGTGGATTCAGTACATTTTTGGGCTTATGCAAAAGACTATCATGCCACACTCTGTCAAACGCCTGTTGAATATCCAAGTAGGCTCCAACTACGTAGTCATTTCCGTGGAAACCATCGAGTACAAAGTTGACGATCCGGGGAAGATGTTCAAGCGTACCATGGTTGAGTCTGAATCCAAATTGAAACTTTGGAATGACATTTTTGACTGGACTAGTCTCAAGGATTCTTCTGAAAACACAATGCTCAAAAATGTTTCTAAATGCAGGCAAAAGTTTAATAGGTACGATTCCACCTCATTGAGAGACTTTTCATTCTTGTGTACTATAAACTAGGGAAGCGTCCAAGTCAAAGTGCAGAGTTTAAAATCAACACCAAAAATGTAATGCTCTATGGGGCAAAAGCTTAATTGAATATACATTTCGTCCCTCCTGGGGTTTAATTTTGTTCTTCACTTCAGGTAGAGTGATAGGTCGCATCGGGAGGGCCATCTGCAGAGGAGCTTTTAAGGACTCTTTCGGGCTATGCTGTCTCGAGCGGCTGGAATCTTTTGTTTTGCTGCAAACGCATTAGCTCTTTCATGAGGAAATTTTGCCCAAGAACCATCTGGATTTCGAACCGGAAATTTCGGAGCCATTTTAATCGGGGAGGTTATTTACGGTGATGTTGTTTGTATATAAAAAAAATCTATGCACGAGAGGGTACTCAACCTACTGTAAGGGAAGTGTTTGGGATGAAGCCGCTACAACTGGTGGAGACAACTATAGGAGCCAGAAGAACTTGATGTGTCGTGATTGGTTGCCGTGAAATACTGCGTCAATCCTTGCTTGACCGGGACACATGATCCCCTCTGAAAAGATCTGCAGGCAGATCTGCACGGTAGCCAGTGTATCCCAGCATATTGAAAATATGTATGTATATCCAGAATGTAAGAAGGTCTCTGATATAAGCATTCAATGATCGTTATAGCTCGTTATAGCATTATGACACTGCCGCATTAATTAGAGACTGCATTAGAGATTTGAAAGCTGTATAGGGTCTTACACAAGTGCGAGTGAGATGACTATATGACACTTCTAATGCATTGGCTAATGCATTGACAATTCATTAGAGTCGAAAATCGATGAATTTTCATAAAATATACTAGATACTAAATTTTACGGACTACAATATACTGCAATAAAAATATGTTTGCCAGATCATTAAAGGTCATGTGTCAAAATGGTCACCGAAAAAAGGGTTATGTTTTGTCGGTCTCTTGCATTTATATGGATTATATATGCCGCAAGAGATAAATAATTCAAAGAAAAAGAAGTTTTCGACTTAATGGCTAATGCGGCGCAACGTAGAAGGTATATTTTTATTGAGGTTCTCCGCAAAATGATGCCAAAAGGTTAATTTCAGGTTCCTGACCTTGGCATTTGACTTTTGTAGTTCAAATATAGTCATTAATCTTAATACTTTCAATTAAAAAGTCGGTAATTTCTTCAGTAAAAAATTCTTTCAACATTTTAGTTTACCGTTGACATTTCAAAATCGGTGTGACCCAAGCCGATTTACAAAAGAAAAATTTCTAGGTTGTAATGAAGTCTCTAATGAATGAAAACTTCATTACTGTGTCATAATAGCTTTAGCATTTGGGATTATGCTTCGAAAATATCTCAAAACGTGATGTGATGACCAAATTCTAATGCCAGATTCGAATTCTACGCACCTAATTCCTTCGGAAATTTAACATTTCTTTCCAACAACTAGTCCTTGTTGATCTGTGTTATTCATAACAAATTACCTTTGATTTTGGAAAATTTTATCTTCTTTGATGCTCGTTTTCGTTTTTGCCTCTTCTAATTCCTCACTCTGACCAAAGAGTCTCTTTTTACGCACTCGATATGCTTGTATGATTTGTTATGTATATATGTGTTCACGCTTAACCGCAAATTGACAGAGGGAGAGAGAGAAAGACAGAGAAAGGAATTTGCTGTATGTAGCGTCGGTTGGGTCTAGGGAGGGTGGGGCAGTGGGGGGTGGGTTGGTTTGTTATGTTTATGTGTGTTCACGCTTAACCGCAAATCGACACAGAAAGAGAAATGGTAAGAGAGATAAAGAGTTAAATGAAGTTAGAGCAAGAGGGGCTTTAATGCTGCATAGCTATGATGCAAACTTTTTTCAGTTCACATCTTTTGAAAGAACGTCGGTAAAAAAGCTTCAAAAATAGTCAAAAATTTTGTACAAGACATGCAAGTCAGCAAAAAGTGTAGTCACAAAGACAAAATATAATTGGAGTAAATTTCCGATTGAGACGACGCGTGAGCACACGAAGATCATTGGCATCATACAATCGTTTGGCACTCCAATATGATCGATATTGCAATGCGTTAAAGTTCAAAAGAGAAACGTCTGGAATGTGCTGCGAAAGTGGAAAAGTCAAACTGTATCCATTACATACACCACAGCAAACCATTGCCCGATGGAAATGGTCCCGATTCCAACCATTTTCTTTAACACATTCTTGAATACAATAACTGCTTTTGCATGACCTCCTTTGGAGCTAATATCATTCAAGAAGGCGGCTTCATGCCGATTTGCAAGGTAAAAGATACAACACACAACTAATCACTCACACCTACATAATGAATTGCAATTGAAATTATGTGTTGACACATAACAACTACATACATATACACGACACACTACACCATCATCCCAAAATCAGAAGTTACACCGTATCATTTGCATGCTTCATTGGTGCCAACACCAGATGAACCGCATCAATTTCTCCAAATATATTTAATTTCGTTAAAAAGAATGCCATCAACCAACAGGTCAACATGTACGAAGATTTCATGCGGTAGACAATAATACTGGTCTATTCTTCCAGGACGCACCTAAAGGAACAGGGAAAACATTTGTGATTTCATTGATGTTGGCCACTATTCGGCGGAATTGCGGCGACTCTTATAGATGGTCTATAAGTTGCCACTCAATCTAAACACAATTGAAACTCCAACATGTAACATTTCCCGATCCTGTGCAATGGGAAAATTGTTGATGGAATGCATTCTTAGGGATGAGTGCACAATGGCACCTCAGAAATCACTTGAAGCACTTAACGTCAGTAATTCTCTGTGGAGCATCTGCAATGCTTGCCTGACACACAAATCCGTAGATTCCATAATAAATCCCGAAAATGTAGTTAAGGGCGTTTGCGGGTTAATTGGTAAAAAAATAGATCATTTTTGAATTCTTTTTTCTCTACTTTGCGATAAGGCACACAATTGCAGTAAAATTTATCTGAATAGGTATAGTTTCTAGTATTTTCATCAAAAGATTTAAAAAAAATACTAGAAAGTATGCTGGTTTTGTAACCCACTGAAAATCAAACAACCATGTGGATTTCATTATCAGAAAGATTGGTCTTCCCCCAACGTGCTTTTATTAAAAAAAGTTTTTCCGGATTTGCGAAAGTTTTTACTAAAAAAACAAGAAAGGGGGCTAACTTCGGCTCACCGAAGTTTGTATACCCTTGCAGAGTTTAAACAAAAAATTAAAAACGAAATTCTGAAATAATAATTTGTTGCCAAATCTCAAATTTGATGGCAATGGTTTGAAACACGGCTAAGCTATGGTTTTCTTTTATTTTCCTGATTGTTCCTATGGAAGCTATAGGGTATAGTCAGCCGATTTTCATGAAATTAAAATCGAAATTCAGGAATACTAAAATATGGCTAAATATCAAATTTGGTGAAAATATGTTGAAAACGGACAAAGTTATGGTTTTTTCTTTTATTTTCCTGATTGTTCCTATGGAAGCTATAGGGTATAGTCAGCCGATTTTCATGAAATTAAAACCGAAATTCGGAAATAATACTAAATGGGCAAATATCAAATTTGGTGAAAATTGGTTGAAAACTGACAAAGTTATAATTTTCCTGATTGTTCCTATGGAAGCTATAGGATATAGTCAGCCGATTTTCATGAAATTAAAACCGAAATTCGGAAATAATACTAAATGGGCAAATATCAAATTTGGTGAAAATTGGTTGAAAACTGACAAAGTTATAATTGTTTTTTGAAATTTTTTCGGATCGTTCCTCTGGCAGCTTATGATATAGTGGTCCGATCCGGCCCGTTCCGACATATGTACGAGTGAGAGTATATAGAAGCCTAAAACTGAGGGACTAGTTTGCGTAGAAACGGACAGACGGACAGACGGACATGGCTAGATCGACTCGGCTGTTGATCCTGATCAAGAATATATATACTTTATAGGGTCGGAGATGCCTCCTTCAATGCGTTGCAAACTTTTGACTGAAACTAATATACCCTGCAAGGATATAAAAACCATAACTTTGTCAGATTTCAACATATTTTCACCAAATTTTATATTTAGCCATATTTTATTATTCCTGAATTTTGATTTTAATTTCATGAAAATCGGCTGACTATATCCTATAGCTTCCATAGGAACAATCAGGAAAATAAAAAAACCATAGCTTAGCCGTGTTTCAAACCATTGCCATCAAATTTGAGATTTGGCAACAAATTATTATTTCAGAATTTCGTTTTTAATTTTTTGTTTTAACTCTGCAAGTTAGCTTCCTTTCTTGTTCTTTATTAAGTTTATGTTGCCTCCATAATTTTATTCTATTTGACATACAACAGTGGACAAAAGTATTTTGTCAAATCTCATAGCAATATTTCAGCGAGTATTTCTCTTTACTCGTAAATGTTGCAGGATCCATTTTAGTTTCCATTTAGAGATACTATATATGGCTTTAATCGGGCAAAGTATAACCCTGATACGTAAACTAGTTTCTTTCTTATAGCACATTATGTGGGAAATTATGCATTTTTAGGTGGACAAAAGTATTTTGACAAAACATAATTTGTTTGAAAATTAATATGAATTCCCAAAACTTTTAAGAATAAAAAATAATGTACAACAATTAAACCCTCCTATCTCATATGTGACCATTTGCAAACGTGGAGGAACACATTTGACCAAGTTCTGAAGCATTTTAGTTGAAATATCCTTTTGAAGTCCTTAGACTTCACCAATTGTATCCTAACGCTTTCTTGTTAACTTTTGACTCCTTTTGGGTTTTAGGTAATCCCACACATTCCCTAGAATATTAAGATCTGCACTTGCGGAGGCTAATCTAATACTTAAACGTCCAAATCCCTTCAACAACTTTGAAATTGTTTGTACTTTATGAAGTAAAACATTATCCTGCGGCAGGATAAAGTGTTGCCCAATGAGTTTGTCGTCGGCATGCGATCCGTAATCAATCAGGCTACGTAAATAATGTTCTTGATTCATTGTGCCATGAATGGGTACCAAAATAGGGATCTTCTAACGTAGATGCATCTCAAAAACTTTACATGGCAGCCAAAATATACCAAAATATACCACCATGTACATGTTGATAATGTAATGGCAAATAGCATTCGTAGTTCTTGTGGATGAGCTGAAGTAGAAGAGTAATGAAGTTTTCAATTCCGATCTGCATCATCCTACATCCAATGTTTCGAAAGTTGATTGGAAGCTGTCTATATAACGAAATTATATTAATTGTTTTTATAATTGCGAAGAAATCGATGAACCTTTGGTTGAAGAATTAATGGATGTGCGAAACTGTTCATTTTCTTCCTAGCCTAGGACCTGGTATCAATGTTAATTGGATGACCATCTACATAATTGTTGTTTAAACCATGGTAATATGATAAACAGAAAGTTTAAATTCGAGTTTATAACGATCACCCGTTTTAAATTGTTTTGGCGTAAAAAAATTATGACACGCCTTTGTTAAACATTAGTGCGGCCCAGGTGTTGTTTGAAATGATTCTGCAAAACGGCTTATTTACAGGAGTACCGCACAACTTTATACTTATCGCATTCATTCTAACATCTTAAGTCTACCTTGTGACGCGTGTAGCGCACAAATAGTTAGAAAAGAAGAAGACAACGACTTAAATTGGAATGCGTGCGCGCGCCAAAAAAGGGTCACACTAGCAGATAGGGGCACACTAGGCGACGAAGAAGAGGAAGAAGACGATCGCGGCGGGCACACTAGGACACGCCAGGGCCTATATAATGCGCGGCCCTGGCCATAGGAAATCAGTTAGCCGCCGACAGCGATCGGAAGCGGTAAGTCTGTAGTAGCACCTTCCAGTAGTCAGCAGCCAAAGTCTCTTTTTAGACCCGAATCTTCGGTTTTGGGTGAAGACTTTCGAGTCGCGGCAACAATTCGGCTTGCCGAATTCTCGCTCTCTGAAGACTTTAGAGTCCGCCCGCCCTCTCTCTCTGAAGACTTTAGAGTTCGCCCGCCCTCTCTCTCTAAAGACTTCCGAGTCTAACAATTTCCCTCTCGCAAACTGAAGACTTTCGAGTCCACCGCGTCTCTCTCTCTCTCTCAAGACTTTTGAGTCCGCCCGAGGACTTTCGAGTCCGCCTTTCTCTCGGAAGATTTTCGAGTCCGACTCCCTCTCGGGAGACTTGCGAGTCCCGAGCAGCCGCTAGCAGAGCCGGATCACCGAGACGCGAGAAGCCCAGACGACCCCACTAAGCGGCGTGCCCGAGCTCCGGCATCGTGTATTAGCTAAACTCTGTCACAGAATCCCTGAATAAACGATCCAACCTACTTAAGCCAACTGAATTCTCTTCACTGTTCTCATTGGGAAACTGGCAACTTCTCTTACAGCTACCACTCGGACTAACTTTACTAGGCGGACTCTGGCCATCCCCGAGCTATCTGGGAAACTGCGACGGAGACCGTCACAACCTCTACATAGCTATCATATATTTCTGTCTTTCGTTAAACGCTCCAAGGACCCACTGGGTCGCTCCAGTTATGCTCACACGGTCATTGGATAGAAAAATAATTATAACTTTATTTACAACCACAATGTTTGTAATATAATCGTATTACTCATTATTTCATATAATATTCCTATATTATTAATATTCCTATATTATTAATATATATACCTATATTATTAGTAAAATGTTTTCACAATTTAAATGTATATTACAGAATGCTAAACACGGAGTGCCAGATGTTGTTTTTTTCTGCAACTTATGATAAAGAAGTAATGGACTTCGCCCGTCTTATAGTAAGCGAACCAACTATAATAAGGTATTAATTATTTTAATAATAAAAGCTTAAATTAGTTCATCTGAGTGAATGAAAATGGTTATAAAATAAAGATTTAAAATTTAATGGGTAGGTAGGTATGAGTGGTGAGGCTACTCTGGTAGCCTCCAATTAGAGCTGAGCTCCGTTTTGGTCCACACCTTCGATGGTCGTAGCCGGCGCCTTCACTTCAGTACCAGCCCGTGTCGTCTAAGTACGCTAGGATGGCAGTCACTGATTGCCGCCCTACCTCCCTTAGCGACCCTATCTGGTGAGCTCCAAAGTGGCAGGTTCTGAGTTGGTTGAATGCCGGGCAGTGACACAGTAGGTGCTCCAGTGCCTCCTTCTCGGTTTGTTCTTCGCAGCTTCTGCAATATGTGTTGTGGGGTAGGCCCATCTTACGGGGTTGATGTTATTCTTCTAATGTCTTTTTTGCTTTTGGGGATCAGGTCTGCTGTCCGTCTCCTTTTGAATTCTGGCCAGCATAGCCATGATCTTCTGTGCTCAGTCGTCGTCGACCATTCTTAGTTGGCTAGTAATTTGAAATGGCCGAGGATTTCCATCTGGACTGAGTTTAGGGAGATTTGGATATCTGATGTATTTGAGCTTTCCTTTGACCCTCGCCTGGCCAGCTCGTCAGCTTTCTCGTTTCCTAGAATATCGTTGTGTCCCGGTACCCAAACTATGTCTACCGTGTTGTCTTCAATGAGTCTATTTAGTCCTTGCTGTTGCGAAAGATTTTATGGCCGCTTGGTTATCCGAGTATAACTTATACTAACGTATACTAACGTATACCTAACTTTGGTATTCTTGAGGTCTCTGTTTTTTGAGAGTTCCACAGCTTTCAGAAGTGCCTCTGCCTGGAACACTGTCGCTGAAGCAGGGAGGTTGAGGGAATCTTCTGCTCCCCAGTTATCGGCGAAGATTCCGGTCCCTACCTCGCAGCTTATTCTCAAGCCCTTAGTGTAAAGAGATACTTCTTCTGGCTCGGATACACTCCCTCGTCTTCAGTTATCCGTTGGAGCGTATATGGTGGTGTATGCACTGCCGATTCTTAGTTCGGTTGTCCTATAGATGTGTGGGTTCTTTTAGCTGTGGCTTGCCTTCAGTTTTAGTGATAGTTTTAGTTCAGTACCATCTAAATGTGGTTTTAAGAATTTGGGAATCTTTCTTCTTTTTGTGAAGAGCATAAGTTCCGTTTTGCTCGGGTTAATGCCGAGTCCGCAGACTTTTGCCCATGAGTTCAGTTTAGTTAGCGCCCTTGTCATGACTTCGCTGATGACGTCGGGGAATGGTCCTATGGTGAGTAGGACTACGTCGTCCGAATATGCTACCACTTTTACTCCTTCGCTATTGAGTTCTTTCAATATATCGTCTATGTTAATCAGCCAGAGCATTGCAGATAGTGCTTCCCCCTGAGGCGTGCCCCTCTTCACAAACCTAGTGTGATGAGCGCAACTCAGTTCGGCTCTTGTCGTCCTGTTCGTTAGCATTGCACCGATTTACGTTCCAGAGTCTCCTTCAACTCCTAATTTGTTGAGTGAGTTCAAAATGAAGACTGCGTTCACTTTGTTAAACGCGTCTTTTATATCCAACAAGGTGGCCATCGAGTAGTTTTTGAATAGTTGTGCCTTTTCTATATATCGCATCACTTTGTGTAGAGCTGTTTCTGTGGATTTGCCTTTCCAGTACGCATGGTGCGCTTCCGAAAGGTTTTTCTCTTCTTTACCTCTGATGTGGATATCAAGTATCCGTTCCATTGTTTTCATGGGGAATGAGGTCCTTGGCTTGGATGTGCCCTTTTCTTCCTGGCTTGGGTATGAGAACTACTCTAGCTTCCTTCCATTGAAGAAGAAGAAGATTGCATACAACCAATTCCATATGTAATCCTTCGTCGTTTGTAGCATTGCTGGTATGATACCGTCCGGACCTGTACTCTTGTATTTGTCGAATGAGTCCCAGTAGATTTTTTCTCTTGTGGCGATCTCTTTGGCTTGTGACTGTTGGAATGCCGTATGGGTATCCGTTGCTATGGGTTTCCTGGGTTTCCTGGGAAGTGTGTGTCCAGCAGGAAGTCTAAGAATTCTGTGGCTGACGTCGATCCTGTGCCGTCAGTTCTGCTTATGAGTGTAAAGCTTACTTGCCCTCTTGCTAGTATTTTACTCAACCTAGTCGTGTCTTTTATTCCTTCTAGCGATTCGTAGTAGTTGCTCCAAGACTCTTTCTTGTCTGTGTTTATCGCTTTTTTAGTCTGTGTTGTATCCTTGATCCTCATGTTTTATGTCTTTGTCTGTTCAATTTTTCCAAATTTGTTCCAATCGGTGTTGCGAGGGATGCGTTTTGGTGTCGTATCGTGCGTCGGCATCGAGATTTCAATGAAGATGTACCTTTGATCCGTAAATGGGTACTGTGTCAAAACCCTTAATTTTCCTACCTTGTGTTCTCTATGCTCCATTTGGAGATTTATATCTAGTACTTCTTTCCATCCTTGAAATTCTTCCGTGCTTGGAAAAATGAAGCTTGGTCCCCTCTGTTACAAATAGTTGCGTCACCCCTATCGTTTGTTTCTTTACGTCCCCATAGTGGGGACGTTGACGTCACATCCGAGGATGAGCGTCGTCTTTGTCTCCTCGGCCCACTGCATTAACCTGATGACCACAGCTGGGGGTGCATGCTCGTCGTGGGCCATTTAACCGGAGGCTATTAATAATCCGCCGTTTCAAACCTGGCCACCGCCAGATCTGGGCTGCTAAGAGTGGGGTGTTAAAGGGCGTCAATGTTGTTTTTGACTTATATACCCGCCATCGGCCTACCTGTCGAGTTCGTGTATATACAAGTACTTCTTTATCCCTTAATTGCCACACCAGAGATCTGTCCCTATTTGGTCCATGGGTTCTGTAGTAAGCCGATGTCGATATCTTTCTCGCGGAGAAGAACTGCCAGATTTGCTGAAGCGTGGGAGCTCCACTTTAGGTTAATCTGTACGACAGTTGGCATTACTGTTACTGGTGTTGGGAATGTCGTCCTCGATAATCAGGTCATTCAACAGCCTGTTGGTATCTTCGACGTTACATCAAGCTCTTCGTCCGGTTCGGCCAGAAAAACCTATATCTTGGCTTTTCTGATCGTGTACCGAACCTTGCGGTCTGTCTTCTCGAGTTGCTCAAGGCGTCGGCGGTTGATGCGGAACAAGAACGGCTGGCTTGTTTTCATCTCCTTTGCTGCCTTCAGGATGGCACAGTCTGCCATGTCGACTTCTGGATTCTGAGCTCAAAGAGTCTTCAGCACCCTGTCATGGTAAGACAGGCCCTTAGGTAACCAGATGCGAGCTCTGGGACTCCTCGGCCCTTTTCATGCTTATGTTTGAAACGCATTTCGCCAGGAATTCCTCTGAAGACTCATCGTCGCACCTAATTACCCATGTTAAAGGAGGGTGTCGGACCAGATGGCTCTGATAGTAACTTGTCCGTTCTCATCTCAGACAGTCTAATCTCGACTTCCTCAGATTTTGCCTTTTTTTGCCTTATTGAAAATATTACCTGACTGCAGTATTTTTTTGTGAATTCCTTCAGCAGGAATTGCAAAACTGTGTATACAACACTACGATCACTTTTTTCTTTGCATTTTTCTGGAGTGACTCCGCGAGTGTTGGTCGTGGGTGTTTCGCGCATGTTCGTGTTTGACTAAAATCGACCGTTCGTGTTCGTGTTGCACAAAATAAATTTTTTCGTGTTCGTGCATGTTCTTGTTGAAAGAATTTGATACGTGCCTGTCTCTATTTCACATCTAGGAGAAGTGAAGTTGTTAAGGGTGTTGACCTATGTGACATTTTTCATAAACATCAAATTTTTTTCATAAATTGCTTCTATAACATATGTAATATGAGTATGTGATTAAAATAAATTTTTTTAATTCAAAGTCGTTACATAGTTACAGTACTGATACCCTTCAGAGAAGCTTGTTCCTGCAACGACTATTTCTTTTGTGGTGAACCATTTTCTGGACTTGACTGACTGTGGATATATTCACCATACATTCAGACATCGTCTGGACTAGGATATTTTGGATTGGTTAACTATACATTGTTTTTACACTAGAAAATAATACAACAAAAATATGCACCTGAAAGCAAACACCAATTGTTTACATTAAGCTTAATTTTGGTGTTTATATTTATATTCCGATTTCTTTTGGCCTATTATAATTCTTTTATGACACAATATTTTATGCCACAAATCTTTTATTTTAGATTGATGCGTGAGGAAGAGTCACTTGATAACATAAAACAATATTATGTTAAATGCAAGAATGAAGATGGAAAATATAATGCAATTCAAAATATATATGGTTGCATTAGCATTGGCCAAGCGATTATATTTTGTCATGTAAGTATACATTTTGAACAAATGTTTATAACATTTATGTTTATGTTTGCCACTCCGGCAAAAAGGTCTCCAGTAGGTGAAATCAGGCCCAGTTGAAAACTCCCACGTCGCGATCGGAAATAACCCGCGGGGTCGAAATTAGAAGTTGGGGGCGTCGTGGGTAACATCAATGGGCGCATTCGCGTCAGCTTTATTCTGCTGCATACATGTAACTGACTCTTAAACTAACATAACATAGGAGAACATAGGTTCGCTCGGATGTTGGTGCGCGGAGGGCAGAGACGGCGCTGAGCGCGACCCAAAGGGTCTCCTGGCATGAACATTCTTCCCCCCCTTGCAATCACTCGGGTTGGGAATAAACCCTTTATGGCTGATGAAAGGCGTAGTAGATCGTCCCTCCGTTGATGCCGTGATGCTGAAGTGGCTGAAGATTGCCGGAAAGTGGCGGACAAGGGCCAAGGAGTGGCTGAAGAGTGCCGGAATTGGCGGACGAAGGCCAAGGAAGCGGCCGAAAAGTTCCGTGGCGATCCTGGCCTCATGCCTTGCCGGAATCCCCTCGCTGACGCGCTCCGTCGGAACGCTTGTAGGCCAGGCAGCTGGAGCTGTACCGTGCCGTTTCTCGGCAGCCAAACGCAGAAAAAACAGTTACACTTCCGTAATGTGGTGGATTCCACTGCAGACTCGGCCACGGTAGGACTAGGTACCTCAAGTACAACTGCTCTCCGGTGCGATGGCGCTGCGTGGGCGTGGAGGTGTAAATAACTGGTTTAATATGACGTAGAAAAAACTTGAATTAGTACTGATGCAAAAATATAAGTTGGCTAGAAAAAAGCTACGGGGCGGCACAGTGAACAGAAACATTGGAATGGAAGGGTGCCTGATTATTTCAGGCAGGCTCGGCATTGGTAGGACAAAGTATGACGGCTATGGCACGTAAGGCAGGAGTAAACCATTGTGCGTTCACGATGGTGATGGCCTCGTGCGAAACAATTTAAGCACAGTTGTTTCCTTCGGACGCAGTTCGATCGCTCATCGACATTCATTTCGAGGAACCGCGAACACGAACGGAGTGGGTGGTTTTCCCTGAAACACAGGTCCCTCTAGCTGCTGGAGCCACCCGTGCTTCGAAGGAAGGGAGCCTGCGCACAGGTGGGGGAGCATTTGACGATCTTGCCGGAAGGTTCCCGGAGTCACTAGCTCCATCAGCGGACTCTTGAGGAACAGTCTGGATGTTGAAAAGGATCTTCAACTGGCTGTTGACCAATAGCCCCCTGTTCTCAAAGCGGTCAGTGAGGTTTTGCCACGCCGCGACAAACCCCTCATGGGTAAGCGGAGCCTTAGAAACAATGGCGTGTGTGTCATCACTTGTGTGGACATTAGCGGAAGCCTGAGTGGATTGGGTGGCAATTTTTTTCCGAAGCTGGGCAATACACCTCGAATAGACGGAGTAACAGTAGCTGTACTTCGATTCCAGCACTTTTGAGGTGGCTGTATTGTCGTCGCAAATCGGAGCAGCTCTCATAACTCTTCTCCACCTTCTCCCAAAGGGTCCAAATTTGGTCCCAAAGAACTTCGCAGATGTATCGGGAGCCTCCTCCCATTTCTAGGGCGGTCGGAGTATTTATGTTGGCCTCAAATTGGCTAATTCGATCGGTTGTGGCGATGAACTTTTTCAGCGCCACTTCGACCGCACTTTGAGGCATTTTCGCAACGGAGCGAGTCTGCCTTTGTGAAGGACCGGGGATTGTATTGACGGATTCGATGCTCTTTGCCCTTGGAATGGCAATGGTTGCCTTAGGCTTTAAAAGAGGCGTCCGCGGAGATGCGGATTGAGATCTGTCCAAACGGTTGGGGGGGATGGGACGCGGCTTTTTGTCGTCTCCCGTGGGGATTCTCAGAATCTCAGAATTTTGTTAATCAAAAAAGTAATTAATTGTTTACATGGAGAATCAATTAAATTGACTCCTTAATTCTTTTCGAAATTAATTGTTGCGGAGCTGGAAAGGTGGAATTGCCCTTGGCTTGAATTGGACAAACATAAATTATTAATAATAAATAATTCTTTGACTAATTGTTGTCGGACTTAATTATTATGGATCCGTAAAAGTAGAGTTGAAACCTTGGCTTTTGTTCGGACGGTTAATAATAAAATAATTAATAATCTTCGAATTTAATTCTTACGTGGCCGGAAGGGTGGAATTAACCCTTGGCTGTTTCCCGAGCGAATATTAATAATTAAATAATTAACAATTTTTAATCATTAATTTTATAATTAATTGTTGTCGAATCTATTTATTATTCAGCTTGAAAGGTGGAATTAAAAACCTGGAATTTTGTTGACGTGGAAAAAGCTCACTGGGTTGTGCCGTCGGCAGAGCAGTGCGTAAGTGGGAGACCGAAAGAGGAAAAACACAGCAACAATAACCACACGGCTGCTGCGGCGGCTAAGTTGTAACTTTTTAGGAACACAATCACGGATTTGCAGTGAGATGTCGTTTTAAAATTCTTTTTATACCCTTGCAGGGTATTATAGTTTCAGTCAAAAGTTTGCAACGCATTGAAGGAGGCATCTCCGACCCTATAAAGTATATATATTCTTGATCAGGATCAACAGCCGAGACGATCTAGCCATGTCCGTCTGTCCGTCTGTCCGTTTCTACGCAAACTAGTCCCTCAGTTTTAAAGCTATCTGAATGAAACCTTGCAGTTAGGCTTCTATATACTCTCACTCGTACATATGTCGGAACGGGCCGGATCGGACGACTATATCACATAGCTGCCATAGGAACAATCGGAAAAATCTACGAAAAAAATTATAACTTTGTCAGTTTTCAACCAATTTTCACCAAATTTGATATTTGCCCATTTAGTATTATTTCCGAATTTCGGTTTCAATTTCATGAAAATCGGCTGACTATATGCTATAGCTTCCATAGGAACAATCAGGAAAATAAAAGAAACAAGAAAGGAAGCTAACTTCGGCTCACCGAAGTTTGTATACCCTCCACTGTACTCACACAGCCTTGTACACATACATACGTCCATACTGAGTCCATAAATGCCTTTGCCAATACGTATATCCGTACCTGCATGCATGTCTATATTTTTCAATATATTGTCAGCCTCCGATTACAGGAAATATACAACTAATTTATAATAAAACAAGATGGACATACAGTCGGGTGTCCCGACAGTAGAATACCATGTACCATTACAAGGCGCGTCCCAAAATTATATAAAAGAAAGATAATAAGAATAAAAAACTGAGACAAATTTACATATAATGCAAATGTCTTTCCATTCAAGAGCAAAGTCGATAGCTCAGTGGGTAAAACTACACATACATTTTTGTAAGCAATTGGCCTGGGTTCGAATCAACCCCAGGCATAAGGAATTTTTTCAAAACATTAAGTATAGTTCTTTGCTTGCATTTTTTTATTATTATTTAATTATTTTGATTTACTGAAAAAAATAAAAAAAAAAAAAAATTTGCTAAAAATAAAAAACTTTTCTCTCGTCGCTGACGGGATTCGAACCCGTGACAACTAACATTTCAAAAAGACTTCAGCTTAGCCAGCTGCACCACCAACCAATTCAAAATGAGTAATCTTATTTTCATAGTAATGTGAACATAAGTAAAAGTTTAATGAACGTTTTGATTTATTTGGAGCCCTCTGCCTGGGCTGCCTCTTGTACACGTAATGTGTGTATAGAAAAAAGCCTAAATTTCCGCTATTTATGGCACGATCGCAATGAAATTTGGACAATCTATGTATTTTGATAAAATACATTAAGCTTTTCAATATGGTTTACATAACTTTATAAATTTAGGAGCTATACGTTTTTGTCAAATAGCCCCTCCAAATAGGGGAGCAGCAAAAATTTAAAACAAACTTGATCTGCGTGCAGATATAAGAAGTCTAAATCCAAAGTTTGGTGTCTCTAGCTCTTATAGTCTCTGAGATCTAGGCGTTCATACAGACAGACGGACAGACGGACAGACAGACAGACGGACGGACGGACAGACGGACATGGCTATATCGACTCCTTTAGTGGTCCTGACCAATATTTAGGTAACTTTTGGGGGTCTGCCACGCCTCCTTCTGCCTGTTACAGAAAATCGCACTCGCACAAAACTATAATACCTGTGTACCTTTGGTACATGGTATAACAAGAAAGGAAGCTAACTTCGGCTCACCGAAGTTTGAATACCCTTGCAGAATTTAAACAAAAACTTAAAACCGAAATTCTGAAATAATAATTAGTTGCCAAGTCTCAAATTTGATGGCAATGGTTTGAAACACGGCTAAGCTATGGTTTTTTTTATACCATGTACCAAAGGTACACAGGTATTATAGTTTTGTGCGAGTGCGATTTTATGTAACAGGCAGAAGGAGGCGTGGCAGACCCCCAAAAGTTACCTAAATATTGGTCAGGACCACTAAAGGAGTCGATATAGCCATGTCCGTCTGTCCGTCCGTCCGTCCGTCCGTCTGTCCGTCTGTCTGTATGAACGCCCAGATCTCAGAGACTATACGAGCTAGAGACACCAAACTTGGGATTTAGACTTCTTATATCTGCACGCAGATCAAGTTTGTTTTAAATTTTTGCTGCTCCCCTTTTTGGAGGAGCTATTTGAAAAAAACGTATATCTCCGAAATTTATAAAGTTATGTAAACCATATTAAAAAGCTTAATGCATTTTATCAAAATACACAGACTGTCCAAATTTTATTGCGATCGTGCCATAAATAGCGGAGATATAGGCTTTTTACTTTATACACATTACGTGTACAAGAGGCAGTCCAGGCAGAGGGCTCCAAATAAATCAAAACGTTCATTAAACATTTTACTTATGTTCATATTACTATGAAAATAGGATTACTCATTTTGAATTGGTTGGTGGCGCAGCTGGCTAAGTTGAAGTCTTTTTGAAATGTTAGTTGTCACGGGTTCGAATCCCGTCAGCGACGAGAGAAAAGTTTTTTATTTTTAGCAAATTTTTTTTTTTCCAGTAAATCAAAATAATTAAATAATAATAAAAGCAAAGAACTATACTTAATGTTTTGAAAAAATTCCTTATGCCTGGGGTTGATTCGAACCCAGGCCAATTGCTTACAAAAATGTATGTGTAGCTATCGACTTTGCTCTTGAATGGGAAGACATTTGCATTATATTTAAATTTGTCTCAGTTTTTTATTCTTATTATCTTTCTTTTATATAATTTTGGGACGCGCCTTGTAATGGTACATGGTATTCTACTGTCGGGACACCCGACTTTATGTCCATCTTGTTATTTTCCTGATTGTTCCTATGGAAGCTATAGGATATAGTCAGCCGATTTTCATGAAATTAAAACCAAAATTCAGGAATAATAAAATATGGCTAAATATCAGATTTGGTTTCCTGATTGTTCCTATGGAAGCTATAGGATATAGTCAGCCGATTTTCATGAAATTAAAATCAAAATTCAGGAATACTAAAATATTGCTAAATACCAAGTTTGGTGAAAATATGTTGAAAATTCGTTGAAAACTGACAAAGTTATAATTTGTTCTTTTATTTTCCTGATTGTTCCTATGGAAGCTATAGGATATAGTCAGCCGATTTTTATGAAATTAAAACCGAAATTCGGAAATAATACTAAATGGGCAAATATCAAATTTGGTGAAAATTGGTTGAAAACTGACAGTTATCATTTTTTTTGAAAATTTTTCGGATCGTTCCTATGGCAGCTATATGATATAGTCGTCCGATCCGGCCCGTTCCGACATATGTACGAGTGAGAGTATATAGAAGCCTAACTGCAAGGTTTCATTCAGATAGCTTTAAAACTGAGGGACTAGTTTGCGTAGAAACGGACAGACGGACATGGCTAGATCGACTCGGCTGTTGATCCTGATCAAGAATATATATACTTTATAGGGTCGGAGATGCCTCCTTCAATGCGTTGCAAACTTTTGACTGAAACTAATATACCCTGCAAGGATATAAAAACCATAACTTTGTCAGATTTCAACATATTTTCACCAAATTTGATATTTAGCCATATTTTATTATTCCTGAATTTGATTTTAATTTCATGAAAATCGGCTGACTATATCCTATAGCTTCCATAGGAACAATCAGGAAAATAAAAAAACCATAGCTTAGCCGTGTTTCAAACCATTGCCATCAAATTTGAGATTTGGCAACAAATTATTATTTCAGAATTTCGTTTTTAATTTTTTGTTTAAACTCTGCAAGGGTATACAAACTTCGGTGAGCCGAAGTTAGCTTCCTTTCTTGTTATACCATGTACCAAAGGTACACAGGTATTATAGTTTTGTGCGAGTGCGATTTTCTGTAACAGGCAGAAGGAGGCGTGGCAGACCCCCAAAAGTTACCTAAATATTGGTCAGGACCACTAAAGGAGTCGATATAGCCATGTCCGTCTGTCCGTCCGTCCGTCTGTCTGTCTGTCCGTCTGTCCGTCTGTCTGTATGAACGCCTAGATCTCAGAGACTATAAGAGCTAGAGACACCAAACATTGGATTTAGACTTCTTATATCTGCACGCAGATCAAGTTTGTTTTAAATTTTTGCTGCTCTTCTTTTTGGAGGGGCTATTTGACAAAAACGTATAGCCCCTAAATTTATAAAGTTATGTAAACCATATTAAAAAGCTCAATGTATTTTATCAAAATACATAGATTGTCCAAATTTCATTGCGATCGTGCCATAAATAGCGGAAATTTAGGCTTTTTTCTATACACACATTACGTGTACAAGAGGCAGCCCAGGCAGAGGGCTCCAAATAAATCAAAACGTTCATTAAACTTTTACTTATGTTCACATTACTATGAAAATAAGATTACTCATTTTGAATTGGTTGGTGGTGCAGCTGGCTAAGCTGAAGTCTTTTTGAAATGTTAGTTGTCACGGGTTCGAATCCCGTCAGCGACGAGAGAAAAGTTTTTTATTTTTAGCAAATTTTTTTTTTTTTTTATTTTTTCCAGTAAATCAAAATAATTAAATAATAATAAAAAAATGCAAGCAAAGAACTATACTTAATGTTTTGAAAAAATTCCTTATGCCTGGGGTTGATTCGAACCCAGGCCAATTGCTTACAAAAATGTATGTGTAGTTTTACCCACTGAGCTATCGACTTTGCTCTTGAATGGAAAGACATTTGCATTATATGTAAATTTGTCTCAGTTTTTATACCCGCTACCCATAGGGTAGAAGGGTATTATAACTTTGTGCCGGCAGGAAATGTATGTAACAGGTAGAAGGAAGCATTTCCGACCCTATAAAGTATATATATTCTTGATCAAGATCAACAGCCGAGTCGATTTAGCCATGTCCGTCTGTCTGTCTGTCTGTCTGTCTGTCTGTCTGTCTGTCTGTCCGTCTGTCCGTATGAAACACTGGATCTCAGAGACTATAAGAGATAGAGCTCTAATTTTTTTTCGACAGTATTTCTTATGCTTGCACGCAGATCAAGTTTGTTTCAAATTTTTACCACGCCCACTTCCGCCCCCGCAAATCATAAAAAAGCGTATTAAGCGTATCATTTTAAAGCTAGAGTCGCGAGTTTCGGTATGTATATTAAGAACTATAGTCTGTGTGATCCCTGAAAATTTGGTTGCGATCAGATAAAAATTGTCGAAGTTATTAAAGAAATAATTTTGTATGGCCACAAACGGCTGCTGGCAGCATGCCTCATTTGGTTGACCAATTAGACCAACTAAATATTCTTATCAGTTCTGTGGTTGTGTTCGGAAAAGAATCTTATAAGATATTCGAGAAGCAATTTTAATAAATGGTAATAATTATTATCCGCTTGAATGCAATAATGACGCGTTTTCACACACATAGATACATGTGTATGTATTTTTGTACAATCACATGCATATTACACTTGCATTTGCATTTGTCCGTTATGTTCAAAATTGTATTAACTGTTTTTTCTGGCGTACTGACGCTTTTCTGGTTTAAGTATGGGTAGCGGGTATCTCACAGTCGAGCTCACTCGACTGTAGCTTTCTTACTTGTTTATTCTTATTATCTTTCTTTTATATAATTTTGGGACGCGCCTTGTAATGGTACATGGTATTCTACTGTCGGGACACCCGACTGTATGTCCATCTTGTTATACCCGCTACCCATAGGGTAGAAGGGTATTATAACTTTGTGCCGGCAGGAAATGTATGTAACAGGTAGAAGGAAGCATTTCCGACCCTATAAAGTATATATATTCTTGATCAGGATCAACAGCCGAGTCGATCTAGCCATGTCCGTCTGTCTGTCTGTCTGTCTGTCTGTCCGTCTGTCCGTATGAAACACTGGATCTCAGAGACTATAAGAGATAGAGCTCTAATTTTTTTTCGACAGTATTTCTTATGCTTGCACGCAGATCAAGTTTATTTCAGATTTTTGCCACGCCCACTTCCGCCCCCGCAAATCATAAAAAAGCGTATTACGCGTATAATTTTAAAGCTAGAGTTGCGAATTTCGGTATGTATATTAAGAACTATAGTCTGTGTGATCCCTGAAAATTTGGTTTCGATCAAATAAAAATTGTCGAAGTTATTAAAGAAATAATTTTGTATGGCCACAAACGGCTGCTGGCAGCATGCCTCATTTGGTTGACCAATTAGACCAACTAAATATTCTTATCCGTTCTTGGTTGTGTTCGGAAAAGAATCTTATAAGATATTCGAGAAGCAATTTTAATAAATGGTAATAATTATTAGCCGCTTAAATGCAATAATAACGTGTGTTTACACACGTAGATACATGTGTATGGAAATTTGTATGCATGTGATTATATTACACTTGCATTTGCATTTGTCCGATATGTTCAAAATTGTATTAACTGTTTTTTCTGGCGTCCTGACGCTTTTCTGGTTTAGGTATAGGTAGCGGGTATCTCACAGTCGAGCTCACTCGACTGTAGCTTTCTTACTTGGTAAAGAAATATTTTTGTATGGCCACAAACGGCTGCTGGCAGCATGCCTCATTTGGTTGACCAATTAGACCAACTAAATATTCTTATCCGTTCTTGGTTGTGTTCGGAAAAGAATCTTATAAGATATTCGAGAAGCAATTTTAATAAATGGTAATAATTATTAGCCGCTTAAATGCAATAATAACGTGTGTTTACACACGTAGATACATGTGTATGGAAATTTGTATGCATGTGATTATATTACACTTGCATTTGCATTTGTCCGTTATGTTCAAAATTGTATTAACTGTTTTTTCTGGCGTCCTGACGCTTTTCTGGTTTAAGTATGGGTAGCGGGTATCTCACAGTCGAGCTCACTCGACTGTAGCTTTCTTACTTGTTTTATTATAAATTAGTTGTATATTTCCTGGAATCGGAGGCAGACAATATATGGAAAAATATAGACATGCATGCAGGTACGGATATACGTATTGGCAAAGGCATTTATGGACTCAGTATGGACGTATGTTTTTTTATATTCATTTGTTGTCCTAATGTTTATTATACTACAACTAACAACAATGGGTAGCACAGTTTGTGCGTGACGGGGCAGGGGCCCACGCTGCGCGGTACGGCCGCAAAGCAATGCTTCGCGCATCGGAGGTCCCTTAGCCCGTCCTCTCATTCCTCGCCCTCTCCTGGGTTCTCAGCGCCTTCATCGTCTTCGCCGAAAACTCCGCCGCTGCGTCCCAGACCCTTGGGTCTGCTAGCATCATCGGCATTAGCGTCTCCGGCCGGATTGCTGTCCCTGCCACTCCTTCCAGCTCGCTCCTCTCTTCGTCGAACCGGCGACACTCGAAAAAGACGTGCTCCGCGTCTTCGCTGATCCCGGATCCGCACTCCGGGCAGCCGTCCTCCTCCTCGTGGCCGAACCTTTTGAGGTATGCGCGGAAGCAGCCATGCCCGCTAAGCACCTGGGTCAGGTAAAAATTTACCTGCCCGTGCCTCCTCTCTATCCATGCCTCGATGTTGGGGATCAGCCGGTGTGTCCATCGTCCTTTCCGCGAGCCGTCCCATTTGGCTTGCCAGCTTGCATAGCTCCTCTTTCTGGCGGCGCTCTTCAGCTCGGCCTTTTGCGCGCCGTCGAGTCCTTGGCTCCCGCGGAACGCGCTGCGGAGGCCCGCCTTCTCCTGCACCAGCTCCCTCAGTGGTACCATACCGGCTATGACCAGCACTGCGTCATCCGAAACCGTTCGGAATGCGCTGGCCACTCGTATAGCGCACAGTCTATGAGTTGCCTCGCTCCCCCTCACGTACGATTTCGTCTTGACTGCCTCGGCCCACACCGGCGCCGCGTACAGCAGCTGTGCGGTGACCACGCTTGCCAGCAGCTTCCTTGTGGCGTGCTTGGGCCCTCTGACGTTTGGCAGCATCCGGGACAGCGCTCCAACGGTCCCGCTGGCCTTCTTTTTGGCGTACTCGAGGTGCTCCTTGAACGAGAGCCGTGTGTCGAGGAGAACGCCGAGGTATTTTATGCACCTCTGCGACTTTATCACGGCTCCGCCGACGCTGACCTCCGCCGTTTCCACCAGTTTCCGGCTTGAAATGAGGACCGCCTCCGTCTTGTGCGCCGCTAACTCCAGGCCGGCGCGCGAGAGCCACGCTTCTATGGCCTTGATGGCTGCGTTGGCCTTCTCCTCCGTTTCCTTGCGCTCCTTCGCAACCACGACTACGGCTATGTCGTCGGCAAAACCCACGACGGTAGTTTCGCCGGGCATCGGGAGCCGCAGGACACCATCGTACATGGTGTTCCAGAGTAGGGGTCCCAGCACGGAGCCCTGCGGGACGCCGGCTGAGACTTCGTATACCCTGGGGCCCATGTCCGTGTCAACGGTGAGCACCCTCTCGCTGAAATAGCTCCTCACTATCTCCAGCAGGTGCCCAGGGATACTCAGAGCGGCGAGAGACTCCAGCGTGCGGTTCCAGTCCGCTGTGTTGAAGGCGTTCCTAATGTCTAGCGTGACCACTAGACAGTAGCTCTTGGAGCCGCCTTTCCACCTCGCTCCCTCGATCGCCCTCTCAGCTATCCCCTTCACCATCTCCACTGCGTCCAGCGTCGACCTCCCCTTCGTGAAGCCGAACTGGCTTGGAGAGAGGCCCCCGGCCTCCTCGATAGCTGCGTTCAGCCTCGCTGCTATCATCTTCTCAAACACCTTGCCTGTGGTGTCTGTGAGGCAGATCGGTCTGTAGGAAGATGGCTCCCCGGGAGGCTTTCCCGGCTTGGCGAGAAGCAGCAGCTTCTGCCTCTTCCATCTTTCGGGAAAGATCCCCTCCGCTAGGCATTTGGAGTAGAGCGAAGCGTACTCCTTCGGGTGGAGTGCCATAGCCAGCCTCAGGGCCCTATTGGGCACGGCGTCCGGGCCTGGCGCCTTCTTGGGGCGAACGGTCCTGCCCGTCCTGGTCACCTCCTCCTCCGAGATCAGGCAGGCTTCGTTGGGGGGACGCTCCACGACCGGCTGCATGGTCACCGGTTCTCCTCTCGGAAACAGCGCATGCACGATGCCGTCCAGGGCTACCGGGTCCGAAGGAGTTGCGCTGCCTGCTTTCAGTCCCTTGACCACCATCCTGTAGGCGCCTCCCCAGGGGTCATTCTCCGCCTCGTCGCAGAGCCTTAGGAAACATTCGCGCTTGGCGTCCCTAATGGCCGTTTTGAGGGCTTTCCTCGCCGCTTTGTAGACCTCATTGCGCTCTGCGACTCGCACAGTTCCTCGCGCACGGGTGAGCTTTCGCCGGGCACGCAGGCAAGCGGACCGGAGCTCGGCTATCTCGTCGCTCCACCAGACGACTGGGCTTTGGTGTCTCCGACACGTCCCTCTCCTCCGCATGCTCTGGTCGCATGCGTGCTCCAAAAGCGATGCCATGCGGTCGGCCGTTTCGCTGGCTCCACCGGCCGCTTCGGCTGTCAAGCCCTCCAGCGCGCTGGCGAAGGCCTGCGTGCACAGAGTGTCCGGACGGTACGCCTTAGTAGGTAGCGGCACCGCTCGAGAGTCCCCCGCAGGCTCGCCTACTGAGCAGAGGATGGCCTCGTGGTCGCTCCCCGTGTAGGCATCGCTGATTCCCCATCTGGCATGCTGGGAGATCGCAGTGCTCACCAGTGTCAGGTCAATGAACGAGGCTGCTCCTGCCCTTACAAAAGTGTGCCGCGCTCCGTCGTTCAGCAGCACTACGTAGTATGGACGTATGTGTACAAGGCTGTGTGAGTACAGTGGAGCGTCGAGAAGTGGACTTTATATAACTTGGGGGAACAGAAAAATTATGTGGTGTAAAATGGCACAGATAGGGGAACTATAACCCTCTCTCTGTCAACTGCCGTTGTGTCCTAAAACTCGGACTTGGAGTTGACACAAAAGGAAAAACCTTGCAGCAGTGTGAACGAAATTTTATGTTCGAACCACTGCTGAAGACCGACAGAGAGTTGCACTCCGGGAGTGCCGGCAGAAGTGTAAACTTCAACTTATTGGCACTTTTTTGGGTGAGCATTTTTAGGTGCGCTCGAGACATGAGAAATTGTACATAAAAAATCTAGTTTATCAAAGCCATGGTAGAATTATACAAGGTAGTCCATTCGACCTGTCAAAGTCATTCGGTTTTGGTCCCCTAATTTCAGTTCATGCCTGCTTGTCGAACTGAAAGGTTGTGTACGGACAGTTTTTTAATGTTTTTAACTTTAACCCTTAGGTGGCCAAGCAAAAAAAAAATTATCTAATGAGTTGGCAAAAGAGTCTACATTTACATACTTAGATGAGGTTTCGTATGGAGGACTGATGAAATCTTCATCGACCTTCAAATACAAAATAAAACAACTTGAATGCATATTTGTACATATTGTTAAGGACACATTTAAAATAACAACAAATGTAATCGAAGACCTAGTAGGCGTTTCACTAACACTAACTATTTAATGCTATCTCACTCGCACTTATAGCAAGGGACTATGATTTTTCCGAGTGGACTACCATGTATAATTCTACCATGATCAAAGCAATGTCGACACTGTTTAAATGGACATGAAGTATAATAATGTTGAAACTATATTCGAAGGAATTGGTTTTATTTAAATGAGTAAATATTAGTAAATACAAAATGTATCAATTCTTATCCAAAATTTCAACAACTCCTACATCATCATAATCGTACATATATATTTTTTCCGATTTTCCTACTTTTCCGGCTTTCCCATAATTGTTAGATATTTTCCGACCATCGAATCACGTCAGTAGTGAAATTCTCTAATAAAATGAGTATATTTTCGATTTTTCAGGTTTTCCTACTTTTCCGGCTTTCTGATAATTTTTAATTCTTAGCTGAAAAACACCATACCAAAGCAGCAACACAAGTCAAATGAAATATTTAAATAAATAAATTTTCCGTTTAATATTCATTTATGAAAGAAATATAAAACACTCCCAATCTCGTCTGTCTCGAGAGCACGAAAAAATGTCCATGCAAAGAGCGCGTATTGCATATACACACGGAATATAGCTGTGTAAAATCTCATCTGTCGCGAGAACGGCTGGAAATGCGAACCTACAAAAGTGCCCGAGAGGTTATTTTGAAACCGATTCGATGCGTTTACTGTGGACCTCATAATGAGGGCTCCAAACGCAAAATTGTTATTCTAAGATAGACGGACTAATAATGTATATAATGTGTCAGTGACATAGGGGTCGTCGAATTCTTTCGACCACCGTTTAATAAATCCCAGCATACTCATAGCTTTATTCATCATGCACGAAATATGATCGGTAAAGTCAAGCTTGGAATCCAGCGAACGCCCAAGTCATCAACTGAATAAATTCTTTCCAAAGAGTAGCAGTTAAGCGTATAAGTTGCGAGCTTGGAAACGACATGAGAGGATGTCATTAGCTTGCATATGGAGCCATTTATGTTTAGTAGGTTTAAGCGGCGCTATGATTGAAAATTAACATTATCTGTTTTAATTTCGGACTGGCAAGTAACGTCCTCAAATTGCAAACAAAGCTTGACGTCATCCGCGCATAGTCAGAATTGTGTCAGAACCAAAGACTTAGTCAAAACTTAAATAAATAATGTAAGCAATAATGCCCCAAGTAGTAGGAACACCTGAGTTAATCCGGAGAGCATTAGATAAATTATTTTTAAGGTAGATAAGTAGAGATCCACCTAAGAAGATCAATTGGAAATCCCATTTAATCAAGTTTCGTGACAAGAAAAGAATGATTAACAGAGTCAAATGCTTTGCTGAAATCAGATTACATATGTTTAAAAGTTTTTATGGAAGCCCCTTGTCGCGGGGGGACCGTTTTCCCCTTTTTTTCATTCCTTGCTATCAATGGCAACAATGAAATAGGCCTGGCTGACCTTCGCCTTTTTTGTTGGTATCTCCACGGCTATGGCTTACCGTCTTCTCTGATAATAAGAGAGTCAAATTTGGAAAAATTATTGTAAATGGAAATGTGAAACCAAGACTATTTTAGTTAGTTGTGTGAAATTATTTAATGAGAATATGTTAAGTGAATTACAAATAATTACAAAATAAATGGTGTGCTGAGAGAATTGCACTGGAATACTCCGAATACTCCGAAACTCGCTGTGCTAAATAATTTTCAATAACTTTATCAAACTTAAACTTATATATATTTTATGTTACAATATATTTTTTACATTTATCTATAATTTCTGCATCGTAAATAAAAAACCTCACTGCAACTAATTGCAATTCCTTAACATACCCATTTTTAATGAATTAAAAGGGATATTTAAACTAGGGCTTGCCGAAATTAGCTTTCTTTCTTATTACTCCGAAATTCACAACTAATGAAACCAAATCTGTTACAATACCCTAGCTTAAAAATTTACATTATATATTATGGCTTAAAAATGTATATGATCGCTTTCCTCCTTGCAAGTGAACGGTCGCGATTTTTCTTACGCCCTCGCTTTGTGTATTCGTTTTGTTTAAAACCATCGGGTTTTACTTAAAACTTCTACATTGCTTTCTTTATAGTTTCCGTTCACTTCGCGTTTGCATGCAGCTATATTTTTTTATGCATTTAATCCCTTTTTTTTTCATAATTTAATTGTGCTGCCAATGTTTGTTTTTTTTGCATTTTTGCATTCCTCTTTGTGCCTCCTCCGTTTAGTTGATGTTGCGCCATCGGGACAGCTAAACGTCTCCAATCTTGCTTACTCCCACGCTCTCCAACTCTCTCTGTGCAGCTGCACTTTTTTCCTATCTGTCGCTCCCTCTCACTATCTTAATCAAGTACAGTAAGTCTTAAAAACTTCTTCTGATATTGTTTGTTACCCAAAACCTGTAAAAAGGTAGTTCTGTCCAGTGATCTCACCATCGCACAGTGTAAGATTTTGTCAATCTAGAGCGTCTTTATTAAAAAAAAATTATTTTTGGCGTCGATGCGCTTTAAGCTGGACTTTTAGAAATGTTCAACTATGAGGAAATCACAATCCAAACCAAATTAAAAATTGTTGCTATGAAGATGAATGATTTTTACAGTGGAACGTTAGAAATGCCTGCAAACTTCCATTGGGCAGCGAGCATCAGTTGACAAAGTTTAGTCTTTTTAATTGCATCGCATCAGTGGGTTCAGCCAATAATTATTTTTATCATATTAATTGATCGATTGATTATCTATTTTCAACAACAAAAATATTTTTTCCAACTTTAACTTTTTTTTCTTTTTTTTGGAAAAAAATACCAAAAAGTAAGGGGTTTTTATCATGTTTCCTATTTTCGGTGGAAAAAAACTTATATAATTCTATCTCATTTTATTACACATACACCATTTGCAGCAATTCATATAGAATTAGTTTCAAAAATAAAATCCGTTCTGAATTTTTGCAGGTTTGAGCAAGAAACGTAAGCGAAATTCACGTGTAGAACAGTCAGTGATGGCGTTTGGCCTTGACATTTGGTAATTTCATATTCCAATAACATATTTCCAAACTATGTTTTGAATTTCCAAACAAATTTCGAAGATTTGGGAAAGATAAAAGATAATTTTATATTCCAATAACATATTTTCAAACTATGTTTTCAGTTTCTAAACAAATTTCGAAGATTTGGGAAAGATAAAGTCAGACATTTATAAATAATGCAAGTTTATAATGAAAACTTTGCGTGTACATACGAATGTTGATCTTATGGAGGTGCTCTGAAGCTCTGAACCAAACTCGAATCAAATAAGCTTGATGACCAAAAAAGCTGTAAAATTTCTTTATAAAATGACATTACATTTTTATACCCTTGCAGGGTGTAAAGTGTAAGAAGGCTTAGATGCCTGGCAAATAGTGCATAAACTATTTGCCTGTTTGTTGTCGCAACTAGCACTTGAAACTAGGTGGACTTGTTTGAGGGGTTGAGTGCATGGGTCGTTCTAAAAGAACAGCATGAATAAAAGCTTTGGGTCTGCATTAGAACTCTTACTGACTTTATTAATGAAACTTAACAATATATATAGGTACACAAACGCTTATGCTAACAGAAATAACGTATAAGAAATAGTGTGCGGTTACTTGTGAATGTGGGTTAATGTCGCGAACTGAGACCATCGCCCCAAGTTCATTTCCTCGTCTCAGTTGACCATGCATGTTCGCTTGACCTGGTAAATGATACTTTATTTACGACAAATGCAGGTCACTGTGACTGAAGAGTTGTTACATAATGTGTGTTGTGTTTTGAGATATTGTTACTTATGACTACATACTGCTGCGACTAAACATTCTCCCGGCCGTTGAGCAAGTGTTCAACCTTCGATAACGTCGAACGAGAACCTTCGTGGGGTAGGTTCTGGTTGTGGTTCTTCCATGTTCTGCCTGGGTTCGGGTGTCCGGCATGTCGGTGTCCATTTGCCGATCGTTCGTCTGAGAGCCCATGCAATGCCTAATAACATTGACATTGCTAAGGCCACATAAGCAGCTATTTGATGGTGGTGGGGAGTGCTGATTTGATTCTTCCAAGTGGTCTCCTTTAACTTGGCTAACTGGTGTTGCAAAACGCCCAGTTCCTCCAAGTTGACTTCCTTGGCTGCCGTTTCTTGCAGTGGCTCAGGTGTGTTCTTAAGGTCCATCCTGGTGATATTGCCAAACCGAACATATGTAGCCTTTGCTTCGCTGACTACGGTGCTGAATGTGCTCACGCTAATTTTTGAATTGCGTGCAGTGCAGCCTGGGGCCAGTGATAATAAGCCCGTTCCGTTAAGCTGTACTGTGAACGATGTTCCGTTGCACACCGCTTGAAGTTCCACGTGCCTGCGTGTGGCAAACATCCATCTGTTTCGCTGATGCGTTGCTGACCACCACAGCTCGGCCCTCGACTGAGAGACCTCGCAGATAGTTTCCGTCTTATTGTTAAACAACTGGAATTCACACCGGTTTTCCACGCTGAATGTGGCTTGGTGGTTGAAACAGATGTGTTCGTCGTGTGGCAGCTCTAGACACTGATTGAACTCCTCCTTGGTCAATCCCATGAACTGATCTCTATGGGCATTGACGGCTATGATTTCCGTTTGTAGCCAGAATCGTTGCCAGCTTCCGGCCTTCCACATCGGGATCGCCATGATGCTGAATATCTCCTGTTTTGTTACAGACACCAGTGGCAGCGATATTTTGAAAACGACGTGGTTGCTCGTTGTGGTCCCTTCGGCATGCATAATTTTATACAGCTGGATCACCTCAGCCGATGCTACCGGAAGAAGTTGATCCGGTGGAATGTGCTCCCGAATCTGATCTAGTTGCTCCCTCAGTTGCTTGGGAGACACTAGTATAGGACTGATGGTACGATGGCGCACGTCAGTGAGAACATTAGCTATCTCACTTTGCATTCGCTGCAATCCGGTTGCCACTAGAGTTAATTGAGCTGTCAGACTCATGAATGCTTGTTGTAAGTGCTCGCCTTGGTACTTTCCCCTTTCCAGATTAATTGTACCTATTTGGCTCTCTAGTGTCTTGATCCGCTCGTTAGTGGCTGAGCTGCTCGTCCTGACTATGTTTATTGTCGCATCCAAGATTGATGTCTGGTTTTTCAAGAGCATCATTTGTACGTCTTCATTGGATTTGACCTCCTTGATCACCTTGGACATGTCATCGGCGTATCTTGAGTCTAAAACGCCGAATAGTGAGCTCGCTACATTTCCAACTATGTCCAGTGGTGCTCTTCGCTGCCGAGAATGATGGATCAATTCATTTCCTGATTGTAGTTCGCTGTACACATGTTGAAAATGCTCAGACACTGATCTACAAGCGTTGATGTTCCGGAGTTCTGAACATTTGTGTTTCAGTTCCGATATCCCGTTGGCCAATATTCCCATGTCGCTCCAATATGGCTTTAAATCGTAATATACAATTATTTTCCATTCGGAGATTGCCATTCTGGATGTGCCGAGCCGTTCGTAGAATATTCCTGGCGGGCTTGCAAATGGCGTTATGTTGACTGCCTGTCCCATTGCTAACGGAAGGATCAGTAGCATTGCAAGTACTGTTGGGAGGATTGGAAATGATGCTTTCCTTTTTTGCGCAGGGCTCTCTTCTGCCTGCGCCGTGTCCGCGCTGGCGCTGTGCGGCCGTTTTGTGGCTACTTCTTCTTTTATCAGCGGTGCTAAACGAGTAACTGCCCTTTTGTAGATCCCTGATGCGGTCTTTACATCTACGACCCGGATCTCGTTATCCTTGCCTGGATATGTCTTCACTATCCGTCCCATGGGCCAGCTCATTACCGGTACGTTGTCTTCCTTTACCAGTACTAGCAATCCTTCCTCGACATTCTGCGCCATAGTTTTCCACTTGGTGCGCATCTGGAGCTCTTGTAGGTACTCCATGGACCACTGATTCCAGAACGATTGTTTGGGCCTGGATACCAGTTCCCATCTTCCCATGACCAATGTTTTTTCAGGTCGGGCAAGATTCGCATCGGGCGGTGCCACTAGAGGTTCGCCAATTAAAAAATGGCCTGGAGTGAGCGCTGCAGTATCTGTTGGATCAGCTGACATCGGGGTGAGGGGCCTTGAATTGAGTATCGCCTCAACCTCAATGACCACCGTGTTGAGCTCTTCAAATGTTAAAGACGCTGTGGCTGTGACTGATACTAATAGCCTTTTCGCTGATTTTACAGCAGCTTCCCATAAACCGCCAAACGACGGTGCTCGCGGTGGGATGAACTTGAACTCCACCTGCTGCTTATTGCACTGATTAATGATCCTGCTCTGGGCTTGCTCTGTGAAAATCGTTTCCTCCAGTATTTTTAACTGGTTGTTGGCACCAACAAAGTTCGTGGCATTGTCACAGTGAATGGTCTGACACTTTCCCCGTCGGCCCAGGAATCGTCGGAGAGCGGCTAGAAACGCGTCCGTTGTTAGATCGCTTACCAACTCCAGATGTACTGCCTTCGTGGCGAAACAGCAGAATACTGCAATGTACGCTTTATCTGGCCTTTTTCCACGGATTTTGTGGTGAATCCAAAAGGGACCGCAATAGTCGACTCCAGAATTGGAGAACGGACGCGCCTGTGTTACTCGATCCGCCGGCAAGTTACCCATGATTTGATGCATCAATTTGGGCCGTGCTCTTGTGCATTTTACACAATTGTGGATGATGCTCCTGGCCATTGTTTTGTCATTTAGAACCCAGTATTGTTGTCTGGCTATGGCCCTCAATGCTTGTGCTCCGCAATGCATGTTTTCCTCATGCATTTCTCGTAGCAGCATTTTCACAATCGTATCATTGTACGGGAGCAAGATTTGATGTTTGGCAGCATATGGAAGGTTTGATTCTTCCAACCTTCCTCCGACTCTGATGAGTCCGTCATTTCCTATTATTGGAGACAACGAGACGACTGAGCTTTTCTTGTCCACTGTTCTGTGGATGCGAAGTTGTTTATACTCAGCACTGAATTCAATTTTTTGAATCGTGCTGAAGATGATCGTTCTGGCATGAGCCAGCTCGCCTACACTTAGCGTAGTCGTTGGAGATCGGTTCTGTCTATGACAAAAGCGCATCATATATGCTACAATGCGTTGCAATTTGTGGAAGGAGTTGCTGTACTTGCAACTGTATAGCTCGCTTCCTAGTTGATCCTGGCAGATTGGCAAGCTGACTTGCTTTACTTTACGCTCCAGATCGATGGTCGGTATTTTTGACCACTTGTCTCGAGAGCCGTGCAAAAACAGGGGTCCATATAGCCACAGGTTGTGTTCTGCTAACTTGCTTGCGGCAATTCCTCTTGACAGTACGTCTGCTGGATTATTTGCGGATGACACATGTCGCCATTGTTCTTGATGTGACACTGCTTGGATCTTTGCTATCCGATTAGCCACGAACGTGTGGTATGATGATGCAGACGCATTTATCCAGGAAAGGACTACTGTTGAGTCAGTCCAGAAGTACCCCAATGCCTTCTCCTCAGGCAAACGTAGATCCTTTCTGACTCTGTGGGTCAGTTCAGCTCCCAAGACTGCGGCGCATGGTTCTAGCCGCGGTAAAGTCTCCTTGGCGGATGGCGCCACTCTCGATTTTGAGCACAGCAGCCGAATTGATACTTGATTATTTTTGTATGTCGCTCGTACATACACTGCCGCTCCATATGCTCGTTCCGAGGCATCCACAAATGTGTGCAACTCTTGCGTGACTGGCACTCTTCCTTTAAATATATGCCTTGGTATTTGCATAGTATTTAGAGCTTGCAAGTCAGAGCGGTAGTTTTTCCAGTCCAATTGAAGGTGCTGAGGTAGCTCGTCGTCCCAGCCCATCTTTAATTCCCAAAGCGTTTGCATGAAAATTTTCGCCTTGACGACCACCGGAGCAAATAATCCCAGAGGATCGAATATTTGCGAAGATTCTGAGCTGACCACCCGTTTTGTGATGGTTGAGGCTTCGCTTTTTTGAGATCGTCCACACAACAGATCCCTTTGAGGCATCCAAAGTAAGCCCAACGTCTTAACACTGTAATGCTGAAGTGTTTCATCTAACTTGACATTGGGGACAATATCTTCTTGCGGAAATTGGGTCAGTATTTCATTGTTGTTTGAGCACCACTTCCGAAGCTTGAATCCGGACGGTAGCAGAATTTTGTTCAATTCCTGCTGAATCTGAATTGCCTCTGGAATGCTGTCTGCTCCTGTGAGACAGTCGTCCACATAGAAATCATGCTTGAGTATAACTGACGCAAGCGGTAACTGCTTTTTATTCTTCTCAGCTAAATAATCCAAGCACTTTGTAGCAAGGAATGGCGCTGACGTGGTCCCGTATGTGACGGTTTTTAATCTGTAGAATTTCAGATCGTCTGACGCCTTTTTCCGCCATACGATCAGCTGATGAAACTGATTATCAGGATGCATCCATACTTGGCGATACATCTTCTTTATGTCCGCGGTAAATACATATCTATGGGTGCGGAATCGTAGCAGAATGGCGAATAGTTCGCTCTGTACCGTGGGTCCAGCATATAATATATAATTTAATGATTTATTACTTGACGTTTTACAGGACGCATCAAAAACTACCCGTAGTTTCGTGGTACTGCTTTCGGGCTTCAAAACACAGTGATGTGGAATGAAGTAATGATCCGATGGTATGTGTGAGGGATGTACCAGTTTCATGTGTCCGAGACGTTCGTATTCTTCCATGAAGTCTACATATTCTTTCCAGACTTCTGGTTTTGTTCGTCGCTCCAGTGCCAAGAACCTATTGGTTGCTGTTGTCTGAGATGCCCCCAGGGCTGAAGTTTCCTCAGAAAATGGCAGCCTGACAATGAACTTCCCATCGATTGCAAATTGTAGGTTAGCTGCGAAATGAGTTTCGCAGTGTGCTTCAGTTGGCGATCGAGCCTTGTCTTTGGTGTCTAGATTCTCTAGTGTCCAAAATCGCTCTAACAGTGTGTCAACCTCCTCTTCAGTGTTTGCCGTCGCACAAAGTGCTGCTGAATCGTGCTCAGCAGAGATTTTCCCGGCCACAATCCATCCCAACTTTGTATTCTGGAGGATTGGGCCTTCTGGCCTTCTATTAGTTTCAGTCAAAAGTTTGCAACGCAGTGAATAAGGCATCTCCGACCCTATAAAGTATGTATCTTAATGAAACTTTGTAGTTAGTCTTCTATATACTCTCACTCGTAGATAAGTCGGAACGGGCCGGATCGGACGACTATATCATATAGCTGCCATAGGAACAATCGGAACATTGTCAGTTTTCAACCAATTTTCACCAAATTTGATTTTTGCCCATTTAGTATTATTTCCGAATTTCGGTTTTAGTTTCATGAAAATCGGCTGACTATATCGTATAGCTTCCATAGGAACAATCAGGAAAATAAAAGAAAAAACCATAACTTTGTCAGTTTTCAACATATTTTCACCAAATTTAATATTTAGCCATATTTTATTATTCCTGAATTTTGATTTTAATTTCAGGGTTTGAATTTACTACTCCATAGCAGCGAGATTCATAAAAATGTTGCTATGCTATAGCAGGCGCTGTCACTTTGACGAGAGCAGTAGCAGAGTCGTAGAAATGAAATTGAAAACTTTGTGCTATGCTCTGCTCCGAGATTTCTGACTTGCTACCTACATCCAAAGGCTATAGCAGAAAATTTTAGAAAATGCTCTGGGGACTAGTAGCCATAGTCAAAATTTTAGAGCAAGATGAGAGCAGAGCAAATATAATTTTGATATGTGCTACGGCTCTCACATGTATTTGTTTTTGTTTATTGTTACATTTTATTATTATGCAACGTTACTTTTATTTTCCTTGGTTGTTTTCTGCATAATTAGCTTGGCACTAATCCTCTTCGAGCAAGGCCTCCAATCCTAGGCTTCCTTATTGATTCAGGATGGTACTGACTACTAGTGGACTACAAAAGGAGTGGACCAAAATGGAGCTCAGCTCTAATTGGAGGCTCTAGGATGAAGCCACACCACTTGAACCTACCTACCTTCCACTTTAAAGCAGCATTAAAAAATCGTTAAAAATATAATACATTTCAGAGCCGTAGCACATATCAATATTATATTTGCTCTGCTCTCATCTTGCTCTAAAATTTTGACTATGGCTACTAGTCCCCAGAGCATTTTCTAAAATTTTCTGCTATAGCCTTCGGATGTAGGTAGCAAGTCAGAAATCTCGGAGCAGAGCATAGCACAAAGTTTTCAATTTCATTGCTACGACTCTGCTACTGCTCTCGTCAAAGTGACAGCAATAGCAATAAGAAAACAAAATACTACGGGAGCAGCATATCTTTTCAAACCCTGTTTAATTTCATGAAAATCGGCTGACTATATGCTATAGCTTCCATAGGAACAATCAGGAAAATAAAAGAAAAATGCATAGCTTTGTCAGTTTTCAACATATTTTCACCAAATTTGATAGTTACCCATATTTTAGTATTCCTGAATTTCGATTTTAATTTCATGAAAATCGGCTGACTATACCCTATAGCTTCCATAGGAACAATCAGGAAAATAAAAGAAAAAACCATAACTTTGTCAGATTTCAACATATTTTCACCAAATTTGATATTTAGCCATATTTTAGTATTTCTGAATTTTGATTTTAATTTCATGAAAATCGGCTGACTATATCCTATAGCTTCCATAGGAACAATCAGGAAAATAAAAAAAAACAGCTTAGCCGTGTTTCAAACCATTCCCATCAAATTTGAGATTTGGCAAAAAATTATTATTTCAGAATTTCGGTTTCAATTTTTTGTTTAAATTCTGCAAGGGTATACAAACTTCGGTAAGCCGAAGTTAACTTCCTTTCTTGTTTTTAATTTTTTAAAATTTTTTAATATGTTAGTTTTTATTTTGTAATTTTTCATAACAAATTACCTTTGAATCTGGAGACTTTGACCTTCCTCAGCCACCCACATCTCCAATATCGTTTGTTCTTTTCGTACTTTTTGTTTCTTATGTATGCATATGTATGTTTACATTTAAAAGCTAATCGACACAGATAGAAAAAGAAAGAGATGTGCTGTATGCAGCGTCGGTTGGTTCTGGGCGGGGTGGGAGGGTGTGTGTTTGTGTTGGCGTGCATTTGTCTTGTTTATGTGAGTTCACGATTAATTCTGTCATGAACGAATTAAAATGGCATTGATAATATTTTTTTGAGTAGACATACATAAGCTAGAGTTGACCCCAATATCAACTGACAAAAATGTCAATGTTCTGGTTCAAGAGCTACAGGATGTTGCGTATATGCCACATTGGACAATTGTATTATATATATCTAAGTCAGATTTAAAGATAAAGGCTCAAATATACAATGTTGCGTTTATGAAACAGCGGGCATGATAGAGGTTAAAGAACTGATAATTGACACAGAGAGAGAAAGGGAAGAGATAGAGAATTCAAGTGAGTTAGAGCAGGATAGACTTTAACGCTTTTTGCGATGAAGATTTTTTCTAATTTTTCTCCCCAGAAATTTTGTGCCAAAGTGTCCGTAAAAAAACTTCGTTTCAAAAACCGTTCCTAAAGTCACAGAAAAACAGAGAGAGACAATAAAAGGTCGACTGCGCGCTCTCTAGAAATTTTTTTTCTGCAAGGTGCTCGAAAGTTTGCATAATGGATGATGAGACGTACATATTTCACAGTGGAGGGTCATGAATGGACTCCAAAACATTACTTTAAGCTTCCTGATACTTAACCACCTGAAAATGTAACCCAGATTACAAAAACAAAGTTTCCTAGAAGGTTTTACTGTGGCTCGCCATAAGCGAGCGTGGAATTAGCGAACCTGTCTTTTTTAAGGGAGGACTGGCTGTCAATGCCCAAATTTACAATTGTCTTCCGGCGCTTAAGAATTTTATGGATAAGTATCATGCAAGTGATAATACATTGTGCAAGAACAACTCTGGAGGCTTTTGACCAGATGAACATTGAATTCGTACCTAAGCTGCAAAACCCTCCAAATGTGCCTCAGTTAAGGCCAATCGAAAAGTTTTGGGAAAATTTAAAAATAAATGTTTACAGCAAGGGATATAAGCCAAAAACATTGACTGTTTAATGTTAAAAATCAAAAGAGAGCTTGCTAAATTCGATATAAATAGAATTCCCGAGGCTATGCGAAAAGTACCCAAAAATATAAGGAAGGCTGATCGCAATGGTCATGAATATTTTTTGTAAAACTATCTTATAGTCTAATAAAAAACATATAACAAATTTAAGTTAGTCGGACTTATAGTGTTTTTATACCCTTGCAGGGCATTATAATGAAACTTTGCAGTTAGGCTTCTATATATTCTCACTCGTACAGATGTCGGAACGGGCCGGATCGGACGACTATATCATATAGCTGCCATAGGAACAATCAGAAAAATCTACGAAAAAAAATTATAACTTTGTCAGTTCTCAACATATTTTCACCAAATTTAATATTTGGCAATTAAATATTATTTCCGAATTTCGGTTTAAATTTCATGAAAATCGGACAACTATATCCTATAGCTCACAGTTCAATTTCGACAGTTGATACGAACGGTTGTGTCTATTGAGTCTCTCAAAGCAAAAACGTTTAGTAGCCGAAGTTAAACTGCTCGTGTCTATATATAGAACACTTATCATACCCGATCTCAAACCGCCTACGCTCGGTAAACAATAAGCTAAGAAAAAGTGACAAAAATTAAATAAAATGCTGGACCCCCCTTGGAGGAGACCCCCCGCACCCGACGGGAAATACCTCGTGGCCACCAGATTAGACAATCAAACCTTTAAAGAAATAAACCCTTTCTTAATTAAACAAACAATCGACTTCGCCGTTAATGGAGAAGTCATAGACTGCATCAAGACCAGAGATGGAAATCTCCTGATTAAAACAAAAAATCAGCTCCAAGTGGATAAACTTCTAAAGCTCAAATCAATACCCGGTGATATCCCGGTCCAAGTTTCAGAGCATCGATCCCTAAACACCTGCAAGGGAGTCATATACTGCAATGACTTGAGAGGTATGGAAGAGGCCGAGATTTTGGAGAACCTGAAACAACAAAACGTCACCGAAGTCAAGAAGATAACCAAATTCTTCTGTGGAAATTCAAGTGAAACTGGACTAATAATCCTAACATACTCGTTACTTAGTCTGCCGGAAAATGTGAACATTGGTTACGAGAAAGTTAAAGTTCGCCCATACATTCCACCGCCAATGCGCTGCTACAACTGCTTACGTTTTGGACACACAACGAAATTTTGTAAAAACCAATCATCTTGCCTTAAATGCGGTCGCGAATCTCATATTAACCTGGAGATTGAAGAAGTATGTGAAGCAAATCCAAGCTGCATCAACTGCCGAGAGAACAAGAGCCCAAACAGCGACCACCTTTCAAGAGACAGAAAATGCCCAGTCTTCATTACTTACCAAGAAGTTCAAGCTATTAAAGTGCTGCAAAAAGTTGATAACCGAAAAGCCTGGTCTATATACAAAGCGAGACATCAACCCGACGGCGCGTTATATTCAACAGTGGCCAAATCCAATCAACAACAAACTCAACATGAAACACAAACAAGACCAACAAAACACTCTACTGCTACAAACACGGAACCCTCTATATCTACAATCACGGACCAACCAACAACAAGCAACAATCGGAAAATAATTCAATACGAAGAAGACGATTCGATGTCCACCAGCTCTGTCAGTTCGGAACAAACCACCAACGCTAAGTCTAATTCTAAGTCCTTAATTTATCCCAAAAACCTGTCAAAAAGGGAAAAAAGATTACTCAAAAATAGCAATGACAACCAAAAAAACACTACCCTAACTAGATCCAAAGTGAAGGCCATGATAGATCAAAACGAAATAAAAAGCTTTAATTAAGTTAAAACTTAGAACTAATCCTCTTCTTCTTACTGTCTATTTAAAATTACCATAAAGATATTACAATGGAATATGAACGGCTATGTTAACAATTACAATGAACTTCTTATCCTCATAAAACAACACAATCCTAAAATAATTTCCATCCAAGAGACCCACATAACACTTACCCAAATTATCCCTATCCCAGTAAACTTTGAAATTTACTATACTACTTCCATAGTAGCTAAAGGCGGTGTCGCTATACTGATACACAAGTCCCTTCAGCACAATCAAATACTCACAGGACATATATTTGAGACCATTGCTTTAGAAGTCCAGTCATGCCAAAAATTTACTATATTTGCAGCGTACATCCCCCCAAATCAAAAGTTTACGACAGGCGATTTGGAATCAATGTTCCCAATTACAAAACAGACCGACTTTAATCACAGGCGACTTCAATGGCTGGAACCAATTATGGGGTTCACCCACGAACAATAAAAGAGGACAAATTCTAGGGAAATTTATCACAGACAGCAATTTGGTTATCTTAAACAATGGCAAGCCTACACACTTCTCCACACATAGCTCATTCACACATATTGACCTAGCCCTCTGCTCCTCTGAACTTCAAGTTCATTGCCAGTTCGAAATTAGCGACACACCGCAAGGTAGTGACCACTTCCCAATTTTCATAGAAATGTTCCCCTTACATAGAAAACAAACATACAAATATGAACACAGATTCAAAACAAATTCAGCGAATTGGGACAAATATGAATCTCTCACAGAGGAATTAGCCTCCTTGATCCCCATAGCTACAAACACTAACAAAGAAGCCAATAACATAAAACATATAATCGTCCAGAGTGTCTATAAAAGCATCCCACAAACCCAACCCCCTAAACACCAACACAATGTACCATGGTGGAATAAAAACCTAGAAATATTAAAAAATAATAAAAATATTGCATGGAAAAAATTCAATAAAAATATAAACATGGAAAATCTTATAAACTTTAAACGTACCAACGCTCTATATAGAAGAGAAATCAAGTCAAGCAAAAAAGAAAGTATACATAAACTAACATCAAGTATTTGCCCAGATACAAAATGCGAAACCATTTGGAATAGAATTCGGCAGTTCTGTGGATTACATAAGGCAACATCAATCCATTGTATTAAAGATAGTAACTCACATTACAGCTTCACAAGTGAGGAGGAAATAGCCAACGCTTTTTCCAAACACTGGTCTATACGATCCGATGACAATAATTTCTCACCTATCTTTTTACAAGCCAAAAACCATAAATTGAACAACAACCAATTTGACTCACCAAACAAATCAGCAGAATTTATGGAACATGACATCACGTATTTAGAATTCGTCGCAGCCTTAAATAGCCTCAAGGGAAATACACCAGGTCATGACAAAATTAATTATACAATGATCAAACACTCTTCCAAGTTCCTCAAAAATAGAATAATATCTTTCTTTAATAGTATCCTTAAATCACACATCCCACAGACCAGGAAAAGACAAAACATCTATGGACTCTTACCGCCCCATATCTCTAAATCCTTGCTTATCCAAAATATTAGACAAAATTATTTCAAAAAGACTATGGTGGTTTGTTACAGAAAACAAACTACTAAATAGCAACCAAATTGGCTTTAGGAAAGGAAAGTCTGTGACGGACTGTCTACTTTACTTAGACGCTCTCGTCAACAGAGCTCTTTCCGAAAAACGCCACTTTTCAATCATCTCGCTAGATTTTGAAAAAGCCTTTGAAAAAATTGGACTGTATACTATCCTTGAACAACTTCAAAAATGGGGTGGCGGACAAATAATCCACAAATACGTCAAAAACTTCATGACAAAGCGTAAAATCCGAGTACGGACCAACCAAACACATTCATCTATACAGAGCCTACACAACGGTGTTCCACAGGCATCCCCACTATCAGTTATACTGTTCTTAATAGCATTTAACAGTGTAGCTGATATTATCGAAAAACACAAAACTCTCAAATTTATTGCTTATGCAGATGATTTTAATATACTCCTTGACTTAAAAAAGGGAAAACAAATAACAACCAATCTAGTTCCTTTGTTTAATGAAATTAACAACTGGTGCTTACTATCAGGAGCCTCTCTATCATTAAACAAATGCAACCATATACATATATGCAGGAAAACTAACTGCAAATGTAAAATAAATACAAATGAAAACGCGATTAAATCATCCAAAGAAATAACCATTCTTGGGTTGACAATTAATTCTAAATATAAGTGGAATGCACACATTACCAGATTAAAAAATTCACTAACGAAACCCTTAAATATAATCAAATGTCTATCAAATTATAAATATAACTGTCACCCATACACGTTAGTTCAAATAGTCAAAAGTCTTTGCATATCAAAAATTGAATTTTCATTACCCATATACGGTAATGCTCCAAAATCTATCTTGCGACCAATTAATACGCTCATTAACACTGCATTACGATCTGCGTTAGGAGCTTTTCCCTCTACCCCAGTAAACAATCTATACATTGAAGCTAACATCTGCCCATTAAACACAAAGATATCATTTTAAAGGCCAAACTCTATAATACATTAACACAATGCCATAACACCCCCCTCAACTCAATAGTTAAAAAGATAAATAAAAAAAATAACACAAAATATAACAAATCTATGCTACAAGACTGCTTGAACATCTGCAGCAACCTAGGTTTGACAATTGAACCTCAAAAAAAACCTGCCAAGTCCAAGCCCCCCTGGCACTTGAGACCAGAGGCATTAGACACCCACCTAAACAAAAACCAAAAGCCAAGTACACCAAAAGAAGTGTTCTTAAAAGAATTCATGGAAATTAAGAATAATCTCAAAAATCACACTTTTCTCTACACAGATGGATCAAAGTCAAAAGAAGTAGTTGGGTACGCGGTTACAACAGAACACGAGGCATTAAAACTGGGAATCCTCCCCGAATACTCCTCAGTGTACACAGCCGAAGCATCAGCCATCCTCGAAGCAACACAGATGGGTCTAAAAACCAGGGGAAAAATATGTATCTGCACAGACTCCTTATCAGTTGTCCAAGCCCTTCAAAACATTAATAACAATGAACACATTATCTCAAAAATACGCGGACTGATTATCAATAACTTTCCAAAAGTTAAAATTCTTTGGGTACCAAGTCATGTAGGTATAGCTGGAAATGAATTTGCCGATGAAGCAGCTAAACTAGCCACTAATTCACCCCGAATAACATCACCGAATACAAACAAATCAGACACACTCAGATATCTAAAAAATACATTGCTAAACTTTACCCCTCACCTCATATCTCAATGTTCCAACTGGTATCAAATAACCAATGGCAATACCCTTAACATTTCCCATTACACCAAGAACTCAGAGTTCTCAGAACTAACAAGAATAGAACAAACAAAAATAATACGACTGCGACTGGGACACACAAGGCTAACCCATGCAAACAGATTTATTCAACCCCCATCCAACCAATGCCAATTTTGTAATAATAATGAAATAACAATAGAACACATCCTTAACGAATGCCCAGCCCTGCTAAACTTTCGACTTTCAAACCCTACCGCCGATATGATTCCTCTTCTATCCAATCCGACACCTGACAACATATTAATACTTCTTACTTTTCTAAAAAAAGCCAACATCTAACATCTTTTATAAATATCTAGCCCTCATATTCCTAACCTAAACAAAGCAAATTAGCAAGCAACTTTACATCACTATCATTATCAATCACATCATTATCAGTAGCCAATAAAGTGTAAATTATGATAACTAAAAAGTACCCATTGGGAAAAGTACACATAGAACATAGAACATAAAAAGTAGCTATAAGACAAAAATGTATATAAAATAAAATAATAGTCGGCCGATAGCCCAGGCAGCTATGGCCGCCATTCTCCTGTGCCTTAATTTTTACAATTAAGTCTACAGTGTACAAATAAATAAATAATATCCTATAGCTACCATAGGAACAATCAGGAAAATAAAAAACCATAGCTTAGCCGTGTTTCAAACCATTGCCATCAAATTTGAGATTTGGCAACTAATTACAAAGGTCTACAAAAATTGACCTTAAAAAAGTACAGTGAATAAAACCTTCAGATTGTGAAAGATCTCGGTCTGTATATTGCTAGTTCGAAAATAAAAAAAAATTCTCACGTACCAATTTTGAGGAAATCGCCCTCAAAGTACCAAAAGTGACCTATTTTGGCACTTTTCAAACGCTAATAACACAGAAACTGCGCATGTACCAAAGTTGAATTTGGACTTAAATGAAAGGCCAATCTTTCCCCTTTCAGATATCAGGTGGGTCCTGAATTTAGGACGTCAGGTTCAGGAGCTATATCGCTTTTTCTGAACTGATTTTTGAGCCCTTTTTATACCCTTGCAGGGTATATTAGTTTCAGTCAAAAGTTTGCAACGCAGTGAAGGAAGCAACTCTGGCCCTATAAAGTATATATATTCTTGATCAGGATCAACAGCCGAGTCGATCTAGCCATGTCCGTCTGTCCGTCTGTCCGTTTCTACGCAAACTAGTCCCTCAGTTTTAAAGCTATCTGAATGAAACTTTGCAGTTAGGCTTCTATATACTCTCACTCGTACATATGTCGGAACGGGCCGGATCGGACCACTATATCATAAGCTGCCAGAGGAACGATCCGAAAAATTTTCAAAAAAAATGATAACTGTCAGTTTTCAACCAATTTTCACCAAATTTGATATTTGCCCATTTAGTATTATTTCCGAATTTCGGTTTTAATTTCATAAAAATCGGCTGACTATATCCTATAGCTTCCATAGGAACAATCAGGAAAATAAAAGAACAAATTATAACTTTGTCAGTTTTCAACGAATTTTCAACATATTTTCACCAAACTTGGTATTTAGCAATATTTTAGTATTCCTGAATTTTGATTTTAATTTCATGAAAATCGGCTGACTATATCCTATAGCTTCCATAGGAACAATCAGGAAAATAAAAGAAGAAACCATAACTTTGTCAGTTTTCAACATATTTTCACCAAATTTGATATTTAGCCATATTTTATTATTCCTGAATTTTGATTTTAATTTCATGAAAATCGGCTAACTATACCCTATAGCTTCCATAGGAACAATCAGGAAAATAAAAGAAAAAACCATAACTTTGTCAGATTTCAACATATTTTCACCAAATTTGATATTTAGCCATATTTTAGTATTTCTGAATTTTGATTTTAATTTCATGAAAATCGGCTGACTATATCCTATAGCTTCCATAGGAACAATCAGGAAAAAAAAAAAAACCATAGCTTACCCGTGTTTCAAACCAATGCCATCAAATTTGAGATTTGGCAACAAATTATTATTTCAGAATTTCGTTTTTAATTTTTTGTTTAAACTCTGCAAGGGTATACAAACTTCGGTGAGCCGAAGTTAGCTTCCTTTCTTGTTTTGCTATGTTGTAGCCCTGGAACTCAGTACAAAATGTGATGACTCAGATGTAACTCCCAAAAAATTTGTTCTAGTTCCAGGGAAGATTGGCCTTTTATTTAAGTCCAAATTCAACTTTGGTAGACTCACAGTTTCTGTGTTAATAGCGTTTGAAAAGTGTCAAAAAAGGTCATTTTTGGTACTTTAAGGGCGATTTCCTCAATATTGGTACGTGAGAATTTTTTTGATTTTCGAACTAGCAATATACAGACCGAGATCTTTCACAATCTGAAGGTTTTATTCAGTGTGTTTTTTCTTGTAGACCTGTGTTATTATTTCAGAATTTCGGTTTTAATTATACCCTAGCAGGGTATATTAGTTTCAGTCAGAAGTTTGCAACGCAGTGAAGGAAGCATATCCGACCCTATAAAGTATATATATTCTTGATCAGGATCAACAGCCGAGTCGATCTAGCCATGTCCGTCTGTCCGTCTGTCCGTCTGTCCGTTTCTACGCAAACTAGTCCTTCAGTTTTAAAGCTATCTGAATGAAACTTTGCAGTTAGGCTTCTATATGCTCTCACTCGTACATATGTCGGAACGGGCCGGATCGGACCACTATATCATAAGCTGCCAGAGGAACGATCCGAAAAATTTTCAAAAAACAATTATAACTTTGTCAGTTTTCAGCCAATTTTCACCAAATTTGATATTTGCCCATTTAGTATTATTTCCGAATTTCGGTTTTAATTTCATGAAAATCGGCTGACTATATCCTATAGCTTCCATAGGAACAATCAGGAAAATAAAAGAAAAAACCATAACTTTGTCAGTTTTTCACATATTTTCACCAAATTTGATATTTAGCCATATTTTATTATTACTGCATTTCGGTTTTAATTTCATGAAAATCTGCTGACTATATCCTATAGCTTCCATAGGAACAATCAGGAAAATAAAAAAAATACATAACTTTGTCAGTTTTCAACATATTTTCACCAAACTTGATATTTAGCCATATTTTAGTATTCCTGAATTTCGATTTTAGTTTCATGAAAATCGGCTGACTATACCCTATAGCTTCCATAGGAACAATCAGGAAAATAAAAGAAAAAACCCTAACTTTGTCAGATTTCAACATATTTTCACCAAATTTGATATTTAGCCATATTTTAGTATTTCTGAATTTTGATTTTTATTTCATGAAAATCGGCTGACTATATCCTATAGCTTCCATAGGAACAATCAGGAAAATAAAAGAAAAAACCATAACTTTGTCAGTTTTCAACATATTTTCACCAAATTTGATATTTAGCCATATTTTATTATTTCTGAATTTTGATTTTAATTTCATGAAAATCGGCTGACTATATCCTATAGCTTCCATAGGAACAATCAGGAAAATAAAAGAAAAATTCATAACTTTGTCAGTTTTCAACATATTTTCACCAAATTTGATAGTTACACATATTTTAGTATTCCTGAATTTCGATTTTAATTTCATGAAAATCGGCTGACTATACCCTATAGCTTTCATAGGAACAATCAGGAAAATAAAAGAAAAAACCATAACTTTGTCAGATTTCAACATATTTTCACCAAATTTGATATTTAGCCATATTTTAGTATTTCTGAATTTTGATTTTAATTTCATGAAAATCGGCTGACTATATCCTATAGCTTCCATAGGAACAATCAGGAAAATAAAAGAAAAAACCATAACTTTGTCAGTTTTCAACATATTTTCACCAAATTTGATATTTAGCCATATTTTATTATTCCTGAATTTTGATTTTAATTTTATGAAAATCGGCTGACTATATCCTATAGCTTCCATAGGAACAATCAGGAAAATAAAAGAAAAATTCATAGCTTTGTCAGTTTTCAACATATTTTCACCAAATTTGATAGTTACCCATATTTTAGTATTCCTGAATTTCGATTTTAATTTCATGAAAATCGGCTGACTATACCCTATAGCTTCCATAGGAACAATCAGGAAAATAAAAGAAAAAACCATAACTCTGTCAGATTTCAACATATTTTCACCAAATTTGATATTTAGCCATATTTTAGTATTTCTGAATTTTGATTTTAATTTCATGAAAATCGGCTGACTATATCCTATAGCTTCCATAGGAACAATCAGGAAAATAAAAAAACCATAGCTTAGCCGTGTTTCCAACCATTGCCATCAAATTTGAGATTTGGCAACAAATTATTATTTCAGAATTTCGTTTTTAATTGTTTGTTTAAAATCTGCTAGGGTATACAAACATCGGTGAGCCGAAGTTAGCTTCCTTTCTTGTTTTTTGTTTAAATTCAGCAAGGGTATACAAACTTCGGTGAACCGAAGTTAGCTTCCTTTCTTGTTTATATTTGTATTGCAACAGTTGTTCGTATTTCATTCCGCATACCTTAATTTCTCCTTCTCCGTCATGTCCTCAAACCTCATCATCTGCCGCACGGTCATTGCGAATGCTCTCGTCGATTCCGCTTCTCCCTGCCTTCGATGTGCGATTTGCTCTCTGAGTTGCTTCCGATACCCTAGCGGTAAGAAGTATTCCACTGGCTCTCCCGTCAGCTTCTCCCAGCTGTCTATCTCGGTTGGAGTGCAGTTCCACCAATCAAGCGTGGTGTCCTCCAAAATGAATGGCATCGTTCGCACCAATTGTTCATGCTGGATATCATATTCCGTCGCCCAATCCACCATCTTTCGAATAAACTCCAATGGGTTTGATGTTCCATGGTACTGTATTTTCCAGCTTCGTATGTGGTCCAGGAACTCCACGCTTATCCGCTTCTTACTTGTGACGGTCTTCTTGCGTCCCAGTCTCAGACTCTTCTATGTTCTTCTTCCTTCCCTGCCGGTGTCTGTTTGTCTCTTGCAACTCTTTCACCTGTTATCGGCCACCACTGTGACGATCAGTCAATGCTCTGGGGCTCCCAGGTGGCCAGGGGTCGTCTCAGAATTTTATATTGAGTCTCTGGCGGTGCCGGCCGTCTGTGGTGGGTGCAGAACTGCTCGTTAGGGAACGATTAGAGACCTTTGAGGTCTGCAAGTTAGTGTGATCGATTTAGAGGCCTTTAAGATCTACTACAAACTAGAACTGTTTTAGAGGTCCTTAAGGTCTACTAAGTAATGAGAAGGGTTTCAGAGACCTTAAAGGCCTACAAGTCTACAAGTGAGAACAGTTTAGAGGCCTTTAAGGTTTACTAAGAAATGAGAACGGATTTAGAGGCGCTTAAGGTCTACTATAATTTAAGGTATACTACAAGTGAGATCAATTTAGATGCCTTTAAGGTGTACTATAAATGAGAACAGGTTTTATGCCTGATCGGTCGGTCCTCCGACAGGAATTAGTCGACAAGTTACCTTGGCCCGGTTACCCGGTGTTCCGTCTTGGTCCTTGAGAGGCGATGTTGCTCGCTTCGCTGCTAGCACTGAATGTCTTTCCAAGGGATCGGTGCCGCTTTATATAGCGGTTCTTCATGATTCAGTGTGGCTTTTACGTTTTCCCTTTTTCCCTAATTAATGTGACTGATCCATTATTCCCCAGTGTGCCCATTCCTGGCGCTCTCGCGTAATGTTTTGAATTTGAACTTCGTTCTTTTGTGCGCCCTGGGCGTCACAACTTGTTTCATAATAAGGGGCTTCAATAATAACACTCAAACGGATGTAATTTATACTGACTTCAGCAAAGAATTTGATTCCGTTAATCATTCCTTTCTCCTTAGGAAACTCGATTTAATGGGATTTCCAATTGATCTTCTTAGGTGCATCTCTAGTTATCTGACTGGCAGGACGCAAAAAGTCCTCTTTAAAAACATTTAAAAACATAAACCTACTAAACTTAAATGGCTCTAAATGCAAGCTGATGACATTTCAGGCAGCACGCCGATAGTTTATTTCCTTGTATTCTTTTCTATTTTTTCCATCGCGTCTACTAATACCTTACCCTAACCCTGGTTTCATAAGGGCCACTTGAGTGTACTGACCGAAGTGCATCAACGTCCACAAGATTAACGAATGCCGAAAGCCACATCAGCAATGGCTGATATTTATCCTGTAGCTTAAGGGAGGGGTAAGGTTTGTAATTTTTTTTTTCAAAATTTTTTTTTTATTTTTTATTACAATTGCACAAAATGTAAAGAATATTGTGTAAAAGTTGCAAGTCAATCAAATTAAAATTAACAAAGTTATAGCCAATTTAATGGAGGTCGCTTAGTGTGCACTGCATGTGCTCACAAAACTTTGAAGCGCTCTCCTCAAAAGTAGCATTTTCCAAGTCGGTGAACACGATTACAGAAAATCTACTGATCCGATCGATTTGAAATTTTGCACAAATATAGTTTAACTAATTCTACAGGTACTCACGTGGCCCTTTTTTTAATTTTTTTTTTAATTGTATTTTTTTTTTAACAATTTATCTTTTTTTTTTAGTAAAAAATCGGACTTTTTGCTTCGAAATGGCATAAAAAATCAGAAAAAAAATTAAAAAAAAAAAAACGCTTCGGTGTTACCTCGGGACATTTATCCCTTAAGTAATGCAATTTAGTTTTTTTAAATCGCGTGATCCTGTAGGCTGTAAGGATGTTCACCGCAAACCACCTTTTTTCGATGGCGGCTTAGGAAATTCTTAATAGCTCTTAATTCTCTAATTGTTTCTTAACAAAAAAATACTAATAAAATAGTCGAAATATTGTGTTACTTTATGGTGTTTAAATTTTTACGATAACTTTATCCGTTTCGCCACAAAAATTTTTTGAAAAATGGCCATTTTTGCACCGAACAAACCTTACCCCCCCCTTAATTTAATTTAAAAATACATGGTACAAATAAATAAATAATTAAACGTTGTTTTTAAATTTCATTTTTTTGATGTCAAAAATAATTTTTGTTTCACATTTTTATTTCTCTGACAAAATGTAATCTAACCTTAACATAATCACTCATATTTTATTTTTGTAACATAACTTTAATTGATGACGGGCCCTGTTGTGGAGAGGTTTTAATACAAAACCAAGATGGACTTAAACTTTCAGTTGCATACACATCATCAGATCATTAACAAATAGAGAAATAACAGAGTATAACTAGTATAAAAATAATTTTTGTTCAATTTTTCCCCGATTTATCCTATGCACACTGGTTGATCAAGTATGGGATGACCGGCCAAAAATACTTCCAGTTGGATTATAGAGCTTAAAATTGATATGCTAATTTATAGACCCCATAACATAAAGTAAATTATAAAATAAAGACAAAAACCATACGTTAAATACAAGAATTTATATTTTTCTTTACATAAATGCAATTACATACTTTTAGGTTAGGTAAATTTCTTACTAATAAAATGTGTTAGAAACAAAATATATAGTAGCAAAAAATTAATAAACAATATATAAAAAAAATTTAAATAATAACAAAAAAAACATTAATATAAAAATATATAAATAAAAACAAGTAAAAAGAAGAAAGGAAGCTAACTTCGGCTCACCAAAGTTTGTATACCCTTGCAGAAATTAAACAACAAATTTGAACCAAAATTCTGGAATAATAATTAGTTGCCAAATCTCAAATTTTATGAAAATATGTTGAAAACTGACAAAGTTACAATTTTTTTTCTACAAATTTTCCGATTGTTCCTATGGCAGCTATATTATAAATTCGTCCGATCCGGCTCGTTCCGACATATGTACGAATTAGAGAATATAGAAGACAACCTCCAAAGTTTCATTCAGATAGCTCTAAAACTGAGGGGCTAGTTTGCGTAGAAACGGACAGACGGACAGACGGACATGGCTAGATCGACTCGGCTGTTGATTTGATAGGGTCGGCGATGTCTCCATCACTGCGTTGCAAACTTCTGACTACAACTATAATACCCTGCAAGGGTATAATAAAAAGAAAATAAATGAAAATAAAAAATAAATCAAAATAAAGAATAAATAAAAATAAAAATAAAAATAAATCAGATGATTTTTTCGAGAGCTTCTTTTTACTTCAACTTTGATATATATTTTTTTGTCTCTCTTCCGTCATTTTTTGTAGCGCGTACGAATGGTATACAACAAAAATAAAAATGCAGTTCGAACTATTGATCTGTTAAGAAAGATTTAAACAAAATTTGTAATTTTAAGACTTTGGTTTTTGTATTTTTAGCCTTTGAAATCAACCAGTGTGCTATGGCAGCTAAACGATATAGTCGTCCGATCCGCCCCTTTCCGAAAATATATAAAAATCTGTTTGAAAAGTGTGCAAACCAGATCTAATGTTAATCCACAATATTAATACATGTAAAGCGAAAAATTATGCATGCATTGAAATAATAAGAACACTACAAAAATTATTTTCACCATTATTATCTGTATTTTTCTAGACTCGAAGAACAGCTGCTTGGCTTGCAGCAAAAATGACATCTGATGGTCATTCGGTCGCAGTCCTGTCCGGAGATTTGACCGTTGAGCAAAGACTAGCTGTTTTAGATCGGTTTCGTTCTGGACTTGAAAAAGTACTTATTACTACAAATGTGTTATCAAGAGGTATTTACATTATTTTATAATTGACCATTTCATATAATCTACATTTGCACTGTGTTTTAGGTATTGACATAGAGCAAGTTACAATTGTTGTGAACTTCGATTTACCAGTTGATGTTCGTGGCAGCGCTGACTGCGAAACTTACTTGCATCGAATCGGGCGTACGGGGCGATTTGGTAAGATGAGTTTAGACTTTTAATTAAAGGCGAAACGATTCTGTTTACCCTGCTTCCTTTACTTTGTGTTTGCAACCTGGCCAAACCGTTCGTGATTATTAAACATTAACTTTTCGGCTAGATATATTGAAGCCAACTCCCAAAAGTAAAAAAACAAAAAAAAAAACAAAAGTTCTACGGTCCGTCTGTTTACTATAATAATATAGGATCCATGCATCGAAATCTGTTATTTAAAGAGAAACAGCATATACATATATTTGTCGGAAATAACAAAATCGGACGATTAAATGAACTGTCAAAAAAATATTTTGGCAGACCAGCCCAGTATCCATTGTTGGCTTTGCGATGTAGTAGTGCATGCTAAGTGCATCGAAATTACAGGTCGAATAGCTGGACATTGCCAGCAAAAAGGGCCTGCGTTATTGTTGTGAGGCATGTCGACCGGTTGAGAAGGAGATATCATCCTTCATGCGTCAGACCAGGAGTGGATTTTCACAAGGCGAATGACCTGTTCTCCGCGCTTGACGCTCACTTTAATAGAATGAAGCTATTAAATGAGTCGCCGAAACGCAAAAAATCTGCTGCTGGTCGGCTGCAACTGTGTGAGACACAGCAACCGACTTTCTGCCACTCTTCTGCGCCTGGTCCCCGCTCCAATGGTTCTGAGATCAGGAACGAGGAAAGATTCGGTAACCGAATCGGACACAGGGGTATCGGCAGCCGCTCAGCCAGCAATTTCCGCGTCGTCTGCTGTGTCCGCAAATCTCCGTAGAGAAAGCTACCCAGAGTCCAAAAATGCCCAGTCCCACCTTCGAAAACAATATTTGTTTCGAGGCTTGCTCCTGATCTCGCATCGGAAGATGTTCTAGCCTACTATATATACAAGGCAAAACCCAAGCCGGTAATATCAAGGTGGAAAAATTCAAATCTCTAAATTGTATTCGGATAGCCTTTCTTTTGTATCCCAGGTGATTGTATTTACTAAAACCTGGTTGAAGCTGGAGATCCTCTGCTCCGAAATTCTTCCGAGTAAGTACACAAATTGCAGATTAGACCGTCTTCTCCAGCGTGGTGGCGGAGTTTTAATTGCCGTTGAATCCTGCCTCATCTCGAAACGAGTGGTATCTAATGACTTTTGGACACGGTTTGAAAAGCTATGCTGCTCCCGTAGTGTTTTGTTTTCATATTGCTATTGCTGTCACTTTGACGAGAGCAGTAGCAGAGCCGTAGCAATAAAAGTGAAAACTTTGTGCTATGCTCTGCTCCGAGATTTGACTTGCTACGTACATCCAAATGCTATAGCAGAAAATTTTAGAAAATGCTCTGGGGGTTAGTAGCCTTAGTAAAAATTTTAGAGCAAGATGAGAGCAAAGCACTGAAATTTTGATATGTGCTAGGGCTCTTAAATGTATTATATTATTAACGATTTTTTAATGCTGCTTTAAAGTGGAAGGTAAGTAGGTTCAAGTGGTGTGGCTTCATCCTAGAGCCTCCAATTAGAGCTGAGCTCCATTTTGGTCCACTCCTTCTGCAGTCTACTAGTAGTCAGTACCAACCTGAGGCAAAAGGGAAGCCTAGGATTGGAGGCCTTGCTCGAAGAGGATTAGTGCCAAGCTCAAAAAGTGCTTGCTTTAGAATTAGGAGTTACCCGCTATGACGTGTCCAAACGATTGCATGCGTTTTTTTTTTACAAGAAAGTTATATTCTTATCGAAAAAACAGCGAGAAAATCGAGCGCAACTATTATATATTTTTCCAGAATTTAATTAATTTTCTAATATGCAGAACCAAGGAAAATACATGTAAGAGCCGTAGCACATATCAAAATTATATTTGCTTTGCTCTCATCTTGCTCTAAAATTTTTACTAAGGCTACTAGCCCCCAGAGCATTTTCTAAAATTTTCTGCTATAGCATTTGGATGTACGTAGCAAGTCAAATCTCGGAGCAGAGCATAGCACAAAGTTTTCAATTTTATTGCTACGGCTCTGCTACTGCTCTCGTCAAAGTGACAGCGCCTGCTATAGCATAGCAACATTTTTATGAATCTCGCTGCTATGGAGTAGTAAATTCAAACCCTGCTTTTGGACATCGAATTTATCTGCGTAAAGCTATCTTTTACAGGTAGTTGCATTTTTGTAGCCTGCTCTTACATTCCTCCATCTTAGGAAGAGCCAACTTATTGGAAACACCTTTCGGCAATTCAGGCAGTTTCCAATAGGCTTTCTGATAGGGACCAATTAGTGACTTTGGGTAACTTCAACATACCTGGAGCTCACTGGTCTTCTGATAGTGAGTCAAATGTCCTTCATACAGAGGCGCAGCATGACCTCATAAATGGCTTGCTTGATTTATCTTTATCTGAAGTTAACCATGTCTTTAATTCTTTAAATCGCTTACTGGATCTATGCTTTGTCTCCGATCCTGCAGGTGTAAACTTAATTAGAGTTCCTCCAATGACGCAACCTAAAGATCCTTATCATCCTACTTTCGATGTGAGTATCGACACTGGGACAGTTTTAGCAACAACATCTGGTTGCAGTTTAAAGAGAGTCCGCTGTTTCCGTAAGGCTAACTATTAGAGGCTAAACACTTTAATAGCAGAATTTGATTGGTCTAATCTCTTCATGAGCTCAGACATGGCAACCGCCGTTGATATCTTTTATAGTGCCATGAACTCATTTTTCTTCTTATGTGTTCCTGAAGCCTATCCGTCGGTCTCTAATAAACCACTTTGGTTTACCAAAGAGCTGACACGTTTAAAAAACGTAAGATCTAGACTTTATAATAAATATAAACTCACTGGTTTAAGAACGGCTTTCTTATCTTACTATCTATCTATCTATCGATCTAGCTTTACCGTGCTTAACGCTCAGTGTTACAAAAATTATTTGACTCGTTGCAAGGTCCAGTTCACGCAGGACCCCAAGCAGTTTTATAACTTTGTTAACTCTAAACGTAAACCCACGTTGTACCCTCCCTCTCTGTCATTTAACAATACCACTGTAAATTCTGATCAAGAAATAGCCAATCTCTTCGCTGAGTTTTTCAAAATTACATATTCTCCTTCGACATCTTCAGATCATACATTTTCTCAAGCTATACCCAGTTCGTACTTATTTTCAGTCCTATTTTAAACGAAAGCTCACTTATTCATGATCTTCAACGAGTTAAGCCAGTATATTCGCCAGGTCCCGATGGAATACCAGGCTCTGTGCTTAGGTATTGCTCCGAGGTGCTGTGTAACCCCATTCTTAAATTGTTTACCTTATCTTTAGAATCCTCAGAATTTACCCTTATTTGGAGCGAATCATTTGTTATTCCTCTCCACAAAAAAGGTAGCAAATCGGTGGCCAGTAACTATAGGGGTATCTCTAAGTTATCGGCAATCCCCAAACTTTTCGAGAATGTAATCACTCCTCACTTGAAACATCTTTGCAGATCCGTCATTTCTCCATGTCAACATGGTTTTATGAGGCGAAGATCAACCACGACCAATCTTCTGGAACTTACCTCTTTCGTTATTAGGGGCTTCCAACAAAACTCTCAAACCGACGTTATTTACACGGACTTTAGTAAAGCATTCGACTCGGTTAGTCATTCTCTTTTGGTTAGGAAATTTGATTCAATGGGGTTTCCTAGTGATCTTCTTAAGTGGATTTCGAGTTATCTAAGTGACAGGACCCAAAAGGTTCTGTTCAGAACCGTTCTATCCAATAGCCTCAGTGTCACTTCTGGCGTCCCACAGGGTAGCCACCTTGGACCCCTGCTATTCACATTGTTTATCAATGACTTGCCGCTGGTTCTAACGAAATCTAAAGTACTCATGTATGCGGGTGACGTTAAACTTTGCTTGCAGTATAGGGATTGTCTTGCTTCATATGGAGTTGCCTTCAAACGGCTCCCCACACGCGTAGGTCCAAAAGGAAAGAGAGATAGTTTCAGGCTTATGGCCGTGGTACGCTCAACATCCTGTGTGTTGAGGGTGCGCTCGGGGTGCGGCTGGGGTGCGGTTTTATTCTGAAATTGCTTAAATTAGCCTTACAATCCAGAATCTTACTCCTAATCTTAATCTTACCGCAGTGTGCCCTCCTACAATTCACAAGACAATAAAAAACACTTTTTGCGGCAGCGCCCATATTGCCGAGATCAGTAGGCCCGTACTTCAAAGGGCTAAGAAATCCTCCCAGGATCGGATAACTTAAAATATACTAAATTTCCTTCCAATACTGAATCCTCCTATCGATTACAAAGTTTGGCCGTCGACATCCCCGACCCCGTGAAGAACCGCTTCACTCAAATCCAAAACTGCAACATTGTCCGAGATAGGCCATTGTCGTTCACGCGCACGGTGGCGCGTCTGACGACTCCATCAGCTCCGCTGTAGACTCCTCCACGATGCCCTTGCGCAAGTCTCGTCTCGGCAAGGCAGGATCGCAGACGAAGAGCATATCGCACTGGCGGATGGGCTCCGTTCTCCGGCACCACTTCTCGCGGCGCACAAGCGTAGACAGGTACTCCATGACCCACCTCCTCCAGAAACGGTCTTGCAGCATGCGGGCAATCCTCCACTGCTTCCGCGTAGAACCCTCCTTGGGCAGCTCCGCATCCAATCCAGGCGTATCCATCAGGTAAGCTGCTCCCTTGAGCAGGTCGTTTGGCGTCAACGGCGCCTCCTGGTTCGCATCAACCGTCAAGTGGGTGAGCAGACGCGAGTTGACTATATTCTCCGTCTCTATCAGGAGACTCTCCAACACATAGTCCCACGGCGCGACTTCCTTCAGGGTATGGCGCAGCACTCGCTTGACGCACTGCACCATCCGCTCCCATACTCCGCCCTCAGACGGGTTGGATGGGCAATTAAAAACCCATTCAATGCTCCTGCTGGATAACTCGCTCTGTATCCTCTCCGTCTCGAACACGTCTCCAAGTCGTCTGGCCTCCCTGTCAGCTCCCACGAAGTTTTTTCCGTTGTCACGCAGTTTGCGCACTGGTCCTCTACGGCAGACGAAGTTCCTGATCGCTATTATACAGGAATCCGTTGACAGGTCATGCGCCAGCTCCAAATGAATCGCCCTTGTCGTCAAGCACGTAAACAAGGCGACCCAACGCTTCTCTCTGTGACGAGCAACAGTCACCAGCAGTGGCCCAAAGTAGTCCAGTCCTGTATACTTGAATGGCCATCCTCCCGCTTCCAAGCGATCCTCTGGAAGGGGTCCCATTATCGGCGGCATCGGCCGCGTCCGTTGTAACTTGCATTCGTTGCACGACGAGATCACCTCCTTCAGCACTCGTCTCATCTTCGTGACCCAGAATCTCGTCCGGATCTGAGCAATCGTCGCATCCACGTTTTGATGTTTTATCTGGGCGTGGTAGTGTCTCACTACCATCTCCGTGAGCCTGTGCCTGTGTGATAGTATCACAGGCCTACTCGCACTGTACGGCATGGAGAGCGCGGCATCAACTCTGCCATAGACTCGCAGAACTTCATGTTCATCCACAAAAGGTGTCAGACCTCGAATATCGCTCGAGCTGGCGACGTCCTTTCCGCGTTCCGCCGACCTCATCTCGTCGGGAAACGATTCCAATTGGGCCTGCCGCTCTCCGCGGCCTCACACTCCGCTGCAGTGAGTCCGTATACCTCGAGTTCGCTTCTCTGTTTGCGGCACCGGCGCGCAAACCTCAAGGCTATGGTCCTCACCAAGCTACTGAAGCTCGAGAATCTCCGGAACGGGATGACAAATTCGCTCGTTGCCACCAATGCGAACTCACTGGGCACCTCCTCCTTATCAGGTGCATCTGGAACCCGGTCGGTTCCTTCTTCAGGCGCTGGCCAGCCGCTTGCTGGCTGCCTCAAAAATGCGGGACCGCTTAGCCACCGGGATTCCGGGCTATGATCCGCCTTACTTATCCGCTGCGTTGTCAGCTGTAGGTACCCATCTCCACTGGGAAACCTTTGACGACTCCAGAATCTCCGCCACTCGGTTGCCAACAAACTGCTTGTACCGGCGGTGGGTGCTGCCGATCCATCTCAGCACCGTTTTTGAGTCCGTCCATAACACCGTCTCACTGATGTCCACGCTGTGTTCCTCCCGTGACCCTCCAATAGGCCACCGCCGCAAACGCAGATTGACTCGCATCCACGAACACGTGCAACTCGATGGTCCGAACTGTTCCACGCCCAAAATAGTGGCCAGGACATCGGAACTGTCCCACGGCGTCCATCTCTCTGCGCCAGGCAGCAAAGGCTCTGCCTATCTCCTCCGGCAGTGGCTCCTTAGGATCTCCGTTGCGCTTCAACTTCTTCTCGACGTTAATCAGCCGTCTGTGCGCCATCTCGTAGCTCCGTGGCAGCACAACGTGGTCGTCCTTCCAGAGCAATCCCGTCTCGTAGCGACGCCCCACTTTCACCGTGGTGTCTTCGAGGATCCTTTGGGCCCGCGCGTCGTCGCTGGCTGCGACCGGTGGCGCGATCATCACACCAAAGCTTTCCATCTCGAAGTAGTCCTTCACCATCTTTTCCATCGTATCGTCCATTGACACGTCCATTGACGGCGTAGTCGATTGTCCACTTACTGGCCCTAACACAACCCATCTAAGTTCGGTTGCGGCGGCATACGGTCCCTCTCTGGCAAACCGCCTCGTCCTAAGTGGCAATCCCAAATGTCCATGGTCCAGTCCGATGAGCAACTTCGGCACCACGTTGCTGTAGGGCTTCATTGGCAGACGCGCATCCTTATGCACGCCCTGGACATCTCGTCGACATAACGTCTGCATCGGCAGACTCAAGCTCGAAACGGCGTACACGTTCCTCAGCTGGTGGCGAGTAGGCTTCCCAGCTCCACTCATCTCCAGGCTCACAACGTTGGTGGGCTCTCTGCTGGCCCTTCCTCCGAACCATTGGATGTGCAGCTGTCGATGTTCGCCTCGCACTCCCAGATCCCTCCGTAGCTCGTCGTCGATCATCGTGACGAAGGACCCTTCATCCAAGAGCGCATATGTGTCCACCCGGCGACCAGCTCCGTACAGCGTTACTGGCAGTATACGGAACAAAAGTCGGCCTCCCTCGACGTCAATGCTCAAATTCCTCTGCATGGGCGCCTCCGCTGGCTGCGGGGCCCTTCTCTACAGCCGACTGCTGGCTCCTCTCGTGGTCCCTGTAACCACCTCATGGCGAAGGCCTCCTTTCCGGGCTGCGTCTGGAAACTGCTGGCTGCTGGTTTCCTTCGTTGTGGCGCCTGAAGCCACCTCGCTGCTCCGGCCACCTTCGCCCCTCGTCCGCTCCGTGTAGCAGACGGTGATGCAATCTACGGCATCCGTTGATCTGGCACTCGCCATGCGCCTCGCAGGATCTGGCCGTGTGACCACTCCTTATGTATGTAAAGCAGAGCCGATGCCTCTTTACCATGCTCCACCTGCCCGGTGGCGAAGCTCCGATGAACTCTCTGCAGCTCGTCGTATCATGTTGCCTTCCACAAATTGGGTAACCTCCATGTCGATCATCCCGTTGCTCGCATCCGTTCTGGTCGACGCTCGCATGTAGAACTCGACGCCTCGGCTCCTTTTGCCTCACCGTCCAAAATCGTGCACACGATGTTTGCGTACTCCTGTAGCCACGCGCTGAAGTGTGCTACAGTGGGAAAGGGCTTGATCGATGCAGCGTGCCTGGCCCAATCCACTCGCTTGCTCGTAGGAAGCTTTGCCACAAGCTCCTCCATGAGGGTGGGGTTCCCCAAATGCTGCTCCGCCTTCGCCGACTGCAAGAAGGCCGTGAGGTTACTCACTCGGGTTGCGAAGGGAACGATCCTCGCCAGGTGCTGCTCCGCAATCGGCGGCACCTCTCGCACGCTGTTCAGCTGCTTATAAGCTACTCCGGTCGGCCAAACCTAAAGCGCAGCTGCTCCTTCACGGCGCTGACTTCACTGTCTCGCGTGCTTCATCCTTCAGCGCCTTCAACAACCTCTGGTTGTTCTCCAGGTCCGTGCAGTTGTACGCTTGGGTCGTCTCCACAAACGCACAGTTAAAGATGGGCCACTCCTCGGGCTGCCCTCCAAATACAGGCAAGTCCGGGAGCCTCCTTGGCCCTTTCGCTCCTTGGGCTCCATTCGGCGTCATCGAGGCGTAGGATCTAACAAGTGGCTATGCAGTTGCCACGTTGTGGATGTTTCCGCCGGCACAGTCAGCTCATTCTCCAACGCCGTAATCCTTTCCAAAAGGTACGACGTGAGTGGCTGGCTCATCTCCGGCTCTGAACTCGCAGCTGTGACAGCAGTACTCCTAGGTTGGGACGCTACTGTAGTCACCGTAGTGGCTGGGCGAGAAATGGCCGCCGCCGGTGGTTATGTTCACCGGCGGCCGGTTTTCTGCTCCACTACTCGCTGGCTGCTGATCCGCTCGCGTTGTTGTAGGGATGGCTTCCCCTCCGTTCAGCCGGGAACTCCTACTGGGTGAATGCTGCATCTCAGGTCCAAATATGGCGCTGCCCCGGCGCTCCAAAAATTGCGGACCTGTGCCTTCTGTCCGCTGGCTGCGGCCGTTGATGCTTGGCGCTCCTGCGCCTTCTGACCGCTGGCTGCGGTCTCCTCAACTAACGCTGGCTGCGTCTCCCTCCGTACTCAGTCGCTGGCTGCGACTCCTCTACTCGTACGGGAAATCCTTAACTGACGCTGGCTACGTCTCCCTCCGTACACAGTCGCTGGCTGCGACTCCTCTACTCGTACGGGAAACCCTTAACTGACGCTGGCTGCGTCTCCGTCCGCACACAGTGTTCGGCGCTGGCTGCGACTCCTCTACTGTGACGGGAAATGCGCTCCGTGCGCTCCTGGCAACTCTCTAGCTGGTCGTCAAGCCGTCCTCCAGCGCAACTTGCCCTTGCAGTCTCCCTAGGACTGCGAATAAAAGGAGCTGTCTTGCTTCATATGGAGTTGCCTTCAAACGGCTCCCCACACGCGTAGGTCCAAAAGAAAAGAGAGATAATATCAGGCTTATGGCCGTGGTACGCTCAGCGACCTGTGTGTTGAGGGTGCGCCAGGTGCGCTCGGGGTGCGGCTGGGGTGCGGTTTTATTCTGAAATTGCTTAAATTAGCCTTACAATCCAGAATCTTACTTATAATCTTAATCTTACCGCAGGGTGCCCTCCTACAATTCAAAAGGCAATGAAAAGCCCTTTTTGCGGCGGCATCCATATTGTCGAGATCAGTAGGCCCGTAATTCAAAGAGCTAAGAAATCCTCCCAGGATCGGATAACTTAAAATATAATAAATTTCCTTCCAATACTGAATCCTCCTATCGATTACAAAGTTCGGCCGTCGACAGGGACAGTTCATGCCAATCAGATCTTGACAACTTCCAAGCATGGTGTCATGCTAACGATTTACATCCCAACAGCTATAAATGCAAACTGATGACATTTCACGTGTCACTCCCCAGCTTGCCACTTATTTGCTTAACGATTGCTCTTTGGAAAGAATTTCTATTGTCGATGATCTGGGTGTCCGCCTAGATCCCAAACTTTCGTTCTCAAAACATATTTCCTGTATGGTTAACAAGGCCAGAGGCATGCTTGGATTCATTAAAAGGTGGTCGAAGGAATTCGATTCTCCTTATGTAACGAAGACTCTCTTTACTTTCGTTAGTTCGCCCTATATTAGAGTATGGTTCGTGCGTCTGGAGTCCTCAATTCGGAGTCCATAGTAGCCGCATCGAATCTGTCCAAAAGAACTTTTTGCTTTTCGCCCTTCGTGGCCTACCCTGGGATGCCAACTTTAGATTACCGTCTTACTCTAGTAGACTTATCCTACTTAATTTGCCTTCTTTAGCCGTAGGACGATGCTTGGCGTCCTCTTTCTACATAAACTAATTAACGGCGATGTGGAGAGCCCCTACTTGCTAGGCCAGCTCAATTTCCATGTTCCCCGTCTTTCATCTAGAACCTTTATTCCTTTAGTAGTTAACCACTGTAGGCGAGAGTTTGAAGTACATGAACCCATTAGGGTTTTATGTTCTGATTACAATCGCCTTTTTAGAAGTATTGAAGGCATTTAAAGCCTTCAAAAACATAAAACTGTATTGTTGGTAGAACTTGCTCGTAGTGTAGACTAATTTTTCCTCGTCCTATTCTATTTCTTCTTCTCTCGCGTCTATCTAGAACGCATTCGTGCCGTACGTCACACGGCTGCGCCTCTCGGTCGGTTGGGCGGGAGGTGAGCGTGGGACACCGCGCGAAAAAAAATATATATAAGAATTGTACGATTGGGAAATTAAAAGAAAAACCAGTAAGAAAGATTCAGTAGAGTTTGATAGACAGCGCGTCTACAGTTAGAAACCAGGGTTTCAGACACGACTATGCCTTTCTGCTTTTGCAACAGGTACGTATGTAGGTTTAAGTTGTGAGATTACCCTGGTAACTTGCAACAAAATTTTTTTCTACGCCGTCATTGGTTGTAGTCTGTACCCGTTCAGTTCAAGCCGTGTCATTAATATTAGCGAACTAACAGTTCGGTTGTCATATTGTCAGTGTCTTCTGTTATCCTATAGTTTATCTCGTCCAGAATCCTACAGTGACGGGTGTGGTAGTTCTTTATCTTTTCCCTTCAGTCGTGCCGCGCAACACCTTCGCCGATCAGTGATTTCTTGTGAGTTTTTAGTAGGTTTTGTTAAGTGGTGACCACCGTAGTATGACTCCGTATGTGAGTATGGGTCTTACAACTGCTGTGTAGCGTCATATTATTATCTTGGGAGGAATGCCCCAGTTTTTAAGAAACATCCTTCTGCAGGAGTACAATGCGATGCTCGCTTTTTTAACTTTTTCAGTGATTTTTTGTTTCCATGACACATTTGCATCCAGTATCACTGGCAAATACTTCGCCTGCCGTGATAGTTCCAATGTTATAATTGAAATGATTAGGACTACGTCGTCTACGTACGTTCTTGGACTTGTAGCTGTGGGTCTGCTCTTGGCTCTGCGTTGTTGTGTATTCTTCTCTCTGGTTTCCTGGGAAGTGTGTATCCCGCAGGATCCCCAGTGACTCTTCCTATGGCTGTTTTTTACTCGCGAATCCCACGCCCACCTCCCGCTCAACCGACCGAGGGGCTCAGCCATGTAACGTACGGCACGTTCGCATTCTAGATAGACGCGAGAGAAGAAACAAAAGGGGGGTTGCACTCCGGGAGTGCAGGCAGAAGTGAAAACTTGAACTTATGGTGCGATTGGCACTTTTTTGGGTGAGCATTTTTAGATGCGCACGCATCATATGGAAGTGCATGCGAAATATGGGCAAATCCCAGGAATTGTCCACCTCTGCCAAAAGTGAAAAACTTCTCTAAAATGATTTTTATCAACATAGTTACATTAAAATATGGTCCAATTGATTAAATTTGATAGTCTTTATCAAATTCTAAAGCCAATTTCAAAATATTCGAAAGCATATTTTCGCAAATGCAATTTTCCATTATTTTGATGAAAAACGGCCAAAAAAGATCATGTTTTGTTTGGCTTATTTCTTCTAAACAGAGGATTTATGACTTTGACTTTTATTTTCTAACATCTCTAGAAGGATGCATATATGCAAAATAAAATGCATATATGATCTTCTAATGTATTTAAATAATAAACAAGAAAGAAAGCTAACTTCGGCTCACCGAAGTTTGTATGCCCTTGCAGATTACAAATTAAATTAAATAATTAAGAGCTAAATTCTGAAATAATAAAAAGTGTTGCCTACTTGGCGGCGTGCGTGACTATAATGCTAGGCTGCCATGCCGTGGATAAGATATAGTCGTCCGATTTTGATAAAATTAAAACCGAAATTCAGGAATAATACAATGTTGCCAAATCTTAAATATGATGAAAATATGTTGAGAAACAGCGAAGGTTCCTATGGCAGCTATAGGATATAGTTGTCCGATTTTAATGAAATTAAAACCAAATTCTGAAATAATATTAAATGGCCAAATATCAAATTTGGTGAAAATTGGTTGAAAACTGTCAAAGTTTTTTTTTTTTTTCGAAGATTTTTCCAATTGTTCCTATGGCAGCTATATGATATAGTCGTCCGATCCGGCCCGTTCCGACGTATGTACGAGTGAGAGTATATAGAAGACTAACTACAAAGTTTCATTCAGATAGCTTTAAAACTGAGGGACTAGTTTGCATATAATCGGGCAGACGGACATACGGACAGACGGACGGACAGACGGACAGACGGACGGACAGACGGACGGACAGACGGACGGACAGACGGACGGACAGACGGACATGGCTAAATCGACTCGGCTGTTGATCCTGATCAAGAATATATATACTTTATAGGGTCGGAGATGTCTTCTTCACTGCGTTGCAAACTTCTGACTGAAATTATAATACCCTGCAAGGGTATAAAAACAGCGTCCAAAGTCCGATGGAAAAAATGTAGCGTGCGACCCGTAGCGTGCGACTCAATGAATTTACGGCTTTTCTAAAAATCCGTAAACATTATTAAGACCAAACGATCGGTTTTTGTCTTCTAATATTCTTAACTTTCTATAGGATATTAACTTTCATAGGGTTTATATTGCATAATTCACTAAAAAATGCGTTTGAAATGAAAATTTTGAAACTCACTTCCGCAGCGTGTAGCGTGCGACACGTCACAATTTTGTTAATTATTTTCAAAACAGTGACTCCAGTAAAATTGAACCTTATATCCAACGAAAGTACTCTCAATTCACTATAAACACATAACAAAAGTTTTCGGTAAATCTTTAAAAAGCCACCCAAATAATTGATTTTCATTATCTAAAATCGATCGAATGTAGCGTGCGACACGTGGGATTTGCCCATATACCAGATAGATTTAGCACAAATATTTCGAATATTGGTGATATACAATGCCTTTCTAATGGACAAGCAATAATATTGGCTGCTGTTTATATTTCACCAAATACGAGAGTTCTTGTATTCAAATTGATTAAGTAATTCCAAACCTGCTTCCGTACTATTTATGATGAAAATTAATAAAAGATTTGATCATTATCCTATGATTTTGTGTGGAGACATAAACGCAGATGTATAAGACTTTATATATATTATATATAATCAGTAATTGAAAATTTATATGAAGATTTTGATTTAACGATGTCCAATGTTCGCAATCTTAGCACAATAAAATACACAACTACTATTGATGCAGTATTCACAAAATTATAAATAGATTTAAATCAAAATTGTTAATTTCATACTTTAGACCTATAGACCCATAGATCTATTGTTTCAGTTTTAGAATTTTATGAAAATCCTGATAATAATGAGGAAAATGCTGATATTTATGATGTAAAGTTGAAATTAAAGATGGGAAATTATACATTTTGTATTTACTATTTACTATTATTTCCTCATTTATATTATTATTTACTTTTTACTTATATTTACTCATTTATATTAGTAAATACAAAATGTATCAATTCTCATCCATAATTTCAACAACTCTTACATTATCACTATCAGCATTTTTATCATTATTATCAAGATTTTCATCAAATTTTAAAACTGAAACAATAGAACCATGGTAAAATGTGGCTTGTTGTGTAAGCGGCAGGTCTGAGAACCACAGTCCAGCCGAAACTTTTGTTTTGTTTTTCTTGTTTGCACAGGAAATTAACCCCATGTATTACCCCAAGAACGTTATACGTGAATTTCACAGTGAGACGAGTAGCGACGCACAGTAGCGCCTTTTTCATTTTGCGTTGCTAAAATCAAATAAGATAAGATAAATAAGATCAAATAAGGTGCTTTTGAACCAAATAAGATAATCCAATAATTTATATAACATTTATATATCAAGTGGACAATGTATTTATAGGGTATCAAAGTGAAAAAATCAAATTTTCTCATAGAAAACGATTTAAAAAAAATGTATTTAATTTTTTAGCTTTATTTTTATGGATTTGCTCAAATAAAAATATTTTGAAAAATCTAAAAAAAAATTTTAACAAATTTTTGTTTTTAATTTCGATTTTTTTTTGTTTTTTGATCATTTTTCTAACATTTTGACTAACAATAAGCCTCTGTTGGGGGAATTTCTAATAGCTCAAGCATTTCTGGACTACAAACATTTGATTCTGCATCCTTTCGCGTCTTAAACAAAAAACATTAAAAAAATTCACGATTTTAACGCTGCAAATGTGCGTAGCGCGCTACGGGTACCCCTGAAGCGTTTTCACCCATATTTCGTGTTTTTTGACCCTGAGTTGTTTCATTAGATTTGCTGCCAAAGGTGGAGTCGCAGCTCCACGTAGACTTTCTAAACGGATTATGGTTAAGCATACGCTTAATATGCTTTTTTATGATTTTCGGGGGCGGAAGTGGGCGTACACAGAACAGACCTATATAGTGTAGTTGAGTGCTCCGTGGTGCTTCAAAAGTTCTAGACTACTTTAACGGACATATGCAAATGCAAGTGTAATATAATCACATGCATACAAAAATACATACACATGTATCTACATATGTGTGTAAAAACGCGTTATTGCATTCAAGCGGCTAATAATTATTACCATTTATTAAAATTGCTTCTCAAATATCTTATAAGATTCTTTTCCGAACACAACCAAGAACTGATAAGAATATTTAGTTGGCCTAATTGGTCAACCAAATGCTGGCTTGCTGCCAGCAGCCGCTTGTGGCCATACAAAATTATTTCTTTAATAACTTCGACAATTTTTATCTGATCGCAACTTTAGGGATCACACAGACCATAGTTCTTAATATACATACCGAAATTCGCGACTCTAGCTTTAAAATTATACGCTTAATATGCTTTTTTATGATTTTCGGGGGCGGAAGTGGGCGTGGTAAAAATTTGAAACAAATTTGATCTGCGTGCAAGCATAAGAAATACTGTCGAAAAAAAAATTAGAGCTCTATCTCTTATAGTCTCTGAAATCCAGTGTTTCATACGGACAGACGGACAGACAGACAGACAGACGGACATGGCTAGATCGACTCGGCTGTTGATCCTGATCAAGAATATATATACTTTATAGGGTCCTGCCGGCACAAAGTTATAATACCCTTCTACCCTATGGGTAGCGGGTATAATCAGTCCGATTGGTTGTATAGTTTTTGTGTAATATTACCTAAAAGTTAACAAATTTGACTTTTTTTTTGTATGTTGCAAAAAAGAAAATATTTTTAAATTTTGAATGTTTATAACTTTTACAAAAATGGTCCGGATTTGGAATCGTTGTGAAATTCTCTGTCGATATAGTATAGTCCAAATCGTTTTTGCGACTATAACTTTTTTGGTTTTTATACCATGTACTAAAGGTACACAGGTATTATAGTTTTGTGCGAGTGCGATTTTCTGTAACAAGCAGAAGGAGGCGTAGCAGACCAACAAAAGATACCTAAATATTGGTCAGGACCACTAAAGGAGTCGATATAGCAATGTCCGTCTGTCCGTCCGTCCGTCTGTCCGTCTGTCTGTATGAACGCCTAGATCTCAGAGACTATAAGAGCTAGAGACACCAAACTTGGGATTTAGACTTCTTATATCTGCACGCAGATCAAGTTTGTTATATAATTTTACTCGCCTTTTTGAAGGAGCTATTTGAAAAAAACGTATAGCTCCTAAATTTATAAAGTTATGTAAACCATATTAAAAAGCTTGATGTATTTTATCAAAATACACAAATTGTGCAAATTTCATTGCGATCGTGCCATAAATAGCGGAGATATAGGCTTTTAACTTTATACACATTACGTGTCCAAGAGGCATCCCAGGCAGAGGGCTCCAAATAAATCAAAACGTTCATTATACATTTTAGCTTTGTTCACATTATTATGAAAATAAGATTACTCTTTTTGAATCGGTTGGTGGTGCAGCTGGCTAAGCTGAAGTATTTTTGAAATGTTAGTTGTCACGGGTTCGAATCCCGTCGGTGACAAGTGAAACCTTTTTTTATTTTTTGCAAATATTTTTATTTTTTTTAATTTTTTTTCAGTAAATCAAAATAATTACAGTATTTAATACTAAGAAATAAAAAAAAATGCGGTTGATTCGAACCCAGGCCAATTGCTTACAAAAATTTATGTGCAGCTTTACCCATTGAGCTACCGACTTTGCTCTTGAATGGGAAGACATTTGCATAATATCTAAATTAGTCTCCATTTTTTATTCCTATTCACTTTCTTTTATATAATTTTTGGACGCGCATTGTAATGGTACAGGATATTCTACTGTCGGGACACCTGACTGTATTTCCATCTTGTGTTTTTTTTTTTATAATTGATTCTTTTTCAAAATGGGTTGAAGTTTTTAAAACCAAAAACATTACTTCTAGTTATGTAATTATTTTGTCGTTTTGGATTAGTTAATACTATTGTTAGTTATAATGGTAGACAATTTATATCAGCTGAATTTAGAGAATTTACAAAAATTAATAAAATTTACAAAATTTACAGCTCCTGGTCATCCAGCGACCAATGGGCAAGCAGAAAATTTTGTTAAAACCATCAAGAAATCTCTTTGTGATGCTAATAAGAATGCAAATTTTGAAATTTACTGAAGCCGGTTTTTAATGGATTATCGAAATACGAAACATGGATCTACGGATGAGAGTCCATCACAAATTTTTTTAGGTCGATCCTTGTGAACTAGATTTGATTTATTTAAACCACCACTGGTAAAAAATAAAATTCTCGAAAATCAAGAAAGAAATATTTTAAATTATAAAGGAAAAAGATCTCAGAGTTTCAAAGAAGGATATAAAGTGTTTATTCGTGACTATTCAAACCCTAACAAAAGTTCGTGGACTCCTGCAACTATAAAAGAAATGATTGGTTCGCGCTCATATGACTGCAAATTACCTAATAAAAACAAGATGGACATACAGTCGGGTGTCCCGACAGTAGAATACCATGTACCATTACAAGGCGCGTCCCAAAATTATATAAAAGAAAGAGAATAAGAATAAAAAACTGAGACAAATTTACATATAATGCAAATGTCTTCCCATTCAAGAGCAAAGTCGATAGCTCAGTGGGTAAAGCTACACATACATTTTTGTAAGCAATTGGCCTGGGTTCGAATCAACCGCAGGCATAAGGAATTTTTTCATTTTCAAAACATTAAGTATAGTTCTTTGCTTGCATTTTTTTATTTTTTAGTATTAAATACTGTAATTATTTTAATGTACTGGAAAAAAAAAAAAAAAATTGCTAAAAATAAAAAAGATTTCACTCGTCGCCGACGGGATTCGAACCCGTGACAACTAACATTTGAAAAAGACTTCAGCTTAGCCAGCTGCGCCACCAACCAATTCAAAATGAGTAATCCTATTTTCATAGTAATATGAACATACGTAAAATGTTTAATGAACGTTTTGATTTATTTGGAGCCCTCTGCCTGGGCTGCCTCTTGTACACGTAATGTGTATAAAGTAAAAAGCCTATATCTCCGCTATTTAAGGCACGATCGCAATAAAATTTGGACAGTCTGTGTATTTTGATAAAATGCATTAAGCTTTTTAATATGGTTTACATAACTTTATAAATTTCGGAGATATACGTTTTTTTCAAATAGCTCCTCCAAAAAGGGGAGCAGCAAAAATTTAAAACAAACTTGATCTGCGTGCAGATATAAGAAGTCTAAATCCCAAGTTTGATGTCTCTAGCTCTTATAGTCTCTGAGATCTGGGCGTTCATACAGACAGACGGACAGACGGACAGACGGACAGACGGACGGACGGACGGACGGACAGACGGACATGGCTATATCGACTCCTTTAGTGGTCCTGACCAATATTTAGGTAACTTTTGGGGGTCTGCCACGCCTCCTTCTGCCTGTTACAGAAAATCGCACTCGCACAAAACTATAATACCTTTGTACCTTTGGTACATGGTATAAAAATATTAAACGACACACTGATCAGATAAGTTATGGAGTACGGGAAAATCAGACAACACAAACTAATTCTTCGAGAGAATGTAATGTAATTTAATGTAATGTAAATATTAGTAACCTGCTGGCTCCACACAAATAAATGTAAAACAATTATGTAAGAAATAATAATAATAAGGGAAATAACCAGTGCTTAAAAAACAGCAGTCGAAGTAGCATAAAACGCAATATTTTTGCTTTTCGCTGCTTCGACTGCTGGCGACTTCTAAAAATGTGCAGTTGCTTTTGCTTTTGACTTCTGAAAAATGCAGAAGTCGCAGTCGAAGCAAATTTAAAAATCAAAAAGCTACCAAAATCAAAAATCAGCTGCAGTCGCCGCTGTTCGTTTTGTTGCTACTTGGTTTGCTGTTGCTTTCGAACATGTGCATAAGTCGGTGCTGTCACTTTTGTCGACTGCCAAAAATGTTCGTAAGTCGCAGTCGCATAAGTCGACGCATTTGACTTTTTGCTACTTTTGATTTTTGTCGCTGTTGCTTTCGACCAGCAGCGTAAGTCAAAATTAGCAAGATTTTATAAACAAATCGTGAAAGTTTTCAATCTGCGACAAATTCATTCAGTAGCGTAGCCGGCTACTTTTCATTTATTACCTATGATTTTAAAGAATTATTTGGCAATTATGCAACAGACAAAAATCAAAAGTAGCAAATCTGCACGCAGATCAAATTTGTTTTCAATTTTTGCTGCTCCCCTTTTTGGAGGAGCTATTTGAAAAAAACCGTATTTCTCCTAAATTTATCAAGTTATTAACCATATTCAAAATCTGTAGGTTTTTTATCAAAATACACAGATTGTCCAAATTTCATTGCGATCGTGCCATAAATAGCAGAGATATAGGGTTTTTATACACATTTCGTGTACAAGAGGCAGCCCAGGCAGAGGGCTCCAAATAAATCAAAACGTTCATTATACATTTTAGGTTTGTTCACATTATTATAAAAATAAGATTATTAATTGTGAATTGTGTGAATTGTGAAGTTGGTGGTGCAGCTGGCTAAGCTAAAGTTTTTTTGAAATGTTAGTTGTCACGGGTTCGAATCCCGTCGACGACGAGTGAAAGCTTATTATACCCTTGCAGGGTATATTAGTTTCAGTCAAAAGTTTGCAACGCAGTGAAGGAGGCATCCCCGACCCTATAAAGTATATATATTCTTGATCAGGATCAACAGCCGAGTCGATCTAGCCATGTCCGTCTGTCCGTCTGTCCGTCTGTCCGTCTGTCCGTCTGTCCTTCTGTCCGTCTGTCCGTTTCTACGCAAACTACTAGTCCCTCAGTTTTAAAGCTATCTAAATGAAACTTTGCAGTTAGGCTTCTATATGCTCTCACTCCTACATATGTCGGAACGGGCCGGATCGGACGACTATATCATATAGCTGCCATAGGAACAATCGGAAAAATCTACGAAAAAAAATTATAACTTTGTCAGTTTTCAACCAATTTTCACCAAATTTGATATTTGCCCATTTAGTATTATTTCCGAATTTCGGTTTTAATTTCATGAAAATCGGCTGACTATATCCTATAGCTTCCATAGGAACAATCAGGAAAATAAAAGAAAAAACCATAACTTTGTCAGTTTTCAACATATTTTCACCAAATTTGATATTTAGGCATATTTTATTATTCCTGAATTTTGATTTTAATTTCATGAAAATCGGCTGACTATATCCTATAGCTTCCATAGGAACAATCAGGAAAATAAAAGAAAAATGCATAACTTTGTCAGTTTTCAACATATTTTCACCAAATTTGATAGTTACCCATATTTTAGTATTCCTGAATTTCGATTTTAATTTCATGAAAATCGGCTGACTATACCCTATAGCTTCCATAGGAACAATCAGGAAAATAAAAGAAAAAACCATAACTTTGTCAGATTTCAACATATTTTCACCAAATTTGATAGTTACCCATATTTTAGTATTCCTGAATTTCGATTTTAATTTCATGAAAATCGGCTGACTATACCCTATAGCTTCCATAAGAACAATCAGGAAAATAAAAGAAAAAACCATAACTTTGTCAGATTTCAACATATTTTCACCAAATTTGATATTTAGCCATATTTTAGTATTTCTGAATTTTGATTTTAATTTCATGAAAATCGGCTGACTATATCCTATAGCTTCCATAGGAAGGAAAATAAAATAAACCATAGCTTAGCCGTGTTTCAAACCATTGCCATCAAATTTGAGATTTGGCAAACACATTATTATTTCAGAATTTCGGTTTGAATTTTTTGTTTAAACTCTGCAAGGGTATACAAACTTCGGTGAGCCGAAGTTAGCTTCCTTTCTTGTTTTTATTTTTATTTAGCAAATATTTGTTTCCAGTAAGTTAAAATAATTACAGTATTTAATACTTAGAATAAAAAAAAATGCAAGCAAACAACTATACTTAATTTTTTGAAATTAAAAAAATTTCTTATGCCTGCGGTTGATTGGAAGTCGTTGCGTCGCAGGCGGGATCTGCTAGAAGTCCGAGTCAATACCCGAGCGAGGATATTTGGGTGCGAAGACAGTTTTTCTTTGTAGAACTCTTTTTGCTTCTGGATTTCGTCTTTCACTGCGAGGATGCCCAGATCCCGGTGGATGTTTTCGTTGCGAACATACCTAGGTGCCCCAGTAATTGGTTTCAAGATTTTTGATTGTGCGCGCTGTATCATGTCTATGTTGCTGCTGCTCGCGTTCCCGTAGAGCTGGGAGCTATACGTCCAGATTGGCTTTAGGACTGAATTGTAGAGTAAAAATTTATAGTCCAGACGCAGTGGAGGCTGCTAGCTTTCAGTTTCAGGTGCATCTTCTTGGGTTCGATGTGCTTGCGCCAGGTTATTCGTCTGTCAAGTTGGACGCCAAGGTATGTTACTTCGTTAGCTTGGGTGATCTGCATACCGTTAAGTGAAATCGGTGGGCATGTTTGTCTATTGAGAGTAAACGTTACATGTTTACACTTTTGTTCGGTAAATTGAATGCGCCAGTCGGACAGCCACCTTTCCACTACTATTAGATGATTAGCCAGTTGGTTTGTTGCTTGCGTTGGGTATCTGGAGCGACTAAGGATAGCAGTATCGTCGGCGACCGTTGACGTTGTTAGTTGTGCATTTGTAGGAATATCCGTAGTATACAAAACATATAGACACAGGCCGAGTGCGCTTCCTCGTGGAACTGCAGCTTCGATGATGTAGTCGCCCGAAGTAGCTGCGTTGCATCTCACTGAGAATGCCCTATTGTAGAGGTATGATTCCAGTAGCTTGTGGGTATATGTTGGCAAATACGTTTTAATTTTATGCATGAGCCCATTAAGCCAAACTGGGTCGAAAGCTTGAAATACATCGAGAAAAATAGCGCTACAGTATTCTCGCTGTTCGAAGGCTGAGCGTATTTCGGATGTTAATCTGTTCACTTGTTCGATGGTTCCGTGGTTTCTTCGGAAACCAAATTGGTGTGCCGGTATGATATTGCAAGCTGTAAAACAATTTAGACAAACAAGATAGGAGGCTTATTTGTCTGTACGATGACGGAATTGTGTGGTCTTTTCTAGGCTTCGGTATCATTATAATGATGGATTTCTTCCACTTTTTTGGGAAATAGCCAAGATTTATGATCCCATTAAATAGTTTGCAGACAACCTCTATAGCGCATTTTGGAAGTTCGATCAGCATCTTTGGTGTCAGTAGGTCACCACCAGGAGCCTTTTTTGGTTTTAGCCCTCTTATGAGTTTTTCGATTTCGTTCGGCCGGAATGAAGGTGCTATCCTATAGCTTCCATAGGAACAATCAGGAAAATAAAAGAAAAAACCATAACTTTGTCAGATTTCAACATATTTTCACCAAATTTGATATTTAGCCATATTTTAGTATTTCTGAATTTTTATTTTAATTTCATGAAAATCGGCTGACTATATCCTATAGCTTTCATAGGAAGGAAAATAAAAAAAACCATAGCTTAGCCGTGTTTCAAACCATTGCCATCAAATTTGAGATTTGGCAACACATTATTATTTCAGAATTTCCTTTTTAATTTTTTGTTTAAACTCTGCAAGGGTACACAAACTTCGGTGAGCCGAAGTTAGCTTCCTTTCTTGTTTTTATTTTTATTTAGCAAATATTTGTTTCCAGTACATTAAAAATAATTACAGTATTTAATACTAAGAATAAAAAAATGCAAGCAAAGAACTATACTTAATTTTTTGAAATTAAAAAAATTTCTTATGCCTGCGGTTGATTGGAAGTCGTTGCGTCGCAGGCGGGATCTGCTAGAAGTCCGAGTCAATACCCGAGCGAGGATATTTGGGTGCGAAGACAGTTTTTCTTTGTAGAACTCTTTTTGCTTCTGGATATCGTCTTTCACTGCGAGGATGCCCTGATCCCGGTGGATGTTTTCGTTGCGAACATACCAAGGTGCCCCAGTGATTGGTTTCAAGATTTTTGATTGTGCGCGCTGTATCATGTCTATGTTGCTGCTGCTCGCGTTCCCGTAGAGCTGGGAGCTATACGTCCAGATTGGCTTTAGGACTGAATTGTAGAGTAAAAATTTGTAGTCCAGACGCAGTGGAGGCTGCTAGCTTTCAGTTTCAGGTGCATCTTCTTGGGTTCGATGTGCTTGCGCCAGGTTATTCGTCTGTCAAGTTGGACGCCAAGGTATGTTACTTCGTTAGCTTGGGTGATCTGCATACCGTTAAGTGAAATCGGTGGGCATGTTTGTCTATTGAGAGTAAACGTTACATGTTTACACTTTTGTTCGGTAAATTGAATGCGCCAGTCGGACAGCCACCTTTCCACTACTATTAGATGATTAGCCAGTTGGTTTGTTGCTTGCGTTGGGTATCTGGAGCGACTAAGGATAGCAGTATCGTCGGCGACCGTTGACGTTGTTAGTTGTGCATTTGTAGGAATATCCGTAGTATACAAAACATATAGACACAGGCCGAGTGCGCTTCTTCGTGGAACTGCAGCTTCGATGATGTAGTCGCCCGAAGTAGCTGCGTTGCATCTCACTGAGAATGCCCTATTGTAGAGGTATGATTCCAGTAGCTTGTGGGTATATGTTGGCAAATACGTTTTAATTTTATGCATGAGCCCATTAAGCCAAACTGGGTCGAAAGCTTGAAATACGTCGAGAAAAATAGCGCTACAGTATTCTCGCTGTTCGAAGGCTACGAGTATTTCGGATGTTAATCTGTTCACTTGTTCGAGGGTTCCGTGGTTTCTTCGGAAACCAAATTGGTGTGCTGGTATGATATTGCAAGCTGTAAAACAATTTAGACAAACAAGATAGGAGGCTTATTTGTCTGTACGATGACGGAATTGTGTGGTCTTTTCTAGGCTTCGGTATCAATATAGTGATGGATTTCTTCCACTTTTTTGGGAAATAGCCAAGATTTATGACCCCATTAAATAGTTTGCAGACAACCTCTATAGCGCATTTTGGAAGTTCGATCAGCATCTTTGGTGTCAGTAGGTCACCACCAGGAGCCTTTTTTGGTTTTAGCCCTCTTATGAGTTTTTCGATTTCGTTCGGCCGGAATGAAGGTGCGGTTGAATGGGGGGAGCCTCTGGCTGAGTTATTGGCAGGAGGAATGAATTTGAGACAGGGTATGGTTGGAAGAATGTAGCGAATGTTTCAGCTCGGTCTTCGTCGCTGCGAGCCCAGCATCCCGAAGAGTTTCTTATCGGGGTGATCGTTTCAATTGGGGCGCTAAGATTTTTGTGGGCCCTCCACAGGGCTTGTTGGCGAAAAATTCTGGATATACCTCAGCTGTGAATTTTCTTCCTGTTGGTGAAGAGCCTGATTGAGTAATCGGGTTGCTTCCTTAAGGCGTTGCTTTGAAGCTGGTTATCTGCTGTTTTGCCATTCACGACGTGTGCGGCTCTTTTCTCGCACGATCTGTTCGATTTGCTGATTGGATTTGTAGTATTTGTTTCGGTCTACTTACTTCCCTTGAGGAGTAGAGATTTTAGCTGCCGCAACGAGTACTTCTTCCAGGGCGCTCGTAGTGTAGTCGATGTCCGATTCCATGTTAAGCTCCGGGGCGAGTTCTATGTGGGCACTCACGTACTTTTTATACCCGCTACCCATAGGGTAGAAGGGTATTATAACTTTGTGCCGGCAGGAAATGTATGTAACAGGTAGAAGGAAGCATTTCCGACCCTATAAAGTATATATATTCTTGATCAGGATCAACAGCCGAGTCGATCTAGCCATGTCCGTCTGTCTGTCTGTCTGTCTGTCTGTCTGTCTGTCTGTCTGTCTGTCTGTCTGTCTGTCTGTCTGTCTGTCTGTCTGTCCGTCTGTCCGTATGAAACACTGGATCTCAGAGACTATAAGAGATAGAGCTCTAATTTTTCAGAGCTTCAAATTTTTGCCACGCCCACTTCCGCCCCCGCAAATCATAAAAAAGCGTATTAAGCGTATAATTTTAAAGCTAGAGTCGCGAAAATCGGTGTTTATATTAAGAACTATAGTCTGTGTGATCCCTGAAAATTTGGTTGCGATCAGATAAAAATTGTCGAAGTTATTAAAGAAATAATTTTGTATGGCCACAAACGGCTGCTGGCAGCATGCCTCATTTGGTTGACCAATTAGACCAACTAAATATTCTTATCCGTTCTTGGTTGTGTTCGGAAAAGAATCTTATAAGATATTCGAGAAGCAATTTTAATAAATGGTAAAAATTATTAGCCGCTTAAATGCAATAATAACGCGTTTTTACACACATAGATACATGTGTATGTATTTTTGTATGCATGTGATTATATTACACTTGCATTTGCATTTGTCCGTTATGTTCAAAATTGTATTAACTGTTTTTTCTGGCGTCCTGACGGTTTTCTGGTTTAAGTAGGGGTAGCGGGTATCTCACAGTCGAGCTCACTCGACTGTAGCTTTCTTACTTGTTGTATTTAGGCCAGTTCGTTTTTGGCGACGTCAGGCTGAAGGGATGTTCTGGGCTTTGAAGAAGCGTTAAAAGCACAGGCGAGTGGTCTGATGATAAGTCCGAGGCTGCTTTGGCACGTATTAGATTGCGAGAAATTTTTTTTGTCAGCGCAAAGCCAATAAGGTCTGGGAGCTTGCGTGGGTCGGTTGGCCAGTATGTAGGACTTCCAGGGGAAACGTAGTACAGTTTATTTCTCACATTTATAATTTCATTGTACAATTGCCTTCCTTTGGGAGTCACTAGGCGTGATTCCCAGTGCGTATGTTTGGCATTGTAGTCTCCTGCGGCTATAAAACGATCCCCAAGTGAATTGTAGAGCTCCATAAATTGTCCTTCCGAGACTGAGAAACTAGGAGGGCAGTAAACGGCAGCGATTGAAAGGCTTCCGTTATTTGACTAAATTTGTATCGATGTGGCCGGCAAGAAGTTTGTTGCAAATCTTTTGTGAAAATTGTGTTTAATGCGTTCTCTGATTAGGATTCCGCCGTGGGCTTTCCCATCTAGAAGATTCCCATCTAGATTCTTATTGAAAAGTTGTATTTGCTTGTAAGATGCATTTCAACCAGTAGCCTAACGTCAATATGGTTTTCGGTCAAGAATTGTGTTGTCTGTATGCCGTGAGACACCATTGGCGTTCCACATTGATATTCGTAGAGTCTGCATAGATTATTTAGACTGTTGTGCTACAAGCAGCTGTATTACCATGTTCTGGTATTAAACTTGTGTTTGCATGGTCGTTTTTATGAATGATATAAACTCCATCATACTTTGCTGGAGAGTAAGCATCATAGTTTCCGTTTTGCTATGTTGCTGTTCTGGGGCCTGTTGAGCGCTTTGTGAGTTAGGCTGAATTGGATTTTCCGTTCAAGATCGTAGAGCATCGGCATAGGAGAAGCCGTTGGTGGTGTTTAGGGGACCGAATGAGGATCTCGCAGCTTTGGCGAAGAAGACGTCTGGCGTAGCTTTTGACGCAATGTACGCATTCTGTAGATTTTGGTTGCGCGTTGTGGTCGCTTGACGCATGCGCTCTTCAACTCCTTGTACACCACACATCCTCTATAGTTTGCCGTATGGTTGCCTCCGCAGTTTCCACATTTCTTCACGGTACTGTCCTTGTTTGTAGTGCAGTGAGCGGAGTTGTGGGCGTCTCCGCTGACTACACAGACAGCCCAAAGTGTGCAGTATGACCTAGTGTGTCCATACTCTTGGCAATTACTGCAGTGCAGTGGACCGTTGCGTTTATGTGGCTCTTTAACAGTGATCCTCCGATGCAAGAGATATTGCAGCTTAAAGATGGGGCGGACTTCGTTCTTCTTCAGCAACCTGCTTTCTGGCTCAAGCTCGACCTTGAAGAGGGGTTGTGGCTTTTCGCCTTTATTTAGAATGTTAATAACATTTTTGGCGACCCTTTTCTTTGAGGGCAGTTTTTATTAACGCGGCGGTAACATCGGGTTCGATTCCCTTTACTACCACTTGTAGGCCCTTGCTGCTTTTCAGCTGGTACGTGTAATAGTTTTTCTGAGCATTGTCCAGATGTTTGGACACGATGTGGAAGTGCTTTTCAGTCTTGGTTTGCACCTTTGTTTCCCTTTGGTAAGAGTTACAGAAGGAAAGTTGTCACCGTTCCCGATCAACGTCGCAATTCGGTTGACCAGGGCACTCGAGCGTTTCTCGTCGATAGGGGGCTTGCGTTTTTTTTTTTGCGGTGTCTTGCGCTGCTTGGTTTTCCTCGATCTCCGCCAGTGGGGCAAATCTGTTACTACTAGATCTGCTTGGTTCTTCGTTGATCTTCTGGACTCGGTTAATTTTTGTTTTATTGCATGCCGGATTACTCTGCGGGCTAAGCTTGCGCTTAATTTGGATGAAGCGATTAATTCCAGTCTGTGTGGCCGGGGCCGTGTTTTGGCACTTTCCGAAGTTGTTATTTTTGTACTCGCTGTAGTCGTTGACGTCGCGGTGTTTTGAATTGCAGTGGATGTTACTGTGGTTGTAGAAATTGTAGCACTGTTGTTGGTGCGAAATTTGTTTCCGCCATTGCACTACGGGGTTTTTGACCACATTTTGTGGCATTTAGTCATTTTTTAAAAGTTTGTTAATTTTAAAAAAATTAGTGGGAATGTATTAACAGAACATCAAACTGTTATGCCTTGTGCCGATTGTCACATTCTTGTAAATATTTGTATATATTAGGTATAAGTTTAGCTATAAGTTGTATATATATTAGGTGTAAGCTAGGAGTTAGGGAAATAGGGTTAAGCGCACCACTCCGTCAGCAACATCGCCGGCTATCACCGCTGGCTATCACCGCCAGCAACATCGTTGGCTATCACCGCCAGCAACATCACCGGCTATCACCGCCAGCAACATCGCCGGCTATCACCGCCAGCAACATCGCCGGCTATCACCGCCAGCAGCATCGCCGGCTATCACCGTCAGCAACATCGCTGGATACCACCAACTACTCCGCCAGCAACATCGCCGCACACCGCCGACTGCGGAACGGCGCCCGCAACACGGGACAAGGAAATCAGGATGGGCCGGCAGAGCGGCATACCGGGATCCGCCAATCACCGGCCAGCAGAGGGCCCGAGGAGCAGAGATCGTGGCAGAGGCCACCCAGCGCCAGCGCCAGCAGAAGTCAAAACCGCGAAACGGAATTCGCAGCGGCCACCTGCGCGCTGCACTTAGAGCGGGACGGAAAGTCGCCGATCGAAAGAATGCATGGAATGCGGAACAGCGCGTGCCGCAGATCGTGGCAGCGCTGCCGCCAAAGGGACAACGAAAGCTGGGTCACGAGCAATTAGAAATCTGATATTCAAAATCACTCGCGGTGGACCCACCAAAAGCTCAAGTTTGATTTCTCTAAAAGGTACTAGTGACTAAGATAACCAACGACAGACCCCAGCAACGTAAGACCAAGGCAACGATAATACAAGGACAACAACGAGGACCCCCGACGCATAAGGAACAGAAGATCTTGGACATCCAAGCCAGCTAATCACCGGATACGGGTGAGCACGGCACAGCAGCCGACTACAATAAATCTTTGATGGTGTGTGTGCTAGGGAGTAGGAACGGGAGAAGGGAAACAAAACACATAGAAATAATTTAGACAAGCAAAACATAATACATGAAGAATAAACACATAAGCTAGGCATACGAAATAGCACTGACTCTATTATTTTCCTACTCTCTCTAGCCAACCACGACCCTCTGGGCCCCTCCTTCCCACCTCGACCGCAGTTGGGCCTCCAAGACGGCGAGCTGGGCAGGACGGGACCAGGAACGGCACCTTCATGTACTGGCGTTTCCAAAAATTAATATTTCTGGGAGGGACTCTGGGCCGCTGAGGTTCATCTCGGCCGTAGTGCATTCTCACAGCCTCATACTCAAAATGTTAATAGTTAACATCATAGGTTAGCATAACAGCTGTAAAGTCAGCTGTTGTATCCCAAAGCGCGAGCGCTAAGGTTGCAATTTTCGCTGCGTGATTTGGGAAATTCAATAAGTCGCTTAAAACACCATTTAAAGGAAAAATAATTAATGGATACTAATTTTCCATATTTTTACTACATGATTAATGTATTAATTCTTCAAATTGTGAGTGTCTATTAGAGGGCTGCATGAGTTGCAAAAAAACAAAATTCGAATGAACAATGCTCGAAATGCTTTGAGTGAAATAGAATGCTCAATCGAATGAATTTGAGTGAGTAAGTGCCTTCCGGCTGGACTCGGACGCACAACATCCAAACAAAAAAAAACGAATTGAATGAGTGCGAAAGTTATAATTTTTTTTTGAAAATTTTTCGGATCGTTCCTATGGCAGCTATATGATATAGTCGTCCGATTCGGCCCGTTCCGACATACACTACTGGTCAAAATAATAAGTACATTCGTATGTGCTGTGTTTCAAGCCTCGTAAAACTTTTTTAAGAAGGCTTATGAAAAAAACCAAATTATTTTCAGTTTTAGGACAGTTTTAGGATAATAAAAATAGATAACAAAAGATTTTATCATTTAAGATAAAAAGACTACGACCGATTTTATCAAATAACCCTTCAAATGGGCTGGTCAAAATAATAAGTACACATGTGATTAAAGTTTGATTTTAAGGATTAGATCACTACTGTCGCATTGGGTTGTCATTTTATATTGAGTTCTAAGTCCTTTAAGTTCATTAGTGTACAAACAAATTTTGTAGATGTGTCGAAAAACGATTTTTTGTCCTGAGGAAAGGAAAGCGGCTATGAAGCTTCTAAAAGATAGAAAAAAGTCCTTGCGAAAATGCAAAACGCCTAGGATCCTTACTCTGTTTTATGCAAAATGCCTTATAGACAACTGGGGTTATAAAAAAAATAAATCTGTGGAAGAAATCTTCCAAAGCAACCGGAAAATGGATCGTCTTTTTGCCCGAAAAGGACTCATTCATGTCTTGCAAGGCCATTTCCGCCGAAAGTCGCAATGCAATTTCCTCCCGCCCGGTTCATGGTAGACTGAAATTGTTAGGACTATCAGGATATATAGCCCAAAAGGTCCCATTATATCGAGAAAAATTTTTTTCAGATGATGCAAAAGTTTGAAAAAAATTATTCGATATTGTTTCGACCCGAAGGTTCGGAAAAGTGAAAAATTACACTTTTAAGTGATGAAACAAAAGTAAATCTTTTTGGAAACCATTAAGAACAATTCATATGACAACCCAAAAGCCAAGAATTCGGCTCCTGGTATAGGGGAAACAAGTTATGCACGGAGGCGGATACGTAATATTCTATGATTGTTTTTCTTTGCATGTCGTTAAGTTGTAACATCGCATAAATAGTATTAGGACCCAAGTCGAATATAAAACTATTTTAGCTAAACTCATGCAACCATATACTGTGGAAAACATGTCCTTGCGATGGGTTTTTCAAAAGGATAACGACCCAAAACATACCTCAGAGCCAGTCAACACCTGGTTCAATGACAACAATGTAACGTTTATGAGTAAGCCCAGTCAGTCTGCGGACATAAACCTAATCTAAAATTTGTGGGAAGACTCTAAATGTCGCATTGAAAACAAAAAAAATATCTAATGGTAAAGATTTGTGGAGATTTGTTGAAAAAACTTCGTAAGAGATTCTAGGAGAGACTTGCTGCAAACTTATGGCTAGTATGTCAAAAATATTCGCAAAAGTGGTTCAAAATAGGGAGAGTTATACCGCATACTAGTATAAGTTTACTAATCACAAGAAAAAAGTGCAAAATATTTTATACGCTTCGAGTTTTAGGCTTAGAAGAATTGGTGTACTTATTATTTTGACCAACCCATTTGTGGGGTTATTTGATAAAATCGGTCGTAGTCTTTTTATCTTAAATGATAAAATCTTTTGTTATCTATTTTTATTATCCTAAAACTGTCCTAAAACTGACAAGTTTTACGAGGCTTGAAACACAGCACATACGAATGTACTTATTATTTTGACCAGTAGTGTATGTACGAGTGAGAGTATATAGAAGCCTAACTGCAAAGTTTCATTCAGATAGCTTTAAAACTGAGGGACTAGTTTGCGTAGAAACGGACAGACGGACATGGCTAGATCGACTCGGCTGTTGATCCTGATCAAGAATATATATATTTTATAGGGTCGGAGATGTCTCCTTCCATGCGTTGCAAACTTCTGACTGAAACTATAATACCCTGCAAGGATATAATAATACTTCAAAGAAAATATTAGTTTTAACCTTTTGAGTATGGTGGAATTTGTCCTTTTTCGATTTAGCAGCACTTATGGAAAACACTGCAATTCAGCATTTAAGTCTGATAGTTCCTAGTGAAAGCGTTATCTGATTTATCTCAAAATTTATATATAGTATTAAGAGAGCAACAAATTTCAGCTTCTAAAATTTCATTAATGTATCTTTAGTTTTACTCGATCATTCCTATGGGACCTATAGGATATATTTTTCTGATCCGAACGATTTTCCTACCATGTGTGCCTAATTACAAATTTTAACGTTTAGTAAAGTTTCAAGTCGATATCTCCAAAACTGACCGAGTTATTAAATAATGCCACAAAAACAGGTCAAAAACCCCATAGTGTATTGGAGGGGGGGTTTTACACTGCGAACTCCATGACGCGGGAGTCGGAGTGAGCAAAGCAGTAGAGCTGGGTTGCCCTTAATTGCCTGCTTTTTCATTTCGGCATCGCGGGTTGAAAAGTAAGAGTAGAAGATGTTTCTTTGGTTAACTTCTACGCTCGTTCTTTTGATCGTTGCTTAATGAGCTCATTGCGTGGAACTTATTATAAAAACTTGTTATAAAAAGGTTGTGTATTACTTTTTATAAATTGTGGTCAGAGTCTTTTCGCTTATATTGGGTTACCCTAGTTTTTTGACGTGACATTCACATTAAAATTATTTTATCACTCAAAGTCGTTGTCACGTACAACTTTCGCCCGTATACAAACTTTACAGGCAACCAATTTTTTTTTATTTTATTAAAAAAAACTATTATGTTGTAGTTTTCCTGGAGCTCAGGCAAAGCACGTACGCTCAGTTCGGTAGTTCGAACTGAAACTTTTTTTTTATTTTAGCCACGACTTTTGTTCGAGAGGCGCCACTGTGCGGCGTCGGCATTATGAATTATCCCGGCCGCCCATGTATAAAAGCGAATGAGATTTTTACATGAACAGCGTGCCCTACCCCATGAGCGCTTCGGTAGAAAAATCATGTATATTTCATAGTATAAATTCCGACTGGGAACTAAAGTATGAAATGAACAATTTTGATTTAAATCTATTTATATATCTTGTAAATACTGAAGCAATAGTAATTTTGTTGTGCTAAGATTGCGATTATTGGACATCGTTAAAATAAATTCTTCATATTAAAATTCAATTATTGATTGATTTTTGACATCTGCAAATTTATGTTGAAATCTTCACTCAAAATCATAGGATAATGATCAAATCTTCTATTTTTTCATTTTCATCATAAATACTGCGTGTAAAGAGGGGCGCTTGTGCCGCAAAAAGATATCCAAGAAACAAGTCGATGTAAAAGACCGAAATCGCACAATCCCACGTCGCAGACGAAGGTAACCCGCAGGTCCGAAAGAATAAGAAGTTGGGGGCGTCGTGGGTAATTTGTGTGATAGCAAAGCATCAGCTTTATTTAGCATGCATACATACACTGATCTTAACTTAGAAAAAGCCGCAACAGCCAGCACGGACGTCGACGACGGCTGACCGCTGCATTTGGACCCCGAGAGAGAGAGAGAGTGCCAGATTGTGCATAGAGGGGCGAGCGCGGATGCGCTCTTCAGCGCGGATGCGCTCTTCAGCGCGGATGCGCTCTTCAGCGCGGATGCGCTCTTAAGCTTAGATGAGCGGCGGCACAACGGCCCCTCACCTAAACATCCCGCCCCCCTTGCAATCACTCGGGTTGCAACAGGTCCCTCGTCGTTACGATTGGTGACAGGCTCCGGACACGACCCATCCAAACACGCTGCTCTGAGCCACCGGCAGTCCGTCCTGGATCTTCAGGAAGCCCGGTTGCATGATCCGCGGGTACATGTCCGCGCCCAAGACAACGGAGATCGTCGCCGGCAGATAGAACCGCTCATCCGCCAATGTCACGCCTCGGAAGTGGGCACGCACCGCCTCGCTCAGCTCACGAGACGGCGTACGCACGCGCACGTGAGGCTCGATTTTAAATACGACATCTAGCCGTACCCTTTCATCGGTTTTGGACCCCACGGTGGCCGAACAAACTTGTTCGTCCCCCACGCTGGTAGTGGGCAGACGGAAACACGCCGCCAGCGATGCGTCGATGCAGCTCGAGGGCGTACATGGGTCGATGAGGGCCCCCGTGTCGAAGATCCGGTTCCCGGTGATAATGCGCACTAGCGCAGTCGGCAGCACGTTAACGCTGTTCCGCTGCAGCAGCGACGATAGGGTGGGCGCAGCGGTCGCGTCCTGCGGGGGCCCTTGACGAGAGGCGGAAAATTGCCTAGGCGCGGATGACGCGGGCGGACGAGCGGTGGACGGCACCCGATGAGTGGCGGACGAAGGCCGTGAAGCATCTGAAGCACCTGAAGAGCGCCGGGAAGTCGATGGCCGTGGATCGGCTTGTGAATGCCGGAAAGTGGCGGACGCAGGCCGAGAAGAACCTGAACCGCGCCGGGAGTTGGCAGATGACGGCCGAGCGCCAGCTGAGACACTCCGTGTCCTGTCTCCCGCGCTCCGTGACCGGTGCTCCTCTTGACGCGGCTGGCGCCGAGCCCGCGGCTTCTCCACGAGGTACAGCAGTCTCCACGCCCACACGATCCGTCGGAGTGCTCGTGAGCCAGGCAGCTGGAGCAATACCGGTTCACGAGGACCGCCCGGAGCCGCTTCTCGGCACTGAGTCGCAGAAAACGCCGACACTTCTTCAACGGATGGATCCCGCTGCAGACTCGGCATCGGTAGGACTGTGTACCTCGAGTACATCTGCTTTCAAGTGACTGGGCGCTGCGTGGACGGGGCGACATCGTGCTGAATATGACTGGCGGAAATATGATGAAGAAACAAAAACGTTATCAGAATTGGTGTGAATTTCGATTTGGAATTACGGGCAGAGCTACGAGACAGCACAATGGACAGGAACATAGGAGCAGAAGAAATGCATAATTATTGTGGGCAGGCGGACGCTTCCATCGGAAGAAGCACGACCTTCGCAACGGGCCGCTTGACGAGCCCTCGCGCGGTGCGGATGTCGATCACGCGGACATGGCCATCGGATCCTGGATACACCGCGTCAACCCTGCCTAATCGCCACTCATTGGACGGAAGGTTGTCCTCCTTGATGACCACCATATCCCCAACGCGGAGATTCCTCGTAGGGGCTCGCCACTTATTCCTCTTATGGAGCTCCTTGAGGTACTCTTCCTTCCATCGCAGCCGAAATTGCTGCTGACGAGCCTTCAGGTGCTGCCAGCACCTAATGGACGTGGTGTCCCCCTTTAACTCGGGTTCAACAGTGGCGAGAAGTGGACCTCCCACAAGAAAGTGCCCGGGTGTAAGCGCCAACAGATCAGCAGGGTCTTCGGACATTGGCGCGAGCGGCCGCGAATTTAGGCACGCCTCGATCCTCGCCAGAAGAGTAGCCAGCTCCTCAAAGGTGTATTTCCGCGTTGCGGTGGACTTGTAGAACAAGGTCTTGAAGCTCTTGACGCCTGCCTCCCACAGGCCCCCCATGTGGGGGGCTCCCGGAGGAATGAAATGCCAGAGAAGCTGCTGGTGACTATATGCACCAGTCACAGCCCCTTTTAGGCTCTGGAGAAAATCGCGAGATAGTAGGGCCGCTGCCCCCACAAAGGTCTTCCCGTTGTCCGACTGCACTTGACGGGGGCATCCCCTCCGGGACACGAACCGAGCGAAAGCAGCCAGAAATTTCTCGGTCGTGAGGTCCGACGTAGGCTCTAAATGGATGGCCTTAGTGGAGAAACACACAAACACCAACACATACCCTTTTGTGATGAGGCAGGCTCGCCCCGTATAGTTTATGATTTCGAAAGGACCGGCATAATCCACACCGGTGTACGTGAATGGGCGCGAAAAGGACGTCCGTTTCTTAGGTAGCTCTCCCATAAGTTGCGTCTGCAACTTCTTCTTGTGGATGACACATACCTTACAAGAATAGACGACGGACTTGACCAAATTCCTCACCCTTGGAATCCAGAATTTGGCCCGGATCAAACGGATCATCAGCTGATTACCCCCATGCAGCGTGATGCGATGCGTAAACTGAACAAGGAGTCGAGACAGATGGCAGTCGTACGGAAGGATTATAGGGTGCCGCTCGTCATATTGGAGGAGTTCAGAGGACGTGACCCGGCCACAGGCTCTCATAAGGCCTTGCGAATCCATGAAGGGGTTTAGATTTTGAATCGAACTGGATGCTGATACTGGACGCTTTTCGCTTAAGCAGCCCATCTCAGACACGAAGTGTCTGCGCTGAGTGACGGAAACTAGAAGACGTTCAGCCGACGTAATCTCATTATCTGTCAGATGCTCTTCGCACGGAGATCGAATCTTCCGCGCGCTCTGGATGAAGCGATAAACATAGGCAAGGACTCGTAATGCCCTGTCGAGCGTGGAAAACCGTTCAAGAAGATCTTCGGGGGGCGCCTTTGCGACATGGACCTTGACTGCTCGCTTCTCGAGTTCCGTCACAGGGGCATTATTGCCTTGACTGGGCCAATCGCTGCGAGGCCTTTGCAGCCAGTCAGGACCGTGCCACCACAACTGGTTGTCCGCAAGATCTTGGAGAGCTACGCCCCGGCTAGCGAGATCTTCAGGGTTGTGCTCGGATCGGACATGTGCCCATTTCTGCACGTCGGTGAACTGGGTGATTTAGGTCACTCGGTTGGCCACGAACGTCGTCCACTGACACGCTGGCTTCTGCAGCCAAGCGAGGACAATAGTCGAGTCCGTCCAACAGTATAGGGCGGACGCGGCCCCTGGCATCTTTGGCAGAACGGCGGTGGCCATCTCCGACAACAACAGGGCACCGCACAGCTCTAGCCGAGGGAGCGACACCGTTTTAACTGGGGCCACTCGAGTCTTTGCAGTCAGCAGGTTCACTATTACCGTAGACCCAATCTCGACGCGGACGTAAATTGCTGCGCCGTACGCCTTTTGTGAAGCGTCGCAGAACCCGTGGTGCTCGATCTTTCGGTGTGGTCGGAACGAGACCCATCGAGGAACACGAATCCGATCGAGAACCGAGTAATTCTTCAGGAAGTCAACCCATCGCTGACAGAAATCTTGAGGGAGGGCGTCGTCCCACCCTAGATCCAGAAGCCAAATGTCCTGCATGAACATTTTTGCCCGGACAATGAAAGGAGCAAGCCAACCTGCTGGATCGAACAATTAGGCAATTTGGGAGAGGACTTGGCGCTTCGTGAATGACGAGCCGGAAGTCAATTCTGGCGGAACAAAGAAGAACTCGTCCGTCGTCGCTTTCCACCGCACGCCGAGTGTCTTGGCCGTGCTCTCTGCATCGATATCGAGGAAATCAGCACGAAGGAGGTGGTCGCTCGGAATGTCGACCAGGATCGCCTTGCTATTCGACGTCCATTTCCTAAGAGGAAACCCTGCCGACTCGAGGGCCTCCTTTAGCTCCCGAATCGCAGCTTGGCTTTGGAGTCTGCCCCCGCGAGAACGTCATCGACATACATAAATTGCCGGATAATTTGGCTTGCCTGCGGATACTTCAACTCTTCGTCGTCAGCGAGCTGCTGTAGGACACGTATCGCTAGGAATGGGGCACAATTGACACCGAAGGTGACCGTTTTTAATTCGTAGTCGCGGATATCCCCATCGGGATTGCGGAACAAAATACGTTGGAGCGGAGTATGCTTGGGGTCTACCCAAATTTGCCGATACATCTTCTCGATGTCGGCGTTGAAGACAAACCTAAAGTATCGCCACTTTAGGATTTGAATCGTCAGGTCGGATTGTAAGACTGGGCCCGCGTAAAGAATGTCGTTCAGACTGGTCCCGTTTGCGGACGGGCTCGAAGCATTGAAGACTACCCGCACCTTGGTGGTCGTGCTTTCGGGCTTGAAGACGGCATGATGTGGAAGATAGTAGGTAGCGGAACTGCTCGCGGGAGAAACCTCGGTCATGTGGCCTAAGTCGATGTATTCCTGGATTACAGAGTCATAGCGGGCCTTAAGGGGCGGATCCCTCTTCAGGCGCTGCTCATTACGCAGGAATTGAGCAAGAGCAAAGGACCGTGAAGCCGATAGCTCGGAACCCTTCTGCTCGGGGTCGCGTAAGGGGAGCGTCACAACGTACTTGCCACACTCATCCCTTCTCGTCGTCTGGACCAAATTGTGCTCGCAAACTGAATCCGATTCCGAACTGATCTGTGTGGGCACATCTTCCACCTCCCAGAATTTGGTGAGGAGCTGATCCAGTGAGTCACCGAGGCTACGGGCAACTCGTGTGGAAAAAACGGACACGCTGCGGGGGTTGGCTGGAGATAACGGGCCTGTCAGCACCCATCCAAAAATGGTCTCCTGACCGAGAAGCGACCCGCAGATGTTAGCCTTGGAATTACCGAGGAGAATGGACGGAAGAATGTCAGCTCCTATTAACACATCGACTTGGGAGCTCTCAAAGAAGTTGGGGTCCGCTAGGGGAATGTTGGGCAGCCCCTTGAGACGATCCCGCGGAATCGGATATGATGGCAGATTTCCTGCCAACTGCGGAAGAACGTAAGCTGCAGTCTCTAACTGTAGCCCGGGTCTAGACGGCGACCGAATGGAGAAATGGCACAATTTAGTAGACTGCGCGGAAATGGTCTGATTGAGGCCGGAAACTTGGGCTTGAATCGTCTTGAAAGGAAGCTTGACAAGGTTGAACAATCGTTCTGTTATGAAAGTGGCTTCGGACCCTGAGTCTATCAGTGCTCGTGCCTGGAAGCTGCACCCCAAATGGCACACGTTGATAAGGGCCGTGCCCAGTAGGACGGCTCCTGACCCGGAGGCGAAACACACCTGCACATCCGACTGATCCTCTGAGCCGTTTGTGCTTCTGGCAGTCTGTGCGGTTCGAGCCCTTGCTGGCGTAGGCGGACTTGGAGCGGTAGCGAACGGATTGCCGCGGTGCAGGAGGGTGTGGTGTCGGCTGTGGCATGTGAAGCAGGTATGGGCGCTCGTGCAGTCTCGCTGCTGGTGCCCTCGGGCAAAACAGTTTAAGCATAACTGCTTCCTCTTAATGTAGTCAGAGCGCCCATTTACGTCCATTTCTAGGAACCGCGGACATAAGCGAATGGGGTGGCTCTCCCTCGAACAGAGATCGCAGCCCTTTTGGCCCGGAACCACTCGAGTCTCGTATGAATTGAGTCTCCGCAGGGGCAGTAGGAAGTCCCGACCTTGGCGGAAATTGCCCGGAGCCACTAGGCCTGTCGTCGTCGATGGCCTCCAGAGTGCGATGGCGCTCTGTCAGGAAGTTATCTAATTCCTTCCATGTTGGAATTTCGGCCTTGTTATGTACGGATTGCTCCCACATAGAAAGTGTGACTTTGGGGAGCTTTGAGGAAATCATAAACACCAGGAGACAGTCCCAAGCCTCAACATTGATGGAGGACATTTCTAGAGCCGTCAGACAACTCTGAATGGTGGCTTGCAGCTCCTTCAGCGCGACCCCGGACTCTTGAGAAATAGCCTGGATGTTGAAAAGGATCTTCAACTGGCTATTGACCAATAGACGCCGGTTCTCAAAGCGGTCTGTGAGGCTTTGCCATGCTGCGACAAACCCCTCATGGGTAAGCGGAGCCTTCGAAACAATAGCGTGCGCGTCACCACTTGTTTTGGACAGCAAGTGGAACAACTTCTCTACCGGGGTGAGCCGCGAGTTTTGGATGTAAATGGCCGTAAACAAGTCTCTGAAGGTGGGCCACCGAAGATAATCACCCGCAAAGACCTCGGTGCCCACTGGCGGTAACCGGCAGCCTGAAGACGCGGGCGTGTGGATATTAACGGAAGCCTGAGTGGATTGGGAGGCAATTTGCTCCTGATGCTGGGCGATACACCTCGAATAAACGGAGTAGCAGTAGCTGTACTTCGATTCCAGCACTGTCGAGTTGGCCGTATTGTCGCTGGACACGGCAAGTAGATCGGAGCAGCTCTCATAGCTCTTCTCCACCTTCTCCCACAGGGCCCGAATTTGGTCCCGATGGACTTCGCACATATACTGGGTGCAACGTTCCGTTTCTGGGGCGCCCGGAGTATTTATGTTGGCCTCAAATTGGCTAATCCGATCTGTTGTGGCGATGAACTTTTTCAGCGCCACTTCGACCGCACTTTGAGCCATTTTTGCCACGGAGCGAGTCTGCCTTTGTGAGGGACCGGGAATGGTATTGACGGATTCGTCGCTCTTTGCCCTTGCAATGGCACTGGTTGCCTTAGGCTTTAAAAGAGGCGTCCGCGGAGATGCGGATTGAGATCTGTCCAAACGGATGGCTGGGATCGGACGCGGCTTTTTGTCGTCTCCCGTGGGCATTCTCAAAGTAAATTAGCTGGTCAGCGCTTGTCGATTGACTTGCGCAATAGGTGCCTCGTGCGAAGCAGTGGCTGGTCACACTACTGTGATGAGAATCGCGGATAAAATGTGACTACTAGGCGGCAACGTCGAAAGGACAGAATTTGCGGCACAATTCAAATGTGGAAAAACTTCAGGAGCCAAAAAACCCAAAAGGAGACGAAATTTGTTGAGATTGTAGGCGGATGTAGCCTGATGCGGAGTAAAATCAGCGTTGGAGGCACGGAAAATGGACAAGTACCGGGAAAGTCGCGCTCGTTCGGAAAACAAAAAATTATGACAATTTATAAATCTATATTTATATAAATGTGGCTCGTACGTAGATATTTTCGTAGATAATTCTCAACTATTTTTGAAATTAATTGTAGCGGATCCGGACAGGTGGACCTTGACCTTGGCTTCGATTTAATAACAAATAAATAATTATTAATTTTTTTGACTAATTGTCGTCGGATTTAATTATTATGGAGCCGGAAAGGTGGATTTGAAACCTCGGCTTTAGTTCGGACGGAAACTTGATAATTTAATAATTAATCAAAAATTAAATTTTTAATTAATCAATTAATTAATTGGCGGAATTACCTTTATGGAGCCGCACAGGTTGAATTGAAAACTTAATCGTTAAATAATTGGATTTAATTATCACGAAGCCGGAAAGGTGGAATTGAAAACCGCGGTTTTATTCGATCAGAAAGTTGATGATTAAATTATTAATAATTTTCGACTTTAATTATTATGTGGCCGGAAAGGTGGAATTAAACCCTTGGCTGGTCCCCGAGCGAAAATTAATTGTTAAATAAATTTAATAAATTTATTCAAAAGTTGCACTTTTGTTGGAACGGAAAATGTTGACTGGGTTACGCCGACGGCAGAGCAGTGCGTAAGTACTCAGGAGAAGCAAAAAAAACACAGCAACAAAAACAACACGGCTGCTGCAGCGGCTGAGTTTAAAATTTTTTTGGAACACAATTTGCAGTGAGATGTCGTTTTATAATTGGTTGTTTGATTATAATTTTATTAGTTTCTGAAATCGGAGGCAGAAAATATATTGGAATATATATGGGCATGCATTTAATACGGATATATGTAAGGGCATGTAGGGCATACGTTGGCACAGTGGAGCGTTGATAAGTGGACTGTATAACTGGGGGAACAGAAAAGTTATGTGGTGTAAAATAATGACACTGATTGGGGGAAAAAAATATTACGACAGCGGCGGACTGTTCGGTGAATTTGGAAATTTCCGTAACTAATTCACACCGGCTGGCCAATATTAATTGTGCCTTCTTTTTGTCACCACACAATTTCACTGTTCACTTGCTAAATTTTTGCGGATTAATTGCACCAAAGAAATATGTATGTTTGTATGTGTGTATATGTCTGCACATATACCTCGACCGTTGGCAAGCGGATAGCGGAATAGCGAATAACGGAGAGGCCGAAAACGGCGAGAAATATGGCGAAGCACACAAAACGGAGACGGATGGAAAATTTGCAGAAATTGAAGACGAAGAAGAGTAGAAAATTCTCAAACTGCCGTTGTGTCCGAAAACTCGGACTTGGAGTTGACACGGAAGGAAAAAATCTTGCAGCAGTGTGAACGAAATTTAATGTTCGGACCACTGCTGAAGACCGGCAGAGAGACGGAGATGGAAAAATGTCGTACTTATCTTTTGGCGGAACAATGCCTGGAACTGCTGGTCGAAAATATCCAAAAATTATCCGGCTCTGATGGACCAAATGTGAAGAGGGGCGCTTGTGCCGCAAAAAGATATCCAAGAAACAAGTCGATGTAAAAGACCGAAATCGCACAATCCCACGTCGCAGACGAAGGTAACCCGCAGGTCCGAAAGAATAAGAAGTTGGGGGCGTCGTGGGTAATTTGTGTGATAGCAAAGCATCAGCTTTATTTAGCATGCATACATACACTGATCTTAACTTAGAAAAAGCCGCAACAGCCAGCACGGACGTCGACGACGGCTGACCGCTGCATTTGGACCCCGAGAGAGAGAGAGAGTGCCAGATTGTGCATAGAGGGGCGAGCGCGGATGCGCTCTTCAGCGCGGATGCGCTCTTAAGCTTAGATGAGCGGCGGCACAACGGCCCCTCACCTAAACACTGCGGAAGTTTCTTTAGAATAAATTAATAATATTTGAATACAAGAACTCTTGTAGTGCTTGTAAAGATTTTTTTTGTGAAATATAACCGGCAGCCATTATTATTGTTTGTCCATTAGAATGGCATTGGGAAATATGTACATATGTATGTATATCACCAATATTCGAAATAATGGTGCTAAACATACTGGTATATCTCGCATGCACTTCCATATGATCTGTAGAATAACACAATACTATAGCAGTCTGTCGCGAGAGCACAAACGAATGCCCATGCAAAGAGCGCGTATAGCATGCAGCGCCCTCGCATACCTATACACTCTGAGTATACATATACACGCGGTGTATAGCTGTGTAAAATCTCATCTGTCGCGAAATCGTGGGAAAACCGTCACCCAAAAAGTGCCAAACGCGCCATAAGAAATTTTTACTTCAAAAATGGATATTAGAACCAGGAAAAATTAGGATACAATTCGGGCTAATTCTAAAAGTAATACAGATTTTAGGTTTTGAAGGCTTTCAATGCCTTCTATACTGTTTAAAGGGCTATTGTAATCAGTACATAAAACCCTAAAGGGACCATGTTCTTCAAACTCTCACCTACATTGGTTAACTACTACAGTTCTAGATGTTAGACGGGAAACATGGAAATTGAGCTGACCTAGCAGGTAGGGGCCACATCACCATAAATAAGATTATGTAAAGCACGACACCAAGCATCGTCCTACGGTTAGTTAGAGAAGGTAAATTAAATAGGAGAAGTCTACTAGAGTAAGGTGGCAAAAAGTAGGCAGGCTCAATACGGCTTTTATGGACTCCGAATTGAGGACTCCAGACACACGAACCGTGTCTCTGGTTTTGCTAACCATACAAGAAATATGTTCGTAGAACAAACGTTTAGGATCCAGGTGGACACCCAGAACGTCTACAAGAGTAATTATTTCCAAAGAGCAGTCGTTAAGCATAAAAGTGGCAAACAGGGGAGTGACGCGTGAAAATATCATCAGTTTGCATTTAGAGCTGTTGAGATGACACCATGCTTGGCAGTTGTCGAGATCCAATTGTTTGTCTGATTGGCATGAACTGTCCCTATACTGCAAGCAAAGTTTAACGTCATCAGCGTACATGAGTACTCTGGATTTGATTAGAGCCTGCGGCAAATCATTGATAAACAATGTAAATAGCAGTGGACCAAGGTGGGACGCCAGATGTAAGACTGACCCTGTTGGATAGAACTTTTCTGGACAAAACCTTTTCAGTCGTGTTCCTTAGATGTGAAATCCTCATATTTTGAGGGTTATACCAAGTCGAAAGCTTTACTGAAGTCCGCGAAATAACATCGGTTTGAAAGTTTGGTTGGAAGAGGTTAGTTCCAGAAGATTGGTCGTGTTTGATCTTCGCCTCATAAAACCATGCTGGCATGGAGATCATGCATAGATCTCGCAAGTGAGGAGTGATTACGTTCTCGAAAAGTAAGGCCGAATATGTAGTTTTAAAAACTCAGCAAAAAGATTGGCTATTCGCTGACCAGAATTTATTGTAGTATGACATGTAGTAAATGACAGCGCGGAAGGATACATATTGGGTGTAATTTAAGTGTTAAAAAAGTTTTAAAACTGTTTAGGGTCCTGCGTGAACTGGATCGAACAACGAGTTAAATAATTTTTAAAACACTGAGCGTTAAGCACGGTACAGTAAGACCGAGCTTTAAAATAAGAGGGAAGAGCAGTTTTGGAACCGGTGGTGGAACAAGGTGGTTTATTAGAGACCAATGGATAGGTTACAGGAACTCCTAAAGAGAAATATAAATTCATGGCACTGTAAAAAGTATCCACGCGGTTGTCATGTCAGAGCTCATTTAAAAATTGGACCAATTAAATTCTATTATACGTATTAAAGTGTTTAGTCTCTGATAGTCCTCATAGCCAAAGAATTGCGCTACGCAGCGGACACAACGAAAATTGTTGGCTGAGTGACTTCCGTTACCCCAGTCAGTGTCCGGTTCGGTAATCGAATTTGGATTTGGTTCTGGGACCAGAAGCTGTGACGCGGAAGTGTGGCAGGAAATAGGTTGCAGTTGCTCACACAGTTGCAACCGACCAGGAGCAGATTTTTTTGCGTTTCGGTGACTCGTTTAATAGCTTCATACTATTAAACTGACCTTATCCTCATTAAATCCACTCCCGGTGTGACGTATAAAAGATGATATTTACTTCTCAACCGGTCGACAGGTTTCACAACAAGAGGGCAGGCGCTTATTGCTGAAAACTGTGTCAGCTATGCGACCTGTTACCTCAATGCACTTTGCGTGTACTACCGCATCGCAAAGCCAGCATTGGAGACGCGGTTGGTCACTCAAAACTTTTTTTTGGCAGTTCTTCACAAACTAAAAGTAATGCCGCATGCACGCGCGGTAGCAAAATGGTATATAATAATTGATATTTAGGTAATAAATTTAGAGGAAACCCCGTTTAAAGTAAAAAAACACAAAAATTCGAAGCTCGAAACAAAAACACGATCGTTCGCTATGAAGAGAAAGATCGAAGATGTCTTGACCTCTTTTCCTTAGCAACTGCTCCAAGGGCCCTTCTTTGCTGAGTATATTTCTGTTTGGACTCTTTATGTAGTTCATTGTACTGTCGCCAGTCTTTGGTTCCGTAACTAGTATTGCAGATTTTCCTAACCTTTTTTCTGAACTCGCTTTGATTCACCCCTGTGGGTATATCTGCTTGCACTACGTGAGTCCGCACGACTTCTTGTCGATAATATTGGTGAAGTCCTCGGGGTCCTTTTTCAATTCTTTCTGGCATCGATCGAACTTTGATTATCCTGTTTTGACATTTGTACAATGTACAATCTTTCTATACTGTCTGTGGTGCGCGGATTGCGTTTCAGTGCCGTCACTCGTTTCGCCATTGAAGTTTAAAAGTACATACTACTGTGGGAAAAAATTAAGGTGAATTTTAAGGTAAGATGGCGGACCAGTTATTTTTTTTTTTAGTTGCCGGGACTATTAATGACATCTGGGGGTAATTTCATGGCAAAGTTAGTGTCAGTACTATATTTACGCTTGTGTTTACCAAACGATCAAGAGTGCATTCGGCGATTTTTACAATGTATGATAATTGGTCTGAGAAGAGCCATCAAATTTTGATTGGCGGAAAAAAATTTCGGCTGCGGAAATGTTAAGGATTATTGCGGAAGGCCTTTTGCGATTTTACCACGTCCCAGAAATAATTTTATAAATGTTACAAAGGCTTCAAAAAAATTCAGAAAAGAGCACGTCAAAAATCAGGGTCATGATGACAGTTTTTTTTTCAATTTTCGTGGTGTGGTGCAGTAAAAATTCCTTCAACCTCGCCAAACTGTTAAGGAGGAATATTATTAAAGCGTTATTCGTCGTTTGCGTGAAGCAATTCGTCTAAAAAGACCAGAATTATAAGCTGACAGTTTGGTTTTTGCATCACGATAATGCACCGTCTCACACTGCACTTGTTCTTCGTGACCATTTCGCCAAGAAATCGACGCATATCGTTCCACAACCACCGAATTCTCCTGATTTCGGCTCAGTGTGACTTCTGGCTATTCCCAAAACTTAAGAGACTACTCCAGGGAACTCGTTTCGAGTTGATTGAGGTGATAAAAGCAGAATCGGCTAGGGCGCTCATGGCTATACCGAAAAATTACTATTTGTCCTTTTTCGAGGACTGGGAAAAACGTTGGCATAAGTGTATTTTATCGGGAGGGGTTTACTTTAAAGGAGATGAAATTGATTCAGGAGAATAAATAAAGAATTTTCGTTTTACAAACAAATTCACTTTACTTTTTGCCCTTAGTAGTATTCCTGTGGTCTTAAGATGAATACTTGGTCGAGACTCTCAAATTTCCTATCTTGTAACCGGTTTCCGGTTTTGGAAAAATAATCTGGGGCTATTAGTAAAGCTGTCCGTCACCTCAAACCTGGCCACTGCTAGATCTTGTGACGGTATGCCGTTTCCGGGTGGCTCAGGGATGACCAGGGTCTGTACAACAGTTAATTTGGTTCAGGCGACCCGTCCGCTGTAGGTGTTATGTCCCAGCAGCATAATATGTAAGCAATAATATTCAAACTCAATAAAACATATGTAATAAACATATGTAATAATAAGCATTTTTTTGTTGTAATTTTTGTACCTATAAATACTGTTAAGTTTCATTAATAAAATTAGTAAGAGTTCTACCTCATACAGAAGCTGTACTTATGCATCAGAGGCTGTCGCTGTTTCTTAAGACCCTCACTCATCCAACCCAACCGTCCACCTAGTTCCAATTGCTAGTTGCGACAAGAAAAGGCATCTTAGCCTCCTCACTAATATTTTGGTGACCCCTCAGTAAAGATTCTGTAACTCTTGGGAATTTTCCTGGTTTTTTCACTCGCCATAGAAACATTTTTGGTCAACCCTGACTCACAGGAAATTGTCCTGAATACGTCAAACACACAGGAAAAATTCCGTAACTCTTGGGAATCTTCCTGATTATTCACTCTTGCCATAAACATTTGGTGAGACCAGCAGGAAAAGTTCCGTAACTCTTGGGAACCTTCCGGGCCACCGGAAGAACTCTGAATTCTAGAATTCCCGATTCCTTCGACCACACCACTGTTGCTTACAGGAGCGTATCTAGCTGTCAAATCAGATAAAACACTCCCAACGGGCAGGAATTGTTTTTTTTTTTTTTTTTCGATATTTACATTTGTTTTATTATATTCGCCGGAATCGTTCAGTGCCATCTGAACATAACCGGACGTTGGGGATGGGGATTTACAATTATTTACAAAATTACACAAAAATGTTTATAATTAGATTACAATCAGCTAGTCATTATTGTATCATTCGGGAAGACAGATCGCTGGGGTGGAATCTCTTTAGTCTTCTAAGAGATTGCGGGTCGGAAAAAGGCCAGATGAGGCGTACATTGCAGTAGTCTGCTCTTTTGCCACTAAAGCAGTACATCTGGAATTAGTAAGCGACTTGACAACAGACGCCTTCCTAGCCGCTTTTCGACGATTCTTGGGTCGACGTGGAAAGTGTCAGACCATTCATTGTGACAACGCCAACCAAACCGTCCACCTAGTTCCAAGTGCTAGTTGCGACAACAAAGGCAATAGTTTATGCACTATCTGCCAGGCATCTCCAACGCATTGACTGAAGTATGAAGCTTTGTAGTTAGTCTTCTATATACTCTCACTCTCACATATGTCGGAACGAGCCAGATTGGATGACTATATCATATAGCTGCCATAGGAGCAATAGGAAAATTTTTAGAACAAAAATTTTATCTTTGTCAGATTTCAATATATTTTCATTAAATCTGAGATTTTGTCATATTTTATTATATTTGAATTTTTAGCCTCCATAGGAACAATCAGGAAAATAAAGGAAAAAAACACAACTTTGCAGTTTTTTAATATATTTTCATAAAATTTGAGATTTAGCCATATTTTATTATTCCTGAATTGCGGTTTTAAGTTTAGAAAATCGGACGACTATATCTTATCCCTGGCGTGGGCTGCCTAGCATTTTCATCACGCACGTCCCTAAGTAGGCAACATTTTTGGTGTTAAATAAGGAAAATAAAAGAAAAACCGAATCATGCCGTTTTTCAACATATGTTTATTAATTTTGAAATTTAACCACTTCTTATTGTTTCACAATTTTGGTTTTAATTTTAAATTTATTTAATTTGTAATCTGCATGTATATACAAACTTCGGTGAGCCGAAGTTAGCTTCCTTTTTTGTTTTTCATTAATACTAATACATTATATTTTTATATTCTTTTATAGGAAAGTCTGGAATTGCTATAAATCTTATAGATGGAGATAAAAGTATGAGCGTATGCTCTGCTATTGAAAAACATTTTAAAAAGGAGATTAAAATTCTCAATACTGACAGTGCCGACGACATTGAAAAAATTGGAAGTTAAGCAAGCGACTTACACAGTTAGACATTTATACTATTTTGTAAAATCACATCATATAATAAAATGATAATTTTGGCTTCAGCAGTTACTATATTCACTTATATAACTTTAAGGTTTTAGACCTTAGTCAACAACTTTTCAAAGTTTAAATTTATCTTTCTCCATTCATCGCAAGAACTGCTTAATTTTAATCGACTTAATTTATAAACTACGATGCTTAGAAATAAACCACAATCAACTTAACTCAGTGTAGTGATTTGCGAACATCCGTAGAGATGTAGCTCAAAAAATGTGTTTAAAAAGTATATAAACCCCATCGACCCTCAGCTCGATTATGGAATGAACACTATCAAAGATATTTGATGGGCGAATAAAATGGATTCCCCCGAAAACTGACTAAACTAGGCTGACCCCGAAAAAACAAGTCGAATACTTAGGCATTGTACTTGATAGCACGCTGGCACGGAAACCCAAAGTTCTAGAAAGGCTCAAAAGACCACCATAGCGCATCCTAGAAGATGCATAAGGAGTCTTTCGCCCGTTCTAATGTACTATTTTTTTATTCTATTTTATTTTATTGAGAAAAATGGCAAATAGCTGCCATATAAGGCCGTACCCTTACCTCTGACCAAGAAGGGAGTGTTTTTTAAGGATGTGCTCCGACTCACATCAGGCGGTCGGAGGTAAGGATAGGTATCGTAAAATACAAGCTGAATTAAAATCTAAGGACATCTCAACATGTAACAAATGGTAATTCACATTATACAAAGAACATAAAACACGAAAAGGCTCATACATATCGAAGTTTGTCCTACAGACCTCCAGGGCGATAGGGCGAAAGTGACGGGAAGGCCTTGTAGGAACCGAGAGCCTTATAAGGCTTAAAAGATAATTAGATGAAATGTGACCATGGATGAGTTTGTGCATGAACATTACACCATGGCAGGTCCGACGGTCCTTAAGCGTAGGCAGTCTGTCTAAGTAGGATGGCAGACGACGATGTGGATCCCAGATTAAACCACGAAGAGCAAACAAGAGGAATTGTTTCTGCACCGATTCTATTAGATCCTGATATTTCGCATACTGGGGTGACCAAACACAAGAGCAGTATTCCAAAATAGGACGAACAAGAGAAACAAATAGGAGTTTGGTGGTATAGGGATCATTAAACTCCTTTTACCAGCGCTTAACAAAAGCGAAGACACCCTTAGCTTTACCAACAGTTAAACTAATGTGATCATTGAAATTCAAGTTGTGGGTAAACAAAACTCCAAGGTCTGTAACTGAACTGATGCGTTCAAGAGCACCAGTCTCTAAGTAATAATTGGCAAGGCAATACAATGTACTATGTATTGTATTAATGTACTATGCATATATATTAGTGTTGCGTTCAACTCTGTACGGTATACGGAGTCTTAGTGTATTGAAACGCCTTGGAAAGAAAGACGTACAACAAGCTTATGGAGAAAACCCAGCGGCAGAGAAAAGCCAGCGGCAGACACTGGTGCGCTGAGGACATTATCCTACAATACCTACAATACTTGATACCCAGAATTTGCCTGGATCAAGAGCGGTTTTAAAGAAAAATATTAAGTTTTCGTAAAACACAAGATTTTTTCTTGGTGCTGGATGCACTATTAAATTGTGCATTCAGCATGACGGCGGATCCTAGCAACCATCTTCGGGCTCTCAGCAGCAATCTTCCTCGGCACTGCCTTTGCAGAATTACATCCTAAAATCCAGAGGTCGAATGCGAAAAAAAGATTTTATATCAGAATGCGCCTATAATAAGACCGTACCTCTGGTGATTTTTTATTCGTTCCCTAAAGGGTCAGAAATAGTAAGCCCCCCAAAACCCGTTACCACTACTGCCCAGGGGGTCAAGTCTGGACTACCGGCCAACATGACAAACGGTCGAACACAGAATTTGTTTCGCCTGAACTCTTTGACACCATAAGCTCTAGCCAATGTTGGCCAAAGTATGTTCTTTTTAAGAAGTTCAATGCAAAGAAGAAAAAAATCGACCTGCAGGAATAACTCTTCCTGGGCCCGATCAAACCACTGGGCCTTCTACGACTTCCGTCCCAAAAAACTAATAAATTCTCTCTCTATTTCTTATCGGAATGCAATAGGCTAACGTAGCTTCCAAAATTGTATTCTGATAGTCTGTCATTCTAAACTCCGAAGTTTTTCTACCTCTGTTCCTGATCTATTGGCTTGATCGGCCTGTCAGACGTGGCGGTGGTGTCTTTATAGTGGTTGACTCCGTACTCACATGTGTTCCATTATCCTATACATCGATCTGCTAACTTAAGAGTTGAATCACCGCAAAACGTGAAGCCTAGGCAAAATTTAAAACAAAAATCGGTTTTCACACTGCCCTTTCAAATTATTTAACGGTTCTCTCAAACTTTTCCATGTTGAAAACTCAGTGTTACAAAAACTATTTGACTCGATGGCGGGTCTAATTCTCGCAGGATCCTGATCAGTATTATAGTTTTTTTAAAACTAAACGTAACCCTATAAGTTACCCTATCTCGCTATCTTTTTAAAATACAACCGTAAGTAAAGATCATGCGATTGCCGATCTGTTTGCCCAGTTCATTCAAACAACTTATTCAATGACCACAGATTCGAATCAGACTTATTCTTGCAACATGTCCAAATCAAACCTAATTTTCAGTCATTTTTTAAATGAATACTCTTTTCTTTAAGATCATTGTGTCGTCCAGCCAGTTTATTCGCCAGTCAGTATTGTACCGACGCCCTGTGCACTCATCTTCTGAAATTGTTTACATTATCCTTAGAAACCTTCTAGTTTTGGAAGGTATCTGTTCATGCCAGGAGGCCCTCTGCGTTGCGCTCAGCGCCCTCTCCGCCCTCCGCGCACCAACCTCCGTCCAACCTATGTTTTCCCGCTCTCCGCTCGGCATTCCCGATCTGCGCTCGCTGAGAGGCGAGCTGAGGATGGCTGGTCCGCTTTCCGTCACCCGAGCCCGTTCCCGTACTGTTAAGCTCAGCTTATCAGTCGGGAGCGTGGCCCTTATGTTAAGTTGAGAGTTAGTCTAATGTATGCAGCGAAATAAAGCTGACGCGAATGCGCCCATTTGTTTTATTTGGAAATTTTAGCTAGCGGTGTTTAGTCCGCCAAAAAGTGAAGTAAATTTTACGTACATGTACAAATTTCGTTCACACTGCTGCTCGTTTTTTCCTTCCGTGTCAACTTCAAGTCCGAGTTTTCCGACACAACGGCAGTTGAGAAATACCTCGTCGCTTCCTCTTCGTCTTTAAAAGTCTACAAAATTTTCCATCCATCTCCGCTTTGCGGGCGTCGCCATATTCCTCGCCGTTTTTCGGCTCCCCCATTATCCATCAGCTTGCCAACGGTCGAGGAATATGTGCATTCATATTTACAAGTGAATAGTGAAATTGTGTGGTGACAAAAGAAGGCATAATTAATATTGGCCAGCCGGTATGAATTAGTTTTGAGAATTTCCAAGTTCGCCAAACAGTCCGCCGCTGTGGTAATATTTTTATACCATGTACCAAAGGTACACAGGTATTATACCCCCGACGCATAAGGAACAGAAGATTTTGGACATCCAAGCCAGCTAATCACCGGATACGGGTGAGCACGGCACAGCAGACGACTACAATAAATCTTTGATGGTGTGTGTGCTAGGGAGTAGGAACGGGAGAAGGGAAACAAAACACATAGAAATAATTTAGACAAGCAAAACATAATACATGAAGAATAAACACATAAGCTAGGCATACGAAATAGCGCTGACTCTATTATTTTCCTACTCTCTCTAGCCAACCACGACCCTCTGGGCCCCTCCTTCCCACCTCGACCGCAGTTGCTGTTGTATCCCAAAGCGCGAGGGCTAAGGTTGCAATTTTCGCTGCGTGATTTGGGAAATTCAATAAGTCGTTTAAAACACCATTTAAAGGAAAAATAATTAATGGATACTAATTTTCCATATTTTTACTACATGATTAATGAATTAATTCTTCAAATTGTGAGTGTCTATTAGAGGGCTGCATGAGTTGCAAAAAAACAAAATTCGAATGAACAATGCTCGAAATGCTTTGAGTGAAATAGAATGCTCAATCGAATGAATTTGAGTGAGTAAGTGCGTTCCGGCTGGACTCGGACGCACAACATCCAAACAAAAAAAAACGAATTGAACGAGTGCGAATTCGTAGAATACTAGGTTTCCATATTGAATGCATTCGGATTTTTATACCCTTGCAGGGTATATTAGTTTCAGTCAAAAGTTTGCAACGCAGTGAAGGAGGCATCTCCGACCCTATAAAGTATATATATTCTTGATCAGGATCAACAGCCGAGTCGATCTAGCCATGTCCGGCTGTCCGTCTGTCCGTCAGTCCGTTTCTACGCAAACTAGTCCCTCAGTTTTAAAGCTATCTGAATGAAACTTTGCAGTTAGGCTTCTATATACTCTCACTCGTACATATGTCGGAACGGGCCGGATCGGACGACTATATCATAAAGCTGCCAGAGGAACGATCCGAAAATTAAAAAAAAAAAATTATAACTTTATCAGTTTTCAACGAATTTTCACCAAATTTGAGATTTGCCCATTTAGTATTATTTCCGAATTTCGGGTTTAATTTCATGAAAATCGGCTGACTATATCCTATAGCTTCCATAGGAACAATCAGGAAAATTATAACTTTGTCAGTTTTCAACCAATTTTCACCAAATTTGATATTTGCCCATTTAGTATTATTTCCGAATTTCGATTTTAATTTCATGAAAATCGGCTGACTATATCCTATAGCTTCCATAGGAACAATCAGGAAAAAAAAAAAAACCATAACTTTGTCAGATTTCAACATATTTTCACCAAATTTGATAGTTACCCATATTTTAGTATTCTTGAATTTCGATTTTAATTTCATGAAAATCGGCTGACTATACCCTATAGCTTCCATAGGAACAATCAGGAAAATAAAAGAAAAAACAATAACTTTGCCAGATTTCGACATATTTTCACCAAATTTGATATTTAGCCATATTTTAGTATTTCTGAATTTTGATTTTAATTTCATGAAAATCGTCTGACTATATCCTATAGCTTCCATTGGAACAATCAGAAAAAAAAAAAAAACATAGCTTAGCCGTGTTTCAAACCATTGCCATCAAATTTGAGATTTGGCAACTAATTATTATTTCAGAATTTCGTTTTTAATTTTTTGTTTAAGCTCTGCAAGGGTATACAAACTTCGGTGAGCCGAAGTTAGCTTCCTTTCTTGTTTGGTTTCAGTTTTACCAAATTTTATAAACATAAAAACAGAAACAATAACATCAAATCAAAAACCACAATATTTATACAAATAACTTAGTCTCGTCGGCTACTTTTCCTGTGTCCATGAAATGAAAGCAATGAATGCATACATATGTTATACGTCAAAAATTTGAGTGACTCAAATTTTCTTCGCTTTCCCAAATTTGTCAATCCGTTTTGTGCTTTATTTATTCTCACTCATTAAGCCAAATGTCATTCTTTATGAAACACAACTCGCTCTCACAATAGGACTCATTCGTTTCATTGTGTTTCTCGCACTCATTCAATTCAATTCAATTCGAATCCATTCTATTTATCCTGTGTTGTGAATCAAGCCAAGCAGATCTCTAGTGTCTATACTAATTTGTCAATTTAAAAATGCTCCTTCAGCTGAATTTTGAGAAACAAATTTCAACTTTGGGTAGAGTTTTGAAATAGAAACCCTCAGTGTCCTTCAATGCGTCCAAGTGTATATTGTAGCGCTGTCAATTCTGAGAAAAAGGCTGTTTGTCTTATTGTGCACTTTTGCGCACTATTGGTGCAATTTGAATTTTTCTTAAATAACCTCACTGCTTCCAATGCCGATTTGGTTGGTATTTGGAGTAGCAAAAATGGCCGGCTTGAGCAAGAAAAGGCAGTAAAACGTTTTTTCAAATAGAAAACGAAGGAAATAAATAATTATTAAAAAAAAAAAAGGAAGCTAACTTCGGCTCACCGAAGTTTGTATACCCTTGCAGAATTTAAACAAAAAATTCAAACCGAAATTCTGAAATAATAATTAGTTGCCAAATCTCAAATTTGATACCAATGGTTTGAAACACGGCTAAGCTATGGTTTTTTATTTTCCTGATTGTTCCTATGAAAGCTATAGGATATAGTTGTCCGATTTTCATGAAATTAAAACCGAAATTCGGAAATAATATTAAATGACCAAATATCAAATTTGGTGAAAATATGTTGAAATCTGACAAAGTTATGGTTTTTTCTTTTATTTTCCTGATTGTTCCTATGGAAGCTATAGGGTATAGTCAGCCGATTTTCATGAAATTAAAATCGAAATTCAGGAATACTAAAATATGGGTAACTATCAAATTTGGTGAAAATATGTTGAAAACTGACAAAGTTATGGTTTTTTCTTTTATTTTCCTGATTGTTCCTATGGAAGCTATAGGATATAGTCAGCCGATTTTCATGAAATTAAAACCGAAATTCGGAAATAATACTAAATGGGCAAATATCAAATTTGGTGAAAATTGGTTGAAAACTGACAAAGTTATAATTGTTTTTTGAAAATTTTTCGGATCGTTCCTCTGGCAGCTTATGATATAGTGGTCCGATCCGGCCCGTTCCGACATATGTACGAGTGAGAGTATATAGAAGCCTAACTGCAAAGTTTCATTCAGATAGCTTTAAAACTGAGGGACTAGTTTGCGTAGAAACGGACAGACGGACAGAAGGACATGGCTAGATCGACTCGGCTGTTGATCCTGATCAAGAATATATATACTTTATAGGGTCGGAGATGCTTCCTTCACTGCGTTGCAAACTTCTGACTGAAACTAATATACCCTGCTAGGGTATAAAAACCATAACTTTGTCAGATTTCAACATATTTTCACCAAATTTGATATTTAGCCATATTTTAGTATTTCTGAATTTTGATTTTAATTTCATGAAAATCGGCTGACTATATCCTATAGCTTCCATGGGAACAATCATCCTTTCATCCTTCTTCCTACTATACGAATGAATATTCACATTAAAATTATTTTACCACTCAAAGTCGTTGTCACGTACAACTTTCGCCCGTATACCAACTTTACAGGCAACCAATTTTTTTTATTTTTCCTGGAGCTCGGGCAAAGCACGTACGCTCAGTTCGGTAGTTCGAACTGAAACTTTTTTTTTTATTTTAGCCACGACTTTTGTTCGAGAGGCGCCACTGTGCGGCGTCGGCATTATGAATTATCCCGGCCGCCCATGTATAAAAGCGAATGAGATTTTTACATGAACAGTGTGCCCTACCCCATGAGCGCTTCGGTAGAAAAATCATGTAGATTTCATAGTATAAATTCCGACTGGGAACTAAAGTATGAAATGAACAATTTTGATTTAAATCTATTTATATATCTTGTAAATACTGAAGCAATAGTAATTTTGTTGAGCTAAGATTGCGATTATTGGACATCGTTAAAATAAATTCTTCATATTAAAATTCAATTATTGATTGATTTTTGACATCTGCAAAATTTATGTTGAAATCTCCACTCAAAATCATATTTTTTCATTTTCATCATAAATGCTACGGAAGTTGCTTTAGAATAAATTAATAATATTTGAATACAAGAACTCTTGTAGTGCTTGTAAAGATTTTTTTTGTGAAATATAACCGGCAGCCATTGTTATTGTTTGTCCATTAGAATGGCATTGGGAAATATGTACATATGTATGTATATCACCAATATTCGAAACAATGGTGCTAAACATACTGGTATATCTCGCATGCACTCCCATATGATCTGTAGAATAACACAATACTATAGCAGTCTGTCGCGAGAGCACAAACGAATGCCCATGCAAAGAGCGCGTATAGCATGCAGCGCCCTCGCATACCTATACACTCTGAGTATACATATACACGCGGTGTATAGCTGTGTAAAATCTCATCTGTCGCGAAATCGTGGGAAAACCGTCACCCAAAAAGTGCCAAACGCGCCATAAGAAATTTTTACTTCAAAAATGGATATTAGAACCAGGAAAAATTAGGATACAATTCGGGCTAATTCTAAAAGTAATACAGATTTTAGGTTTTGAAGGCTTTCAATGCCTTCTATACTGTTTAAAGGGCTATTGTAATCAGTACATAAAACCCTAAAGGGACCATGTTCTTCAAACTCTCACCTACATTGGTTAACTACTACAGTTCTAGATGTTAGACGGGAAACATGGAAATTGAGCTGACCTAGCAGGTAGGGGCCACATCACCATAAATAAGATTATGTAAAGCACGACACCAAGCATCGTCCTACGGTTAGTTAGAGAAGGTAAATTAAATAGGAGAAGTCTACTAGAGTAAGGTGGCAAAAAGTAGGCAGGCTCAATACGGCTTTTATGGACTCCGAATTGAGGACTCCAGACACACGAACCGTGTCTCTGGTTTTGCTAACCATACAAGAAATATGTTCGTAGAACAAACGTTTAGGATCCAGGTGGACACCCAGAACGTCTACAAGAGTAATTATTTCCAAAGAGCAGTCGTTAAGCATAAAAGTGGCAAACAGGGGAGTGACGCGTGAAAATATCATCAGTTTGCATTTAGAGCTGTTGAGATGACACCATGCTTGGCAGTTGTCGAGATCCAATTGTTTGTCTGATTGGCATGAACTGTCCCTATACTGCAAGCAAAGTTTAACGTCATCAGCGTACATGAGTACTCTGGATTTGATTAGAGCCTGCGGCAAATCATTGATAAACAATGTAAATAGTAGTGGACCAAGGTGGGACGCCAGATGTAAGACTGACCCTGTTGGATAGAACTTTTCTGGACAAAACCTTTTCAGTCGTGTTCCTTAGATGTGAAATCCTCATATTTTGAGGGTTATACCAAGTCGAAAGCTTTACTGAAGTCCGCGAAATAACATCGGTTTGAAAGTTTGGTTGGAAGAGGTTAGTTCCAGAAGATTGGTCGTGTTTGATCTTCGCCTCATAAAACCATGCTGACATGGAGATCATGCATAGATCTCGCAAGTGAGTAGTGATTACGTTCTCGAAAAGTAAGGCCGAATATGTAGTTTTAAAAACTCAGCAAAAAGATTGGCTATTCGCTGACCAGAATTTATTGTAGTATGACATGTAGTAAATGACAGCGAGGAAGGATACAAATTGGGTATAATTTAAGTGTTAAAAAAGTTTTAAAACTGTTTAGGGTCCTGCGTGAACTGGATCGAACAACGAGTTAAATAATTTTTAAAACACTGAGCGTTAAGCACGGTACAGTAAGACCGAGCTTTAAAATAAGAGGGAAGAGCAGTTTTGGAACCGGTGGTGGAACAAGGTGGTTTATTAGAGACCAATGGATAGGTTACAGGAACTCCGAAAGAGAAAAATAAATTCATGGCACTGTAAAAAGTATCCACGCGGTTGTCATGTCAGAGCTCATTTAAAAATTGGACCAATTAAATTCTATTATACGTATTAAAGTGTTTAGTCTCTGATAGTCCTCATAGCCAAAGAATTGCGCTACGCAGCGGACACAACGAAAATTGTTGGCTGAGTGACTTCCGTTACCCCAGTCAGTGTCCGGTTCGGTAATCGAATTTGGATTTGGTTCTGGGACCAGAAGCTGTGACGCGGAAGTGTGGCAGGAAATAGGTTGCAGTTGCTCACACAGTTGCAACCGACCAGGAGCAGATTTTTTTGCGTTTCGGTGACTCGTTTAATAGCTTCATACTATTAAACTGACCTTATCCTCATTAAATCCACTCCCGGTGTGACGTATAAAAGATGATATTTACTTCTCAACCGGTCGACAGGTTTCACAACAAGAGGGCAGGCCCTTATTGCTGAAAACTGTGTCAGCTATGCGACCTGTCACCTCAATGCACTTTGCGTGTACTACCGCATCGCAAAGCCAGCATTGGAGACTCGGTTGGTCAGTCAAAACTTTTTTTGGCAGTTCTTCACAAACTAAAAGTAATGCCGCATGCACGCGCGGTAGCAAAATGATATATAATAATTGATATTTAGGTAATAAATTTAGAGGAAACCCCGTTTAAAGTAAAAAAACACAAAAATTCGAAGCTCGAAACAAAAACACGATCGTTCGCTATGAAGAGAAAGATCGAAGATGTCTTGACCTCTTTTCCTTAGCAACTGCTCCAAGGGCCCTTCTTTGCTGAGTATATTTCTGTTTTGTACTCTTTATGTAGTTCATTGTACTGTCGCCAGTCTTTGGTTCCGTAACTAGTATTGCAGATTTTCCTAACCTTTTTTCTGAACTCGCTTTGATTCACCCCTGTGGGTATATCTGCTTGCACTACGTGAGTCCGCACGACTTCTTGTCGATAATATTGGTGAAGTCCTCGGGGTCCTTTTTCAATTCCTTCTGGCGTCGATCGAACTTTGATTATCCTGTTTTGACATTTGTACAATGTACAATCTTTCTATACTGTCTGTGGTGCGCGGATTGCGTTGTCTGTCGCTGTTTCTTAAGACCCTCACTCATCCAACCCAACCGTCCACCTAGTTCCAATTGCTAGTTGCGACAAGAAAAGACATCTTAGCCTCCTCACTAATATTTTGGTGACCCCTCAGTAAAGATTCTGTAACTCTTGGGAATTTTCCTGGTTTTTTCACTCGCCATAGAAACATTTTTGGTCAGCCCTGACTCACAGGAAATTGTCCTGAATACGTCAAACACACAGGAAAGATTCCGTAACTCTTGGGAATCTTCCTGATTATTCACTCTTGCCATAAACATTTGGTGAGACCAGCAGGAAAAGTTCCGTAACTCTTGGGAACCTTCCGGGCCACCGGAAGAACTCTGAATTCTAGAATTCCCGATTCCTTCGAACACACCACTGTTGCTTACAGGAGCGTATCTAGCTGTCAAATCAGATAAAACACTCCCAACGGGCAGGAATTGTTTTTTTTTTTTTTTTCGATATTTACATTTGTTTTATTATATTCGCCGGAATCGTTCAGTGCCATCTGAACATAACCGGGCGTTGGGGATGGGGATTTACAATTATTTACAAATATTTACAAAAATGTTTATAATTAGATTACAATCAGCTAGTCATTATTGTATCATTCGGGAAGACAGATCGCTGGGGTGGAATCTCTTTAGTCTTCTAAGAGATTGCGGGTCGGAAAAAGGCCAGATGAGGCGTACATTGCAGTAGTCTGCTCTTTTGCCACTAAAGCAGTACATCTGGAATTAGTAAGCGACTTGACAACAGACGCCTTCCTAGCCGCTTTTCGACGATTCTTGGGTCGACGTGGAAAGTGTCAGACCATTCATTGTGACAACGCCAACCAAACCGTCCACCTAGTTCCAAGTGCTAGTTGCGACAACAAAGGCAATAGTTTATGCACTATCTGCCAGGCATCTCCAACGCATTGACTGAAGTATGAAGCTTTTTAGTTAGTCTTCTATATACTCTCACTCTCACATATGTCGGAACGAGCCAGATTGGATGACTATATCATATAGCTGCCATAGGAGCAATAGGAAAATTTTTAGAACAAAAATTTTATCTTTGTCAGATTTCAATATATTTTCATAAAATCTGAGATTTTGCCATATTTTATTATATTTGAATTTTTAGCCTCCATAGGAACAATCAGGAAAATAAAGGAAAAAAAGACAACTTTGCAGTTTTTTAATATATTTTCATAAAATTTGAGATTTAGCCATATTTTATTATTCCTGAATTGCGGTTTTATGTTTAGAAAATCGGACGACTATATCTTATCCCTGGCGTGGGCTGCCTAGCATTTTCATCACGCACGTCCCTAAGTAGGCAACATTTTTGGTGTTAAATAAGGAAAGCCGAAGATAGCTTCCTTTTTTGTTTTTCATTAATACTAATACATTATATTTTTATATTCTTTTATAGGAAAGTCTGGAATTGCTATAAATCTTATAGATGAAGATAAAAGTATGAGCGTATGCTCTGCTATTGAAAAACATTTTAAAAAGGAGATTAAAATTCTCAATACTGACAGTGCCGATGACATTGAAAAAATTGGAAAGAACAGTTACACATTTATACTATTTTGTAAAATCACATCATATAATAAAATGATAATTTTGGCTTCAGCAGTTACTATCTTCACTTATATAACTTTAAGGTTTTAGACCTTAGTCAACAACTTTTCAAAGTTTACATTTATCTTTCTCCATTCATCGCAAGAACTGCTTGATTTCAATCGACTTAATTTATAAACTACGATGCTTAGAAATAAACCACAATCAACTTAACTCAGTAGTGATTTGCGAACATCCGTAGAGATGTAGCTCAAAAAATTTGTTTAAAAAGTATATAAACCCCATCGACCCTCAGCTCGATTATGGAATGAACACTATCGAAGATATTTGATGGGCGAATAAAATGGATTCCCCCGAAAACTGACTAAACTAGGCTGACCCCGAAAAAACAAGTCGAATACTTAGGCATTGTACTTGATAGCACGCTGGCACGGAAACCCAAAGTTCTAGAAAGGCTTAAAAGACCACCATAGCGCATCCTTGAAGATGTACAAGGAGTCTTTCGCCCGTTCTAATGTACTATTTTTTTATTTTATTTTATTTTATTGAGAAAAATGGCAAATAGCTGCCATATAAGGCCGTACCCTTACCTCTGACCAAGAAGGGAGTCTTTTTTAAGGATGTGCTCCGACTCACATCAGGCGGTCTGAGGTAAGGATAGGTATCGTAAAATACAAGCTGAATTAAAATCTAAGGACATCTCAACATGTAACAAATGGTAATTCACATTATACAAAGAACATAAAACACGAAAAGGCTCATACATATCGAAGTTTGTCCTACAGACCTCCAGGGCGATAGGGCGAAAGTGACGGGAAGGCCTTGTAGGAACCGAGAGCCTTATAAGGCTTAAAAGGTAATTAGATGAAATGTGACCATGGATGAGTTTGTGCATGAACATTACATCATGGCAGGTCCGACGGTCCTTAAGCGTAGGCAGGCCTAAAAGCCGCAGTCTGTCTAAGTAGGATGGCAGACGACGATGTGGATCCCAGATTAAACCACGAAGAGCAAACAAGAGGAATTGTTTCTGCACCGATTCTATTAGATCCTGATATTTCGCGTACTGGGGTGACCAAACACAAGAGCAGTATTCCAAAATAGGACGAACAAGAGAAACAAATAGGAGTTTGGTGGTATAGGGATCATTAAACTCCTTTTACCAGCGCTTAACAAAAGCGAAGACACCCTTAGCTTTACCAACAGTTAAACTAATGTGATCATTGAAATTCAAGTTGTGGGTAAACAAAACTCCAAGGGGTGTAACTGAACTGATGCGTTCAAGAGCACCAGTCTCTAAGTAATAATTGGCAAGGCAATACAATGTACTATGTATTGTATTAATGTACTATGCATATATATTAGAGTTGCGTTCAACTCTGTACGGTATACGGAGTCTTAGTGTATTGAAACGCCTTGGAAAGAAAGACGTACAACAAGCTTATGGAGAAAACCCAGCGGCAAAGAAAAGCCAGCGGCAGACACTGGTGCGCTGAGGACATTACCCTACAATACCTACAATACTTGATACCCAGAATTTGCCTGGATCAAGAGCGGTTTTAAAGAAAAATATTAAGTTTTCGTAAAACACAAGATTTTTTCTTGGTGCTGGATGCACTATTAAATTGTGCATCCAGCATGACGGCGGATCCTAGCAACCATCTTCGGGCTCTCAGCAGCAATCTTCCTCGGCACTGCCTTTGCAGGATTACATCCTAAAATCCAGAGGTCGAATGCGAAAAAAAGATTTGATATCAGAATGCGCCAATAATAAGACCGTACCTCTGGTGATTTTTTATTCGTTCCCTAAAGGGTCAGAAATAGTAAGCCCCCCAAAACCCGTTACCACTACTGCCCAGGGGGTCAAGTCTGGACTACCGGCCAACATGACAAACGGTCGAACACAGAATTTGTTTCGCCTGAACTCGTTGACACCATAAGCTCTAGCCAATGTTGGCCAAAGTATGTTCTTTTTAAGAAGTTCAATGCCAAGAAGAAAAAAATGGACCTGCAGGAATAACTCTTCCTGGGCCCGATTTCCGATTACGATTTCCGTCCCAAAAAACTAATAAATTCTCTCTCTATTTCTTATCGGAATGCAATAGGCTAACGTAGCTTCCAAAATTGTATTCTGATAGTCTGTCATTCTAAACTCCGAAGTTTTTCTACCTCTGTTCCTGATCTATTGGCTTGACCGGCCTGTCAGACGTGGCGGTGGTGTCTTTATAGTGGTTGACTCCGTACTCACATGTGTTCCATTATCCTATACATCGATCTGCAATAAGCCTCCTTGGCTAACTTAAGAGTTGAATCACCGCAAAACGTGAAGCCTAGGCAAAATTTAAAACAAAAATCGGTTTTCACACTGCCCTTTCAAATTATTTAACGGTTCTCTCAAACTTTTCCATGTTGAAAACTCAGTGTTACAAAAACTATTTGACTCGATGGCGGGTCTAATTCTCGCAGGATCCTGATCAGTATTATAGTTTTTTTAAAACTAAACGTAACCCTATAAGTTACCCTATCTCGCTATCTTTTTAAAATACAACCGTAAGTAAAGATCATGCGATTGCCGATCTGTTTGCCCAGTTCATTCAAACAACTTATTCAATGACCACAGATTCAAATCAGACTTATTCTTGCAACATGTCCAAATCAAACCTAATTTTCAGTCATTTTTTAAATGAATACTCTTTTCTTTAAGATCATTGTGTCGTCCAGCCAGTTTATTCGCCAGTCAGTATTGTACCGACGCCCTGTGCACTCATCTTCTGAAATTGTTTACATTATCCTTAGAAACCTTCTAGTTTTGGAAGGTATCTGTTCATGCCAGGAGGCCCTCTGCGTTGCGCTCAGCGCGCTCAGCGCCCTCTCCGCCCTTCGCGCACCAACCTCCGTCCAACCTATGTTCTCCCGCTCTCCGCTCGGCATTCCCGATCTGCGCTCGCTGAGAGGCGAGCTGAGGATGGCTGGTCCGCTTTCCGTCACCCGAGCCCGCTCCCGTACTGTTAAGCTCAGCTTATCAGTCGGGAGCGTGGCCCTTATGTTAAGTTGAGAGTTAGTCTAATGTATGCAGCGAAATAAAGCTGACGCGAATGCGCCCATTTGTTTTATTTGGAAATTTTAGCTAGCGGTGTTTAGTCCGCCAAAAAGTGAAGTAAATTTTACGTACATGTACAAATTTCGTTCACACTGCTGCTCGTTTTTTCCTTCCGTGTCAACTTCAAGTCCGAGTTTTCCGACACAACGGCAGTTGAGAAATACCTCGTCGCTTCCTCTTCGTCTTTAAAAGTCTACAAAATTTTCCATCCATCTCCGCTTTGCGTGCGTGGCCATATTCCTCGCCGTTTTTCGGCTCCCCCATTATCCATCAGCTTGCCAACGGTCGAGGAATATGTGCATTCATATTTACAAGTGAATAGTGAAATTGTGTGGTGACAAAAGAAGGCATAATTAATATTGGCCAGCCGGTATGAATTAGTTTTGAGAATTTCCAAGTTCGCCAAACAGTCCGCCGCTGTGGTAATATTTTTATACCATGTACCAAAGGTACACAGGTATTATAGTATTGTGCGAGTGCGATTTTCTGTAACAAACAGAAGGAGGCGTAGCAGACCCCCAAAAGTTACCTAGATATTGGTCAGGACCACTAAAGGAGTCGATATAGCCATGTCCGTCTGTCCGTCCGTCCGTCTGTCTGTATGAACGCCTAGATCTCAGAGACTATAAGAGCTAGAGACACCAAACTTGGGATTTAGACTTCTTATATCTGCACGCAGATCAAGTTTGTTTTAAATTTTTGCTTCTCCCCTTTTTGGGGGAGCTATTTGAAAAAACCGTATTTCTCCTAACTTTATAAAGTTATTTAAACCATATTCAAAATCAATAAAAAAATGTATTTTATCAAAATACACAGATTGTATAAATTTCATTGCGATGGTGCCATGAATAGCGGAGATATAGGCTTTTTACTTTATACACATTACGTGTACAAGAGGCAGCCCAGGCAGAGGGCTCCAAATAAATCAAAACGTTCATTATACATTTTAGGTTTGTTCACATTATTGTGAAAATAAGATTACTCTTTTTAAATTGGTTGGTGGTGCAGCTGGCTAAGCTGAAGTCTTTTTGAGATGTTAGTTATCACGGGTTCGAATCCCGTCGGCGACGAGTGAAAGATTTTTTTTTAGCAAATATTTTTTTTTCTAGTAAATCAAAATAATTGCAGTATTAAATACTAAGAAATAAAAAATGCAAGAAAAGAACTATACTTAATTTAAAAAAAAAATTCTTATGCCTGCGGTTGATTAGAACCCAGGCCAATTGCTTACAGAAATTTATGTGCAGCTTTACCCACTGAGCTATCGACTTTGCTGTTAAATGGGAAGGCATTTTCATTATATGTAAATTTGTCTCCGTTTTTTATTCTTATTCTTTTTCTTTTATATAATTTTGGGACATGCCTTGTAATGGTACAGGGTATGTCCATCTTGTTTTCATCCTATCTGTGCCATTTTATACCGCATAATTTTTTCTGTTCCGCCAAGTTATATACAGTCCACATCTCGCCGCTCCACTGTACCAACACAGCCCCGTACACATACATACGTTCATACTGAGGCCATACATACCCGTGCCTATACTTATATCCCTACTTGCATGCATATCTATATTTTTCCATATATTTTCTGCCTTCGATTCCAGGAAATATACAAATAATAAATTTATAATAAAACAATGAATTTTAAAACTACATCTCACTGAAAATCAGTTATTGTGTTCCTAAAAAGTGTTGTTATTGTTGCTGTGCTTTTTTTTTCTTCTCTTGGGTGGCTTACGCACTGCTCTGCCGACGGCATAACCTAGTGAACATTTTCCGCCTCAACAAAAGTGCAAGTTTTTAATTCCACCTTTCCGGCTGTGTATAAATAAATTCAGAAAGCAATCAATTATAAACCGAACTACTACAAATTATTTAATTTTCATTTTTTCATTCGGAAGAAAACCCAGGTTTTAATTTCACCCTTTCGGCCACGTCATAATTAAATTTGAAAATTATTAATAATTTAATTATCATTTTCCGTCCGAATAAAACCCGAGGTTTCAACTCCACCTTTCCGGCAACGTAATAATTAAATTCGAAAACAATTAATTACAAATTAGTTAGTATTAATTATTTCAATATAATTTTTTCGTCCAATAAAAGCTAAGGTTTTAATTCCACCTTATCGGCTGCACAACAATTAATTTCCAAAATAATTAACTAGCCAATTTAATTGATTCTCCAAATTAACAATTAATTATTTAATTGCGAAGCAATATCAGCTTTTCAAGCACGAGTCACTCATACATATACATATTTCCGCTATTTCCAAAAACTGTAAGGACCTTCCGTTACATCTTTTTTCGTGCTTTCAATTCGGCTTCCAATTCATTCCATTTGCATTTGTGGTCCATTAAGTAGACGCAAGCTGATCAGCCGTTCAGTCCGAATCAGAGTATGTCCGTAGGGGGACAAGAATCCACGTTCGATTCCATTAATCTGTTCGACTAGATCCCGCTCGGCATCGCTACGGGCCTCTTCGCTTAAATCAATGCATTCCACTGTCATTCCAAGTGCAGGTACCTAACCCTCTGAGGATATTAGCCCAGGTTCTTTATCGAGACTCCCTTATTCGCCGTAAAAATGGGTCAATCCGCCGTAGACGTTGCGTTGAGGAAATTCATTTTTACATCTGACCGTGTAAGTCAATTAAGCGCACACATCATCAGTCCTGACACTACAGAAACGTCACGTCCGTCCCCGTATATGTGCTAAGTCCATCATGACCAAATCCGTGCCCTATGGGAAAAGGTGAAGAAGAGCTATGAAAGCAGCTCCGAACTGTTCTCTGTGACCGATGACATTAGGACATTAGTGTTGGAAGCCAAATACAAAGTGGTGTGTTGAGGTGTGTTGCCCAGCTTCAGGAGCGAATTGAACTCGCGGCTCACCCCGGTATAGAAGTTGTTCCACTTGCTGTCAAAAACGAGTGCTGATGCACACGCCATTGTTTCCGGCGGCTATTGGTCAACAGCCAGTTGAAGATCCTCGTCAACATCCAGGCTGTCCCTCAATAGTCTGGAGTCGCGCTGAAAGAGCTGTAAGGCACCATTCAAAGCTGTCTGACAGCCCTAGAGATGTCCTCCATCAAGGTTGAAGCTTGGGACTGTCTACTGGTCTTTATGGTTTCCTCAAAGCTCCCCGAAATCACACTTTCCGTGTGGCAGCAATTCATATCAAGAAGGCCGAAATTCCAACCTGGAAGGAATATGATAATTTCCTGACCGAGCGCCATCGTACTATGGAGGCAATCGACGAGGCCTAGTGGCTCCGAGAACCTTCCAACAAGATCGTCAATTGCCCCCCACCTGTGCGCCGGCTCCATTCTTACGAAGCACAGGTGGCTCCAGCAACTAGAGAGTGTGACATGTGTTCCAGGGAAAACCACCCACTCCGTTTGTGTCCGCGATTCCTCGAAATGCGCGTCGATGAGCGATAGAACTATGTCCGAAGGACATTAGCACCGCGAATGCACAAGTGCTCACTCCTGCCTTACGTGCCGCACCCGTCATCATCGCGGCACCGCTGCATCGCGGCAATCCCATGGCAACCGTTCCATTTCCCCCCGATTCGTCAAGTTCATGACCCGTGCCCACCGCGAGAATCGCTGCCGCTCCTGACGACCACTCGAATGTGCAAGTGTGTTTTTCGTCCGGATCAAGAGCTATCCTGCTTGGCACAGCGATTATTAGCATAAATCCCCTGGGCCGAGACTTCCAAGCTCGTGTTCTGATCGATTCAGGTTCCGAAGCTACGCTCAAATCTGAGCGGCTCTTCAATCGAATCCGACTTAATTTTGACAGAGTCTAGACTCAAGTTTCAGGTATCAATCAAACAGTTGCCGGGCACTCCACGAAGCTCTGCCAGTTCTCCATTCGAGTTCTCTTCAGACCCGGTAGGCAGTTAGAAGCGAAGGCCTATGTCTCGCGCGCACACCGCTTGCCCTGGAGGGCAGGTGTACCCGAGGTACATTGTCCTACCAACGCCGAGCCTGCCCGCAATAATCAGGCACCCTTTCATTCCAATGTTTCTGTTCACTGCGCTGTCTCGCAGCTTTTTTCTAGCCAACTTCTATTTTTGCATCAGTACTGATTCAAGTTTTTTCTCCGTCATATTCAACTGGCTGAATTAACACCCCCACGCCCACGCAGCGCCATCGCAGCGGAGAGCAGATGTACTCGAGGTACCTAGTCCTATCGTGGCCGAGTCTGCAGTGGAATCCACCCGTTACGGAAGTGTAATTGTTTTTTCTGCGTTTGGCTGCCGAGAAGCGGCACGGTACGGCTCCAGCTGCCTGGCCTACAAGCGTTCCGACGGAGCGCGTCAGCGAGGAATTCCGGCAAAGCATGAGGCCAGGATCACCACGGAACTTTTCAGCCACTTCCTCGGCCCACGTCCGCCACTTTCCGGCACTCTTCAGCCACTCCTTGGCCCTTGTCCGCCACTTTCCGGCAATCTTCAGCCTCTTCAGCACCACGGCCTCAACGGAGGGACGATCTACTACGCCTGCCATCAGCCATAAAGGGTTTTTTTTTTTTTTTTCGCCCGAATCTCAACGAATCTCACCTCCCCCCAACCGACCGAGGGGGGCAGCCGCGTGACGTACGGCACGAACGCGTGCTAGATAGACGCGAGAGAAGAAAAATAGAATAGAACGAGGAAAATTAGGATACACTACGGGCAAGTACTACAAGCAATACAGTTTTTAGGTTTTGAAGTCTTTCTATGCCTTCAATACTACTAAAAAGGCGATTGTAATCAGTACGTAAAACCCTAAAAGGTTCATGTACTTCAAACTCACGCCTACAGTGGTTAACTACTAGGGGGATAAAATTTCTAGATTAAAGACGGGGAACAGTAAATTGAGCTGCCCAAGCAGGTAGGTGCTCTCCACATCGCCGTGAATAAGTTTATGTAGAAAGACGACGCCAAGCATCGTCCTACGGTTAGTTAAAGAAGGTAAATTAATTAGGAGAAGTCTATTAGAGTAAGAGGGTAATCTAAGGATAGCATCCCAGGGTAGGCCACGGGGGGCGAAAAGTAAAAACTTCTTTTGGACAGATTCGATGCGGCTGCTATGGACTCCGTATTGAGGACTCCAGACGCACGAGCCATACTCCAATATAGGGCGTACTAACGAAGTATATAGGGTCTTCGTTACATAAGGAGAATCGAATTCCTTCGATCACCTTTTAATGAGTTCTAGCATGCCGGTGGCTTTATTAACCATACAGGAAATTTGTTCTGAGAACGAAAGTTTAGGGTCCAGGCGGACACCTAGGTCATCAACAATAGTAATTCTTTCCAAAGAGAAATCGTTAAGCATATACGTGGCAGGCAGAGGAGTGGTGCGAGAAAATGTCATCAGTTTGCATTTAGAGCTGTTGAGATATAAATCGTTAGCATGACACCATTCTTGAAAGTTATCGAGATCCGATTGTAGGTCTGATTGGTATGAACTGTCCCTATACTGCACGCAAAGTTTAACATCATCAGCATACATTAGTACTCTGGATTTGGTTAGAACCTGCGGCAAATCGTTGATAAACAATGTAAATAGTAGTGGTCCCAGGTGGCTACCCTGTGGGACGCCAGATGTGACACTGAGGCTATTGGATAGAACATTTCTGAACCTGTCACTTAGATAACTCAAAATCCACTTAAGAAGATCACTTGGAAACTCCATTGAATCAAGTTTCCTAACCAGAAAAGAATGATTAACCGAGTCGAAAGCTTTACTAAAGTCCGTGTAAATGACATCGGTTTGAAATTTTTTTTTGGAACCCCTAATAATTGCAAGTGAGGAGTGATTACATTCTCGAAAAGTTTGGGGATTGCCGATAACTTAGAGATACCTCTATAGTTACTGCCATCCGACTTGCTACCTTTTTTGTGGAGAGAAATAACAAATGATTTCCTCCAAATAAGGGGAAATTCTGAGGATTCTAAAGATAAGGTAAACAATTTAAGAATGGGGTTACTCAGCGTCGGAGCAATACCTTAGCACAGAGCCTGGTATTCCATCAGGACCTGGTGAATATACTGGCTTAACACGTTGAAGATCAAGAATAAGTGAGCTTTCGTTTAAAATAGGACTAAAGATTAGGTTCGAACTGGGCATAGCTGGAGAAAATGTATGATCTGAAGATGTTGAGGGAGAATATGTGGTTTTAAAAAACTCAGCGAAAATGCCAGCGAGAGAGGGTACAACGTGGGTTTACGTTTAGAGTTAACAAAGTTATAAAACTGTTTGGGGTCCTGCGTGAACTGGACCTTGCAACGAGTCAAATAATTTTTATAACACTGAGCGTTAAGCACGGTAAAGCTAGATCGAGCACTAAGATAGGATGAGAAAGCCTTTCTTGAACCAGTACGTTTATATTTATTATAAAGCTTAGATTTTACGTTTTTTAAACGTGTCAGCTCTTTGTTAAACCATAGTGGTTTGTTAGAGACCGACGGATAGGTTTCAGGAACACATAAGAAGAAAAATGAGTTCATAGCACTATAAAAGATATCAACGGCGGTTGCCATGTCTGAGCTCATGAAAAAATTAGACCCATCAAATTCAGCTATTAAAGTGTTTAGCCTCTGATAGTCGGCCTTTCGGAAACAGCGGACTCTGTTTAACCTACTACCAGATGTCGTTGCTAAAACTGTCCCAGTGTCGATGGTCACATCGAAAGTTGGATGATAAGGATCTTCAGGTTGCGTCATTGGAGGAACTCTACTTATAAACCGCCAGCCGGATCTGAAACAAAGCATAGATCCAATAAGCGGTTTAGAGAATTAAAGACATGGTTAACTTGAGATAAAGATAAATCATTTATAAGGTCATGCTGTGCCGCAGTCAGGAGGATATTAAACACACCGTCAGAAGACCAGTGAGCTCCAGGTATGTTGAAGTCACCCAAAGTCACCAATTGGTCCCTATCAGAAAGCCAGTTGGAAACTGCCTGAATTGCCGAAAGGTGTTCCCAATAAGTTGGCATTTCCGAAGACGGAGGAATATAAGAGCATGTAATATATATATAGCTGCCTGTAAAATATAATTTTACGCATATGAATTCAATGTCCAGAAAGTCGTTAGACTTTAGTTTTTGTTTAAACGAAAGTTTTCTCCTTGTAGATCTTCATCGAGTAAAGCCAGTTTATCTGCCAGGTCCCGACGGAATACCGGGCTGCGTGCTTAGGTATTGTGCCGATGCCCTGTGCTCGCCCCTTCTGAAATTGTTTACCTTATCCTTAGAAACATCCCACTTTCCCCTTATTTGGAAGGAATCATTCATTATTCCTCTCCACAAAAAAGGAAACAAATCGGAGGCCAATAACTATAGAGGAATCTCTAAGCTTTCGGCCATCACTAAACTTTTTGAAAACATTATTACTCCACATTTGCAGCACCTTTGTAGATCAGTAATTTCTCCATGTTAGCATGGATTTGTTAAGCGAAGATCAACAACTACTAACCTTCTGGAGCTCACTTCCTTCATTATAAGGGGTTTCCATCAAAACCTTCAAACAGACGTTATTTATACTGACTTCAGCAAAGCATTTGATTCCGTTAATCATTCCCTTCTCCTCAGGAAACTCGACTTAATGGGTTTTCCAATTGATCTTCTTAGGTGGATCTCTAGTTATCTGACTGGCAGGACGCAAAAAGTCCTATTTAAAAATAATTTTTCTAATGTTCCTCTGGTGTCCCGCAAGGGAGCCATTTGGGTCCCCTATTGTTTACATTATTTATCAATGATCTGCCCGAAGTTTTGACAAACTCTAGAGTACTTATGTACGCTGATTATGAGAAGCTTTGTGTGCAATTCTAGGACGTCGCTTACCAGTCTGATTTACAAACAGATCTTGTTAGCTTCCAAACCTGGTGCCGCATAAACCTACTAAACTTGAATGGCTCTAAATGCAAGCTAATGACATTCTCTCGTGTCGCTCCCAAACTTGCAACTTACACTCTAAACTGCTGCTCTTTGTAAAGAATTAACTCAGTTGATGACTTGGGTGTCCGCTGGATCCGAAACTTGACTTTATCGATCATATTTCGTGCATAGTGAATAAAGCCAGAAGTATGCTGGGATTTATTAAACGGTGGTCGAAGGAATTCGATGACCTCTATGTAACTAAAACTTTATATATTTCATTAGTTCGTCCTATCTTAGAATATGGATCGTGTGTTTGGAGCCCCCAGTATGGGGTCCACAGTAAACGCATCGAATCGGTTCAAAAGAACTAGATCCTATATACCCTTAGTTTTGCGCCATTGTAGAACCTCCTTTGAACAGCATGAACCCTTTAGTGTACTGTGTGCAAGTTATAATGACTTGTATTCATTAATTTCACATGTCGATAGTCTTCCCAAACTAAAAACTTTAATCCTAACCCACTTAGCTCGCTTGCAAGCAAAAACTCAGGTAGCACGCCGGTAGTTAATTTTCCTCGTTTTCTTTTCTATATTTTCCATCGCGTCTACTAATGCCTAACCCTAACAGGCACGTGCCTGGTTTCATAAGGGCCACTTGAGTGTACTGACCGTAGTGCATCAACGTCCATATATAATTAAAACTCCACCACCACGCTGGACAAGACGGTCTAATCTATAGATTGTGTACTTACTCTGAAGAATTTCGGAGTAGAGGATCTCCGGCTTCAACCAGGTTTCAGTAAATACAATCACCTGAGATGCGAAAGAAAGGCTATCCGAATACAATTTAGAGAGCTTACTGCGTAAGCCTCTAGTATTCTGATAGGAAAGTAGTAAGGAGGAGGTTAGTTTTTTGGGACAGCAGATACGGCGGTGGACACTGAGGATTGTGACGGCCTGGGCAGTTGTACTCCCGCAGGCCGTATTCTCTTCTTTCGAGCCTCGTACTCCTTAACTATTACGTAATCGGGCCAGAAGTCACCCGAGCAAATTCTGTCGCTGGAATGAGACATTTATCTTGAATGACGAAATGTGACTGGCATACGAAAATCTGAATTTTTCCACCTTGATATTACCGGCTTGGGTTTTGCCTTGTATATAGGCTAGAACATCTTCCGATGCGAGATCAGGGACAAGCCTCGAAAAAAATATTGTTTTCGAAGGTGGGAGGGAGGTGTGAGGGTCTTACGTAACGAATTGTTACCAACCACGGCCGGTATTTCGGGCATTGTTGGACCCTGGGTTGATTTTTTCTACGGAGATTTGCGGAGCCAAAGATTTGGGCTCCGCATCGGACACAACGGACGACGCGGAAATTGCTGGCTGAGCGACTGATTCAGATTCGGTAACCGAATCTTTCCTAGTTCTTGATCTCAGAACCATTGGAACGGGGACCAGGAGCTGTGGCGCAGGGGAGTGGCAGGAAATCGGTTGCTGCGTCTCACACAGTTGCTGTCGACCAGCAGCAGATTTTTTGCGTTTCGGCGACTCATTTAATAGCTTCATACTATTAAATTGAGCGTCAAGCGCGGAGAACAGGTCATTCGCCTTGCGGAAAGTGGCCATGATCTCAGAAAATCCACTTCTGGTCTGACGCATGAAGGATGATATCTCCTTTTCAACCGGTCGACAGGCTTCACAGAAATAACGCAGGCCCTTTTTGCTGGACACTGCGACACTACGATGAGAGCTATAACCGCTTAGATGCAGCTAACAGCAAACGACACTCAAGCGGGGGAGAGAAAAATAAAAACGAGAAAAAAACAAGAAAGGAAGCTAACTTCGGCTCACTAAAGTTTGTATACCCTTGCAGAATTTAAACAAACAATTTAAACCGAAATTCTGAAATAATAATTAGTTGCCAAATCTCAAATTTGATCGCAATGGTTTAAAACTCGTCTAAGCTATGGTTTTTTATTTTCCTGATTGTTCCTATGAAAGCTATAGGATATAGTTATCCGATTTTCATGAAATTAAAACCGAAATTCGGAAATAATATTAAATGACCAAAAATCAAATTTGGTGAAAATTCGTTGAAAACTGACAAAGTTATAATTTTTTCTTTTATTTTACTGATTGTTCCTGTGAAAGCTATAGGATATAGTCAGCCGATTTTCATGAAATTAAAATCAAAATTCAGGAATGTTCAGGTCAGGAGTAACCGTACGGCCGCCAGCCCAAGAGCGGATCGAAGAGCACCGCTCTTATGTTTCTATCGTCCAGTCTGCTCTTTGTAGTTAGGTGGGGTTCGGGACCGCGATGCGGCGATCGCCGGTTCGCTCCCGCTCTCGTGGTTTCTGAAGTCTGTAAACGGGAGTGCGGAGTTAGTTTTTCTGTAAGCTAGTTTTATTCCAAATTTCACCTCCGAATAAATACGACGTTTTCCTACCGTCGAATACAACGCATCCCGACGTTTTTATTCTTTTTGTTCGTGGGCTCTGGTGCCAAGTGATTTATTCCAGCAGCAATATCAGCCGTCGCTTGACCAGTCGCCGTCCACCCAAACATTTTGGTCCTTCGAGCCGGATTACCTACCAGCAACGAAGATAAGTACGCTGTTTCCAACGCCGTTTTTTTTCGTCTGGGCTGTGTCCGTTACTCCGTTAATCCGTATTCCGTTATTTCGCTATTAGAGTCCGTTATTCTTCGGTACATACATAGTCGTACATAGTCAAAAGACAAACGGTCTTTATTGCAGTTCTCCGTATTCGACTTACATACACATATTCCTCTACAGGGTTATTTCACACAATTCAATTCCGAGTTCCAATATTACTAAATTCCTTCGATACATACATATGTACATATTCGTACATCAAAAGACAAACGGTCTTCATCGCAGTTCTCCGTACTCAAATTCGTCTGTCGACTTACATATGTATTGTACATACATATCTGCCCCTACAGTGATATTTCACACCATTTAAGTCAAATTTCCAACATAAATAAAATCCAAATACAGTCCACTAAAGGCTCGATATAAAATCCATACATACATACATATATCAATATAAAAAAAAAAAAAAAAAAAAAAAAAAAATTCCATCTACAGTCCACTGAACACACACATATACACACACATAATTACCCTAGTTGGATTCCGCTAGTAATTATATGTTACAAATTAATTATATTACATTAGTATATATTAATTATATCGTCAAACAGCAACTAAACACACACACACACACATACACACACCTAATTACCCTAGTTGGATTCCGCTAGTAATTATATGTTACAAATGCCCCGTCACGCACAAACTGTGCTACCCATTGTTGTTAGTTGTAGTATAATAAACATTAGGACAATAAATGAATATAAAAAAAAAAACACACATACACACACACACACATAATCCCCCTAATTGTATATTCCGCCAGTGATTATTTTGTGTTTTTTAATCAAGTCCAAGCGCCGACCTATGTATATATATATATGTATATATATAAAACACACATATAAATAACATTCCAACCACCCCACTAAGGGCCCTCCGGCGCCCATACTCACATATCTCCACACATAGAATTATCCGATCATATATATATTCTTCTACATTGAGTATTTTCTGCCAACTTAGTTCTGAGTTAATAAACTAATAAAGATTAATAAAGCTACGAAGAACACAACATTGTTTCGGGATTGGGGTACATCCATACATTCATATGCCCGTAACATCGTTCGCAGCTGGGCAGTCATCTACATTAAACACTTTATACATCCATGTAACAGCGCGCGGTGAACATTTTACATTTCCTAAATTCACATAACAGCGAGGGGTGATAATATCGTATTTCCACCAGCACCTTGATGAACCAACATAAAAGGTGATCCAATCCCACCGTTCGGAATCAATAATTATTAATTACCAATTGTTAATTGTTGAGTGTTTTCGTTAACTCATTAATTGATAAGTGAGAATTATTTATTGCTGGTTATCGATTATTATTTTTTTTGTCTCTTTGATTAATAATTAATAATAATCGATAATTATTAAATTGGTAATGATAACTCATAATTAATAATTATTAAGTTAATGATAATAATTAACAATTATTGGGTACAAATTAATAACAATAATTGACGATCATTGATTACAAATTGTTAATTATTGAGTATTACTTTGTAATCTAATAAATAATTAAAGGGGCTATATATCCGTTCATTTTCTATTATATTTATTGGTTGATATTGTTTTTCCATACGCGCGAAGAGTGCGACGTTGTGTCTCCCAGTCTGTGGCGATTGATTCCAAGGGTAGTAATTCAAGATTGCCGCAGTACCCGGCAAGAGGTGCCATAACGCGCGCATATTCATTTGTCACCAAGGCGATTGCGGGATTTATTTTTTTTCCAATTGCTGCGTCCCTTCACGATCGTCAGTCGTCGGTTTTTTTTTGGTTTTTCCTATCGTCAGTCACTGCTTCGTGAAATCTAGTGCGGCCGTTTCATTTCTAGTCGATTGTTTTATTCAAGTTTGTCAACACCAGAGGGCCAGTCGCCACTTCCGTAGTTGAGTATGCCAGTAGGAGACGACAAGAAACCACCGGCGATTCCATCAATCAGCTTGCGAAGATCCCAATCCGTATCTCCGCGTCCGTCTCCACTTAGATCCGGGTCCGCCTCCGTCCGATCAAGGGCAAACAGCGACAACGCTCTGAGTACTAGTCCTGGTCCGTCGTCAAGGGTCACGCGATCGTCCACAAAAATGGCTCCGAGCGCCATCGACGTTGCATTACGGAAGTTTATTGCCACGACAGACCGTGTCAGTCAATTTGAGGCCAATATCCACACTCCGGGCACCCCGGAAACCACTCAGCTCTCTCCGTACATGTGTCAAGTGCGTCGCGACCAGATTCGGTCACTGTGGGAAAAGGTGGAAAGGGATTACGAAGGTTGTTCCGAACTCATAGCGGCATCCGAGGAGAGTAGGACTATCGGATAACGCTTCAGTCCAAATATGAATATTGTTTCTCGGTCTACGAAAGATGTGTTTCCAATCTCCAAGAGTTGATTGATAAGGGCGCGCCTCCGTCCGTTCAGGCTTCCACAAGCATTCACGTCCCAAATTCTACCGGCTGTCGCCTACCACCCGTGGACACCGAAGTCTTCACAGGCGATTATCTTCGGTGGCCCACCTTTAGGGACCTGTTTACGGCAATCTACATCAACAATTCGCGCCTCACGCCGGTGGAACGGTTGTTCCACTTGCTTTCCAAGACAAGCGGGGATGCGCATGCCATTGTTTCCAAGGCACCACTGACCAACGAAGGGTTCAGTTCAGCGTGGCGAAATCTTACGATGCGCTTCGAGAATCGGAGGTTGCTAGTCAATAGTCAATTAAAAATTCTCTTTAACATCCAGGCTGTCCCCCAAGAGTCCGGGAGCGCTTTAAAGGAGCTGCAAGGTACTATACAGAGTTGCCTGACAGCCTTAGAGATGTCTTCTATTCAGGTCGAAGCGTGGGACTGTCTCCTGGTGTACATGGTGTCGTCGAAGCTTCCCAAGCTTACACTTTCCATGTGGGAGCAGTCGATCCATAATAAAGCGGAAATCCCTACCTGGAAGGAACTTGATTCCTTTCTAACGGAGCGTCATCGCACGCTGGAAGCCATTGACGATGTCCGGCCCAATGGGCCCGTGCAGGTTCCGTCGAGACCGTCAAATGCTAATGGACCCGCACGCAGGCTGAACGCGTACGAAGCCCGGGTGGCTCCAGCGCTCAAAGGGTGCGATCTGTGTTTGAGGGAAAATCATCCGGTGCGACTATGTCCACGGTTCCTAGAAATGGACGTGAATGGTCGGTCAGACTACATAAGGAGGAAGCAGCTTTGTTTAAATTGCTTTGCTCGGGGCCATCAACAGCGAGATTGCACCAGCCCGCATAGTTGTTTTACGTGTCATAGCCGGCATCATTCCTTGTTACATCGCGGCAATCCCTTCGCGAGCGCTCCAAGCTCGGGTGTGCCGTCGAGGCCAGCACCCATCACTACTCTAGCAGGGGCTGTAGCCCCCGAAGACCCTTCGGATGTGCAGGTGTGTTTTGCGTCCGGGTCAAGGGCCGTCCTCCTGGGCACGGCCATTGTTAATATATGTCATCTGGGCTGTGATTTTCAGGCGCGCGCGCTTATCGACTCCGGTTCTGAGGCGACCTTTGTCACGGAGCGGCTTTTCAACCTCATCAAACCACCATTTCGAACGATCCAGGCCCAAGTCTCGGGACTTAATCAGACAGTAGCCGCGCAATCCAAGAAGCTCTGTCACTTTTCGATTCGGTCCCCTTCTAAACCCGGTCTGCACGTAGAAACGGCAGCGTATGTCCTTCCTCATCTGGCCGGGAATTTACCCTCGTATCCGCTGCCAAGGGATCTTCTAAAGGACCTCCCGGACCTCCCCTTAGCCGATCCTAAATTCTTCGAAAGCTCCCAGATCGATGTTTTAATCGGAGCCGACATCCTGCCGTCAGTCCTCCTGGGCAACTGCAGGCCGAACTTTTGCGGGTCGCTTCTCGGACAGGAGTCTATTTTTGGCTGGGTGCTTACAGGGCCCGTGTCCATTGCAGGGCCTCGCAACGTGTCCGCGTTCTCCACCCGGGTTTTACGGCTGACTGAGGACCCCCTGGACAAACTTCTTACCAAGTTCTGGGAAGTGGAAGAGGTGCCTGTAAAATTGGTATCCGACTCGGATTCGGCGTGTGAGGAGAATTTCATCAGGACGACGAAGAGAGGCAGTTGCGGGAAGTATGTGGTGACACTGCCATTTCGCGACCCTGATCACGTGGGGGCGGGGTTGGCACATTCCAGGTCCTTCGCGTTGTCTCAGTTCTTGCGGAACGAACAGCGTTTGAGGAAGGACCCGTCACTCAAGGCACGGTATGAGGCCGTCATCCGAGAATACCTGGAGCTAGGGCACATGACCGAAGTTCCGGCCATGAATCATGTCGCCAGCTATTATCTCCCACATCACGCGGTTGTCAAGCCCGAGAGCACGACTACGAAGGTGCGTGTCGTGTTCAATGCATCCAGTCCTTCCGCAAACGGGACCAGCTTGAATGACATTCTTCACGCGGGCCCAGTTCTACAGGCCGATTTGACAATCCAGATTCTCAAGTGGCGGTACTTTCGGTACGTTTTCAATGCCGATATCGAGAAGATGTACCGGCAAATTTGGGTTGATCCGAGCCATACAGTGTTCCAACGCATCCTATTTCGAAATCCCGAGGGAGAAATCCGAGATTACGAGCTGAAGACGGTCACCTTCGGAGTCAACTGCGCCCTATTCCGGCGATCCGGGTCCTGCAACAGGTCGCAGATGACGAAGAAGTGAGGTATCCGAAAGCAAGTCATATTATTCGAAACCACATGTATGTGGACGATGTCCTCGCCGGGGCAGACTCCAAACGTGAAGCTGAGCTGGCCATTCAAGAGTTGGATCAGGCTTTCACTTCAGCAGGGTTCCCTTTACGGAAATGGACAGCCAACAGCCGAGCCATTTTGACGAATATTTCGAGTGAGCATCTCCTTCGTGCTGACTTCCTCGAGATCGACTCTGAAAGTACGGCAAAAACATTAGGGGTGCGCTGGAGGGCGACTTCCGATGAGTTTTTCTTTGTTCCGCCGGAACTTTCCTCTGATTCGTCCCTCACGAAGCGGCGGGTGCTGTCCCAGATCGCCAAACTTTTCGATCCAGCAGGCTGGCTTGCCCCCTTTATTGTCCGATCTAAAATGTTCATGCAAGACATCTGGCTCCAGGAGCTAGGATGGGACGACGTTCTCCCCGAGAAAGCGGCTCACAAATGGACCGAGTTTCTTGAAAGCTATTCCTCGCTCGATCATATCCGCATTCCGCGTTGGGTCGCGTTCCGGCCAGGGCTGAGGGTGGAGCATCATGGGTTCTGTGACGCGTCGCAGAAGGCGTATGGTGCGGCCATCTATGTCCGAGTTGAAGTCGGGTCCACAATAATGGTGAATCTGCTCACGGCAAAGACGAGGGTGGCACCGGTGAAAACAGTGTCGCTCCCGAGGCTAGAGTTGTGCGGGGCCTTGTTGCTGTCCGACATGGCCGCCGCTGTTCTTCCAAAGATGCCCGGCTCCACTGCGGGCTTGCACTGTTGGACCGATTCGACAATTGTGTTGGCATGGCTGGACAAACCAGCGTGTCACTGGACAACGTTCGTGGCTAATAGAGTGGCTAAGATCACGCAGTCCACGGACGCTGGAAGATGGGCACATGTTCGCTCCGAACACAATCCGGCCGATCTCGCGAGCAGAGGTGTGTCGCTACGAGACCTTGTCGACAATCAGCTGTGGTGGCACGGTGCTGATTGGTTGCGAATGGCCCGCTCTGAATGGCCATCGCCGGGCGGCGAGTCGCCCGAGACGGACCTTGAGAGGCGAGCAGTCCAGGCCCATGTTGCAAAGGTACCCCCAGAGGATATTCTTGAGCGATACTCTAAGCTCGACAAGGCGTTACGAGTTTTCGCGTATGTGTATCGCTTCATTCAGCGTTCGCGACGAAGAACGGGTCCCGTTGAGGAGCAACTGTCCAATGATGAGATCGCCGCGGCCAAGCGGCTTTTGATTTCTACAACTCAACGCCGATATTTTGCGCTCGAATACGCCAGCTTGAGTCAAAAACGTTCGGTGGCGGCATCCAGTCCCATCAAGAATATGAATCCATTTCTGGACTATCACGGCCTCATAAGAGCGTGCGGGCGGGTGACGTCCTCCGAGGTCCTCCAATACGATGAACGGCACCCGGTCATTCTTCCGTACAATTGTCATTTTGCACGCCTCCTCGTTCATTTTACGCACCGTATAACACTGCATGGCGGCAATCAGCTGATGGTACGGCTGATCCGTGCAAACTTTTGGATACCTCGGGTCAAGAATCTGGTAAAGTCTGTAATTTTCTCCTGCAAGGTGTGCGTTATTCACAAAAAGAGACTACAAACCCAGCTCATGGGTGAGTTACCCAAAGAACGGACATCTTTTTCGCGTCCTTTTACACATACAGGCGTAGATTATGCGGGTCCTTTCGATATCAAGAACTATACTGGACGAGCCTGTCTCATTACAAAAGGGTATGTGCTAGTGTTTGTGTGTTTCTCGACCAAGGCGATCCATCTGGAACCCACATCCGATCTGACTACCGAGAAATTTCTTGCAGCCTTCTCTCGTTTCGTGTCTCGGAGAGGGTGTCCGCGCCAAGTTCAGTCGGACAATGGGAAAACCTTTGTTGGGGCGGCCGCGGTGCTGTCCAAGGAGTTTCTGCTGGCGCTGAAGGAGTCAGTGACGAGTGCCTACAGTCACCAACAGCTTCTGTGGCAGTTTATTCCTCCGGGAGCGCCCCACATGGGGGGGTTGTGGGAAGCTGGAGTCAAGAGCTTCAAAACACTGTTTTATAAGTCCACAGCCACTCGGAAATATACTTTCGAAGAGCTTTCCACGCTTCTCGCCAGGGTCGAGGCCTGCCTGAATTCGCGGCCTATCGCGCCCATGTCCGAAGACCCCACAGATCTGCTGGCGCTCACGCCGGGTCACTTTCTTGTTGGGGGACCCCTTCTCGCCATCGCAGAACCTGAATTAAAGGGTGCCACCACGTCTATAATCAACCGGTGGCAGCACCTTAAGGCTCTACATCAGCAATTTCGGCTGCGGTGGAAAGAGGAGTACCTCAAGGAGCTCCATAAACGCAACAAGTGGCAAACGCCCACGGAGAACCTTGGCGTGGGCGATATGGTCGTTGTCAAGGACGACAATCTGCCATCCAATGAGTGGCGGCTCGGTAGGGTTGATGCTGTATTTCCTGGACCAGATGGTCATGTCAGGGTAGTGAACATTCGCACTGCTCGTGGTTTCGTTAAGCGGCCTGTCGCGAAGGTCGTCCTGCTACCGTGGGTAGCGCCAACCGGCCGCAAGGACTAGTTTCATTTCCACTCCGTAATTTTTTCGCGCCTCCTAGTCTAAGTCTCATCTCTATGTCCTACTGATTTTGTTTTTTGTTATCCCGTCAATCAGATCGAGCACGATGTCTCCACGTCCACGCAGCGCCGGTGCCTTGGAGAGCAGACGAACTCGAGGTATAAATTCCTACCGTTGCCGAGTCTGCCACGGAGTTCATCCGCTTCGGAAGTGCCGTCGGTTCCTTCGGCTGAGTGTGGAGAAGAGGCTCCGCGCGGTGCTCGCCAATCGCTATTGTGAGAACTGCCTGGCTCACGAGCACTCCGACGGAGCGTGTCGCCGGGGCGACGTGTGCAAAGTGTGCCACCAGGATCACCACACACTGTTGCACATGCACGAGCGGCCATCACCTCGGCGGCGGTCCCATGAATCGGCGTCTTTATCCTCGCGGCAGTCGTCCACCGTGTCTCGGCCAGTGTCCGCCGCACGTGGGCCCGCTCCTATCGGCCCTCGGACCGCGCTTGTCACCTCCCAGAGCGCTGCCGACCCGACAACGGCACCGTCATTGTCGTCACTGCTGCAGCGGCACAGTGTAAACGTCCTTCCGACGGCGGCAGTTCGGATCGATACCGGAACGCGGGTCTTCGATACCGCGGCTCTCATCGACCCATGTACACCGACGAGCTGCATCGATGCTTCACTGGCGAAATGTTTCCGCTTGCCGACGACTAACGTAGGCGGGGAGCAGGTCTGTTCGGCTGTCGTGGGGTCCAAAGTGGATGCCAACCTCCGGCTCAACCTCCTCTTCAAGATCGAGCCGCACGTGCGTATCCGCACTCCAATCCGGGAACTTGGCGAGACCGTGCGCGCCCATTTCCGGGATATTACATTGGCGGACGATCGGTTTTATCTCCCGGCGACAATCTCCGTGGTCCTTGGTGCGGACGTGTATCCGAAGGTGATGCAGCCGGGTTTCCTCAAGGTGCAGGAGGGACTACCGGTAGCGCAGAGCACCGTGTTCGGTTGGGTCTTGTCCGGAGCCTGTCACCAGTCCTGAGGAGCAGCGGATCAAGTTGCAACCCGAGTGGTTGCAAGGGGGGGCGGGATGTTCAGGTCAGGAGTAACCGTACGGCCGCCAGCCCAAGAGCGGATCGAAGAGCACCGCTCTTATGTTTCTATCGTCCAGTCTGCTCTTTGTAGTTAGGTGGGGTTCGGGACCGCGATGCGGCGATCGCCGGTTCGCTCCCGCTCTCGTGGTTTCTGAAGTCTGTAAACGGGAGTGCGGAGTACAACGCATCCCGACTTTTTTATTCTTTTTGTTCGTGGGCTCTGGTGCCAAGTGATTTATTCCAGCAGCAATATCAGCCGTCGCTTGACCAGTCGCCGTCCACCCAAACAAGGAATAATAAAATATGGCTAAATATCAAATTTGGTGAAAATATGTTGAAAACTGACAAAGTTATGGTTTTTTCTTTTCTTTTCGGACAACTATATTCTATAGCCACCATAGGAACAATCAGGAAAATAAACAAGTAAGAAAGCTACAGTCGAGTGAGCTCGACTGTGAGATACCCGCTACCCATGCTTAAACCAGAAAAGCGTCAGGACGCCAGATAAACAGTTAATACAATTTTGAACATAACGGACAAATGCAAATGCAAGTAAAATATAATCACATGCATACAAAAATACATACACGTGTATCTATGTGTGTAAAAACGCGTTATTATTGCATTTAAGCGGCTAATAATTTTTACCATTTATTAAAATTGCTTCTCGAATATCTTATAAGATTCTTTTCCGATCACAATCAAGGTCTGGTAAGAATATTTAGTTGGTCTAATTGGTCAACCAAATGAGGCATGCTGCCAGCAGCCGTTTGTGGCCATACAAAATTATTTCTTTAATAACTTCGACAATTTTTATTTGATCGCAACCAAATTTTTAGGGATCACACAGACTATAGTTCTTAATATACATACCGAAATTCGCGACTCTAGCTTTAAAATTATACGCTTAATACGCTTTTTTATGATTTGCGGGGGCGGAAGTGGGCGTGGCAAAAATTTGAAATAAACTTGATCTGCGTGCAAGCATAAGAAATACTGTCGAAAAAAAATTAGAGCTCTATCTCTTATAGTCTCTGAGATCCAGTGTTTCATACGGACAGACGGACAGACAGACAGACAGACAGACAGACAGACAGACAGACGGACATGGCTAGATCGACTCGGCTGTTGATCCTGATCAAGAATATATATACTTTATAGGGTCGGAAATGCTTCCTTCTACCTGTTACATACATTTCCTGCCGGCACAAAGTTATAATACCCTTCTACCCTATGGGTAGCGGGTATAAAAACCATGCTTAGCCGTGTTTCAAACCATTGCCATCAAATTTGAGATTTGGCAACTAATTATTATATCAGAATTTCGTTTTTAATTTTTTGTTTAAATCCTGCAAGGGTATACAAACTTCGGTGAGCCGAAGTTAGCTTCCTTGCTTGTTTTTTTTTATATATATACATTTTTATTGGTGTGTTAAGATTGCTGCTCTACTGGGCAGCTCCCGAATAGTCAAACGTTTCAGCCGTCTAAATGTGCGTGTCCGTGTTATCCGTCGAGCCAGGGGGTTAGGGTGTCTGAATAGGCTAAGCTGATGATTGGCAGCCAGAGAGTTTATCACATCACCAACTGCTGGTACTTCAAGTTCTCTTCTTATGTCAACGTTTCTAATATACCATTCCGCTTTGGCGATACGTCTCAAAAACTTCGCCTGAAACGCCTGAATCTTCCGCAAGTGCGACCTGGCTTCTGTCCCATATATAGCCACCCCATAGCGCCATATTGGGGCTAGGAGGGATTGATACAGTCGAGTCTTACAATGCAGGCTTAGCTTAGACTTTGGACCTGTTAACCAGCTAATACGACTGGCCGTACCTTGCAGCTTCACCCAAGTCTGTCTGACATGCGAGGCAAATGTCAGCCTCTTATCAAGAACAAATCCCAGATAGGTGTGTTCCAGTTGCTGCGGCAGAAGTTGCCCCTGAAGTAAGACTCCCGGGCACGTGTCCCTCCTGAGTGCGAATGTGACCACCACACACTTATCAGTGTTGATGGCCACATTCCACCTACAAGCCCAGTTCTCGAACCTCTTCAAAAGAATTTGTAGTTTGTCAGTGGCGCTGCAAAACACAGCTGGATGTAGCCAACACCGCAGTGTCATCCGCATACGTGGCAACACAAGTGCTATGAGAGCTCAGGTGCAGCGGGGCATCATGAGCGGACAAATTAAAAAGCGTTGGGCCCAGCACCCTTCCTTGCGGCACGCCAGCAAGAATTCTTTTGGTGGACGATACAACCCCATCCTGGACAACCTGAAAGGTCCTATTTAAGAGGTAGCTCTTGATAACCTCAAAGAGCTGAGGAGGGGGGAGCCCTTTGATCTTGGATAAGAGCCCTTGGTGCCAGACCCGGTCAAAAGCCTGCTGAATATCCAGAAAGGCCGCTATCACATACTGCCTGTTCTGGAACCCCTCAACAATAAAGTCCACCACGCGATTAAGCTGCTTCGGGGTACCATGACCTTTCCTGAATCCAAATTGATGCTGAGGTATCGCATCCCGTACCGCCGGTATCCTCTGCATCCTGTCAAGGATACATCTCTCAAAAATCGGCCTATAACTAGACACGTCATGGAACGGCTTTCCTTTTTTGTGTATCATCACCACATTGGCATTCTTCCAGGAGGACGGAAAGTGACTAATTCTGAGCGCTGCATTAAGCGCAAAGACCAAGAATCTATTGGGTTCCCAGCCACCAGGGCATCGATGGCAACGAGACCGCAGATGTACTTGCAAAGGAAGGCGTCGGATTGACGACTGACAGAACAGAAATCGTCGCCATTTCCCTAGGAGCACTTATTTTTGGCCAGCACCTGGAGGTGCCAATTTTTGGAGAGATTTTTAGGGTGGGTTTTGAGACGGAAAAAACGGCTGAGTTTTCTCTAATTTCCTAATTGGGACGCGAGATACTACCGCACAGTGATAGATTTTGCCAATCTAGGGCGCCATAATTCAATAACTTTCGTACTTTTTGAGATATCAACTTGAAATTTGAAATTAACATTCTACAAAGCCCAGAGAATTGGATAGATATAAGAAAATGGGTGTGACATTTTCGTGGTCCACATAAACATTTCATTTATTTATTTATTTATTGAGAAAAATGGCAAATATCTGCCATATAAGGCCGTACCCTTACCTCTGACCAAGAAGGGAGTGTTTTTTAAAGATGTGCTCCGACTCACGTCAGGTGGTCGGAGGTAAGGATAGGTATCGTAAAATACAAGCTGAATTAAAATCTAAGGACATCTTAACATGTAACAAATGGTAATTCTCATTATACAGACCTCCAGGGCGATAGGTCGAAAGTGACGGGAAGGCCTTGTAGGAACCGAGAGCCTTATAAGGCTTAAAAGGTAATTAGATGAAATGTGACCATGGATGAGTTTGTGCATGAACATTACACCATGGCAGGTCCGACGGTCCTTAAGCGTAGGCAGGCCTAAAAGCCGCAGTCTGTCTAAGTAGGAAGGCAGACGACGATGTGGATCCCAGTTTAAACCACGAAGAGCAAACAAGAGGAATTGTTTCTGCACCGATTCAATTAGATCCTGATATTTCGCGTACTGGGGTGACCAAACACAAGAGCAGTATTCCAAAATAGGACGCACAAGAGAAACAAATAGGAGTTTGGTGGTATAGGGATCATTAAACTCCTTTTACCAGCGCTTAACAAAAGCGAAGACACCCTTAGCTTTACCAACAGTTAAACTAATGTGATCATTGAAATTCAAGTTGTGGGTAAACAAAACTCCAAGATCTGTAACTGAACTGATGCGTTCAAGAGCACCAGTCTCTAAGTAATAATTGGCAATAAAACAGTTTTTCCGATAAAATGACATAGATTTGCATTTTGAATTATTAAGAAACAGCAGATTGTTGATGCACCAAGATTGCATTTTATTTAGGTCAGTTTCTAAAAGCAAATGAGACTCAGAGTTAGTCAGAGGCAAGCATAGTTTTACATCATCAGCGTACATCATTACCTGAGAATGAGCAACAACATTGGGCAAGTTATTGATGAAAATTGCAAAAAGAAGAGGTCCGAGATGGCTCCCTTGTGGAACACCTGAAGTCACGTAATCTAGATCCGAGAATGAGCCCTTGAAAGCAACTCTCTGAGTACGGTTAGATAAATATGTTGCAATTCAGTCAGTCAGTAAAGGGGGGAAGCCCAATAATGAAAGTTTTTTCAGCAAAAGCTTGTGATTCACTGAGTCAAACGCTTTGCTGAAATCTGTAAAGATAACGTCAGTCTGGGTATTGTATCTGAAAGCGTTTCGAATAACAGCACAGAACTCAAGAAGGTTTGTAGTGGTAGATCTTTGTTTCATAAAGCCATGCTGCGAGGAGGACAGAAATGAGCTACATTGGTGCTTCAGTTGAGCTGTAATCAGTAGTTCAAAAAGCTTGGGAATCGCACTAAGTTTTGCAATACCTCTATAGTTCTCAACATTTGACTTGCTACCCTTTTTATGAAGCGGAAGTATAAAAAACACCTTCCAGCTATCGGGAAAGAAAGACATGTTAAGAGATACTCGAAAAAGCTTAGACAAGGGACTACATAACGCATTAGCACAGTTTCTCAATACACAACTAGGCACAAGATCGGGACCAGAAGAGAAGGATGGCTTGAGAGATTTTAAACTGCGAAGAACATCGTCCTCGCCGATTGTGGGCATAAAAATGCAGTTGGAGTGCGGAAGAGAATAATAATACAACGACGTTACATCAAAAGTAGTAGTAGAATACGTAGACTGGAAAAATTTTGCGAATTAGTTCGCAATATCAAACTCAGAGGAAGCAGACTCAGTTTTGAGATGAAGACGGGACGGGAAAAGCTGTGATTTACGTTTTGAATTGACGAAAGCATAAAATTGCTTAGGATTTGTCTGAAACTCACTTCTGCACCGATTCAAGTGACTGTTGTAACATTCGGAATTATGCGTCAAGAAATCGGATCGAGCTACTAAATATTTAGGTCGGTCGGCTTGAAGTCCGGTTCGGCTGAATTTTTTTTAAAGAGTCTGGACTTCACATTTTTTAGATACGAAAGACAACGGGAAAACCAGGGGGGTCTGTGTGAGCTAACAGGAGAGGGAAATGACGGGACGAATGTATCAAAACAGGAATATAAAATGTCATAGAAACGTTCAAACAGGTAAGAGGAATCGTCAGTATCATTTAAAAAGGTCCAGTCTATTGAGGATAAGTGATTATTCATATCAGTGAAATTGGCTTTGCGGAAGCAGCGAAAGGTAGCAGGCTCGGCAGGAGCACAAGGTAATAATGGAGCCGAAGCCTCGAGTGTTATCTCGATGGTAGGGTGGTAAGCATCTTCAGGACAAGAGAGAGGGCGAAGTCCGACACAAAAATAAGGTCTAAGATTTTATCACAGCAGTTTTTAATATTATTTAATTGTCCTACATAGAGGTCAATAAGTCCGTGAATGAAGTCGGTAGGGACAGAGGGAATAAGAATATTAGAGTCAGGTGAGGGTATCCAGGATATGAAAGGGAGATTGAAGTCGCCAAGAACAATGAAGTGGTCATTTGCACCCAGAGTACAGTGGATGTTCTGAATTAGGGATAAGTGTTGAGAATATAAATCGAAGTCAGACCTAGGTGGAATATACGAGCTAGACACATAAACAACATAATCGAAAACTTGAATGCGAACAGCAACAAATTCCAAAGTGCAGTCGAGGTCAATTATCGGAGCCAAGTTAGAGACAAGATTTGATTTAACGGCGATAAGAACACCGCCGCCGATGCGTGTAGGACGGTCACTCCTATAGACGACATAATTGCCTGTAAACAGTTCAGTATCATAGACAGAAGAGTTAAGCCACGTTTCCGTAAAGACAATTACGTCGGCATCAAAGGAAGCACTATTAACGTGCAGTTTGCTCAGCTTCCCCAGTAAATTACGAGCGTTCTGATAGTGGATGGAGAAAAAACCTATTAGTTTTTTGAAAGCAAAACAAGGGGAGTCTGAGGCGCACGAGTACGGGGATTATTTTTGTTAATAAATTCATGAACTATGGCATTTTCAGGCCAGACGGAAAGATCAAGAGCCCTGTCCAAGAGACCATCAGAAAGTGCAATTTTAAACGAAGATATATCACGTCTTTGTTTAAAATTGAACTTTAAGACAATAAATTCGGTGCCAGAAACATTCGGCTTGCTGCTCAAATGGGTCTTAACGTCATTTTCGGAAGCACCAGGGTTCAGGCGGGAAACGAAGACAAACTTTCTGGGAGCAACGCCGGCAAGAGGCGTCGGTTTACGCTGAGAAACTCCCGAGATTGCGGAGCGCTGTAGTCCAGGCATGGTGAAAGGTGACGAAGAAACGGAGACCGCCGGTATCACAGGATGAGCGTCTCTGTTGCAATCCACCGCTGACACATTAGAAGCGGCAGCCCTCGACGTGGAAGCCTGATCAAAACTAGGAGGCTGTCGATGCAAAGGTTCAGCGACATCGGCTAATAAAGGGCCAAGAGCCGCAGTTTTGGTTGGTCCAGGTGGAGCAGCCTCGCAATAGTCATCTGCCGCGTCCGAGGTGTTGACCGCTGATAGGTTTCGGGGGCTCCCAGGGTCTGGAACTTGAAGAGAAATATTAGGGAGAGGTCTCGAGTTGGTATTAGGCTCGCAACTTAGCAGTTTCAGACTTTTGAAGTGGGACTCCGCCGTCTGGAAACGACTGAAAAGCTCCTTGAAACCAGCCGCCAGAGACTGAAACTCAAGATGAGTTTGCCTCATGAACGTCCTCATATCGGTTTTTGATATGGTTTTGATATCAGCTTGGGCACGTCCAGTCCAATCCGACGTGATCTCGAAGGCGATCCGCAATCCGTGGGCCGATATGCCCAAGATCGGCGCAGCCAGGGTGGGCGATATTGTCGCAGAGCCAGCAAAAAACAGTGGCCTGTCGCGGGGTGATTTTGCGGCCGTTTGGGCATTCAGTTGCACAACAGGTAGCCATAATTAGTGTAGTAAAAATGTTAAATAATAATAATTCGTAAAAAATCGTACGAATTACAAATTTAGGGAAAGATTATTTTATTTGCGCGGCGAAGGAAACGATCAAAACAGAGATCGAGCGAGAATAATCAAAAGCTTTTATCTAAGTGGCACAAAAGCAGTAGTTTGATTGTATGTTCGCGGTATGCAGAAACGCTTGCACCAACAACAAAGTTGAAACGGAATGCAGCGGTAAGCGGTAACGCACAGCACACGAAAACAAAAGGGAAAGAAATAGAAAAATAAAATAAAACCGAGTTTGTTTTCGCAGATTAAAGTCACTATCTTTATACGAAAAGAACCAGATGTTTTGGGTAAACAAAGGCCGTCAAAACACGGATCGGTAGCCAAAAATTTGGACTTTGAGAATCAGGAATACACAAGAAAAACTTTGAAAGAAGGGAGAGCGATGGGAAACACGACCGACTCAAAGCTTGACTCAAAATAGTAAAATTAAACATAAACATTAAAAAAAATATATTTACATATTTTTTTGATAATTTTAAATAATTTGTTGTAATTTTTAACATTAAAAAAGTATTCCATTTTTTAATTTTGAGAACATTTTTTTTATGTTTGTGTGAAATTTGTGTTTTTGGATAAAGTCTCATGTTTTTAGCTATAACTTCAAGATTATAAGTCAAAGCAATAAAACCTAGGGCTTAAATTGAACATATTTGACTGACAAAGAAAAAAAAACTTACGTTTAAATTTTTAGATTTAAAAAAAAATGTAATAATATCATTTTATAAAGAAATTTTACAGTTTTTTGGCCATCAAGCTTATTTGAGTCGAGTTTGTTTCAGAGCTATTGTCACCGTATTGATCTTAAGACAATAGTTGGGCACATTTTCTGAAAGCTCTTAGTGCCTAATTTACGGTGGTGTTAAGATATTTTAAAGAAATATATCATATGATTCTTAGCACCTCCATAAGATCACCATTCGTATATACACGCGAAGTTTTCATTATAAACTTTCATTATTTATAAATTTCTGACTTTATCTTTTCCAAATCTTCGAAATTTGTTTGGAAATTCAAAACATAGTTTGAAAATATGTTATTGCAATATAAAATGACCAAATGTCATGGCCAAACGCCATTACTGACAGTTCTACACGTGAATTTTGCTTACGTTTCTTGTTAAAGCCTCCAAAAATTCAGCTCGGGTTATTTCACATATTTTCAAATTTAAGGTATTTGTGCAAAATATGAGCAAGATTTTATTTTTGAAACTGATTGTATATGAATTTCTGCAAATGGTGTATGTTCTGGTGTAATAGAATGGGATAGAATTATATAAGTTTTTTTCCACCAAAAATAGGAAGCATGATAAACACCCCTTACTTTTTATACCATGTACCAAAGGTACAAAGGTATTATAGTTTTGTGCGAGTGCGATTTTCTGTAACAGGCAGAAGGAGGCGTGGCAGACCCCCAAAAGTTACCTAAATATTGGTCAGGACCACTAAAGGAGTCGATATAGCCATGTCCGTCTGTCCGTCCGTCCGTCCGTCTGTCCGTCTGTCCGTCTGTCCGTCTGTCCGTCTGTCTGTATGAACGCCCAGATCTCAGAGACTATAAGAGCTAGAGACACCAAACTTGGGATTTAGACTTCTTATATCTGCACGCAGATCAAGTTTGTTTTAAATTTTTGCTGCTCCCCTTTTTGGAGGAGCTATTTGAAAAAAACGTATATCTCCGAAATTTATAAAGTTATGTAAACCATATTAAAAAGCTTAATGCATTTTATCAAAATACACAGACTGTCCAAATTTTATTGCGATCGTGCCATAAATAGCGGAGATATAGGCTTTTTACTTTATACACATTACGTGTACAAGAGGCAGCCCAGGCACAGGGCTCCAAATAAATCAAAACGTTCATTAAACATTTTACTTATGTTCATATTACTATGAAAATAGGATTACTCATTTTGAATTGGTTGGTGGCGCAGCTGGCTAAGCTGAAGTCTTTTTCAAATGTTAGTTGTCACGGGTTCGAATCCCGTCGGCGACGAGCGAAATCTTTTTTATTTTTAGCAATTTTTTTTTTTTTTTCCAGTACTTCAAAATAATTACAGTATTTAATACTAAAAAATAAAAAAATGCAAGCAAAGAACTATACTTAATGTTTTGAAAATGAAAAAATTCCTTATGCCTGCGGTTGATTCGAACCCAGGCCAATTGCTTACAAAAATGTATGTGTAGCTTTACCCACTGAGCTATCGACTTTGCTCTTGAATGGGAAGACATTTGCATTATATGTAAATTTGTCTCAGTTTTTTATTCTTATTCTCTTTCTTTTATATAATTTTGGGACGCGCCTTGTAATGGTACATGGTATTCTACTGTCGGGACACCCGACTGTATGTCCATCTTGTTGGTATTTTTTTTCCAAAAAAAAAAAAAAATGTTAAAGTTGGAAAAAAATATATTTGTTAATGAAAATGGATAAAGAATCGATCAATGAATATGATACAAATAATTTTTGGCTGCACCCACTGATTAGGCGATGCAATTGAAAAGACTAAACTTTGTCAACTGATGCTCGCTGCCCAATGCAAGTTTGCAGGCATTTCTAACGTCCTACTTTAAAAATCATTATCTTCAAAGCAAAACTTTAATTTAATTAATAAATTTGGTTTGGATTGTGATTTCCTCATAGTTGAACATTTCTAAAAGTGCAGCTTAAAGCGCATCGACGCCAAAATCTTACACTGTGTGCCTACCCGGCTCCAGCGTCTAGATCCCCCCACCCAGTGCTTGGACGAGCGGCCTGGAGTGATTCCAGCGTCCGATCCTTCACCCAGTGATTGGACGAGATGCCCGGAGTGTTGCCAGTGACCGATCCTCCACCCAGTGATTGGACGAGCTGCCCGGAGGGTTTCCAGCGGCCGATCCTTCACCCAGTTTCCCTAAATCCTATCCTGCGGCTCGGAATAACTCCAGCGGCCACGATCCTGGAATAGTTCCTTCAGATAGCGATAAGCCCGTCTCCAGGCTCTGCCTAGCCTGGCACTGATGCTGTCAATCAATCCCGTTGGGAGCCAGCCTCCGGGCGTGGTCCAGCCGCGCGGTACGGGAACCCACGGCTCGGTCGCTCCGCTTATATATATTTATTTGATTTTAGTCGTTTTTGTTTTATTTGGTTTTAAATAATAATTATGCTTTAGTCCATAGATTTATTTATCATGTATATTTAAATAGGCGTAAGTTAAGTAGCTGAATGCACGCAGGCAAATCAATAAATCAATAGCTTTCTGATTGGTTGCCAAGCCAGAGATAAGCGGCGGTCTCCAATCGCGAATGAAGATCGATAAGAGATATTATGAAATAGAAAACCTAAATTACACTGCGAGATATTATAGATACATAACTCCTCCCCTCTTAAGAAATGTTAACGTCCTCGTTAATGTTTACAATTTAAACTTAAATTTATAAGGTGTATAAAGTAGGTCGCAATATTTTTGTTAAAGAATTAGATACAATTATTACAAATATATATTATGTTTTTTATATTGTATGATAAATATATTTATTTATTGTATTTTTTTTTTGTATTAAATGGTAGAAATCTAAGTTTGTTCCGAATAATTAATAGAATTATTACTATTATTATTTGTGCAATCATTAGAGTATTCTATAATTAATATATTCTTTATAATGAGTATCGTCTATTTGTTCAATTTGTTTAGTTTTTCTAAATGGGTTGTCAATTTTTAATTTGCGTTTTAATTGCAATTCTACTTTAGCAAAAGCTATATCAATTTCATGTTCTTTTCTCTTCTTATTTAGTTGCTTTATTTTATCTTCTTTTCTTTGTTGCCCATTAATTTTAGATTCTTCATTAAATAGAAATATTGAAGCAAGAGTTTGGCAAGAGTTAATTGACACCCTTCAATATGAGCTATTGTTATTGTTATTTCAATTCCTATATTTTCATTTTCTAACCATAATCTTAATGATCCACTTGTCATGCCAGGGTCTTGATCTATTTTTAATAGTTTTGGCTTACCTAAAAAATTGAATACTTTTAATAATGCCTTTTTCGTTTCAAGCCAATCAGTCGAAGAAGTTTCAGTTGCTGAGAGAAATTTTGATTTTTAATCAATGCCAGTTAGAAAAGTTCGATTATTTCTAAGAAAGTAGTCAATGCCGAATTTATCCTTTATATTACCTATTCTAGGTGTAATTTCGAAGGCCAAGGCCGTTTTTCTGTTTTCATGTTTACTTAAATTACACGTATTAGTACACTCATTTACTATATTCTGTATTAACTTAATGTAGTCTGGGTAAAAATAACTATTTATGAAATCTGCTATAATTTTCTGTATCTCTTGGTGAATTTTATCTTTATGTAATTTTATTATTAGTTCCTTCAATTTAGAATAAGTTTTAATATTTATAAGATTTTTAGTAGCTCTAAGAAGTTTTGTTCCCGTATTAGGTCTAATAATATTAATAAATAACTTAATAATATTGAAAAATAACAAAATCTGGTATATTTTCAAATAATACTGTTGTGTTTTTTCCGCTAATAGATTCTAATATTATATCATTTGCTATTTCGTTTGTCATGTTTGTATAATAAATTTTAATTATAGTACGATTAAATATCTTTTTTACTTCGACTTTTTCTTCACTATCTTTTAAGGAAATAATTTGTCTCTTATATATATTAAGAGGTCGTTCCGTAATTGGAATTCCCAAAAATTGATCTTCACCTGCACTGTGAATTGTTGCTGCTAACGAATATATTTCTTCTGCATTTGTATCTCTTTTCCTCGCTGTTCATGAAATTTGTCTCTAAATCTTGTTCCTCTTCTTCGCTATTAGATATAGTTACTCTAGAAAGAGCTCCTCTGAGAATGCACTGCAGTAATTGCAGCATCCCTCCAATTTTCTTTCGTGCCACAGGCTTACTGCAACTTGTGGCAAGTATGAAGCCCGAAGCAAACAAACCGAACTATGGGATGTTACCGCAGTCAGACAAATTTGAATTTCATCCACAACTATCCTTAGCATCATATTTATCTGGATTGATTAAAAATTTAAGATTAACACAACGTTTTCGGTCAATTTTTAAGGATATTGAGTCAGGATCATTTTAGGCTCTTATTCTTAGATTTTTTTCGTCGGATAGCAAACGACGCAGCGTTATCTTATTACAAACTAATTAATTTTTTAATACACATTTAAAAAAAATTATTGGAAAGCAAAAAAATGTCTCCAGCCGGAATAATTGGCATGTGTCGTATCATTTTGATACAGTTGCAGGCACGCAAAAAAATGTACTCTTTTGCTTGTTCGACGATTACTTTAAAACGGGGGGAGGGGGGTAAATAGGAACATTTTAATTAAAGCAGAATTAATTTATCTTTCATTCTGTATACTTGGTTTTGTTGTATTATGCTTCCCCCTTATCCTACGACGCTCGAAACTTGCATAATCGGGGTGTCGTATCATTATGCTACAGAGTGTATCATGTAGTGTATTGTCTAAATTTTTGACGTCCCCATAATCTATCTCATCTTTATTTATTTCTTCGTCTCTCTTTTCTAATATGTTTTCAGCTTTATTTATATCCTTAGAAGTGAAATGAAAAATAAAGTTATTTAGTTGAACGTATTCTTCCTTAAAGCTTATCTTAGCTCCTGTTAAATTTAATATATCTCTCCCTATCAAAATATCATATGTATCTAGAAGAAAAGTCATGAACGAATAGCTTTAATTTTCAAATTTTGCCTGTCAATGGATGAGCATCTATTAATTTTATTTTCTTTAATGTTATATTTATTTCATTGTAAATATTACTTTTTTTTAATGTGTTTGGCTTATTTAGACTAATACTAGATCCACTATCTACATCTATCTATTTATATTACTAATTTTTGATTTAATAGTGGAATTCTTTGATCTACCGAGGCTTGTACTTGAAAATTTTCAGATATATCCATCCTCGCCTAAATTGACCTGACTTTGACTCACGCTTTCTTTTATTACTATAATCTTCGTTTAGTCTATAATTTCTTAAATTATTTTATTGCTGTTCTGAATTATATCTGTAGTTATAATTTTGTGAAAATCGATGAGTATCAAAATGTTGATTTATGGGGCCAAATGAAAGGTATCGCCATCAAAAGGAGGAACTTGCCGGTTCTGAATGAGGCACTGTGATAACGCCTGATCGCTTAGTATTTCTTCGGACATCCTTCTGTTGTTATTTTATTATTGTATTTTAATTATTCGCTATTTAAACTTGCTTGCTTACTTTTGTTTTAAGTTTTGTTTGCGAATTTTGTTTATGTTGCCGTGTTCGCGATTACGTAAGAATTATATATATTTATATATGTGAATTTTATGTTTTTTATTATTTTTATTTGATTTTAGTTCGTTGTTGTTTTATTTGGTTTTAAATAATAATTCTCGTAGATTTAATTCATTTTAGTTTATGCTTAAGTCCATAGATTTATTTATTATATCTAAATAGACGTAAGTTAATATATTTAGCTTGACATCATCTTAAAAACTAACTTATGCTAAGCTGTACTACTCCCATATATTAAGAAAATGCTTTTATGTTATAAAAGGGAATAGAAAAAAATGGCTGAATGCACGTAGGCAAATCAATAAATCAAAAGCCAGAGATAAGCGGTGGTCTTCGATCGCGAATGAAGATCGATAAGAGATAATATGAAATAGAAATCCTAAATTACACTGCGAGATATTATAGATACATAACTTGCGCCGTGGAGGGCGATGGGATACCCAGTTCCTCGCTGAGCTCCTCAGCGCGTCGGCGTGAGTTTGCGCCCTCGTGCGCCGTTCTGCGGCCAGCTTTCCCTCTGCTTCTGCAGCACGGTGGAGAGCATCCTGGGCCTTGTTCCTGGGCTCGCTGGACTTAGGTGGCCTTTCGGCGGTTTGCCGCGCACCTTACCGTTGGCTGCATGTGGCTCGCACTGTCCGGCCCCCGGGCCGAAAATATCTCCGTAGCTTGGCGGACTTCCGGCGAGGGGGAAGTGCGGTCCTGGACGACTCAGTTATCGTCTGTTGGCTCATACGTACCCCATGCGGTCGGTCGAGGCGACCAGGGCTCGGGAACCAGCGGTGGTATGCCCTCGTCCTCGTCGGACACAGGCTCGTATTCTGCGCCAAGCGGCCCAGGAGCGGATACCAATCCCTTCATGAGTGTTCGAGGCATCTCGCCGAAGCACTCCCTTAACGCCGCTAATATTATATAGAAAGAGCTCCTCTGAGAATGCACTACAGTAATTGCAGCATCCCCCCAATTTTCTTTCGTGCCACAGGCTTACTGCAACTTGTGGCAAGTATGAAGCCCGAAGCAAACAAACCGAATTATGGGATGTTACCGCAGTCAGACAAATTTGAATTTCATCCACAACTATCCTTAGCATCATATTTATCTGGATTGATTAAAAATTTAAGATTAACACAACGTTTTCGGTCAATTTTTAAGGATATTGAGTCAGGATCATTTTAGGCTCTTATTTTTAGATTTTTTTCGTCGGATAGCAAACGACGCAGCGTTATCTTATTACAAACTAATTAATTTTTTAATACAAATTTAAAAAAAATTATTGGAAAGCAAAAAAATGTATCCAGCCGGAATAATTGGCATGTGTCGTATCATTTTGATACAGTTGCAGGCACGCAAAAAAATGTACTCTTTTGCTTGTTCGACGATTACTTTAAAACGGGGGGAGGGGGGGGTAAATAGGAACATTTTAATTAAAGCAGAATTAATTTATCTTTCATTCTGTATACTTGGTTTTGTTGTATTATGCTTCCCCCTTATCCTACAACGCTCGAAACTTGCATAATCGGGGTGTCGTATCATTATGCTACAGAGTGTATCATGTAGTGTATTGTCTAAATTTTTGACGTCCCCATAATCTATCTCATCTTTATTTATTTCTTCGTCTCTCTTTTCTAATATGTTTTCAGCTTTATTTATATCCTTAGAAGTGAAATGAAAAATAAAGTTATTTAGTTGAACGTATTCTTCCTTAAAGCTTATCTTAGCTCCTGTTAAATTTAATATATCTCTCCCTATCAAAATATCATATGTATCTAGAAGAAAAGTCATGAACGAATAGCTTTAATTTTCAAATTTTGCCTGTCAATGGATGAGCATCTATTAATTTTATTTTCTTTAATGTTATATTTATTTCATTGTAAATATTACTTTTTTTTTTTAATGTGTTTGGCTTGTTTAGACTAATACTAGATCCACTATCTACATCTATCTATTTATATTACTAATTTTTGATTTAATAGTGGAATTCTTTGATCTACCGAGGCTTGTACTTGAAAATTTTCAGATATATCCATCCTCGCCTAAATTGAACTGACTTTGACTCACGCTTTCTTTTATTACTATAATCTTCGTTTAGTCTATAATTTCTTAAATTATTTTATTGCTGTTCTGAATTATATCTGTAGTTATAATTTTGTGAAAATCGATGAGTATCAAAATGTTGATTTATGGGGCCAAATGAAAGGTATCGCCATCAAAAGGAGGAACTTGCCGGTTCTGAATGAGGCACTGTGATAACGCCTGATCGCTTAGTATTTCTTCGGACATCCTTCTGTTGTTATTTTATTATTGTATTTTAATTATTCGCTATTTAAACTTGCTTGCTTACTTTTGTTTTAAGTTTTGTTTGCGAATTTTGTTTATGTTGCCGTGTTCGCGATTACGTAAGAATTATATATATTTATATATGTGAATTTTATGTTTTTTATTATTTTTATTTGATTTTAGTTCGTTGTTGTTTTATTTGGTTTTAAATAATAATTCTCGTAGATTTAATTCATTTTAGTTTATGCTTAAGTCCATAGATTTATTTATTATATCTAAATAGACGTAAGTTAATATATTTAGCTTGACATCATCTTAAAAACTAACTTATGCTAAGCTGTACTACTCCCATATATTAAGAAAATGCTTTTATGTTATAAAAGGGAATAGAAAAAAGTGGCTGAATGCACGTAGGCAAATCAATAAATCAAAAGCCTGCTGATCGGTTGCTAAGCCAGAGATAAGCGGTGGTCTTCGATCGCGAATGAAGATCGATAAGAGATAATATGAAATAGAAATCCTAAATTACACTGCGAGATATTATAGATACATAACTTGCGCCGTGGAGGGCGATGGGATACCCAGTTCCTCGCTGAGCTCCTCAGCGCGTCGGCGTGAGTTTGCGCCCTCGTGCGCCGTTCTGCGGCCAGCTTTCCCTCTGCTTCTGCAGCACGGTGGAGAGCATCCTGGGCCTTGTTCCTGGGCTCGCTGGACTTAGGTGGCCTTTCGGCGGTTTGCCGCGCACCTTACCGTTGGCTGCATGTGGCTCGCACTGTCCGGCCCCCGGGCCGAAAATATCTCCGTAGCTTGGCGGACTTCCGGCGAGGGGGAAGTGCGGTCCTGGACGACTCAGTTATCGTCTGTTGGCTCATACGTACCCCATGCGGTCGGTCGAGGCGACCAGGGCTCGGGAACCAGCAGTGGTATGCCCTCGTCCTCGTCGGACACAGGCTCGTATTCTGCGCCAAGCGGCCCAGGAGCGGATACCAATCCCTTCATGAGTGTTCGAGGCATCTCGCCGAAGCACTCCCTTAACGCCGCTAATATTATATAGAAAGAGCTCCTCTGAGAATGCACTACAGTAATTGCAGCATCCCCCCAATTTTCTTTCGTGCCACAGGCTTACTGCAACTTGTGGCAAGTATGAAGCCCGAAGCAAACAAACCGAATTATGGGATGTTACCGCAGTCAGACAAATTTGAATTTCATCCACAACTATCCTTAGCATCATATTTATCTGGATTGATTAAAAATTTAAGATTAACACAACGTTTTCGGCTCTTATTCTTAGATTTTTTTCGTCGGATAGCAAACGACGCAGCGTTATCTTATTACAAACTAATTAATTTTTTAATACAAATTTAAAAAAAATTATTGGAAAGCAAAAAAATGTCTCCAGCCGGAATAATTGGCATGTGTCGTATCATTTTGATACAGTTGCAGGCACGCAAAAAAATGTACTCTTTTGCTTGTTCGACGATTACTTTAAAACGGGGGGAGGGGGGTAAATAGGAACATTTTAATTAAAGCAGAATTAATTTATCTTTCATTCTGTATACTTGGTTTTGTTGTATTATGCTTCCCCCTTATCCTACGACGCTCGAAACTTGCATAATCGGGGTGTCGTATCATTATGCTACAGAGTGTATCATGTAGTGTATTGTCTAAATTTTTGACGTCCCCATAATCTATCTCATCTTTATTTATTTCTTCGTCTCTCTTTTCTAATATGTTTTCAGCTTTATTTATATCCTTAGAAGTGAAATGAAAAATAAAGTTATTTAGTTGAACGTATTCTTCCTTAAAGCTTATCTTAGCTCCTGTTAAATTTAATATATCTCTCCCTATCAAAATATCATATGTATCTAGAAGAAAAGTCATGAACGAATAGCTTTAATTTTCAAATTTTGCCTGTCAATGGATGAGCATCTATTAATTTTATTTTCTTTAATGTTATATTTATTTCATTGTAAATATTACTTTTTTTTTAATGTGTTTGGCTTATTTAGACTAATACTAGATCCACTATCTACATCTATCTATTTATATTACTAATTTTTGATTTAATAGTGGAATTCTTTGATCTACCGAGGCTTGTACTTGAAAATTTTCAGATATATCCATCCTCGCCTAAATTGACCTGACTTTGACTCACGCTTTCTTTTATTACTATAATCTTCGTTTAGTCTATAATTTCTTAAATTATTTTATTGCTGTTCTGAATTATATCTGTAGTTATAATTTTGTGAAAATCGATGAGTATCAAAATGTTGATTTATGGGGCCAAATGAAAGGTATCGCCATCAAAAGGAGGAACTTGCCGGTTCTGAATGAGGCACTGTGATAACGCCTGATCGCTTAGTATTTCTTCGGACATCCTTCTGTTGTTATTTTATTATTGTATTTTAATTATTCGCTATTTAAACTTGCTTGCTTACTTTTGTTTTAAGTTTTGTTTGCGAATTTTGTTTATGTTGCCGTGTTCGCGATTACGTAAGAATTATATATATTTATATATGTGAATTTTATGTTTTTTATTATTTTTATTTGATTTTAGTTCGTTGTTGTTTTATTTGGTTTTAAATAATAATTCTCGTAGATTTAATTCATTTTAGTTTATGCTTAAGTCCATAGATTTATTTATTATATCTAAATAGACGTAAGTTAATATATTTAGCTTGACATCATCTTAAAAACTAACTTATGCTAAGCTGTACTACTCCCATATATTAAGAAAATGCTTTTATGTTATAAAAGGGAATAGAAAAAAGTGGCTGAATGCACGTAGGCAAATCAATAAATCAAAAGCCTGCTGATCGGTTGCTAAGCCAGAGATAAGCGGTGGTCTTCGATCGCGAATGAAGATCGATAAGAGATAATATGAAATAGAAGTCCTAAATTACACTGCGAGATATTATAGATACATAACTTGCGCCGTGGAGGGCGATGGGATACCCAGTTCCTCGCTGAGCTTCCGAGCGAGTCCGAGTACGGAGGTGGTGGTGCTTCCCGTTGCCTCGGGTTGTCACCCATCGTTATCGCTTCCTGCGTGTCGGGGCGCCGCGGTGGTGTGGGCTCCGGATGAGGCGTTCCGAAACGTCCGTCCGGCAGGACTTGTGCCTCCTCATCTGTTCGTCCAACGGCGTCTGTTCGTCCAACGGCTGCTGCTGCTGGGTCTCTGCCCACCTCCAGGGTGGGAAGAGCGTGGTCAGCAGGAGTGGCCCTCTTCGCCTACGGGGATCTCCGGTGCGGGATGGGGCCACATCGATATATAGAGGCCGGTGGGTCGTCCCCGGCAATGAGTGCCTCCCCACATCGAGGTGCAGTACCTGGAAGGACTCCTCGACCGCTGCCGAGAGCCACGAATAATCCCGTCGCGCTGCCGGGTCTCCCTCTCGGCGGGCGTGGATGGTCGGTGTTAGGGACGGCTGCCCCATAAGTAGCTGAGTAGCCCCGTGTCGTCGTGTTCCTCCTCTATGCCTCCTGTTTTCGTGCGCAGAGAAGGAAAAAGTGCAAGAGCACCGCGGCGTACTTTCGCGATGGATGGATTGTTTGTACTGCGGCGAGCGTTCGCTGATTGCATGGTGGGTGCGGCGTCGTTCCGAATGCAGAGTGCGCTTGCTCGCTGGTTGCACCGCTGCACAGTGTAAGATTTTGCCAATCTAGGGCGCCTTAATTCAATAACTTTCGTAATTTTTGAGATATCACCTTGAACATGAAATGAACATTCTAATGAACCCAAATTTTTATGTAGACATACAGAAATGGGCGTGGCATTTTTGTGGGCGTCAAAATCTTCAAAAAAGTGGATTTTAAAACATAAAAATTAAAAAAAAAAATATTACAAATTTGTTTGACAATTTTAAGCAGAATTTTCATTATTATTTCGATCTGTGTATAAAAGTTGGCATAAATTCTCTGAAAGTTCTGAGTGTCTAGTTTTTGGTGGTGTTCGCAAATTCGCAATAAATGGATCCGATGTTATCAGTAGCCTGTTCAACAGCTCAACATTTGTGTCAACCCGCGAAGTTTTCCTGGTGAAATGTTCACGAAAACTTCGCACTTCCTTATTTCGTGCTTCCTGTTCTTCCTCTGAAAAATTTCCTATGGGAAGTATGCAGCTAAATATTATATCTTTTCCATGGAATAAGATTTTGTGGATAGTTACTGGCATATAGTACCACGGATATTCCCACAAATATAGCTCTACAGTTTCTGATAGGTACTGCTCAAAAGCTGAGGTATTAATAGGGCAACAACTAGCTATACACGTCAGAATTGTGCGAAATTTAATTATAAGGTCAAGATTTATTCTTGTAAGAACCCTCTTGCGGTATTGCCATCGTTGTTTGAAGTGGAAGCACGGATATTAAGTTGGTATTCTTCGGCCTTTATAGTGCCCTGCAGCCAACTTGCATTGTTGGTAAAAAATCGAGCTTTATTTCTACAAGATCTGTGAAATCTAGTTTGTAATTCAAAACAGAGCTTGGCCATATGAAATTTCAGCTTTAGGTAGTCAACATCATCTCCAAAAATCATTATAGCGTGCTCTACAAGAGCGTCTCGCTTAGCGAGTGTTACGTTCTTAGCCCAAACCTCGAAAAATTCAGCACGGGCTATTTCAGACATTTTCAAATTTAAGATATTTGTGCAAAATATGAACAAGATTTTATTTTTGAATCTGATTCTATATGAATGTGTGCAAATGGTGTATGTTCTGGTGTAATAGAATGGAATATATTTATATAAGTTTTTCTCCACCAAAAATAGGAAACATGAAAAAAAAATCACTTACTTTTTGGTATTTTTTTCCAAAAAATGAAAAAAAATTTTAGAGTTGGAAATAAATTATTTTGTTATGAAAAATAGATTCAAAATTGATCACTCAATATGGTAAAAATAATTGTTGCCTGCTCCCACTGATTAATTGATCCACTTGAAACGACTAAACTTTGTCAACTGATGCGCGCTGCCCAATGCAAGTTTGCATGCATTTCTAACGTTGCACGTTAAAATCCTTTTTCTTCAAAACAAAAATGTTTCGTTTTGTTTTGATCGTGATTTCCTCATATTTGAACATTTCTTAAAGTGGTGCTTAAATCTCATTGACCCCAAAAATAATTTTTTTTTAATAAAGGCGCTCTAGATTGGCAAAATCTTACACTGTGCGTTGGTGCGAGGCCCTGTTGCCCTACCTAGCGGGTGTGCTTTTAACTTGATAGTCTATCCATGCCCTGTTTTCTCTATATATATATATATATATTTTTTATTTTGCGACGCGTGCCTGTATTTGTTCTGGGCTCTTTCGTATTTCTTTTGTGTTCTTCCCCCGGCGGGGGCGGAGCGTTGGACAGGCGTACCTGTCATCAAGTGGCTCCGTGAGACCTGGCTGCCTCTTCTAGACAAGGTTGGCCCAGGTGTGGCTTTTTTTCGTGGTAGCAACTACACCACACTGGGTGGCTTCTTCAGGGTCGTTACTATGTTCCTCGACGGGATCTTCTTCGTCCGTCATGGTATGGCTTTTGTTGGCCCAGGCTGGCGGTCCGCCCTCGGCGACTGCCGGGAATGTGCAGCTCCACAATGTTGTGTGACGGGAACTTGGCGACTCTGAACGTTGGGTTTTGTCTCGGCGTATATGGGTCTGTATGCTGGAGCTTACATTCCCATTCCCAGGGATTTCAAATGTTCCGGAACGATCGGCCCGTGAACTGTGTGCCGTTGTCGCAGACGAACATACGTGGCACGCCGAAACGGCTCAGGACTCGCTCCCGAAACGTGCGTTCCAGCTGTGTTCCCGTGGCTCAGGCAGTGGCGTACGTAGCGGGCAACATCGCGGAACATCGCGGTGCTCAGAGCGTGGCTCTGGTAGATGTCCTAGATGCTCAGAGCGTGGCTCTGCTAGATGTCCTCGATGCTCGGCAGCCGGCCCCTCCTGGATAACCGTGCCGGATGATCCTTGATGATTGGAGTGTGACTCGGTTAAATGTCCTCGATGTGTGGCAGCCGGCCCCTTCTGGGTACCCGTGCCGGATTGTCCTCGATGCGTAGAGCGTGGCTCCGTTGAATGTCCTCGATGCGTAGAGCGCAGGGTGGCCTCCGTAGGTCCACTAAATATACTTATTTTAGTATAATTGATTATTTAATTAATTTATTATTATTTTATTTTATTTTGTATTATTTTCTTTGTTATTTAATTATTATTTTGATCCCCGATGTTTTCGTGGCCGCGGGAATATTTTTGTATGGTGTATGCAACTGAAGAATGTCCCCGCAGGATATTAATTTCCTATTTGCAGGACTCGAAGTGTTAGCGGATTTGTTTTTTCTAAGTATCTGGGTGTCCTTGCAGTATTTATTTTTTTCTTGGCTGCCCTTGCAGGAATTTTATTTAATATTGTCTTATTTTATTTAGCTTGGTTTTATTATTTTTATTATTATTCTTTAGCTTTATTCTATATCTGTTCTGAGCTAATTTGATTTAGTTTTTATTTAATTTTTTAAATTTATTTGAAATTTTATTTTTATTAAATTTTATTATGTTTAATTCATTTGGATTTTATTTTTTCCCAGTTTATTTAGTTTAATTTAATTAGTTTTGATTTTATTTCAGCTTTATTTATTTCAAATTGCTTTTATTTTATTTAATTTCTTTGAATTTTTTTATTAAATGTATCGAAGGACTCGATGCTCAGGGTGTTATCCTTGCAGGATGTTAATGATTTTAATTCTAAGGATTCGGTGTGTTCCCGGCGGAAGTGTATTTGTTAAGTGTCCTTGCAGGATATATTTGAATTTAATTTCGAAGGTTCGATGTGTTCGCGACGAGAGGGTATTCGTAAGTGTCCTCGATGCTAAATACGGGCCAGTATATATATTGGTCCCCGCCCTGGCGGCGGCGCAACCAAGAGTGGAAGTGTATTAGTTTGTGTTTTCTTGTTATTAAAATGTGCGTATGTACATATGTATGTGTTTTTTTTTGTTTCTCTGCGCAGTCTGCACGTGCAGCTACGATGCGTTCTGCTCTGCCGACGCCTTTAGCACCCTTTTCCCCATCCCTTTTTGAGTGCAAGTGCACGTGTGACCTAGGATTCCCACTCCCATTCATATCCTTTTAGGCGGCTTCATACACTTGTTATCTCAAATATCCTTTTACATACGCTGACCCCAATTAATTGCATCTTTATTACCCTTCCCCTATTGATATGTTGACATCTAACCATAATTAATTGCATTTTTATTACCCTTAATCACTTAATCTTTGGCAGGTAAATTCACTTTGAATAAAGAACACGGGAAATCTTTGCGGGGTGTTACGCGACGAGCGTCGGAGATCTTTATTGATTTGTAGGGAAATTAGAATTAAAGTACATAAGACCTAAACCTAGCTTGGAGAGCGGACTGGAAGCTCTATGTCTTGGAAGCTCGGAGGAAGAGGGAGAGAGAGAGAGTGTACGGAGTGTACTTTAAGTGTGTAGGTGGAATTACACTGCCTCTCGAAAAAAAGCGCCCTTTTGGCGCGAACATTCTCCCCTCCCCCCCCTTGCGAGGATACGCAGCAAAAAATATTAAGAGGGCTTCGCTCGGGAAAGCATTGGATATGCTGAGCGTTGACGCAGTATTTCTTCTCGATGACTGACTGGAGCCGTTTCTCAGTGCTAAGCCTAAGAAAACGGTGGCATTTCCGAAGAGGATGGTTTCCTTGGCAGACTCGGCATGGGTAGGATAGGATAGGATAGGATATCTCGGGAACGTCTGCTGTTGATGTCTTCGTATGGAACCCAGTAATTGAAGAACTTGGGATGAGTCGTAACTCGCGTGGAGAACGATGAAATCCTTTGGATCGGGGCGGATACTGGCCTTGAAGCTTTGGGAGGAATCGAAACACTAACGGAATTGCTTGGATGCAGCAAAGTGTTGTGACGGTCTGCCACCCCAGTTTCCCGGATAGCTCAGGGACGGCCAGGGTCCGCCTATAATAGTTTGTCCGAGTGGTAGCTGAAAGAGAAGAAGCCCGTTTCCCAGTGAGAACGCTGCGGAGAATTCGGTTAAATGAAATCAATTGGGGTTCTTTATTCAAACTTCGGGTACAGAGTTGAGTTACTGATCTGGAACTCGGTGGCGTCGGGACTCGGTAGCGCCGTCTCTTCGGTCGTCTGGGCCTCTCGCGTCTAAATGGTCCTCGTCTCAGCGCTAGCGGATCGCCCGGTGCTCGAAAGCCCTCCGAGAGCGCTAGTGGATCGCCCGGTGCTCGAAAGCCCTCCGAGAGATGGTTTGGACTCTAAAGTCTTCGGTGAGAGAATGGCGTGGACTCTAAAGTCTTCAGTAAGAGAATGGTTTGGACTTTAAAGTCTTCAGTGAGAGAGGCGCGGTGGACTCTAAAGTCTTCGGCGGCGAGCGAGAGAGAATGGTTTGGACTCTAAAGTCTTCAGTGAGAGAGGCGCGGTGGACTCTAAAGTCTTCGGTGGCGAGCGAGAGAGAATGGCTTGGACTCTAAAGTCTTCAGTGAGAGACGCGGTGGACTCTAAAGTCTTCAGAGAGAGAGAGGGCGGGCGGACTCTAAAGCCTTCAGAGAGAGAATTCGGCAAGCCGAATTAGTTGCCGCGACTCGAAAGTCTATCGACTATGTATAGCAACCCAAATCGAAAGATTCGGGTCACCCAAAAAATGACTTTGGCTGCTGACTACTGGAAGTGTGCTCCTAAGAGGCTTACTGCTTCCGTGGTCCGCTTTATATAGGCCCTAGCGTGGCCTAGTGTGCCCGCCGTTATCGCCGCCTAGTGTGCCCCTTCTCCGCCGGTGTGACCCTTTGCCGTCAGTGTGGCTGTTGGTTGGCGCGCCCGCGCATTCGAATTAAAACCCTTTATATTATGTGCGCGGCACGTGTCACAGTGTGATGCCGACCGTGGCACGTAAAACAGTTGTGGGCGCATGTGCAATCGTGGAGTGGATGACCTCTTGCAAAGCAATATAAACACAACTGCTTTCTTTGGATATAAGATGTACGATCGTTTATCGTCATCTGTAGGAAGCGTGGACATAACCGCAATGGATGGTTCTCTTTTGAGCACAAATCGCATATTTTTTATATTGGAACAATCTTGGTAGTAAAGGATTTTAGTACTCGGGGTGACACGCTGGAAGTTGTCAATTTGGATGGCCGGAGGCTGAACGTAGGATGTTGAATAGAATCATGGACTCTAGAGTTCTATGGCGCTCCGTTAGAAACGAATCAATTTCTTGCCACGTTGGAATTTCGGTTTTATTTGGGATGGATTGCTCCCATAATGCGAGCGTCAACTTTGGAAGTTTCGTGGAGCACAAATAAACCAGAAGACAATCCCAATTCTCAGTAGAAAGGCCGGACAGTTCAAGGGCCGTAAGGTAATTGTGGATGGTATCCTGCAGCTCCCTTAAGGCTGCCGAAGATTCGTGCACGATGTTCAATAACCCTTTCAGTTGATTGTTCACCAGCGATCGTTTATTTTCTAAACGCTTTGTTAGGTTTTCCTAGGCTGAGCGGAAACCATCGTTGGTGAGTGGTGACTTGGAAACTATGGAATGAGCTTCACCACTTGTCTTGGCGTTTAGATAGAATAACTTTTCAATAGGGGTCAGCGCAGGGTTATATATATATAGACCGCTGTGAAAAGGTCTCGCAAAGTCGGCCAGCGAAGATAATCTCCCGAGAAAACTTCCGTATCGCACGGAGGAAGCCGACAGCCAGACGGAAAAGAATTTTGGGGCGGAACGGGTTTAGAAGAGATCGTGTGACTGTAGTACGGTCACACTAATGCGGAAATGGAAGCGCATGCAAGTTTCGCAGTAACCTCTTTGTATGACCGGCAGCAATAATGTAAATATAGCTTATCTGAGTGATTTTAAAGCCACCGGAGCTGCTGGAGAAGCTATCCGGCTTTGTAGGACCATGTTATGGAAGGGGGTGGCTTTAGCTGAAAATTCACTCGGAATAAAGAACACGGGAAATCTTTTCGGGGTGTTACGCGACGAGCGTCGGAGATCTTTATTGATTTGTAGGGAAATTAGAACTAAAGTACATGAGACCTAAACCTAGCTTGGAGAGCGGATTGAAAGCTCGATGTCTTGGAAGCCTGGAGGAAGAGGGAGAGAGAGAGAGTGTACGGAGTGTACTTTGAGGGTGTAGGTGGAATTACACTGCCTCTCGAAAATAAGCGCCCTTTTGGCGTGAACAGTCGCCGACATGCTGATATCAGCTTGCGTGCAGGTTGCGCTAAGCTTGCAACGTCTGCAGTTTCCAGGGCATTGCTCATGGTTGACCTTTTTGGGGCATTGCTTGAACTCTGAGCCATTAAATCGACTATGATATTTCTGTATTTGTCACGACAATCGACATAAAACTTCAAATACTCTGCGGTTCTATATTCCGCGGGAATAACGCCTCTTTCACTTGCTTGCTGTTAAACATATTGAAAATTGTTTTTTAATTCCTGACCGTTGGGACTGTTTTATTTGCTTTGACAGCTGGATACGCTCCTATTCGCAACCATGGTGTGGTCGAAGTAATTAACAAATGCTCAAAAGACTTGGAGGATTTATAGAATTCAGAGTTCTAGAACAGGAGTTTTTCGCTTTGATGACAATGTCCAGGAAAATTCCCAAGAGTTACGGAACTTTCCCGGTTGGTCTCGCCAATATTTTATGGCGAGAGAAATTTTTGGAAAAATCCCAAGAGCTACGGAATCATTCCTGTGAGTTTGACGTATTCAGGACAATTTCCGGTGAGTCAGGGCTCACTAAAACGTTTCTTTGGCGAGAGAGCAAAGATCAGGAAAAATCCCAAGAGTTACGGAATCTTTCCTGTGAGTTTGACGTATTCAGGACAATTTCCTGTTAGTCAGGGCTCACCAAAATGTTTCTTTGGCGAGTGGGAAAAGATCAGAAAGATTTCCAAGAGTTACGGAATCTTTCCTGTGAGTTGACGTTCACGGTTGACATGTTCGTCGGGGTCACCAAAAACTAGTATTTCTACACGGAACGTGGAAATTGAGCTAGCCTAACAAGTCAGTAGTTTCCACATCACCGTGAATATGGTTATAAATAATGGTAATGCATAGTAAAGTTCTGCGATTGGCTATGGAGGGTAAGTTAATAAGGAGAAGTCTACTATAATAGGAGGGTAATCTCTGTTCAGCATCCCAATTTAAACCGCTAAAGCGTGTAAGTTGCAAGCTTGGGTACGACACGGGAAAATGTCATTAGCTTGCATTTAGAGCAATTAAAATTTAGTATGTTTATGCGGCACCAGGTTTGAAAGTTATCATGATATGTTTGTAAATCAGACTGGTAGGCGACGTCCTTGTATTGCACACAAAGCTTGACATCATCCGCGTATATGAGTACAATAGGGGACCCAAGTGGCTCCCTTGCGGGACACCAGAGGTGACTCGGAGAACATTAGATAAATTTTTTTTAAAGAAGACATTTTGCGTCTTTCCAGTCATATAACTAAAGATTCACCTAAGAAGATCTCCTGAGGAGAAGGGAATGATGAAGGAAGTGAGCTCCAGAAGGTTAGTAGTGGTTGACCTTAACAAATCCATGCTGACATGGAGAAATTACTGATTTACAAAGGTGCTGCAAATGTGGAGTGATAATATTTAGATTTAGAGATTCCTCTATAGTTGTGTAGTGTACGTAGTTTGAAGGGTTTTCCTATTTGGCCTTTTTATAGTAGGTGGTGGTTACTACAAAAGAGGACCTGGTACTTCCTTAGCTGGGGATGCGCACTCTTGCCAGGCTCGGGTCTAGCTCAGCGTATGTCGCGGTTCTTTTCAGCCAGGGATAATAAATATACTGCAGATGCACGCCGACTCGCGTTAAATATGTACTAAGGATTCTGATATGCATTGGAAATTAATTAATTTAATAATTCCACGATTCTTTACCCTCCCTACCATAACAATGTTGCAAAAATTCCCCATTGTCCTTGGCCGAGTTCAAATAACCCTACCCCATAATAAAGAAAATGTCCGACTCAAGTACTCGACAAACCATTATACTTATTTATTCAAAATTCATATTTAATAAATCTATATTTCACTTGTAATTCCATTTTTCCAAATTTATCTTCATTGATTCTTCATTTAATTTAAATTGCAATTGGAAATCTTAACGTATCTTCTATTCTTTTCTATATATTCCTTAACACAGTTTAATTTATAGTATTTAATGTATTTAATAGTGTGACGCCCCCTATTCGAGGCGTCACAACCGTGTAAATATTAATTAAGTAATTTACGAATAAGTACATAATCACAAAAGCATAGTAGTAAGCATAGAAACAACCGTCTGTAAATTTGGAGAAAGGAAACCTATAAATATTAGTTAACCGTCTGTAAATATGAAAAAACAATTAATAACTAAAAATAATCAGTAAAATAATCAAGAACGCTCCCGAGAAAACTAAAACCGAGTTCGTGAAACGCCTGTGCAAAAGAGATCGACAGAGACGAATCCCAGTGACCACGAGCCTGCGAGCCGTGAGCTAAAAACAATTGTGAACAAGTGCGTGAACCCGTAGTTCCTCGCTAGAAAAATCCACGGCCCTCGGTGCCGCCATCGCCGCGAACTGCGTGCCGCGCCGCGCACTTACCAATACACACACACACACACGTGTGCAGACCCCCGCTGTGACAAAAATTTAGAGCGTGTTGCAAGGTCTGGGTTGTATGACAACATATCTGTAGTTTTCGACGAATCAGCGGTGGTGGGATCCATAAAACGGTAGCTCATTCCGGGTGGGGTAGGTTCTTGCTGAAGTCTAAACTTGGCACTACGAATTTTAATTTATAGAGTCCCTCAACAAAACAAGAAGCCTACTCATAGGCGAAAAATGTAAATCCAATTAACTCTCTGTCTATAGTTGATCTTCAAAAGAATTGTAAGGGGGTGGCGTAGATGTTAGGGGCCACAAGTGTTCTTAACCCACCCAACCATGTCTCTCCCTACGAGGGAAAAAACCCAAATGTGATTCAACTCAACTTGAATCACTGCAGGGCGGCACAAGATCTGCTGCTGCAGACGGTGCGCGAGGTAGTGGCGGACGTAGCTATCCTGAGCGAACCCTACAAGGCGGGGAAAGGAGCGGACTGGGCCAAGGACTGCACTGGCAAGGCGGCCCTATGGCTCTGCGGCAACTCGCGACGGCGGATGTCCAACATCCGGGCAGCCGATGGATTCGTTAGGGCGGAGGTGGCCGGCTACTGGATATACAGCTGCTACCTGGCGCTAGGGGTGTTCTGCCGAATCCTGGATGACCTGAGCTGTGATCTGCGCGGGAGACCGAATGTAATAGTCGGGGGAGACTTCAACGCCTGGGCAGAGGAATGGGGATCATCCTCAACCAACGCCAGAGGACGAGCGGTCCTGGAGGCGTTCGCCTCGACCTACGTAGTGCTGCTGAACGACGGAGCGCGGCACACTTTTGTCAGAGCAGGAGCAGCCTCGTTCATCGACCTGACACTGGTGAGCACTGCGATTTCCCACCATGCTAGATGGGGAATTAGCGACGCCTAAACAGGGAGCGACCAGGCGGAAAACGACTCCTGGGGAGGCGCCTACAGGATGGTGGTCAAGGGACTGAAAGCGGGCAGCGCAACTTCTTCGGACCCGACACCGACACCACAGGAAGCTGAGAGAAGCTGATAGCAGCGAGGCTGAACGCAGCCATCGAGGAGGCCGGAGGCCTCTCTCCAAGCCAATCCGGCTTTAGGAAGGGGAGGTCGACGCTGGACGCAGTGGAGATGGTGAAGGGGATAGCAGAGAAGGCGATCGAGGGATCGAGGTGGAAAGGTGGTTCCAAGAGCCACTGTCTAGTCACGCTAGACATAAGGAACGCCTTCAACACCGCGGACTGGAACCGCTGGAGATAGTGAGGAGCTATTTCACAAGAGGGTGCTCACCGTTGACACGGACATGGGCTCCAGGGTATACGAAGTCTCAGCCGGCGTCCCGCTGGGCTCCGTGCTGGGACCCCTACTCTGGAACACCATGTACGATGGTGTCTTGCGGCTCCCGATGCCCGGCGATACCATCGTCGTAGGTTTTGCCGACGACATAGCCGTGGTCACGGTTGCGAAGGAGCTCAAGGAAACGGAGGAGAAGGCCAACGAGGCTGTCAAGGCCATAGAAGCGTGGCTCTCGCGCGCCGGACTGGAGTTAGCGGCGCACAAGACGGAGGCGGTCCTCATCTCAAGCCGGAAACTGGTGGAAACGGCGGATGTCAGCATCGGCGGAGCCGTGATAAAGTCGCAGAGGTTCATAAAATACCTCTGCGTTCTCCTCGACAAGGTGGCAGGCCAAATGGGACGGCTCACAGAAAGGACGATGGACACACCGGCTGATCCCCAACATCGAGCCCTGGATGGAGAGGAGGCACGGGCAGGTAAACTTCTACCTGACCCAGATGCTCAGCGGGCATGGCTGTTTCCGTGCCTACCTCAAAAGGTTTGGCCACGAGCAGGAGGACGGCTGCCCGGAGTGCGGATCCGGGATCATTGAAGATGCGGAGCACGTCTTCTTCGAGTGTCGGTTCGACGAAGAGAGGGACGAGCTGGAGGCAGCAGCAGGGACAGCAATTAGGCCGGAAACGCTAGTGTCGCTGATGCTGGCAGATCCAAGGGTCTGGGACGCTGCGGCGGAGTTATCGGCGAAGACGATGAAGGCGCTGATGACCCAGGAGAGGGCGAGAAATGAGAGGACGGGTTAAGGGACCTTCCGTTGCGCGAAGCATTGCTTTGCGGCCGTACCGCGCAGCGCGGGCCCCTGCCCCGTCATGCACAAACTGTGCTGCCCATATGTTAGATGTAGTACAACAAAGCTCTAGGATAATAAACGAATTAAAAAAAAAAAGACCCCCGCCAAGCCCATCTAGTTGGTTGTGTGGGGCTCTTGTTTCAGCATTCCTTTTCCTCCGTTGCAAGTTTCGCGCCATGGTCCTACCCGCCGTGACAGTTGCGACAGTCGCGGCAGGGTTATTACGCCGACTCGAAGTCCTCCAGACTCCACCGACCGGCCGTTAGTTAGCCTCCGCGTCCAGCCGGAGAGTTCTCCTAGGTCCGGCCAGCCGCGTTCATCCGGCGCCGCCACCTACAGCTAGCCTCCGCGTCCATCCGGAGGAGCACATTCCAAGTCCCGTTCTGAGTGGCCCGCGCCACAGCTCGACCGCCGCCGCGAGCTGCCCATCCGGCAGCCCTGGCCCCGCAAGTCACCTACAGTCGCCTTCCCCGGCTGTTCCGAGTCCCGGATCGCGTCAAGCTGTCAAATGTAGACAGCGAAACGGGGCCTGTCAAATGTAGGCCGCGAAACGGGGCCTGCTAAATCTCAGCCGCAGCTGCGCCTTCGCCCGAAGGCCATAGCAAGCAGCTTCTCAGAGAGCCGTCGGTAATACAGTGCAAGCAGTGCGCCGGTATATACCAACAACGGTCGGTAAGGCGGGACTAGAGGCGTCGATAGCTTCTCGTACCCCCCTCTCCAGATCGACGATCTGGGAGACGAGAAAAGGACTTCGACACATAAAATCGAGGTAGAATACTCTGTTTAGACGTGTTTCCGTATTAGCCTTCTAAATATGATATTTCCCACTGTCAGTCCCACTTTTATACAAATTTACTTTTATAGGTTCCCTGGCCACCACTGAGATCTATCCCAGCCAGAGAACAATACAAGTTGGCGCCCGAGCAGGGACTAGACAGGGATAAAAGCCATATAAGGAGGTTATATCGCCCAGCGCGTCCGAAATTTCATGCTGTCGAACGAAATTCGACAAAAACGGCCCGCGAACGTTAATTAATTATCCCATAGTCATCCGCGCACCCCGCCTCGAGCCCGCGAGCTTGAAAACGCGACGCTCACCGACAACGCGATCAAGTAATATTTAAACCTGTCACATCCTGACCAAGAGACCCTTGGATAATAAAACTTCGACCATTGAACCGTAGCCATGGACAGCGAACAGAGTCCCGGTGAGTCTGTTCCACGTAGAATTAAGAACCCGGGGGTCGGTACGCGGTGGATTTGTTCCCGCCTAAAAGCCGAATTACTAGACTTCGCCGAAGAATTCCGGTTCCCCCCGGCGGAGTCGTTGACGACTTGCGGCGTAGACCCAAGAGATTTGGACCCGTCTTGCCGACTTTAAAAGGCAGTACCCAGTTCACTCTGCCAGTCCCGCGCCACCCAGTGAGGACAAGCCCAGCATTAGTGGCTTCTCAGTGCCCCCTACTCTTATGACCAACCCTGTCAACTCGCCTGAGGCACGTACACGTCGAACTCCAAACATAGTATACACTGTGCCCGAGCCCCGAGTCCGGATAGGACCCGGCGAGATTTCACTTGCGTTCCCAAGCGAATTCGCAAGTGGGGTCTACACTACGATGGGTACAGGTTGAACAGGTCGAAAGCCGCGCGTTTTCCTACGGCATCGACTTCCGCGTGCCATGGCAGAATTGCTGACGAACCGAGCCGATAAATGGTTTCAAGCTAGTCGCCTGCAAGGGGCAGATTGGACCACGTTCCGGCGGGAGTTCTTAGAGTTTTTCCTTCCGCCGAAGTACCTCCAACGCTTAGACGACCAGATCCGTGGCCGCGAGCAGTTGGAGGGGGAAACCTTCAAGGATTACATGATCGACCTACGCGTTCTCATGCTACATGCGGGATACACCGAAATACAATAGCTGGACCGGCTCTACGAAAACGTCGCGCCGGAATATCAGATGTATATTCGACGCAGCGAATTCAAGACCATCGGGGAACTGGCTACAGAGTTCGAGGTGGTAAAACGGCGAAGCCTCGGGCGACACACTGCGACCTGCAGTTCGCAGGCTACGCCGTCATGCGCATCGCCGACCTCAAAACAAAGGCGAACATATGCTCACGAAGCAGTAAGGGACAGAAACTCACAGAGAACACCCCTCGAACCTCAGACACCTGGTACCGCTCGAATCAATCGAGTATCGGCTCTCGAACGCCGGGTCGACGTCCGAAACGCATGTCGGAAACGCTTGGCGAGCCACGTAATTTCAGCAGTGACTGCCGGAATCTGCGCGGACGACTCAATATCCGCACCGTCGATTGTTGCCTCCGTACCCAGCCGGGAAACGGGACAGGTCCCCACGACCGGCGGAGTCCGTCGGGAACCAATCCCGCCCCGAACACCGAATAACCGAGTCGCTTCAAGAAGAGAGGGGGAGGATCGCCGCCGACGTCGAGATAGGTCCAGGCGTGAGATATCCAGGCGAAGACCTGAGGAGACCAGATACGCAGGACTCCAGGAACCAAGCCCCCAACTTTTTCGACCGGCCCGCCGGAAAACGGCCGACACAGCCAGCGAGCCACTGTCGACCCGGAATAACTAGACACCAGAAGAGCGGGACCAAGGCGAGTGAGGCCGGCGGAGCCTCATTTGGGCATCAAACACCACGAACACTCGCAAGAGACCCACACACACGAAGACCCCACGCCCAGAGAATACCCAGCAGCGTCTGGAAGAAACCACAACGCAAGAAACTGGGAAGTTTACACGGGAGCCAACGCGAGCCACGCAGCAGAAAGACGGCATGTCGCCAACGAACTCCCAGAAAAGCCCATAGCAAACCACCAGGAGCCCATCAAGGAAAACTAACTCCCAGGGAAGCCTACAGCACGCCACCAGGCGTCTAACAGCGAGAGCGGAAACCCGCGAGTCCAAGCGTTCCTCCACGAGCAGTTGGCTCAGTTGGGAATGACCGGGTGGATGCCCTCCTCGAACAAAACTGCATAGAGCCCTCGCGCAGCCCACATAGCGCACCCTTAATTTTGGTACGAGAGAATACCGGGCAATGGAGAATGCGTGTGGACTACCGGCAGATGAACGCGAAGTCTATTCCCGACGCGTTTCCGCTGTCGCGCATCAATCACATCTTGGAGAGATTAAGGAACGCGAAATACATTTCGTCGTTGGATCTGCGCAACGGATATTGGCAGATACCAATGGAGCAGGGCAGCCGCGCATGTACCGCGTTTACGGTCCCCGGACGTGGCCTATTTCAATGGTGAGTCATGCCATTCGGACTACACTCGGCATCAGCGACTTTCCAGCTAGCCCTCGACAGCGTGATCGGGCCAGATCTGGACCCTCAGGCTTTTGCCTACCTTCATGACATCATCGTCATCGGGCCAGCCTAGAAAAGCACATAACCTAAGCAAAGTCTTGTAAAGATGCCCCTGGTCGGGATGAACCTCAGCGGCTTAGAGTCCCTTTCCAAAAATTTTTATTTTTCGGAAACGCCAGAACATGGAGGTGCCGTTGTCGTTTAGACGGATTTGGGATATAACATGACGGGGTATTTTTATTTCTTAATCTGTTTCGTGACTTTTATTCCTTTGCTGAGCTGGATATGCTCCTTGTCTTCATTGTCCTGTCGTTATCTGGGTTCCTCGATATCCTTGTTGCTCGTAGTCCTGGTCGTTGTTTTGGTTTTGATCACTTGGTCACTTGGTAAATTATTACTGGTCGACTGAACAGTTTTCGCACTAGTCATTGCTGCTCTAATTGTCAGCTCGGCCGTGACCCTATTATGCCGTCACTTTCGCGGCTGCGCTGCCGTGGCATGCGCCGTTCTTCATCCCATGCATTCTTTGTCTTCCTTTGTCTGTGGCGGTTGCGAAATATGTTTTGCATTCCGGCGCGCCGTCGGCTCCTGCGCCGTGGGCCCTCTGCCCCGTTCGCGCTCTGCTTGGCTCCTCTGCCGGTATCCGATTGGCAGCTTATTGCGAAGTCCAATGTTTTGGTCCTTGGGCGGTCGCTCTGCCGTTCCGTCCCGTTCCTCTAGCCTGATGTTGTTGCTACTCGCCTGTGGCTCCGGCTGGGCCCGTCCCTGTTATGGGAAACAAGAGGGCCAGTAGAGGTTGCCCAGTTCGTCGGCGTGGGTCTCCGGTGTGGGCCAGGCCCACGTCCACCATTAGTGGCCGCATCAATTCTGCGGGCACGGCTGGATCGAGTGGGTCATCCCCTGGCATTGGGCGCCGCCTCTCGTCGAGGTGAAGCTCCAAGAAGCTCTCCACTACCGCAGCCGTCAGCCAGGAATAATCCCAGCTGGCCTGGGAGTCTCCGGCTCTGCGGGCGCGGATGGCCGCTGTCAGCGGTGGTGGCCCCATTAGCTCCGCTGCGACCGCCACTCGAGTGGGGGGGGGGGGGGGGGTCGGTTCCTCCGCCATGCGTAACTGCGACGAGTGGGGGGTAGACGCGAGAGAGCGGCGTCGCAGATTGGAAGAAAACGTTGTCCGTGTGGCTTTGCTGTATGTGCGATTGTGCTGCTTTCGCTGTCGCTGGGCTGGCAGTGGAGTTTGTTAGGTCCGCTACTGTTTGTTAGGTCTGTGGAAAGAGAAAAAGGTTGGTTAGCAGTGGTTCTTTTCCCTGTGGCCCTACCTAGCGTTGTGCTTTGATTTCTGGTACCTATTTGTGACCTAATTTCTCGCGATGTGGAAAGTTGACGGTTGGAAGCTAAGTTGGAATTTTTTGTTGTTTTTCGCGTTTTCTACTCGGTTTTTTTTTGTATAGTATTCCCTCCGACGGCCGCGGACCGTTGGACAGGCGCTTCTTTCATCAGGTGGCTTTGTTAACTCTGGTCGTCTTGCAAGACGAGATTTGACCTAGATCTAGCCTCCAAGTCGTTTGGAGTCGTTTCCACCGTTTTTGTTGGTCTCCCCTGGGTCCTCGTATTTGTCTTCGGCACAGTCTTCTGTGTCTGTTTGGTATGGTTTCAGCTGGTTCAGATTGGCGGTCCGCCATAGACTTCTCCTAATTAATTTACCTTCTTTAACTAACCGTAGAACGATGCTTGGCGTCGTCTTTCTACATAAACTTATTCACAACGATGTGAAGAGCCCCTACCTGCTTGGGCAGCTCAATTTCCATGTTCCCCGTCTTTCATCTAGAAATTGTATCCCCCTAGTAGTTAACCACTGTAGGCGTGAGTTTGAAGTACATGAACCCTTTAGAAGTTTATGTACTGATTACAATCGCCTTTTTAGTAGTATCGAAGGCGTAGAAAGCCTTCAAAACTTAAAAACTGTATTGCTTGTAGTACTTGCCCGTAGTCTATCCTAATTTTCCTCGTTCTATTCTATTTTTCCTCTCTCGCGTCTATCTAGTCCTGCTGCTGCGCCCCTCGGTCGGTTGGGCGGGAGGTGGGCCTCGTTGGGACTCGGTCGAAAAATAAAAAAAAATAATCCTTCGGCGGCATTCGACAAGGTGTGGCGTCGTACCAGCAATAGCGATCCCACCGGCGGCTTCCATATTCGTCGGCGGAGATAGTAGTGGCGACTCTGATCCGCCGATGCGCGGTCGGCATTGTTTCTGACGACCTCAAAAATGTTACGCATTTGTTCGCTTCGTTGTGTCGGTGTTACTTGGGGGGTTCCGAGCAGCCGAGGTTCCCTTCCTTGAACCAGGAAGGCTGGGCTGAATTCCGTCGTGTCGGAGATACTGCTGTTGATTGCCAGCGATATCTCGGGCAGCAGTTGGTCCCAATCGTTCTGTCATTGCCCATCCAGATATTGTGCGATCATTGTTTTGATCGTCCGGTTTGCTCTCTCCGTTGGGTTCGCCACGGCGTATATGGAGCTGTATGCTGGTGCTCCATTTCCAGGGATTTGCAAAAGTTCCGGAACGATCGACCCGTGAACTGGGTGCCGTTGTCGCGGACGAAAACCAGTGGCACGCCGAATCGACTCAGAATCCGTTCCCGAAACGCGCGTTCCAGATGAGTTCCCGAGACCTTGCGTAATGGGATCAATTCCATCCATTTCCTGGAAGAATCGAGGAAAACCAAGAGCATCGTGTTTCCTTGTTTCGAGCGAGGTAGAGGGCCAACGAAATCCGCACAGAGAACGTGGAAGAGATCTTCCACTTTTCGGGTGAACATTCGTCCCGCCGGCTTCTCCTGGCTGACTTTGAACCGTTGGCAGCTCAGGCAGTTGCGTACGTACTGGGCAACTTCCGTACGGCCCATACGATAGCGAGGCACTCCTTCTTGGTCACCGAGTAATTCCTCTCGGCGTTGTTCAGGCGGCGGCTGGCGTAGGACACCACTCGTTCCTGTCCTCGATGGTTTTTCGTGAGTACGGATCCGATGCTGGCGTTCGTCTTTGTACAAACTTCTGTCTCGGAAGTTCCTTCAGGCAAATCGGCGGTTGCACCTCGCGGATTGCAGCTACCTTGTCCGTGTCCGTGTGGATTCCTTCTTCCCTAATTAGTAGACGATCTGTCGTTGAAAGAAATGGCACTTGTCCTTATTTAGCCGTAGGTTGGCTTGGCATAGCCGGCGAAATGCTTCTTGGAGATTGCCACGTGCTCCTCTAGTGTTGACCCGATGACGATGATATCATCTAGATAGGCGAACGCATGCGGTTCCATGTCGGGACCGATGACCATATCCAGTGCTCGTTGGAATGTTGCTGGCGCCGAGTGGAGGCCAAATGGCATTACTCGCCAGTGGAACAAACCTCGGCCAGGAACCTTGAAGGCAGTGCATTCCCGGCTTTCCCGGGCCACCAGTAACCATTCTTCAAATCCAACGTTGAGATAAGCTTAGCATTGGTGAATCCTTGGCAGCGGGTATGCATCCGGCACAGAGTTCTCGTTAAGTTGCCAATAGTCTATACACATCCGAGCGTCACCGTTCTTCTTGGCCGCGATCACAATGGGAGCACTGTGCGGGCTCTTGGACGGCTCGATGCGTCCATCCCTAAGAAGCTCGTCGATTTGGCTGCTCCTGCTCCAGGAATTCTTCCACCCAGGGTTCTGGGTACTCCGAGACTTGATGTACTGGTTGCGGTGGGTCTAGCTGCTCTGCGGCGTGGCTCACCGAGTCGACGGTGCCACATAGAGGCGCGTTCTGTTCCGGCGTGGTCGTGGCAACGGACACGTTTCTTGGATGTACGAAAGGGTTTCCGCAGCGCTGCGGTGGCATCAGCACCAGGTAGAACGTGATTCCAGCTGGTCATCGCGTGCGCTTCTGTATTCTGGCTCGATTCCGTGGGTGTGTTAGGGGTTTTTGCCCGAGGTATGGGGGTCGGTGGTAGATTTAGCCTAGTGCGTGGCTGTGGTACTGGTCCTTGTTCTTCAGCTTGTTGTTCTTCGGGTGTGGAAGCCGGCCCCTCCTGCGTAACCGTGCCAGATGATCCTCGATGATTTGCTCATGGCTCCGTTGAATGTCCTGCTAGTTGTCCTCGATGCTCAGAGTGTGGCTCTACTGGTTGTCCTCGATGCTCAGAGCGTGGCTCTGCTAGTTGTCCTCGATGCGTGGCAGCCGGCCCCTCCTGGGTAACTGTGCCAGATGATCCTCGATGATTTGAGCATGGCTCCGTTGAATGTCCTGCTAGTTGTCCTCGATGCTCAGAGCGTGGCTCTGCTGGTTGACCTCGATGCTCAAAGCGTGTCTCTGCTAGTTGTCCTCGATGCGTGGCAGCCGGCCCCTCCTGCGTAACCGTGTCCGATGATCCTCGATGTGTGGAGCCTGGCTCCATGGTGTCTCTCGTCCTGGTAGAGATGGTCCGTGTTCGTGCCCACGGCGCCCTCGTGTGCTCGTCCTGCATTAAGCTGAGGGCCTGTCTCCCACACTGGATGGTGGCTCCGATCCCGCACAGAAAATCCGTTCTTAGAAGCACATCGTTCAGAACATCCGTCAGCACCAGCAGGATATTACTCTCGGATTTCTGCATTCCGCCGAGAAATGTCCGGGTTGGCCGCAGTTCCTGCATGCCTCCCGTATGTTAACCGGTGCTTGTTCCGGTGGCGAATTGCTGCCACCTTCTCCGGGTCTATCCGGATGCCCTGATTGCTGACGACGTGTCCCAAATATTTTAGCTCTTCCTGAAAGAAGTGGCACTTATCCGGGTTTATCCTGAGATTTGCTTCTTGCAGCCGTCTAAACACTTCTCGTAGCCGCTGCAGGTGCTCTTTCTTAGTCCGCCCTATCACGATGATATCGTCCAGGTATGCAAAGGCATGAGGTTCCATCTCTGGTCCGATGATTGTATCTAGCGCCCGCTGGAATGTTGCTGGTGTTGTCGTGAGTCCGAACGGCATCACCTTCCATTGAAATAGCCCTCTCCCTGGCACCGTAAAGGCTGTATATTGCTTGCTGTCTTGGTCTATAGGGATTTGCCAGTAACCTGACTTAAGGTCTATTGTGCTTATATACCTCGCCTCCCGTAGGTGGTCCAGGATAAAGTTTATTCTTGGCACCGGATATGCGTCTTTCTCCGTTTTGTCGTTTAGCAATCGATAATCGATGCACATCCGCCATTCATTGTTCTTCTTCCTGACCAGTACAACAGGTGCACTGTATGGGCTTCTTGATCTATCTATCAGCCCCAGTGACAATAGTTCATCTACCTGTTCGTCGATGATGGCCTGTTGTTTCGGGTTCCTTCGATAATACCTCTGCTTAATCGGCTTATCGTCCGTTAGGTATATCTTGTGTGTCGCGGCGTTACTGACCCCCTTCATACCCTCAAATACTTGCCTGTGCTCTCGTAGAAAATCCTCTATTCTTTCATCCAGCGTATCCCCCTGCTCCAATATTTCCGTTCCTTCCATTGCTTCGTCGTCCTCGCTTCCGGCCTCCTTTATTTCTAATTCGAGGTTTCCGCATCTGAGCACGCTCCGTGCCCTTGCCAGGAAGTCCATCCCCAAGAGGATGCTGCCTGCTACTTCTGTCATAATCATGAACGAAATCTTGCTCCGAGCTCCTCCGAACCCGACCTCGGCGTGAAATTCTCCAATTGCTCGCTGCTTCATCCCATTGGCGAGTGTTGTTTCTGCCCGTACTCCGTTCCACTTCCCGTGTTCCCGTAGGTCCTGGTACGAGTTCCTGCTGATTGCGCTCCGTGACGCTCCCGTATCTATGATCCCTTTTACCAATCTCTCTCCGCATCTGATCCTTGCCACGATTTGGAATCCTTCACATGTTAAATCGTCCCCTGGGTCTGGCATTTGTCGTGCAGCCTGAGCTGCCAGTCTTACTCACTCAGGCCCTACATGTTTCCCGTCGGCGCTCTACAGCATTGTGAAGTTCTTACTCCATCCTTCTTACAGACCCAACAGAATAGTCTTGGCGGGTTCCCGCAGTTGCGTGCCGCGTGACCCGTACCCCCGCATCTGAAGCATACTTCCTGGTTTATCTGCCGCTGTACCGGCCGTATTGCGTTCTCCGTGGCTTCGATCTCCTCCACTTCCTCTCCCAGCTTTAAGAACTCCGTTAGCGTGCTGAATCCATTCCTCCGGGTGTACAATTTTATCTTGCTTCTGCAATTCTTGTATATCCTGTCTAATTTCTCCCCTTCCGATAGCCTTGTGAATTCTGTCGCAAATTCCCTTACTGGTTCGTTCTCTCGTTGCCTCATCTGCGTGATTTTTTGTTCCAATTGTTCCTCGTACCTCGGGAGCAGGAAGTACTCCTGTAGTTCCTCTTTCAATTGTTCCCATGATTCGATCTCGGTTGGTGTTGTGTTCCACCAATCCGCTGCGAGTCCCTCGAGGATAAATGGCATGGTCGGGATTACCTGGTCCATCTCCATCACGTACCCCTTTGCCCACTGTTCTATTTTCTCCAAGAACTCCAGTGGGTTTGTTACTCCTTGGTACCTAATCCCCCATCCTCGCACTCGGTCGATGGTTTCCACGTCCACCTTCCTTCCTTGCTTCTTCTTCCTTGGGCCTCCATTTCCTCGGCTCTTGTTACTATGACCGCCGGTATTCTTGCCGGGCTTCTTTCCCTTTTATATTGCTCTGCCAAGGTTGCTAGCCTCTGCCTTATGCTCTCCGTGTGGTCCGTGTTCTTACAGAACGCCGCTAGTTCCCTTCTCAAGTCTTCTACTCTTCCCGTCGGGTCTAAATCGAATTCCTTCGCGTATTAGGTCAACTCGGATTTGGTTGCCATGTACACCCAGCTGGACATGCTCTCCTGGTTCCGGGTTTCTCCTACTACCACTGTTGCGAGGCTGGCGAAAGCGGTGCTGCCCAGCGCTAGATGCCAGACTTATTTAGTTTAAGAATACAGTTTGATTTGAATTTGATTTGATTTGTGCTGAAGTAAAGCCACACTGTCATTATTTTTTGCGAGAAAGAAACAACTCTATATGTTAGCGTCATTGTGAAATTGAAGAGCGGCAAACCACAAGTGTAAGCAGAAGAAAATGTAAAAATATCTATGTTTATAACGAAATTTAATAAAGATTTCAGCCTATTTGTATACAACAACCAGAGGCTAGTCGTACGTGGTTACTCGGGACCCGGGAGCGTCCCAACATTCTGAAATACTTTGCCATCCAGAATTCTGCGCCAAGGGTGCACAGCTTCTGGAAAGCACCTCTTACCAAGGGTGTGAAGGAGTGAGGAGGAGTATACAATATAGACAATCAGAGTCCAGATTCGGACGTCAGAAGCCAGTAAAACGCACAAGGGTTACGAATTGCTGGCCTGTGCAGAGTGACGTCATGGATGAAGTAACTGATCGTGAGTTAGGCGATCAGGATGCCCAAGCCGGAGGCGTCGAGGACGGTTCTATTGGAAGCTCTGAGTGTAGCTACACTGGACCATTTAAGGGATTCTTCGATGGAAATTCGACTGCACAGACCGTGATGGGATCGAATGAGTGCGTGCCACTTCAAAATCGGAGCACCCCGATCAATGTGAACCCAACAAGTCATGACATATCACATCCAAATGGGACTATAGAGTTTCCTATACAACAAAATAATACTGCAAACGGAAGTATCCAGTGGACAACGGCTCCATATATGCATCAGAGGACTGCACTTGGTCCAATCTTGACGCCTGTTTCCTATGGTCAAGTCCAAAGTAATATCGTAGCGCAAGCCGCATCATCAAATGGCGCGGTTGGACCTTTACCGATCAGTGCAACGCTGACGGTTCCCCAACGGAATGCTGTTGGCATAATGGCAAATAATGGAGCACAAGTCGCACCACCAAGGAATACAGGAGGATTCATACCCAAAGGAGCAGAGCAACCAGTACTGCCAGGGAATACCGCGGGATTCATATTGAATAACCCAGCCATGTTTGGATATCAAGGCGGTTCAGCAGGATTTGGACATCAAGCCAGTTCCGCGGGATTTGGATACCAAGGCGGTTCAGCAGGATTTGGACATCAAGGAGGTTCAGCTGGATTTGTTCCTCCAGTTAGTGGGTGTGGCTTCATGCCACAATTTAACCCCAACACTGCGAACCTTTCTCAGCCCTACAGCTCTGGACTTAATGGTGCCGGTGCAGGTGGACACATGCCGCAGTTTGCCAGCACACAGTTTCCGCAAGCAGGGAACAACGCAGTTATCCTGACGCCGACACAGATAGCTGCGCGCCACGTCTTATCGAGAGAATTACCTGTTTTCTCCGGTAAGCCCGAGGAGTGGCTGTTATTCATAAGCAACTATGAGCAGTCAACAGAAAGATGTGGATTCAGCAACGAGGAGAATCTCATCAGACTCCAAAAGTGCCTTAGAGGATCAGCTCTAGATGCTGTAAGAGGCAAGCTTATGGTTCCGGCTATGGTGCCGTATGCGATCGGAACGTTGAGAATGCTGTATGGACGATCGGAAATAGTGCACGCTAGCCTGCAACGTAAACTCAGAGATGAACCAGGAATCAAACCGAACAATTTGGAATCAGTAATCCGTTTAGCACTTGCGGTGCAGAATTATTGTGCCACCATGTTGTCAATGGGGCTACATGAATATCTGAACGATTCATCCCTGCTGAGTGATTTGGTAGCCAAGTTGTCAAGCGATTTGAAGCTAGATTGGGGCAGACATCGTTTGGCAGCAGGTGGCGGAAATTTGGCCGCCTTTGATAATTGGTTATTTGGCGTAGCAATGTGTGCAACGATGGTGACACCTTATGATTATCAGCCAGTGGAGAAAGATAAAGGTGGCAGACATGTGAAAGAACGCTTATTAGTCCACAATGCGGTGGTAGGCGATGACAAGAACAAGCAAAACTTGCAGGATGTACAAGAATCATCGTGCCCAGGATGTGACGGAGACCATGAACTAGGAAAATGTAAAGTGTTTTTGGCCATGTCAATCAAATCTAGATTGGACTTAATAAAGGCAAAACGACTATGCTTCTCCTGCTTTGGAAAGCATATTGTTCGGAACTGCAGAGTGAAGAAGACTTGCAATGTCAATGGATGCAAGTTGCAGCACAATAAGCTTCTACATTCTGAGCGAGTTGTGAACGAAGACGAGATTGAGCCAGAGAAGAAAACTAGCGATATAGTATCCAGTGAGTCTACTGTTTTCTTCCATGACAAAACGACAAGGAAGGCACTGTTCCGATATATACCAGTCACCTTGCATAATAAGTCAAGATCCGTGGATATTTTGGCTCTTATCGACGAGGGATCATCCTGTACGCTAATGGAACGCAAGTTAGCTGATGAGCTGGGCTTAGACGGGCCTGAAGAGCAGCTTTGTTTGAAGTGGACCGGCGATATGACGCAGACTGAAGCCAAATCCAAGCTCGTCTGTACCAATGTTTCCGCTGCCGGCCGTCCAGATTTGAAATATTTGTTGAAAGGAGTGCGCACTGTGAGCAAACTTGATCTGCCATTGCAAAGTATCGATGATCAAATGCTCAATGAGCACGGACACTTAAGATCTGTTCCTGTCTCGACGTACTCCAATGCTAAAGCCCAAATGATTATTGGTCTGGACCACATTAAGATCTGTGTGCCATTAGAGGTACAAGAAGCTGACAATGACGATCTTATTGCGGTTCGATGCCAACTAGGCTGGTCGGCTTATGGCCGGTATGGTCCGGATGAGGCTATGCCGCCACGTGTGCTGCATGTCTGCCAGTGTACATGTGCTACACGAGCACTTGACGAGGCAGTGAAGGCGCACTTTTCGTTGGAGGCTATTGGTGTGAGCGTTCCTGCAAAACCGCTGCGATCGAAGGAGGATGAACAGTCGCTGAAAATTATGAACGAAACAACACAGTATATACCTAATGAAAATCGTTGGGAAACTGGACTATTGTGGAAATACGAGAATGTTGAACTGCCTAACTCCTATCCCATGGCTCTTAGACGCCTCAAATGTCTCGAATCGAAAATGCTTAAGGATTCGGAGCTAAATGAATTTTTGAGTGATACCATGCGGAACTACGAGAAGAAGGGTTATATTCGTAAACTGGACATTTGTGAGTTGCCAAATAATCAACGTTCTTGGTATCTGCCTATCTTTGTAGTGGAAAATCCCAACAAAAGAAAGAAACGATTGGTCTGGGACGCTGCAGCACAGGTCAATGGCGTGTCTTTGAACGATACACTTTTAAAAGGACCTGATTTGTTGGTATCGTTAATGGGAGTGCTGCTGCGATTCCGAGAGCGACCTGTAGCTGTAACCGGCGACATACGAGAGATGTTTCACCAAATTAAAATTCGTGATTCCGACCAATCTTCACAGAAGTTCTTATGGCGGAAGGGAGAAGTTAATCGTCCGCCGGATACATATGTAATGCAAGTAATGACTTTTGGGGCTTCTTGCTCGCCGTCAGTAGCCAACTTCGTATTGAGGCGTAATGCGGAGCGATTCGGCGAGAAACATCCAAGCGCGATAAAGGCGATTTTCCGAAACACTTTTGTTGATGACTGGCTGGAGTCAGTTGATACGGAAGATCAGATGATTCAACTAGCAAAAGACGTGAAAAATATCCACACCAAGGGAGGATTTGAAATGAGGAATTGGCTTTCAAACTCCAAGAAAGTCCTCCAATCCTTAAATTGCCCACGTGTAGCGTCACCGAAATATCTTGGCGTAGAGCAAGAACTCCAGGAGAAAGTTTTAGGCATGTGGTGGTTACCAGAGACAGACATGCTTACGTTCGTCATCAGACCCGATCTGTTGCAGAGGTCAGCAACCCACACAAAACGCCGAGTGTTGAGCATCGTAATGTCCATTTTTGATCCGCTTGGGTTACTTGGATTCTTCAACATCCGCGCAAAAATCATCCTACAAAATATATGGAGATCTGGAGTGAGCTGGGATGATGCAATTAAGGAACCGGATGAAAACGACTGGATAGCATGGAAGGCCCTACTGGCTAATCTTAGTGATCTTCGCATTCCACGCTATATGTCCTGTTCAAGTTCTATTAAAAGGGCGCAGTTGCATGTATTTGTCGATGCCAGCCTGGATGCTTATGCTGCAGTGGCGTACCTGCGTGTTGAACTTGACGGCGAGATCCGATGTTCTTTAGTGGCGTCAAAGAACAGAGTTGCCCCATTAAAACCAATATCAGTGCCCCGAATGGAATTGATGGCAGCTGTTTTGGGTCTGCGCTTGGCCAAATTTTTGGAGTCTGAGCTGTCAACTCATATTGAAAAACGCATATTTTGGACTGACGCTCAAGACGTGTTGTACTGGATAAAATCCGACGCCCGTAAGTACCCTCAATTTGTGGCCTTACGTATTGGAGAGATTCTTGAGGGATCAGAGATTGAAGATTGGCGCTGGGTACCTTCGGAAGAGAATGTAGCGGATGAAGGAACCAATTGGACGAAAAAATGCGAGATAAATAGCTCAGCGAGATGGTTTACTGGACCGGCATTCCTGCTGCAAAACGAGTCGCAGTGGCCAATGCGAACTGGAGTGGCCATTAGTTCTGATTGTGAACTTATGTACCATGAGGAGGAAAAGCGGGAGAACACTTCACCTATAAATTCAATTATGCCGGACCCGGTGCGTTTCAGTAGTCTCGAGCGTCTACGTGCTGCCCAAAGACGAGTGCTGGATTTCTTACGCTGTATACACAAGAAACCGCGTGGGCCCGAGCTGGTGAAACTATTTGAACTGAAACGCTATGTAGAGATGGATACTGTTTTTATACGGGGATGCCAAGAAGAGTCGTTTTCTGATGAAATACGATGTCTAAAGAAAGGCGACGGCGTAACTAACCGGAAAAGCATTATTTTCAAACTCTCACCGTATATTGACGCAGCCGGAGTGCTTCGAATGCGAGGTCGGATCGAAGCCATTGAAAATGTAAGGATGAGCATGAAGCATCCGATTATTCTCCCACGAAGCCACAGAATAACGTATCTAATAGTTGAATATTATCATCGCAAATATCATCATCTGCACGGAGAGATCGTTGTCAACGAAATTCGGCAAAATTATTGGATATCAGGACTGAGAGCTCTTGTAAAGGACGTAGTTAAAAACTGTTCAGCTTGCTGCATCAGGCGCGCTCAGCCGAAGCCACCAATAATGGGAGACTTACCTAAGGAACGTCTCTCACCGTTCACTTTGCCTTTCACATATACGGGAGTAGACTATTTCGGACCAATGGAAATCGCCGGGGGAAGACGACGGGAGAAAAGATGGGGAGTATTGTTTACCTGTCTGACAGTTCGTGCTGTACATTTAGAGATCGTTCCATCTCTATCGACAGACTCCTTCTTACTGGCCTTAAAACTGTTCACTGCTCGCCGAGGGGTACCTGTTAAGATGCTGTCAGACAACGGGACTAATTTTCGTGGTGCAAGCAGAGTGTTGGCAAATGAGATCGAGCGCATATCAACTTCGGAAGTAGAACGCAAGTTTCCGGAAATGTCGTTTGCCTTTATCCCACCCGGATCGCCTCACATGGGCGGAGCCTGGGAGCGCATGGTGCGTTCTACTAAGTCAATCCTGACAGAAATCTTGGCGAATGCCGGACTGCGAGAAGAAGTATTACGAGCGGCTCTGGCTGATGCTGAATATACGTTAAACTCGAGACCTCTGACATATATTCCGCTGGAATCCGAGAACTCCGAAGCCCTAACACCAAACCACTTTTTGGTCGGCAACTCAAGTGGACTGCGGGAGCATGGAACAATGGAGTGCACTGGTATAGGACTGGCTAAAAACTTCCGGATAGCTGGACAACTAGCGGACCGCTTCTGGAAAAGATGGATTCGAGAGTATTTACCCACTCTTACAAGACGAACGAAATGGTTCCAGCCGAACCCGAAACCGATTGCTGTTATTGACGTAGTCATTGTTGTGGATGAGACGAGCAAACGAAACTCCTGGCCGAAAGGAATCGTTGTGGACGTTCATTGCGGAAAAGATGGTCAAGTGAGAAGCGCAGTAGTACGAACTACCGAAGGATTTGTTACCCGTCCTGCGGTCAAGATAGCCAAATTGGACATCATCAGGAATGGTAATACTCAACGTGGCCACGCAGATGAATTACGAGGTGGGGAATGTTGCGAGGCTGGCGAAAGCGGTGCTGCCCAGCGCTAGATGCCAGACTTATTTAGTTTAAGAATACAGTTTGATTTGAATTTGATTTGATTTGTGCTGAAGTAAAGCCACACTGTCATTATTTTTTGCGAGAAAGAAACAACTCTATATGTTAGCGTCATTGTGAAATTGAAGAGCGGCAAACCACAAGTGTAAGCAGAAGAAAATGTAAAAATATCTATGTTTATAACGAAATTTAATAAAGATTTCAGCCTATTTGTATACAACAACCAGAGGCTAGTCGTACGTGGTTACTCGGGACCCGGGAGCGTCCCAACAACCACTCTTTCTGTTCGGGCGCCAGATGTGACGGTCGGCCGTCTCAATTCCCCAGATAGCTCAGGGACGGGCAGGATCCGCCTACAATAGTTAGTCCGAGTGGTAGCTGTAAGAGAAGTTGCCCGGCTCCCAGTGAGAACAGTGAAGAGAATTCGGTTAAATTAAAGAGCGTTTAGGTTTATTCAAGGTTTCTCTACAGAGTTGATAGACTGAGTTCGAGACTGCGGCTTCGTAGATCGGCGGGCTTCTCGCTTCTCGAGGGGAAACCGCCGGTGGTTCGGGCTCTGCCAGTCGTCGGTAGTCGTCGAGTCGGCCACGCTGGGGGGAGAAGCCGAGAGGTCCGGGAACCTGTGTAGAGAGGGAGAGAAGAAAAGAGAAATAGATGGGGGGGGATTCGGAAGTCTTGCCCGTAGATATGGGGACTCGGAAGTCTCCCGAGGGTACCGCCGTTGGACTCGAAAGTCTGCAGAGATACGCGGTGGACTCGAAAGTCCTCGGTTACGAAAGAGAGAGAATGGTTTGGGACTCGAAAGTCTTCAGAGAGAGACGCGGTGGACTCGGTAGTCTTTGGTTACGGAAGAGAGAATGGTTTGGGACTCGGAAGTCTTCGGAGAGAGACGCGGTGGACTCGAAAGTCTTCGGTTACGAGGGCGAGAATGGCTTGGACTCGAAAGTATTCAGAGAGAGAGGCGCGGTGGACTCGAAAGTCTTCGGTTACGAGAAAGAGAATGGCTTGGACTCGAAAGTCTTCAGAGAGAGAGGCGCGGTGGACTCGAAAGTCTTCGGTTACGAGAGAGAGAATGGCTTGGACTCGAAAGTCTTCAGAGAGAGGCGCGGTGGACTCGAAAGTCTTCGGTTACGAGAGAGAGAATGGCTTGGACTCGAAAGTCTTCAGAGAGAGAGGCGGGTGGACTCTAAAGTCGTCAGATGGAGGCGGGTGGACTCTAAAGTCGTCAGAGGGAGGCGGGTGGACTCTAAAGTCGTCAGAGGGAGGCGGGTGGACTCTAAAGTCGTCAGAGGCAGGCGGGTGCAATCTAAAGTCGTCAGAGGGAGGAATTCGGCAAGCCGAATTGTTGCCGCGACTCGGAAGTCTCCGGCTAATGTATAATTACCCAAATCCGAAGATTCGGGCCCAAAAAGTGACTTTCGCTGCTGACTACTGAAAGTGTGCTACTAGAGACTTACCGCTCCCGATCGCTAGGCCAGCGGCCCGCTTTATATAGGCCCTAGCGCGGTCTAATGTGCCCGCCGTTATCGTCGCCTAGTGTGCCCTTTCTCTGCCGGTGTGACCATTTGCCGTCAGTGTGGCCGGATATCGGCGCGCGCGCGCGTTTGAATTTGAATGGCCCTGTTCTTTTGACTTCATTTATTTCTTTCTTTTTTCCTTTCTTACATTTCTTAGCTTATGTTACATTTTATTCTTTTTTCTTTTCATTTCGTTTCTTATTTATTCTTCATTTAAGGTTCTGTTTCTTACATTTCTGCTTATTTCTTATGTATTTCCTTTTCTGTTTCTTACATTTCTGCTTATTTCCTATGTATTTTCTTCATTTACTTTTCTGTTTTTCTTACATTTTTTCTTATTTCCTATGTATTTTCTTCTTATATATATATATATCTTATATTTCTTCTTTTTTGTGCGCGCCCGCGTCACATAATAAAGATTGAAACTAAACCTTTAATTGTTTTATTATTAACTATCGCCTAAACAGGCGATTGGTGAAAGTAAACTTAAGTAAAACACAACCTTAATAATTACCAAAGTAAACACAATCTTAATAATTGGCGCCCAACAAAACCGATCCCACGACAGTTTCGCGTTTTAAAATAATTCATCCGAACATACTCGCGCGGAAACTGTGTGATTTATTTAGCAGACAAAAAGTTTTGCCAACAAAAAAAACTAAGTGAAAACTCTGTGCAGTGGATTCGGCAGTTAAGAGCCGACGGGAAAAATAAATAACAAAATTCGTAACGACAGCGGTGTGAAACAAGTACCAACTAAAGAACAAATAAAACACTGTGAAGGAAAAGCTGGCCAGTAAGAAGCTAGAGAAACAATTTATTTACGACATATTAATGCCGAAGAACGAATCAAAGTGAAGTGAAATACTAGGCAGAGCCACCCCGCATTGCCTAATCGAAGTGAAACTAATAAATTAGGCAGAGCCACATAGCCAAAAAAATTAAAAAAACGACCAAAAAGGCAGAGCCATTCCGCATAGCCTAATCGAAGTGAAACTAATAAATTAGGCAAAGCCACTCCGCATAGCCAAAACAATTAAAACGACCAAAAAGGCAGAGCCATTCCGCATAGCCTAAATAAAACAACAAGGGCAGAGCCATTCCGCATAGCCCAACAACAACAACGTGAACACCGACGGTGACGACGGTGGTAGTGACGACGTCAACAACGACGACAGCGACAGCAGCAGCAGCAGCAGAGACGACGACAGCAGAAATAAAACAAATAAATATAAGAAATGTGAGTAGGCCTCTTGTCCTCTCCAATTTGCCATTACAGTGGGCATATTTGTGTTTATGCCAAACGAAATTAAAATTAAACAAGAAAGGAAGCTAACTTCGGCTCACCGAAGTTTGTATACCCTAGCAGACTTTAAAAAAAAAATTAAAAACGAAATTCTGAAATAATAATTTGTTGCCAAATCTCAAATTTGATGGCAATGGTTTGAAAAACGGCTAAGCTATGGTTTTTTTATTTTCCTGATTGTTCCTATGGAAGCTATAGGATATTGTCAGCCGATTTTCATGAAATTAAAATCAAAATTCAGAAATACTAAAATATGGCTAAATATCAAATTTGGTGAAAATATGTTGAAATCTGACAAAGTTATGGTTTTTTCTTTTATTTTCCTGATTGTTCCTATGGAAGCTATAGGGTATAGTCAGCCGATTTTCATGAAATTAAAATCGAAATTCAGGAATACTAAAATATGGGTAACTATCAAATTTGGTGAAAATATGTTGAAAACTGACAAAGTTATGAATTTTTCTTTTATTTTCCTGATTGTTCCTATGGAAGCTATAGGATATAGTCAGCCGATTTTCATGAAATTAAAATCAAAATTCAGGAATAATAAAATATGGCTAAATATCAAATTTGGTTAAAATATGTTGAAAACTGACAAAGTTATGGTTTTTTCTTTTATTTTCCTGATTGTTCCTATGGAAGCTATTGGATATATTCAGCCGATTTTCATGAAATTAAAACCGAAATTCGGAAATAATACTAAATGGGCAAATATCAAATTTGGAGAAAATTGGTTGAAAACTGACAAAGTTATAATTGTTTTTTGAAAATTTTTCGGATCGTTCCTCTGGCAGCTTATGATATAGTGGTCCGATCCGGCCCGTTCCGACATATGTACGAGTGAGAGTATATAGAAGCCTAACTGCAAAGTTTCATTCAGATAGCTTTAAAACTGACGGACTAGTTTGCGTAGAAACGGACAGACGGACAGACGGACATGGCTAGATCGACTCGGCTGTTGATCCTGATCAAGAATATATATACTTTATAGGGTCGGAGATGCTTCCTTCACTGCGTTGCAAACTTCTGACTGAAACTAATATACCCTGCTAGGGTATAATAAGTCAGAATTATTATTCTTTTAACGTGATTACGATACTGTTCAATTAATTTGACATTACAGTGGACATAGTTATGTTTGTCTCAAACGAAATTAAAATTAAATAAATCAGAATTATTATTCTTTTAACGTGATGACAATACTGTTCAATTAATTGCCATTACAGTGGGCATATTTATGATTGTGCCAAGCGAAATTAAAATTAAATAAATCAAGAATTATTACTCTTTTATTGTGATGACGATACTATTCAATTGATTGCCAAGTAAAAATAAATTACTAGACCAGGTTCTCGAAATTTCGTCCAAATCTCTACGCTAATTAACCACTCCCACAGCATTTGAAGGGCGGGCGAACAATAAAATTGTTCTCGACTTTTTTACGCGTATCAACCTTTCTTACAGGAATTGGAGGGTGGGTAAACAACAAGAAAAAACACACAGGTTTATTAATAACGAACTCTGTGACGAATATATCTCTTCGGACGAAGAACTTCGGGAGATACATAAAAAAAGGATGGAGGCAAATCAACATCCGGAAGCTGGTCAATCAACCAGCAGGGCGGCACATGACCAAACCATGGTCATACAACAGGTACAGATCGCTGCTATGGAAGCGGCCATAGAGGAAGCAGTACAAAGACAGCAGAAATTATTTGAAGCAAGATTATTGGCTGTTCAGCAGGATTTAGACTCCCTGAAGGTTGGAAGTAGTATTCCGAAGATAAACACATAAGATAAACACATACACATTACATTTCTCCACTCCCGGGGCTGAAAGGCGTCGAGGCAGCAGAGAAACCTTTTACAGTAAAATCAATCCATGGTTTTACCAAAATTGACAAAAAATGTCTAGTTTCGGTGTTCAGTATAAAAACACACTTCTTTATTTTAAATAATCTCAAAGACTTTGATGGTATTATCGGACTCGACTTGCTTAAACAAGTGAATGCGACACTAGATTTCACCAACAATGTCCTGCAGACAAGTAATGGAACTGAAAAGATCCAATTTACTAAAGCAGAGAACGTCAACTTCATAAAAATTGATGACGAAGACGTCCCCGTAGCAATTAAAGCTACTTTCGATAAAATGATCGTAAAAAATCATAGAGCCTTCGCCGATCCTGACGAGGCACTACCATTCAATATAAATACTATCGCTACAATTCAAACCGACGGGGAGAGAGTATACTCCAAGTCCTACCCTCATTCCATGGGCGTAACTGAATTCGTCAATGCAGAAGTTAAACAACTTCTCGCGGAAAGCGTAATCAGACCATCCAGGTCTCCGTATAACAATCCTACGTGGGTCGTAGATAAAAAAGGCACGGATAAGAATGGCATAAAAAAGAAGCGATTAGTCATCGAATTCAGAAAATTAAACCAAAAAACCGTAGATGATAGATACCCAATCCCTACGATTTCGACAATACTGTCAAACATAGACGAGTCACAATTTTTCACAACGTTCGACCTGAAGTCCGGATTCCAACAAATAGAACTGGCGGAAAAGGATGGAGAGAAGACAGCTTTCTCTATAAACAATGGCAAATATGAATATGAATATGAATATGAATATGAATATGAATATGAATATGAATATGAATATGAATATGAATATGAATATGAATATGAATATGAATATGAATATGAATATGAATATGAATATGAATATGAATATGAATATGAATATGAATATGAATATGAATATGAATATGAATATGAATATGAATATGAATATGAATATGAATATGAATATGAATATGAATATGAATATGAATATGAATATGAATATGAATATGAATATGAATATGAATATGAATATGAATATGAATATGAATATGAATATGAATATGAATATGAATATGAATATGAATATGAATATGAATATGAATATGAATATGAATATGAATATGAATATGAATATGAATATGAATATGAATATGAATATGAATATGAATATGAATATGAATATGAATATGAATATGAATATGAATATGAATATGAATATGAATATGAATATGAATATGAATATGAATATGAATATGAATATGAATATGAATATGAATATGAATATGAATATGAATATGAATATGAATATGAATATGAATATGAATATGAATATGAATATGAATATGAATATGAATATGAATATGAATATGAATATGAATATGAATATGAATATGAATATGAATATGAATATGAATATGAATATGAATATGAATATGAATATGAATATGAATAGAGAGAAGACATAACTAAACTAACTAACCCACCCAAGTCGACCTTAGGTCATTCCTAGGGTTAGCAAGCTACTACAGGTGTTTTATAAGAAACTTTGCGACAATCGTAAGACCCTTGACAAACATTCTGAAAGGGGAAAACGGTAAAGCCAGTAAATATCAGTCAAGGAAAATTGACATAAACTTGACAAAAGAACAGACTGAGAGAAATATAAGAAGCCATTCGATTTAACAACGGATGCATCAGGCTTTGGCCTGGAAGCAGTTCTGTCCCAAGGCGGCCGGCCGATCACCATGATATCGCTCGCCTTGCGGGATTGCGAAAAAAATTACGCAACCAACGAGCGAGAACTTCTCGCTATTGTATGGGCATTAAAAAACCTCCGGAACTACCTCTACGGAGTAAAGGATCTGCAGATCTTCACGGACCACCAGCCGCTGACCTTTGCCGTCTCCGACAAGAACCCAAACGCAAAGCTGAAACGATGGAAAGGAATTACCGACGACCATGGCGCGAAGCTGGTTTATAAGCCAGGAAAGGGGAACCACGTGGCTGACGCACTATCCCGCCAGAACATAAACGCTCTGGAAGACGAGCAGGAATCGGATGTAGCCACCGTACACAGCGAACAATCGGTAACTTACACCGTCGACACAACTGACAATCCTGTAAACTGCTTCCGGAACCAAATAATAATTGAGGATGGAAAAAGTTTCTCAGTAGACACATTCATTTTGTTTAAGAGCAAAGTAAGGCACGTGATTAGAATACCAAATCGCGACAACTTACTACAAGCCTTACAGGACGCCGTAAATGCCGAGGTGGTGAATGCAATACATTGCTTATTACCAACCCTGGCATTCATTCAACATCGGCTAGTCGAGTTATTTCCCAGCACTTCTTTCAAGCATGCGAAGAACTTCGTACAAGACATAACAGAACAGAGGGAAATAGTTGCAACAGAGCACAACAGGTCTCATCGGGCAGCACAAGAAAATGTTAAACAAATCCTGAGGGACTACTTCTTCCCGAAAATGCTGCGGTTAGCAACAGAGGTAACTACTAACTGTAAAACCTGCTCCATGGCAAAGTACAAACGCCATCCATCTAAGCAGGCAGTAACAGTAAAACCTGTACCTTCTTTCGTGGGAGAAATCCTACACGTAGACATATTCTCAACGGACGGAACACTTTTTCTCACCTGTATTGACAAATTCTCTAAGTTTGCAGTGGTGCAAAAAATTGCATCAAGGGCTATTGTCGATATTAAAGCTCCCCTACTACACATAATCAATCTCATTCCAAAAATCAAAACAATCTACTGTGACAATGAAAGGTCACTAAATTCAAAAACCATTAGGTCCTTCCTCTTAAATCACTTCAAAATGGCAATCTCAAATGCTCCACCTCTGCGCAGTACCTCAAACGAGCCGGTATAGAGGTTTCATAGCACCTTGGCAAAAATAGCCAGATGTCTGAAACTGGGGAACAACCTAAACGATACAGTCGAATTAATCCTCCTCGCAACAAATAAATACAATAACTCAATTCATTCGGTAACTGACAAGAAACCCATGGAAATAATACATTCAAAACCCATGAAACTCGAGAACGAAATCAATAGAAAAATCCAGCAGGCCCAGGAAAAGAGCTTAGATCAGGTGAATAAAGATATAAAGAACTACCAGGTCGGCGAGAAAGTTTTTTTTGAAAACAAACAAACGCCTAGGTAACAAGCTATCTCCACTTTGTTCAGAAGAGGTTATCGAAGCGGACCTGGGGACAACGGTCCTAATTAAAGAGAGGGTGGTCCATAACGACAACCTGCGCTAACATCTTCGCTAGATTCCCCTACATAATTTCATTTTTCGTACTTTTGTTTTTATACTTCTTTAGGTTAAGACGGTGCATTTTACTTTTGGCACTATTGGCTGTTAGGACGGACGCGACAATAAGACTAACCGACTACACGAACACGGACTACATACCAATAGTAGACGGGGACATTGTACTATGGGAATCCTACGGGTACCTACAACACGCAACAAACTTGACATCGTACGAAGATTACGCGGACCAAACAGAGACACTAACGGGGACATTTACTGACGACCACCGGACACCGGTTATAAAGACGGACCTCGGACATATTCGCAAGGTAGTAGCTACCCTGGAAATCCACCACAGGGCCGCTAGAAGTCTCAATATACTTGGGACAGCTTTGAAGGTTGTTGCAGGCACTCCCGATTTCGACGATTGGGAACGGGTTAAAATCAACCAAGAGTCATTAATGAAAGCGGACGAGGGACAATCAGAATTAAATATTAAATTTCAAGAACGTCTAAATGAACTCATTAATACTATGAATCAAATTCAAAAATCAGAATCAAATAAAGAAACAGACCTCCTAGAAATAATTTTGGCAAAAAATAGAATCATCATCACAGATTTAGAAAACATCCTAATGGGCTTAACCCTGGCTAAATTAAATATTGTAAACCCTGCTATTCTAGACGGCTCTGACATTGGCGAATTTAAGGACAAGCAGCCTATTCGCGTTAGTTTAATAGAACTATTAGAGGTATATAGTATAATCGTTTTTCAAAATTCTGACATCATCCACTTTCTTATTAAATTTCCTAGTCCTAAGCTTATGTGTAAGAAGATAACGATCTATCCGGTTCAACGACTCAGCAAGATCCTGGATTTTGAAGAAGTAAACTTGGTCGCCGAGTGCCCCGGAAAAAAACTTAAATATCGGGCACTGCAAGACGATGGTCGGCGCCACCTTCAGCAGGGAGCTACAGCATGGCACATGCGCCCAACAGCTGATCTCCGGTACGACGGCGCACTGCTCCACGCTTCCGTCTGAGCCCCTTCACAGTGGTAGACCACGGCACCCTAATAATAAACGATGCAAATATGGCAATAACCGACGAACAAGGGCGAGACCAGAAGAAATCCGGAACCTATCCAGTAACCTACTCAGATCGGAGAAGTCTCAATGGGACTTGGTTTGTCAACCAACTGGGAGACAATAAAAAACCCGCCGTGTCGGCCATGACCGCGGTCAACATAACAACGCATAAGACCCGGTTGAGTCTTCCATTCCTACACGCTTTGAGCATGAAAAATCTCCACCACATCGGAACCCTACGAGACCAGCTCACCGTGGGCTCCCTCCTTGGCTAATCGTTTGACTCGCTCTCCGTTTTTCTACTGTGCTCCACTGGCTGGCTGGGATATCTCCTTAAGGCCAGAAGCCACACAACTCCCGGAAACACTGGTGACATAGAAACTGCAGGTCACCGGGACGGCGACCACTTGAAGGAGGGAGAAGTTAACACACCCGGTTCCCGTAAAGGGAATAATTCGCAAAGTTGCAGGCCGCATCCGGTGGCCAGCGAATGTGGCGACCAAGCACTCCGAGTGCAATTGCCCGGAGTTCACCACCAAGCAAAAGGTGCCGACCTGGCACTTTCCCACAGTGCCGGAATCACTCGCTCAGCGCATGGTCTGTTTTATTATTAACTATCGCCTAAACAGGCGATTGGTGAAAGTAAACTAAAGTATAACACAATCTTAATAATTACCAAAGTAAGCCCAATCTTAATAATTTGTATGTAAATACATACATCTATTTTTGTTGACATAATTATACATGCGTATGTAGATATTATATTTAAAACAAGAAAGGAAGCTGACTTCGGCTTACCGAAGTTTGTATACCCTTGCAGAATTTAAACAAAAAACAAGAAAGGAAGCTAACTTCGGCTCACCGAAGTTTGTATACCCTTGCAGAGTTTAAACAAAAAATTAAAAACGAAATTCTGAAATAATAATTTGTTGCCAAATCTCAAATTTGATGGCAATGGTTTGAAACACGGCTAAGCTATGGTTTTTTTTATTTTCCTGATTGTTCCTATGGAAGCTATAGGATATAGTCAGCCGATTTTCATGAAATTAAAACCGAAATTCACGAATACTAAAATATGGGTAACTATCAAATTTGGTGAAAATATGTTGAAAACTGACAAAGTTATGGTTTTTTCTTTTATTTTCCTGATTGTTCCTATGGAAGCTATAGGATATAGTCGTCCGATCCGGCCTGTTCCGACATATGTACGAGTGAGAGTATATAGAAGCCTAACTGCAAAGTTTCATTCAGATAGCTTTAAAACTGAGGGACTAGTTTGCGTAGAAACGGACAGACGGACAGACGGACAGACGGACAGAAGGACAGACGGACAGACGGACAGACGGACATGGCTAGATCGACTCGGCTGTTGATCCTGATCAAGAATATATATACTTTATAGGGTCGGAGATGCCTCCTTCACTGCGTTGCAAACTTTTGACTGAAACTAATATACCCTGCAAGGGTATAATGAAAGAAATTTAATTGCTTACATATTATATATGCTAGTTTATGCATGTATGTAAATACATACATCTATTTTTGTTGACATAATTATAAATGCGTGTACATATTATATTTAAAATTAAAGAAATTTAATTGCGAGCTATGTAGGTGCTTACATATTATATATGCTAGTTTATGCATGTATGTAAATACATACATCTATTTTTGTTGACATAATTATACATGCGTATGTACATATACATATACTTACATATGTTAATATCAAACGTATGTTACATACATATGTCAATAGCAAATATATAAAATAATTAAAAAGTCAATAAATTAATTCAAGTGGAAGATGAGTCGCTAATAAATCGGCGAAGATATGACTGGTTCAAGAACGGCTTATCGGCAATCCCCAAACTTTTCGGGAATGTAATCACTCCTCACTTGAAACATCTTTGCAGATCCGTCATTTCTCCATGTCTCCATGTCAAACCGACGTTATTTACACGGACTTTAGTAAAGCATTCGACTCGGTTAATCATTCTCTTCTGGTTAGGAAACTTGATTCAATGGGGTTTCCTAGTAATCTTCTTAAGTGGATTTTGAGTTATCTAAGTGCAGTACCCAAAAGGTTATATTCAGAAACGTTCTATCCAATAGCCTCAATGTCACTTCTGGCGTCCCACATGGTAGCCACCTTGGACCCCTGCTATTCACATTGTTCCAACTAAATCCAGAGTACTCATGTATGCGGATGACGTTAAACTTTGCTTGCAGTATAGGGACAGTTCATAAAAATCAGACAAGCATGGTGTCATGCTAACGATTTACATCTCAACAACTCTAAATGCAAACTGATGACATTTTCACGTGTTACTTCCCAGCTTGCCACATATATGCTTAACGATTGCTCTTTGGAAAGAATTTCTATTGTCAGATCATCGACCGTCCTAGATCCTAAACTTTCGTTTTCAGAACATATTTCCTGTATGGTTAACAAAGCCAGAGGCATGCTTGAATTCATTAAAATGTGGTCGAAGGAATTCGATTCTCCTTAAGTAACGAAGACTCGGTTTACTTCGTTAGTTCGCCCTATATTAGAGTATGGTTCCTGCGTTTGGCGTCCTAAATTAGGAGTCCATAGTAGCCGCATCGAATCTGTCCAAAAAAACTTTTTGCTTTTCGCCCTCCGTGGCCTACCCTGGGATGCCAACCTCAGAATACCGTCTTACTCTAGTAGACTTCTCCTACTTAATTTACCTTCTTTAGCTAACCGTAGGACGACGCTTGGCGTCGTCTTTCTACGTAAACTTATTAACGGGGATGTGGAGAGCCCCTACTTGCTGCATTGTAGGCGTGAGTTTGAAGTACATGAACCCCTTAGGGTTTTATGTACTGATTACGCCTTTTTAGGAGGATTGAAGGCATTGAAAGCCTTCAAAAACATAAAACTGTATTGTTTGCAGAACTTGCTCGTATTGTATCCTAATTTTTCCTCGTCGTATTCTAATTTCTCTTCTCTCGCGTCTATCTAGAACGCGTTCGTGCCGTACGTCACACGGCTGCACCCCTCGGTCGGTTGGGCGAGAGGTGGGCCCTGAAAAATTATTCCGAGGCCGGAAGGGCCATAACAAGGGATTCAATAAACTCATTATGGTCCCAGTATCAAAATGTTCATTTCTCAGTGCATGAAAAATACGAAGACCCGGGTAAGGAAGGATACGACATGCAGTCGTTCCTCCGACTAGAAGGGGATGTGCAAAGAGTCTGCATCAAGCAATGAAGATGTGCATTTGCCCAGAGTCAGCATCCCAAAGTTCGATGGGGATCTACTCAAATGGACTCAGTTCTTCGATCTATTCAAATTTATGGTCCATGATACCTACATGCCCACAGTCAGGAAGATGTGGTACCTCAAAACCAACGTGACTGGAGAGGCAGAAGGATTAATAAGGCATATTGATCTTAAAAAAGAAAATTACATGAGCGCGTGGGAAATATTAGTTTATGCATACAACAATCCCCGCCATGTAGCAGATACAATGTTCAATCGCCTCCTGCAACAATATACAAACAGTGACGATCCAAAGTCACTAAAAGAGTTGTATATCACAACAATTGAGTCTCTAGCATCATTAAAGGGACTAGGCATTGAAGTATCCAGTTGGGATACAATCATGATTGCCATCATCAAGCAAAAACTTGATTTTGGGAATAGAGCCCTATACGAACTTCAAGGTCTCGACACAATGCTAACCTTCCTGGACCGGCGAAGCCGAGTACTGGGAACAGGAAAACGCAGTCAGCAACCGAGAAAGGAGCAGAAGAGCCCAACATGCACATCTGCCAGCGCGGGAAGGCAACCAAATTGTCCTTTCTGCAAACGGGCTCATTGGCTATACCTGAGAGAGTCAATTGGGTGCAAAAACAAACACTGTGTGTAAACTGTTTCAGCAATGACCACAAGGCAAAGGATTGACAAGGCCGTACGTGTTAAATGAGATAAAAAACACCATACATTGCTGCACCTGGAGACTACGTCAGGCGCGGCAACAGAGCCACAATCACCTTCTGTAGGTGCAGTAAGTAACAGAAGTATCAATTTGCTGGCCACAGTCAAGCTATTGGTCAAAGCAAGCAAGGGTCAGGTGGCCACATTTCGAGCCTTGCTAGACTCAGAATCACAAATTAATCTGATCTCTGAACGAATGGCCTCCAAGCTGTCATTAAAGCTCCACAATGCATCATTACGCATCGGGGGCATTGGAGGCAACCGAAAAACCAGTCGAGCTAGAGCAAATGTTCTCATGAAATCGATGCACAAGCCTTTGTGCTGCCGCATATCATAGCTAATCAACCAGCTCATGAATTAATTGCCTCACAAGTACAAGTCCCAAACAACGTCACCCTGGCCGATCCAAACTTTGACAAACCAGGAAAAATTGACATGCTTATCAGCGCAGAGCATTATTATTCTTTGCTATTGCCAAATCATATGCTTCCGGTTAAAACCGGAAGGCCCAATTCTCCAAAATACAAAGCTGGGATAGGTTGTGGCCGGGAGAATTCCTGCTGGGCACAACTCAGCAATTTTGGACATTAGAGAATCTAGACACCAAAGAAAAGGCTGATCTCCAATTGAAACTCACTGTGAATCTCATTTCGCAGCAAATCCAAAGGTTGCAATTGTAAACGTTCAAGCTTTTCTTTGATTTAAATATCGCCGGATGGCTTAATATTTTATAATTTTTATCTTCCTCTTATTGTACACGTGTCTTCTTCCTCTTGTTTTTATTCTTAATGTTACCGTCCATTATTTTCTTAAAATCTAGTTTTTAACATAGGGCTCTTATCGATAAGCGTTTGCGATACTCCATATAAAGTTGTTGCACTAGGCGCGTAGAATACGATGTTTACATTCGGGCAAACTGACATTTGACCGACCTTGATCATAAGCACAATCCTATAGATTTACTACCACTGTTTTAGCCTAACAGCTTCAAGAATTCCCTTGTATGAAAGTTACGTTAGTTGACAATTATCTACATCGGTTATTTCATAACGGTCGTTGGGAAATACTCAATTTACCTTATACGGGACGAGATACTTAGGTGCAAACTTTTTCCAATACCCTGAAGTCACATCGACATTACGAATAGCAACAACATCGCCTACATCATACAACTGAGGTGCCTTATGCCTTAATCTGCGCGCAAACTCATTTCGGATTAGTGACTGGCGTATACTATTATATGCCTCAGGGCTGACGGTATCCAAGCATCGCGGTTTCTCCAAACTAAACTTATCTTCCAAATACTCAGTTAGCTTATCCACTACTTCGCCACGCTGCTCACATCTAATTAGTAACACGCTAGAGGTCTTTCCGGTAGTACACTGAATGGAGTTTTTTATAGCGAATTCCACATGGTTAAGTAACTTATACCAATCAGCTTGATTCAAGGGCTCTGATAACTTTCCTAGCATAGAAGTTAGAACTAGGTTCACACGTTTAACCTGCCCATTTAACTGCGGGGCCGCAGTGGCTACTTTAATATGCTCTATATTTCTACACTGATAGAAAAAAAGTCGTCTTTTAAGATTTTGTACATTCTTAAAGTTTATTCTTAATATAAGTACGAAAATTCGATAAATAAGTTTTTTTATGTTTTATTCAAGCCCCAAAGAACCTAGATTTAAGATTTTTCACATTCTTAAAAAAAAAGCGTAAATAACACAAAATATTCTCAAAACAATAAGATATATTCGTAAAACAATACCAAAAAAAAATTAATATCATGAAAAAAATGTCTTAAATTAAGATTTTTGCACTCTTAGTTTTACAGAGGGATTACAGAGGGAGTACAGAGGGAGTACATATGTACACATCGGCGTCCTATTCCAGGTTAGCTACTTGGCGCGTTGTGTAAGCGCCTGGTCTGAGAGACACAAGAGTCCCAGGTTCGAACCCCACCCAGTCCAGCAAAAAATATGGAGATAAAAATTAAAATCAATTCAATTGAAAATATATAAATAAAAAAATAAAAAACAAAAATGCCAAAAAAAAAATGTTTTTTTTTGCAGATCCGTCATTTCTCCATGTCTCCATGTCAAACCGACGTTATTTACACGGACTTTAGTAAAGCATTCGACTCGGTTAATCATTCTCTTCTGGTTAGGAAACTTGATTCAATGGGGTTTCCTAGTAATCTTCTTAAGTGGATTTTGAGTTATCTAAGTGCAGTACCCAAAAGGTTATATTCAGAAACGTTCTATCCAATAGCCTCAATGTCACTTCTGGCGTCCCACATGGTAGCCACCTTGGACCCCTGCTATTCACATTGTTCCAACTAAATCCAGAGTACTCATGTATGCGGATGACGTTAAACTTTGCTTGCAGTATAGGGACAGTTCATAAAAATCAGACAAGCATGGTGTCATGCTAACGATTTACATCTCAACAACTCTAAATGCAAACTGATGACATTTTCACGTGTTACTTCCCAGCTTGCCACATATATGCTTAACGATTGCTCTTTGGAAAGAATTTCTATTGTCAGATCATCGACCGTCCTAGATCCTAAACTTTCGTTTTCAGAACATATTTCCTGTATGGTTAACAAAGCCAGAGGCATGCTTGAATTCATTAAAATGTGGTCGAAGGAATTCGATTCTCCTTAAGTAACGAAGACTCGGTTTACTTCGTTAGTTCGCCCTATATTAGAGTATGGTTCCTGCGTTTGGCGTCCTAAATTAGGAGTCCATAGTAGCCGCATCGAATCTGTCCAAAAAAACTTTTTGCTTTTCGCCCTCCGTGGCCTACCCTGGGATGCCAACCTCAGAATACCGTCTTACTCTAGTAGACTTCTCCTACTTAATTTACCTTCTTTAGCTAACCGTAGGACGACGCTTGGCGTCGTCTTTCTACGTAAACTTATTAACGGGGATGTGGAGAGCCCCTACTTGCTGCATTGTAGGCGTGAGTTTGAAGTACATGAACCCCTTAGGGTTTTATGTACTGATTACGCCTTTTTAGGAGGATTGAAGGCATTGAAAGCCTTCAAAAACATAAAACTGTATTGTTTGCAGAACTTGCTCGTATTGTATCCTAATTTTTCCTCGTCGTATTCTAATTTCTCTTCTCTCGCGTCTATCTAGAACGCGTTCGTGCCGTACGTCACACGGCTGCACCCCTCGGTCGGTTGGGCGAGAGGTGGGCCCTGAAAAATTATTCCGAGGCCGGAAGGGCCATAACAAGGGATTCAATAAACTCATTATGGTCCCAGTATCAAAATGTTCATTTCTCAGTGCATGAAAAATACGAAGACCCGGGTAAGGAAGGATACGACATGCAGTCGTTCCTCCGACTAGAAGGGGATGTGCAAAGAGTCTGCATCAAGCAATGAAGATGTGCATTTGCCCAGAGTCAGCATCCCAAAGTTCGATGGGGATCTACTCAAATGGACTCAGTTCTTCGATCTATTCAAATTTATGGTCCATGATACCTACATGCCCACAGTCAGGAAGATGTGGTACCTCAAAACCAACGTGACTGGATAGGCAGAAGGATTAATAAGGCATATTGATCTTAAAAAAGAAAATTACATGAGCGCGTGGGAAATATTAGTTTATGCATACAACAATCCCCGCCATGTAGCAGATACAATGTTCAATCGCCTCCTGCAACAATATACAAACAGTGACGATCCAAAGTCACTAAAAGAGTTGTATATCACAACAATTGAGTCTCTAGCATCATTAAAGGGACTAGGCATTGAAGTATCCAGTTGGGATACAATCATGATTGCCATCATCAAGCAAAAACTTGATTTTGGGAATAGAGCCCTATACGAACTTCAAGGTCTCGACACAATGCTAACCTTCCTGGACCGGCGAAGCCGAGTACTGGGAACAGGAAAACGCAGTCAGCAACCGAGAAAGGAGCAGAAGAGCCCAACATGCACATCTGCCAGCGCGGGAAGGCAACCAAATTGTCCTTTCTGCAAACGGGCTCATTGGCTATACCTGAGAGAGTCAATTGGGTGCAAAAACAAACACTGTGTGTAAACTGTTTCAGCAATGACCACAAGGCAAAGGATTGACAAGGCCGTACGTGTTAAATGAGATAAAAAACACCATACATTGCTGCACCTGGAGACTACGTCAGGCGCGGCAACAGAGCCACAATCACCTTCTGTAGGTGCAGTAAGTAACAGAAGTATCAATTTGCTGGCCACAGTCAAGCTATTGGTCAAAGCAAGCAACGGTCAGGTGGCCACATTTCGAGCCTTGCTAGACTCAGGATCACAAATTAATCTGATCTCTGAACGAATGGCCTCCAAGCTGTCATTAAAGCTCCACAATGCATCATTACGCATCGGGGGCATTGGAGGCAACCGAAAAACCAGTCGAGCTAGAGCAAATGTTCTCATGAAATCGATGCACAAGCCTTTGTGCTGCCGCATATCATAGCTAATCAACCAGCTCATGAATTAATTGCCTCACAAGTACAAGTCCCAAACAACGTCACCCTGGCCGATCCAAACTTTGACAAACCAGGAAAAATTGACATGCTTATCAGCGCAGAGCATTATTATTCTTTGCTATTGCCAAATCATATGCATCCGGTTAAAACCGGAAGGCCCAATTCTCCAAAATACAAAGCTGGGATAGGTTGTGGCCGGGAGAATTCCTGCTGGGCACAACTCAGCAATTTTGGACATTAGAGAATCTAGACACCAAAGAAAAGGCTGATCTCCAATTGAAACTCACTGTGAATCTCATTTCGCAGCAAATCCAAAGGTTGCAATTGTAAACGTTCAAGCTTTTCTTTGATTTAAATATCGCCGGATGGCTTAATATTTTATAATTTTTATCTTCCTCTTATTGTACACGTGTCTTCTTCCTCTTGTTTTTATTCTTAATGTTACCGTCCATTATTTTCTTAAAATCTAGTTTTTAACATAGGGCTCTTATCGATAAGCGTTTGCGATACTCCATATAAAGTTGTTGCACTAGGCGCGTAGAATACGATGTTTACATTCGGGCAAACTGACATTTGACCGACCTTGATCATAAGCACAATCCTATAGATTTACTACCACTGTTTTAGCCTAACAGCTTCAAGAATTCCCTTGTATGAAAGTTACGTTAGTTGACAATTATCTACATCGGTTATTTCATAACGGTCGTTGGGAAATACTCAATTTACCTTATACGGGACGAGATACTTAGGTGCAAACTTTTTCCAATACCCTGAAGTCACATCGACATTACGAATAGCAACAACATCGCCTACATCATACAACTGAGGTGCCTTATGCCTTAATCTGCGCGCAAACTCATTTCGGATTAGTGACTGGCGTATACTATTATATGCCTCAGGGCTGACGGTATCCAAGCATCGCGGTTTCTCCAAACTAAACTTATCTTCCAAATACTCAGTTAGCTTATCCACTACTTCGCCACGCTGCTCACATCTAATTAGTAACACGCTAGAGGTCTTTCCGGTAGTACACTGAATGGAGTTTTTTATAGCGAATTCCACATGGTTAAGTAACTTATACCAATCAGCTTGATTCAAGGGCTCTGATAACTTTCCTAGCATAGAAGTTAGAACTAGGTTCACACGTTTAACCTGCCCATTTAACTGCGGGGCCGCAGTGGCTACTTTAATATGCTCTATATTTCTACACTGATAGAAAAAAAGTCGTCTTTTAAGATTTTGTACATTCTTAAAGTTTATTCTTAATATAAGTACGAAAATTCGATAAATAAGTTTTTTTATGTTTTATTCAAGCCCCAAAGAACCTAGATTTAAGATTTTTCACATTCTTAAAAAAAAAGCGTAAATAACACAAAATATTCTCAAAACAATAAGATATATTCGTAAAACAATACCAAAAAAAAATTAATATCATGAAAAAAATGTCTTAAATTAAGATTTTTGCATTCTTAGTTTTACAGAGGGATTACAGAGGGAGTACAGAGGGAGTACATATGTACACATCGGCGTCCTATTCCAGGCTAGCTACTTGGCGCGTTGTGTAAGCGCCTGGTCTGAGAGACACAAGAGTCCCAGGTTCGAACCCCACCCAGTCCAGCAAAAAATATGGAGATAAAAATTAAAATCAATTCAATTGAAAATATATAAATAAAAAAATAAAAAACAAAAATGCCAAAAAAAAAATGTTTTTTTTTTTTTTTTTTTTTTTTTAATTGGTAATGTTTTAAGATTTTTTTTTCACAATTCAACGTTTAATATTCTGATTTTAAACTCTTGCACCGGTTTAAATAAGATTTAAAAATGCATAAATTCTTGATATAATGAACAATAATCTCAAAACAAGATCGAAAAATTCTAACGCTACTATCATGACCGAAAATTCTCAATTTTATGACCGGAATTCTTGATTTTTTCTATCAGTGTAGACTCAAGGAATGATGCCTGTATCAGAAATAATTTCTCTTCGAATTAATAGACGGAAGGGGACCTAGGTGATCAATATTTTTTTTCTTTTTATATATATATACATTTTTATTGGTGTGTTAAGATTGCTGCTCTGCTTAAAATACTACTTAACTATTATTAATTTAACAATTTTAAGCAGTGGTTATTTTCAATAAATGTAAATTAAATTATATGCAGGGTGGGCAGCTCCCGAATAGTCAAACGTTTCAGCCGTCTAAATGTACGTGTCCTTGTTATCCGTCTAGCCAGGGGGTTAGGGTGTCTGAATAGTTTAAGCCGATGATTGGCAGACAGAGAGTTTATCACATCACCAACTGCTGGTACTCCAAGTTCCCTTCTAATGTCAACATTTCTAATATACCATTCCGCTTTGGCGATACGTCTCAAAAACTTCGCCTGAAACGCCTGAACCTTCCGCAAGTGCGACCTGGCTGCTGTCCCATATATAGCACCCCCATAGGAGGGATTGATACAGTCGAGTCTTACAACGCAGGCTTAGCTTAGACTTTGGACCTGTTAACCAGCTAATACGACTGGCCGTACCTTGCAGCTTCACCCAAGTCTGTCTGACATGCGAGGCAAATGTCAGCCTCTTATCCAGAACTAATCCCAGATAGGTGTGTTCCAGTTGCTGCGGCAGAAGTTGCCCATGAAGGAAGACTCCCGGGCACGTGTCCCTCCTGAGTGCGAATGTGACCACCACACACTTATCAGTGTTGATGGCCACATTACACCTACAAGCCCAGTTCTCGAACCTCTTCAAAAGAATTTTTAGTTTGTCAGTGGCGCTGTAAAAACAGCTGGATCTAGCCAACACCGCAGTGTCATCCGCATACGTGGCAACACAAGTGCTATGAGAGCTCAGGTGCAGCGGGGCATCATGAGCGGACAAATTAAAAAGCGTTGGGCCCAGCACACTTCCTTGCGGCACGCCACCAAGAATCCTCTTGGTGGACGATACAACCCCATCCTGGACAACCTGAAAGGTCCTATTTAAGAGGTAGCTCTTGATAACCTCAAAGAGCTGTGGAGGGAGGAGCCCTTTGATCTTGGAAAAGCCCTAGGTGATAAATATAAATTGTATCGAATGGGATCGGAGCTTTAGGTATACTATGAAGCGTTCTATTGTGAATACCTTTCGAAACCGAATGCAGAATGCATTGTAAACAATTCTTGATAAACAGATCAACTTTTCTTCTCATACCGGGAAACCAATACTTTTCTTTAAGTTTGTCAACACATTTGTCTGCTGCGAAATTACCTAATTTCTCATGGAATCTTCCTACATTCGGTTTGGAACATGCATGCACAGTTCCTCACGATTTTTCGACCTATACACTATCCCATCTAAATCAATGTCATTAGGGGTGGCACCTACAATCCCAACGATCTCTTCAACATCCAAGGCGAATCTAACGGCTTTAGAACTACAAGGAACAACAGGTCTTCTAAGTTCACAAGGATCCATAGTTGCACAAGGTTCAGAAATTTCACCGGACTCACAGGTTTTTCTAGATTCACAGGGTACAGTAGTTCTACAAGGTCCAGAAAGATCGGAAGGTTCCACAGAATCACAAGGTTCAGAAGGTACAACAGGATCCTCAGATACTCAAATTGACCATCTGGAGTCACGAAGGCAGTATACTTCACAGATTCTTAATCAACACCAATATGGTTAAACCCACTCTTGAGATCTATAATTGAAAACACGGATTTACCCTCAAGGCAGTCTAGACAATCTTCGATAAGCGGTAACGGGAAATTATCTCTAGCTGTCTTCCTATTCAATCCACGGTAATCAACACACATTCTTACATTTCCATCTTTTTTCTTAACTAAAGCCACAGCTGAGGCATAAGGCGAATTATTGGGCCAAAATATCATTAACTACATCAGAAACTATTTCTCTCTCTCAATATGACAATCTTATAGGGCCACATTTCCTTTATTTTCCTTTGAGGATATTTGAAAATTCGCAGACTTGTGCATCCATTCCTGGAACACCTTAGGCTTCACCGGGGTTGCAATTGCGTTTACAGATAATTGCCTATCTTTGTTTTCAGCTATGTTCTTGTTTAAATTCTGCTTTCTAGTAAATAGGAATGAACAGATTGAAACTGATGATAATGCAGTATAACTTTTTCTGGTAATTCATGAGGTACATTTTCAGTTTTGCGTATAGCTAATTTAAGTGACAAGATCTTAAGTACGTCTCTGCCTAAGAGTATAGGCGGTGGTAATATAAAATTAGGAATGACAAAGGCTTCAATTCTATAATAATTATTCTTAAACAAAAGTAATATCCCTATCTTTCCATATGTCAAAATACTTTGGCCGCTGAGACCTCGAAAACAACTATTCACTAAATGCTCATCCTTTACTGCTTGCGGAAAAACTCTCCTGCTTACAAAGCTCACTTGGCTTCCGGTATCTAGTAACGCAAAAATTTTATTAATATCAATGCTTCCCTCTTTGCTAGGTAATCTTATGCTTACTAATAGATTGAATGAACTTCCTCCAACGGAATCGTCGTCGTCTTCCTTTCTTGTCCTTCCCGTCACTATTGCAGAGGGCAGCTGATCTCATACGGTTTGGGCACTGCCGATATTAGTGCCCAGTTTCAAAGCAATGAAAACAAGCTCCATCCGGGCGCTTCGGTTTTTAAACTGACTGCTGAAGTGTCCCATTAATCGGCAATTGAAGCATCTTATGTTTGCGGCCTCTCTTCCAGAACTCGTAGATTTTGCTGAAGGCGTCTGTCGCGATGGAATAACCGGACGCAAAGGTACTCCCGGTATCTTCCGCCTGTTCTCCACGTGTACGATCTGATATCGCATCATCTTTTTGCGTAGCTCATCCAAAAAAGCGCAATAATAGAGTGGGGCCGCACATCCGGTATGATCTTGCAGCCCATCAACAATGTATTTTATAATGTCTGTGTCCTCGAATGTTCCCTGCTCAGCAATATTACGCATCGCAATGAAATATTGTAGCAGCGATTCGTTCTTCAAAATTAAACGGTTCTGCAACTGCTTCGCGATTTGGGGATTGGACATCTGGAATCCAAAGGTTTTTTGCAGACGTTCACTAAGTTCCTTCCACGTAGCGGGTTTCTTAAGCATGATGTACGAGCGAGCGGAGCACAATCTTTGAGAGCCATAGCCAGACAACAATATTGGATTCTGAATAACAAGACAATGGCCAGAAGTATCATACACAGGTGTGTCAGATGCACGAGGGCATGACCCAAATTGATGCAACAAATCATGGGTAATTTACCGGCGGATCGAGTAAAACAGGCTCGTCCCTTCGCCAACTCTGGAGTCGACTACTGCAGTTCCTTTTGGATTCACCATAAAATCCGTCGAAAAAGGCCAGATAAAGCGTACATTGCAGTATTCTGCTGTTTTGCCACTAAAGCAGTACATCTGGAATTAGTAAGCGACCTGAAAGCAGACGCCTTCCTAGCCATTCAACGATCTTCACAGAACAGGCACAGACCATGATCATAAACCAATGCAGTAAGCAGCAGGTGGAGTTCAAGTTCATCCCGCCTCAAGCGCCGTCATGTGCTGCCTATGGGAAGCTGTGGTAAAATCGGCGGAATGGCTACTGGTATCAGTCACACCCACAAAACGTCCACACAGCTCCGGTGAGGACGCAGTGCGGGCAGAAGAGATCCCTACGCAGAAAAAGAAGATGTCCTTCCCGAGCCTCCCAACATTGCTGGCAATGCTACTTATACTCCCGTTAGCAAGCCAGCCAGGAATATTCTACAAACGGCTCGGCACGGCCAGAATGGCAATCTCGGAATGGAAAATTATTGTATATTATGACTTGAAGCCATATTGGAGCGACATGGGAATATTGGCTACCGGGATAGCGGAACTAAAACACAAATGTTTAGAACTACGAAAAGTCAATGCTTGTAAATCAGTATAAGAGCATTTTCAATGTATGTGGCGAGCTGCAATCAGGAAATGAGTTGATTCATCATTCCCGGCAATGAAGAGCACTACTTGATATAGTCGGAAACGTAACAAATTCACTATTTGGCGTTCTGGACTCAAGGTATGCCGACGACATGTCCAAGGTGATCAAGGAGGTCAAGTCCAATGACGACGTAATAATGATGCTTTTGAAAAACCAAACATCAATTCTGGACTCGACGCTAAATATATTCAGAAAGAGCAGTTCAGTCACCAATGACCGGATCAAAATGCTAGAGGGCCAGATAGGTACGATCAATCTGGAAAGAGGAAAATACCAAGGCGACCACCTCCAGCAAGCGTTCATGATTCTGACGGCTCAGCTAACTCTGGTGGCAACTGGATTGCAGCGGATGCAGAGTGAAATAGCTAATTACCTCAGAGTCTGATCGTGAAGGTCACCCGCGTACTTCAACCCCAATACGGGCACCCGCTAACTCCTCTCTAGTAGAAATTATGGACCCAGAACAGCTAAAAGCTGTAATTCAGGCCGCCGTTAACCATGCCCTAACGGAGGCGGCCGGCCAAGCTAGGCGCAGGGAAGACGAAATACGCGAAACCATACAGCGGTTGGCCACTCAAGTTGCAGCGGTGCAAATCGCACCCGCACACGCGGCAGCTCCTGTAATCAAAATATACGTACGAAATGGCTTAGAAGAAGCTGGATTATTTTGTGTTTATAAAACCCACCCCATATTATTTCTATCGAAGCTCTAGTAGGGATAATAGGTAGGGAAAGGAAAAGTCATTGGTGCCAGGTTGTGCCACGCTTAACTTTTAGCGGACGGCCGCTTCTTCTCCACTGCCGCAGTCTCGGTGCGAGCGCATCTCGGGCTAGGGTCGAGTTTCCCCAGGACAGATCGAAGTTAGCGAAACCACCATGTTAGATATAAGCCAGACTGAAATATTTGTAAGGTATTAAAGATTGAAATGAACTCGGAGTAAAACGTTTACCTGAGCCGGTCGTCTAATTTGTTTTGGTTTTTGTTTACTTTTTTTGTTACTAGTGATGTTAATTCTGAAACGTCCGATATTTATCGGTATCTATTGTGCGGACTCTGGGCATCTAGAGCTAGCCCGGTATTGCCCCGAAAAGAAAGCAGTTCCGTTACAAGATTTGTCATGCAATCAGATCAGAGGGGTTTGTCCTAAGTGTTTGTGGGTGTAAATAGTAGGATTTGATCGAATTGTCCTTGTAGTTTATGTATTTGTGAACCCTTCCACGAGTTAAATGTTAAAGTGAAACCTAATTTTTAAATAGAGAAACAAAAATAGTTTCGCCTAGTTTCACCATAATATAATAATATAGTCTCAAGGTGCACTTTTGCGCACTTTTGGTGCAATTTGAATTTATCATAGATAACCTCACTGTTTTCAACGCCGATTTGGTTGCTGTTTGAAGTAGCAAAAATGGCCGGCTTGAGCAAGAGAAGGCTGTAAAATGATTTTTTCCAAATGGAAAATGAAATAAATGAATAATTAAACTAATAATTAAAATAAAATATTAGTTGTAACCCTTTGAGTATGATAGACTTTTTTCTTTTTCGATTAGGCTGCACTTATGGAAAAACACTGCAATTCGGCATTTTAGTCTGATAGTTCCTAGGGAAAGCGTTATCCGGTTTAGCTCAAAATTGCTATATAGTATTAAGAGAGCAACAAATTTCAGCTCCTAAACTTTCATTAATTTATCTGTAGTTTTAACCAATCGTTCCTATGGGAGCTGTAGTATATAGGTTCTTGATCTGAACGATTTTCATATCATATGTGCGTAGGGACAAATTATGACGATGTGTAAAGTTTCATGTCGATATCTCAAAAACTGACCGAGTTATTAATTAAGGCCACAAAAACCGGTCCGTATCTCCATAGTGAGTCGGCGGCGAGAATCTTATGTGAAAAATTCTGGGATGATGCGCTCCGTATATTTATTTCGGGACTCAAGCGCAGTCTCTCCGATGTCCTTTTCTCGACAAAGCCAAGGGACATGCGAACTGCGTTGGCATTGGCTCAAGAGGTGGAATCAAACCATGAAATTTACACGTTCGCAGCATCGTTTGCAAAGAGCCTGGAAGATAGGTATAGGAATCAACTTCCAAAGGCCCAAGAACGCCAACAAACTTCCTATCAACCACACTTTCAAGAGAGTGTGGGCAAAAACCCACATTTCACTAAACAACTTAAGGCTCAGGTGCACTCCGCTCCGCATAACGACAGGCGTCGGAAAAACACGCCAGAGCTCATGGAGGTCTAGGATGTCTAGCATGCTAAAACCATCACAGGCGGCTTCTTATTTTGGTTGCGAATGCCCCGCTCTGAGTGGCCATCGCCAGGCGTCGAGTCGCCCGAGACGGACCTTGAGAGACGAGCGGTGCAGGTCCATGTCGCGAAGGTACCCCCAGAGGATATTCTCGAGCGATACTTTGAATGTGTATCGCTTCATTCAGCGTTCGCGACGAATAACGGTTCCCTGTGAGGAGCAATTGTCCAATGAGATCGCCGCCGCGGCTCCTAATTTCCACGAGTCAACGACGATATTTCGAGCTCGAATACGCTTGCCTGAGCCAAAAACGTTCGGTGGCAGCATCCAGTTCCATCAAGAATATGAATCCTTTTCTGGATTATCACAGCCTCATAAGAGCGTGCGGGCTGGTGACGTCCTCCAATTAGACGAACGGCATCCGGTCATTCTTCCATACAATTGTCACTTTGCGCGTCTCCTCGTTCACTTTACGCACCGTATAACGCTGCACGGCGGTAATCAGCTGATGGCACGGCTAATCCGTGAAAATTTTTGAATACTCCGGGTCAAGAATCTGGTGAAGTCCGTAATATTTTTATGCAAGTTATGCGTTATCAACAAAAAGAGACTATAAACCCAGCTCATGGGTGAGTTACCCAAAGAGCGGACTTCTTTTTTGTTTCCATTTACATATACAGGCGTGGATTATGCGGGTCCTCTCGATATTAAGAACCACACCGGACGAGCCTGTCTCGTTACTAAAGGGTATGTATTAGTGTTTGATTGTTTCTCCACAAAGGCGATCCATCTGGAACCCACATCCGACCTGACGGATGTTGCCCAGGCCGCGGTGTTGTCCAGGGAGTTTCTGCTTGCATTGAAGGAGTCAGTGACGAGTGCCTACAGTCACCAGCAGCTTCTGTGGCAGTTTATTCCTCCGGAAGCGCCCCATATGGGAGGTTTGTGGGAAGCTGGAGTCAAGAGCTTCAGAAAACTGTTTTATAAGTCCACAGCCACTCGAAAATATACTTTCGAAGAGCTTTCCACGCTCCACGCCAAATTCGGGGCCTGCCCGAATTCGCGGCCGATCGCTCCAATGCACTATAGGCTGGATGATCACTTTTTCTGGCCAAAATTAATAACTTCAAAACGAAACAAAATATTTGGGTTCTGTTTTTTGATTTGGGTTCTTAGTAAGCTAAGGAACATATTTTGAGAAAATAGGCGTGGCACCGCCCCCCTCTGGGCGGAACTACATTTTTTGCCTTCCAAAGTTATATAAAAGTAGATTAAAAAAAAAAAGGCTTAAAAAAAACAATAATATTAAGGTCTGGTTTTTTATTTTGGTTTTTAATAAACTTAAGTACTTAATTTAGAAAAAAGGCGTGTCACCAACACTTTTTGGCAGGAACTATGGACATGTTTTCTCAATTGCAGTTGCTACGCCCGCACCATTTAAAGCAATTATTATTCAAAAGGCCTGAAAGGTAAAATATTACTAAAATTGTACTGAAAAAAATGTTTCACATACGCACTTAATCAACATCTTCTTCGGTCTCAATTTCCATATCGCTGAAATCAAGTGGATCGTCTTCAATATTTTCAAAATCTTCATCAGCGCTCCTTAAGGGACTGTCGAGCAATTCTAATACTTCTTTTGGAAGAAGCAATCTGTTTTGTAGTTTGATACGGTTAGCTAGGTTAACCGATGATATGATGGGGTCTGATGTATCCAATGATCTGTGAAATACGTCCTTCAAACTGTTGCTTCGACTGCTTTTTCTCGCATGATGAAGACGATCCGATTTATAGATTTTATTTCTGGCCTCAGCACCCTCCTCCCCAAAATATCCCACGGGAAGTATTGTATTTTCAATAATATCACTTGCGTGAACAAGGACCTTATGAACCGTTTCTGTCATAGGAAGCCAAGGATATTTCTCTAAAATAATATCTGCCGTATTATAGAAAAAGCTTTGGAATTTGTTCACATTAATGGGCAATTGACACGACAAACATATAAGAATTATTCTTAAGTTTTTTATTAATCCGAGATAAATACCAGTTATTTCTGCGAATATCTCTGGTGCATTAAATGCTCTGCGGGCAGTATTGCCGTCATTCGTGCTGCCGAACCCTCCGACCTTAGGCTTGTCTATTTTCAATGAAAGTTTTTTAAAAAATAAATCTTGAATCTTTTTTTTCTTTTTTATTGGCATCAAATACTGAACCAGCTATAGAAACTTTGTATCTAGCCAATATTGCGTTCTCTTTCGCAGATTTGGTCGCCGCAGATCTCCAAACATCGAACAACTCCATGTTGGCGAGCCTGAGGTTGTGACCTTAAAAAGTGAATTACGCAGAAAGTGCGCAAAAGTGCACTTTAATATTACATTCATATTAACAAGAATTGAATTACCTACAACCCAGTATAAATATTAAGGTGAAACTAGGTGAAACTCCGCGTATATCTCTAACTAAACATTAGTTTTGGTTATTGATTAATACACCCAAAAGCTCTGTTAAAAACACTTAATTACCAGGACAATCACAAGCAATGCAACATTTGAAAATCGAAAACATATAGTACAAACCATTTCCTTTCGATGCCATAATAACTTTATTAATAAGTTCTAAGTTTAGTGCCTTTTTTATTAATTTTAAACTGACTCTTTTTTTCCGATAACAAGCGCACGTGGTCACGATACTCCGAACAGCCGTGTTTAACAGCCAATAACTTAACAGAGCGTGCCTCTGTTAAAATTTCTGTTACATAACATTGAAGTCTGATGTTATCCTAACATAATGACGTCATAAAATCCTTATTTAAGGACTTTCGAAAAATGGGTTTTTGGCCAGAAAAAGTGGTCATCCAGCCTATAGTGCAATGTCCGAGGACCCTAGAAATCTGGTGGCACTCACGCCGGGTCATTTTCTTGTTGGGGGACCCCTCCTCGCCATCGCAGAACCTCAAACAAAGGGTGCCACCAGGTCTATAATCAATCGGTGGCAGCACCTTAGGGCTCTCCATCAGCAATTTCGGCTGCGTTAGAAAGAGGAGTACCTCAAGGAGCTTCATAAACGCAACAAGTGGCAAACACCCACAGAGATCCTTGGCGTGGGCGATATGGTTGTTATCAAGGATGACAATCTGCCATCCAATGAGTGGCGGCTCGACAGGGTCGATGCTGTATTTCCTGGACCAGATGGTCATGTCAGAGTTGTGAACATTCGCACTGTTCGTGGTTTCGTTAAGCGCCCTGTCGCGAAGGTCGTCCTGCTACCGTGGGTAGCCCCAACCGGCCGCAATGACTAGTTTCATTTCCACTCCGTAGTTTTACGCGTCTCCTAGTCTAAGTCTCATCTCTACCTCCTACTGATTTTGTTTTTTGTTATCCCGTCAAACACGATGTCCCCACGTCCACGCAGCGCCGTCGTTTTGGAGAGCAGACGAACTCGAGGTATAAATTCCTACCGTTGCCGAGTCTGCCACGGAGTTCATCCGCTTCGAAAGTGCCGTCGTTTCCTTCGGCTGAGTGTGGAGAAGAGGCTCCGCGCGGTGCTCGCCAATCGCTATTGTGCGAACTGTCTGGCTCACGAGCACTCCGACGGAGCGTGTCGCCGGGGCGACCTGTGCAAAGTGTGCCACCAGGATCACCACACACTGTTGCACATGCACGAGCGGCCGGCACCCCGCCGGCGGTCACATGAACCGGCGTCTTCGTCCTCTCGGCATTTGTCCACCGTGTCTCGGCCCACGTCCACCGCACGAGAGCCCGCTCCTATCGGCCCTCGGACCGCGCCTGTCGCCTCGCAGAGCGCTGCCGACCCGGCAACGGCACCGTCATTGTCGTCACTGCTGCAGCGGCACAGCGTAAACGTCCTTCCGACGGCGGCAGTTCGGATCGATACCGGAACGCGGGTCTTCGATACCGCGGCTCTCATCGACCCATGTACACCGACGAGCTGCATCGATGCTTCGCTGGCGAAATGTTTCCGCTTGCCGACGACCAACGTGGGCGGGGAGCAGATTTGTTCGGCCGTCGTGGGGTCCAAAGTGGATGCCAACCTCCGGCTCAACCTCCTCTTCAAGATCGAGCCGCACGTGCGTGTCCGCACTCCAATCTGTGCGCTTAGCGAGACCATGCGGGCTTATTTCCGGGACATCACATTGGCGGACGACCGTTTTTATTTCCCGGTTACAATCTTCGTAGTCCTTGATGCGGACGTGTACCCGAAAGTGATTCACGGGGGGGCGGCGGCCGCCAGCCCCAGAGCGTGTCGAAGAGCACCCCTTTTACCAAAATAGGAAGCTGGCTGCGTCCGACAAATCGGACCCACACAAAAGGCAAAGAGTCAACCACATTGCACAGAGCACCGAGAAAGCTGCAGCTTCCAGCGCGGCTCAGGAAATTGAGGATGACGCCATCTGTGTGTACGACTCCGATGCCATTCATTTTTTAAGGAAATCCTTGCTACCCGTCATGAGACGAAGAGTAGCGGGGATAAATATGAAACTTCTTATTGACACGGGCGCCGCAAAAAATTTCATCCGTGCGCATAAAGGATTGAAAAGTGTCCCAGTCGAATGCTCGAGAAAATGCTTTGTGCCACTTTCCAATCTGAAGGCCACGTTCTTCATCTTACCCGACTTGTCTTCCTTTGATGCGATCATCGGCCTCGATCTACTTAAACAGGCAAGGGCATCGCTTTGTCTGGCCTCCGGACACCTCAGATGGGGCAACGGCGAAGAGAAAATTGATTTCCACTCGTGCCCCGATGTCAATTTTACTGAAGTCGACTGCTCAGATGCGCAACCTTTAGTCAGAAATGCATTTTTGAAAATGCTCCGCGACAGGAAAAAATCATTCGCGGACCCCAATGAGGCTTTACCTTACAACACGTCGGTGGTAGTCACCATCAGAAGCGGGCAACCGTAAAATGCGACTCGTATTAGACTTTCGCAAATTGAACGAGAGGACAATACCCATGCCAAACATCCCTATGATACTAGGGTATTTAGGCAACGCCAAATACTTCACAACACCCGATTTGAGGTCTGGATACCACCAAATCACACTGGCAGAACGCGACCGTGAAAAAACTTCCTTTTCCGTTACCGGAGGAAAGTACGAGTTTCGCAGAATGCCACTTGGACTTAAAAATGCCAACAGCATTTTCCAAAGAGAGAGCAGATCGGCAAATTCTGCTACGTTTCTGTTGATGATGTTATCGTCTTCTCAGTGGATGAAAATTCCCACATCCAGCACGTAGATTGGGTTCTCAAGAGCCTTTACGATGCCAATATGAGGGTATCAACGCAGAAGTCTAAGTTCTTCAGAAAAAGCGTTACCTTATTGAGTTTTATAATCACCGGCAACGGGGCTACCACTGAGCCAGAAAAAATCAAGGACATTCAGGAATTTCCTGAACCAAAAAACGTGTTCGAAGTTAGAGCATTCCTGGGCCTGGCCAGCTATTATAGACGCCTTTATTAAAGATTTTGCTAGGCTAGGTCCATTTCAGACATCCTGAAAGGGGAATATGGTAGTGTCAGCAGACACTGGTCTAAAAATATTGAGGTGCAATTTAGAGAGCAACAACGGCTTGCTTTTCAAAAATTGCGTAACATTCTGGCATCAGAGGATGTCATCCTCAGGTACTCAGATTACAAAAAGGCATTCGATCTAACGACGGATGCCTCGGCATATGGCATTGGCGCGGTACTATCCCAAGAGGGAAGACACATTACCATAATCTCGAGACCCCTAAAGGACCAAGAGGTGAATTACGCTACTAACGAGCGTGAATTGTTAGCCATAGTTTGGGCACTGGCCAAACTACGCCATTACTTATATGAAGTTAAAGATATCAATATCTTTACTGACCATCAACCATTGACCTTCGCAGTGTCGGAGGCAAATCCGAATGCCCGGCGCCAAAATTTTGTACAAGCCCGGCAAAGAAAACCTCGTTGCGGATCCCCTCTCAAGACAGCCACTTAACATTCTGGGAGAGGAAGAAGCTTTTTCTAGCGCAGCCACAATTCACAGTGAGCTGTCGCTTACCCATACTATTGAAACTACGGATAAGCCCTTGAATTGCTTTCAAAATCAGATACCTCTGGAGGAGGCACGCTTTCCGTCGAAACGCAGCTTCTTACTCTTTGGAAACAAGAGACGGTATAGCATCGACTTCACGTGCAAAGAGTCATTGCTCGAAGAGCTCGCGGACATTATCGTTCATAAAAGCGTAAACGCCATTCATTGCGATTTGCATACGCTAGCAATGATACAGGACGAATTGGTTCGGCAATTCCCGGCCACTAAGTTTTGGCACTGCAAAAACCGTGTAACGCACATTTTTGCAGCCGGTGAGAGGCGAGAAGTCCTCACTGATCGACCCAAGAAAATGTGAAGCAGGTACACTCAGAATACTACTTCTCAAGCAGGTACACTCAGAATACTACTTCCCAAAAATGACTAAACTAACGAGCGAAATCGTCTCTAATTGTAGGACATGCGCTAGGGCGAAATATGACAGACACCCCAAAAAGCATGAGCTTGGCGAGACACCGGTCCCATCCCATGTAGGAGAAATGCTACACATAGACATTTTCTCCACGGACAAGAAATATTTCCTTACGTACACTGACAAATTCTCGAAATTTGCCATGGTCCAACCTGTTCCCTCTAGAACCATAGAGGATCTCAAACTGGCATTACTACTGCTGATGAATGTTAAACTCGTTAAACTCGCACACCATTTTGACCATGCTGGAAAACCATTTCGGCGTCAGCGTTTCAAACGCACCGCTCCTTCACAGTGTCTCGAACGGACAAGTGGAGCATTTCCACAGCACTCTAGTGGAGCTTGCCAGATGCCTTAAAATCGATAAAGGTATCAGGGACACCGTCGAGCTAATCCTGCTGGCCACAGCCAGATACAATAAATCTATCCATTCGGTCATTGACAAGAGGCCGGCCGATGTAATTCAAACACAGTCGGATAAACCACTGTATGAGGTTCAGGATAAGATTAAGATCGCTCAAGATAAGCTCAGGAACAGGGAAAATGCCTCCCGAAAAAACAGGGTGTTCAATGTTGGCGAAAAAGTCCTGGTAAAATCCAACAGGCGACTAGGCAACAAACTCTTTCCATTGTATGAAGAGAAAGTTGTGGAAGCGGACATGGGGACCACAGTCCTCATTAAGGGGAGGGTGGTCCAAAAGGACAACCTTACGTTAACATTCGTCTGATAATTTTGTACAATTTTTCCATATTTTTTTATCATCATTTGTTATTATTAATATTATTGCTTTTATTTCCATTATTCATAAATACGCATTTTTATTCACTACGCTTTATTTTATATGTTTGGTGGTGGGATACTTAAATTTTGCAAAACACTACAAAAAATCCGAAAATTACATTTTCATTTCTATACCTCTTTTATTCCTCTTGACCCTAACATCGGCACACGTCACGGACTACTCTCAGGCCAAGGACATTCCCATCATTGATGGACGAATTTTAGTATGGAAAGAATTTTCATTCGTGAGACACTCGGCAAATATCAAAGGCGCATTGTGGGAGAGACTGGTGGCATGATTAACATGTTTCCCCAGTCGTACATGTTGAAACTTTTGAGCGTAGATGTCGCTCACCTGCGTCACCTGCTCGAAAAATTGAGCATCCATCATAGGGTGGCTAGGGGTTTAGACTTTCTGGGAGCGGCGTTAAAGGTAGTGGCGGGAACGCCAGACGCGGAGGATTTTGAAAAGAACAGACTAACCGAGTTCAATAGGCAGATCGATATTAACTGCAAAGTACAAGAACAGATCAATAGTATCACTATCACAATCAATCAAATTCTAAGGTCGGCTAAAGAATCCCAAATTGATTCGGAACACCTATACAAGATGTCATTGTCTCGGAATAGAATGATTGCAATGGAGCTCCAGAATTTATTGCTTGCAATAGCTCTTGCGGTTGGCGAAAATCCTCCATCCGAACCCTCCACGAGGGCGCCGGCTGGGCAATGAGCACTTTATTATCCCGGATAACGGGTAATGCATCGCCGCTTACTCCATCCGAAGTTATACAGTGTCTAGCTAAGGCTTCGGTTCAACTCCTCCCGCCCAAAGCAGGAGGAGATGAACTATTAGTCATGGTTGGAGGTGCCTGGCAGTAGGCATAAAACGCAAGTGGGTGGTTCCCGAGGTATGGAGAAAAAGGATACAACAGGGGCTGGGATATCAGCCCAAACGTCGGTGGAAGGCGTGTCTGCTACCACCGGCGGTCATGGGTGGGAGCAATCCCCTCTGCGTGTCGCCAGCGGTCACACCTCTAGAGCGACGGGAGCAGCTCGCGCTAGTTGTACCACTACTGCCACAAAAACCTCTCAGGGTAAACTTTGCCGCTCGGGTGCCGTCGTCGATATAGACACCGACCCGAAGAGCGAGCAGCCCAAAAAAAGAACGGATGTGAGCTCACTCAACTCGCCGAAACGGTCAAGCGAGGGGAGGAGTATAAGGCTGCCATCGCGATTCAGAGCCGGCTTCGGGACAAAGCGAGTCCAAGAGGAGAAGACAAAGCTAGCCTGGGCTGAGCAAAGGATCGAAGAGGGCAGGTTATACTACGCCACTCGTGTCACATGACATCCACGGGTGGATTCGCCTACAAGGTGGAGGAGTTGCTTGCCAGCAAAAGGCAACGCTCAGCAGAAAGCGCCACAACGGAAGCTCTAGCGAGCAAGCGGAAACGCGGGACCAAGCAGGCAGCCCCCCGCCCAAAACAACAAAACCTCTGAAGAGGTTCGCAAACGACAAACGACATCTGATCGTGGCACTCATTGACCGTAGTGACGAAAACGGGAAGATGTCCGAAGCAAGGTGGAAGACGGTGCATGCACGGCTCGTCGAAGCGCTGTTTGCACGGATGGAGGATGACTCCCCAGCGCCTATGCCCACATTCGATGGTGCAGGGTGACTGAACGGGGTCAAAATCCTGAAGTGCATGGACCAACCGACTCGGAAGTGGCTGACGCAAACGGTCAGCCAAATGGAGGCGTTGTGGGAGGGGGCCAAGCTCGAGGTAGTGGATAGGGAGTTAATCCCATCCATCCCGAAGGCGAAGGTACTCTTCCCCATCGCAATTCAAGGTGAAGCTGCTACAGCGCCAAAACCAGGACGTTCCCACCGCAGATTGGAAGGTACTGCACATCGCGAGCCCGACACCCAAAGAGGGGGGCCAGTGCGCAGTCCTCCAGATTAACAAGGAGGCGGAGAACATCCTGTACCCCAGGTATGGGAAGACGGCATGGGGCTTAGGTAGTGCCTACCTACGCCACAAAAAGCGCCACTCTGGGGACAAGGACGCGCACACCCTGCAAACAGGCGAGGTGGAGAAGGACCTAGGTCTTGACTCCATCATCGAGGCTGCCCAGGAGATGACTCTGGACGTCTCGGATGAGGAGGAAGAGGACGGTGATGTGACAGTCATAGTCAACCCATCCGGAGCTGGTACCCATGGCCCTGAGGGTACTGCAGCTCACCCTTCATAAGAGCAAGATCGCGTCGGCGGAACTCCTGATAGCCATGGAGCAAGGGTCCGTTGATATAGCTCTAGTCCAAGAGCCGTGGATTGCCTCGGGCAACTCCATTGCCGGACTAAAGTCCTCAACACTCAACGTGTTATACACACCGCCGGTAAGCAGAAGCAGAACCGCCGTACTTGTACGGATGGGTCTCCAAGCTAACCTTATGGCTCATTACAGCACGGATGATCTGCCTGTGGTAATGCTTTAAAGCAAGAAGAAGGGCCTACTGATAGCTTCCTGCTACATGGCTCACGACAGGACAGCCCCACCGGAGGAACTCAGGAGCTTGGTGGAAGCCAGCCCAAAGGCCCAGCAAATACTGGTCGGCGCAGATGCCAACGCACACCACTGCGTGTGGGGCCCCGAAACACTTTAAGACTTTATACTTTGTTCCAATCTTTACGTAGCAAACGTAGAATATGTACATACCTTCGTGGGTCCTACCTCCTCTAACGTGCTTGACTTAACACTAGTAGCAGGGCAGATTACCATGGTATCATAATGGAAAGTCCTTGAGAGACCATTCTTCTCAGACCACAAGTACATCCAGTTGCAATACGACGTATTCTATATACTATATTCTCCAAAACCACCCGTCTTCAGAAACCTCCGGAACACCAACTGGGGAAAGTTCAAAAAGACTATCTTTCTTACTAAAAACACTACAAAAGCTGATGGAACTATACATCAGGAACGATGTGGGAGGACTACTGTCAACCCATCAGCATGCGTACACAAAATGCAAATCGGTAGAGACGGCACTACATTCGCTAGTAGCCCTCATCGAGCCCTGTACTTTAAAGAATACGCCCTTGGAGCGTTTGTGGACATATCCGGGGCCTTCAACAACGTCAGTACAGACGCAATAATGGGCCGCCTTGAGGCAACTGGAACGCACACCGCCATCAACTTCTGGGTACGTAACCTGCTAAGTTGCAGGCGGGTACAATCTGATTGGGGCACTGCCACCATGGTGAAAGGAGCACACAGGGGCACACCACAAGGTGGAGTCCTATCGCCCCTCCTATGGAACATCGTGGTCGACGACCTGATCAAGAGATTCGAGAAGACAGCCCCAAAAATAACAGCCTATGCGGATGACATAAGCGTAATTATCACGGGTGTATGTCCATCGACCCTCAGCTCGATCATGGAGTCAACGCTCAGGGAGATATGTGGGTGGGCGGACAAGGTAGGACTCAGTATTTACCAAGAGATACAAGGTACCGCTATGGATCCCCCCAAAAATCAATGCAATCAGGCTGACCCCGAAAACACAAGTCAAATACCTCTGCACTGTCCTAGACAGCAAGCTGGATTGCTACATTGCCTGAAGTAGTTCTACACTCTCATGTGATGATCTACGCGGATGACGTAAAATTATGTTTGCCACTGACGAATTCTCATTCACTTACGCTTCTGCAAACTGACTTGAAAAACATTCAATCTTGGTGCAGAAAAAACTTGCTGTTCCTTAACAACTCAATTGTTTTCACGCCACTTATTCTATAGGTGCCAGCGATCTTGAACGAATCCATACGGTAACAGATCTCGGAGTGCTGTTTAACCATAATTTAAATTTCAACGACCACATTGGTATATACGTTTTTAAAGCTTTTAAAACTTTTTAAGGGCTTTTTGGCTTTGGTAAGCGATGGTCAAAAGAGTGATGATGCTTACACTTCTAAACTTCTTTATATCTCACTTGTTTTTCCTATTCTTGAATATTGTTGTTGTGTATAGTCACCCCAATATGTGAAGTATTAGGACCTTATTGAATCAGTTCAGAAACAATTCCTTTTGTTCGATCTTCGGGCATTTAACTGGAACCCACATCGTCGCCTTCCTTCATGTACCGACAGACTGCGCCTCTTAAGCCTTCCCACTCTTAAGGATCGTCGAGTGTACCACGGTGTTTTGTTCCTGTTCAAAATAATTAATGGACATTATACCCTTGCAGGGTATTATAGTTTTAGTCAAAAGTTTACAACGCAGTGAAGGAGGCATCTCCGACCCTACAAAGTATATATATTCTTGATCAGGATCAACAGCCGAGTCGATCTAGCCATGTCCGTCCGTCCGTCTGTCCGTTTCTACGCAAACTAGCCCCTCAGTTTTAAAGCAATCTGAATGAAACTGCAGTTAGGCTTCTATATACTCTCATTCGTACATATGTCAGAACGGACGACTATATCATATAGCTGCCATAGGAACGATCCGAAAAATCTTCGAAAATTTTAAAAAATTATAACTTTGTCAGTTTTCAACCAATTTTCACCAAATTTGATACTTAGCCATATTTTAGTATTACTGAATTTCGGTTTGAATTTCATGAAAATCGGCTGACTATATCCTATAGCTTCCATAGGAACAATCAGGAAAATAAAAGAAAAATACATAACTTTGTCAGTTTTCAACATATTTTCAATTTTCAATTCCAATTTTAAAATTTGCGCATTTAATATTATTTCCGAATTTCGGTTTTAATTTCATGAAAATCGGACAACTATATCCTATAGCTTCCATAGGAACAATCTGGAAAATAAAAAACCATAGCTTAGCCGTGTTTCAAACCATTGCCATCAAATTTGAGATTTGGCAACTAATTATTATTTCAGAATTTCGGTTTTAACTTTTTGTTTAAATTCTGCAAGGGTATACCTTTCTTGTTTTTATACCCTAGCAGGGTATATTAGTTTCAGTCAAAAGTTTGCAACGCAGTGAAGGAAGCATCTCCGACCCTATAAAGTATATATATTTTAGATCAGGATCAACAGCCGAGTCGATCTGGCCATGTCCGTCTGTCCGTCTGTCCGTTTCTACGCAAACTAGTCCCTCAGTTTTAAAGCTATCTGAATGAAACTTTGCAGTTAGGCTTCTATATACTCTCACTCGTACATATGTCGGAACGGGCCGGATCGGACGACTATATCATATAGCTGCCAGAGGAACGATCCGAAAAATGTTCAAAAAAAATTATAACTTTGTCAGTTTTCAACCAATTTTCACCAAATTTGATATTTGCCCATTTAGTATTATTTCCGAATTTCGGTTTTAATTTCATGAAAATCGGCTGACTATATCCTATAGCTTCCATAGGAACAATCAGGAAAAAAAAAGAAAAAACCATAACTTTGCCAGTTTTCAACATATTTTCACCAAATTTGATATTTCGCCATATTTTATTATTCCTGAATTTTTATTTTAATTTCATGAAAATCGGCTGACTATATCCTATAGCTTCCATAGGAACAATCAGGAAAATTATAACTTTGTCAGTTTTCAACCAATTTTCACAAAATTTGATATTTGCCCATTTAGTATTATTTCCGAATTTCGGTTTTAATTTCATGAAAATCGGCTGACTATATCCTATAGCTTCCATAGGAACAATCGGGAAAATAAAAGAAAAAACCATAACTTTGTCAGTTTTCAACATATTTTCACCAAATTTGATATTTAGCCATATTTTATTATTCCTGAATTTTGATTTTAATTTCATGAAAATCGGCTGACTATATCCTATAGCTTCCATAGGAACAATCAGGAAAATTATAACTTTGTCAGTTTTCAACCAATTTTCACAAAATTTGATATTTGCCCATTTAGTATTATTTCCGAATTTCGGTTTTAATTTCATGAAAATCGGCTGACTATATCCTATAGCTTCCATAGGAACAATCAGGAAAAAAAAAGAAAAAACCATAACTTTGCCAGTTTTCAACATATTTTCACCAAATTTGATATTTCGCCATATTTTATTATTCCTGAATTTTTATTTTAATTTCATGAAAATCGGCTGACTATATCCTATAGCTTCCATAGGAACAATCAGGAAAATTATAACTTTGTCAGTTTTCAACCAATTTTCACAAAATTTGATATTTGCCCATTTAGTATTATTTCCGAATTTCGGTTTTAATTTCATGAAAATCGGCTGACTATATCCCATAGCTTCCATAGGAACAATCAGGAAAATTATAAGTTTGTTAGTTTTCAAACAATTTTCACCAAATTTGATATTGGCCCATTTAGTATTATTTCCGAATTTCGGTTTTAATTTCATGAAAATCGGCAGACTATATCCTATAGCTTCCATAGGAACAATCAGGAAAAAAAAAGAAAAAACCAAAGTTATGGGTCAGATTTCAACATATTTTCACCAAATTTGATATTTAGCCATATTTTAGTATTTCTGAATTTTGATTTTAATTTCATGAAAATCGGCTGACTATATCCTATAGCTTCCATAGGAACAATCAGGAAAATAAAAAAACCATAGCTTAGCCGTGTTTCAAACCATTGCCATCAACTTTGAGATTTGGCAACAAATTATTATTTCAGAATTTCGTTTTTAATTTTTTGTTTAAACTCTGCTAGGGTATACAAACTTCGGTGAGCCGAAGTTAGCTTCCTTTCTTGTATTTTATTAAATAAATTAAGTCTTTCTGTCTCTAAAATCATCTCGTCACTTTTGTCCTTTGCGTGTTTTGTGTTTCCTATATAATAAATATTACTCTCTGTTACATTATGAACTGTCCATTGATCTAAATGTACAACATGTATTAAGACACCTATCCTTGCCTCTGCCCACCTGATATGAGCTGCGGTTTTGCCGCAAAAAAGATATCCAGGAGGTGAAGGCAGGCCCAGTAGAAAAATCCCACGTCGCGATCGGAAATAACCCGCAGGGTCGAAATTAGAAGTTGGGGCGTCGTGGCGCATTCGCGTCACCTTTATTCTGATGCATACATGGAACTATCTATTAAATTAACATAAGGGCCGCGCTCCCGACTGATAAGTTGAGTTTAACAGTGCAGGAGCGGGCCCGAGTGGCGGAAAGCAGCCATCCCCAGCTCGCCTCACAGCGAGCGCAGATCGAGAATGCCGAGGAGCGGAGAGCGGGCGAACATAGGCTCGCTCGGATGTTGGTGCGCGGAGGACAGAGGCGACGCTGAGCGCGACGCATAGGGCCTCCTGGCATGAACACTCCCTTTTGTCGCGCAGATGTCGGAGTATGGTTTTATAATGGCAGACATTTGGTATTCGTTTGTAAATAAATAAATATATATATATTATCCAACATAGAGAAGGCCCCAGAAACGGCGAGACTCCGGAAATTTCTATCGAAGCAACCTACCATACAGAGTCAGCTCAAAAGCGAAGATGGAAAGTGGACCGAGGGCAGTGAAGAGGCCCTAACAGCACTAATGGAAGCGCACTTCCCAGAATGCACAGAAGTAAGTATAGAGCTTGTATAAGCACGGGCTATATCCCTATCCCATGGAGAACCTCTCGGATTGTCTTTCTGCCCAAGGCAAGAAAGAGTAGTCACGTGAGCCCCAAGGATTACAGACCGATAAGCCTTACCTCCTTCCTACTGAAAACACTAGAAAAGCTGCTGAAACTATATATCAGGAACGATGTGGGAGGACTACTGTCAACCCATCAGCATGCCTACACAAAAGGGAAATCGGTAGAGACGGCACTACATTCGTTAGTAACTATCATCGCTCAGAAAGATATGTGAGTGGGCAGTATCAACGCGGATAAGACGGACCTCATTCTCTTCACCAAGAGATACAAGGTACCGCTATGGATATCCCCAACCAGGCTGAAAGAAAGCTGACATGGAAAGCCAATGTTTTAGAGAGGGTGAAAAAGGCCACCATAGCGCTTTATGCATCCAAGAAGATGCTTAGCAGCACATGGGGTCTCTCACCCAAACTAATGCACTGGGTCTACATATCGGTGGTGCGTCCGACACTGCTGTACGGAGTCTTAGTGTGGTGGCAAGCCACGGAAAAGAAAACATACAACACGCTTATGGAGAGAACCCAGCGGCAGGCACTGCTCTGCATATCAGGGGCGCTGAGGTCAACCCCTACTAAAGCGCTCGAAGTCATACTCGGAATAGATCCCCTAGACATGCAAGCTCAACTGACTGCAGGAAATGCCGCACAGCGCCTAGTAGCAGCAGGAAACATGACGCCACAAATATTCGGGCACAGTTCAATTGGTCGAGACATGAGCAGTTCATCTGACCACATGACACCCAGAACCTGCCCAGATGTCAAAACAACAACACTCATGGGACTGAAAGACTAGAAAACGGCTCAGGACCACACTCGACACCTTAATATATACACCGACGGCTCCAAGATGGAAGGAGGAGTAGGAGCGGGCATATACTGTACAGACCCTGAAATAAGGCTGTCGTATAAGCTACCACGACAGTGCAGCAGATTCCAGGCGGAAGTCTTCGCCATCAGGAAGGCGGCAGAGCTTGTGCAGAGAATAGACCGCCCACATAAGGCGGTAAACTTGTTCGTAGACAGTCAAGCCGCGATCAGATCCATGCAATCGTCGGAGGTCTGCTCCAAAAATATACTGGCAAGCAGGGAAGCACTAGATACCCTAAGGACGACAACGTCAGTGCGGATCTATTGTGTTCCCAGCCACCAGGGCATCGAAGGCAACGAGACCGCAGATGTATTAGCAAAGGAAGGCGTCGGATTGACGAGCGACATAACAGAAAACGTCCCTGTTTCCCTAAGAACGCTCCAAAGCGAGCTAGAGAGGCAGGCAGACGCGCGTGCAAGAAGCAGATGGAGAAAAACTCCGGAACCTGCAAAATATCGAAAATCATGTGCAGAGAGCGCAACGAAAAACTCAGCCGCAATGTGCTGCAACTCTCAAGGAAGGACTGCAGATTACCAGTGGGAATACTCACTGGACACTGCCTGGCTGCGGCACATACAGTCAAGCTGGGCATAACCGACAACGGCAACTGCAGGAAATGTGATGAATTCGAGGCAACCGAACAGTGTTGCCTTTGCTTAAATAAAAAAGGGGTTTTTGACGGGAAAAACGATAAAAAAAACCAAAAAACAATATAGGAAAAGGCCATTAAAAAATCCAAATTTTAAATTAATTAGTTTGTTAGTTTTACTTCACTTTAATTGGTATTTTTCATATTTGATATATTTTTTAAACTAAAATTTATTAATATATCAATAATCGCATCGCTGTTGTCTTCTGTGTCTTGATTTTAATATGACGCTCCTGTTCTAATCATTCACAAAAATTATGAATAAGCATAGCTCTGCTTCCTGCTCCTTCGTCTTTACCTGCAAAGTAACGAAATCCAATTTGTATTCCAATTTGTAAATTTGCAAAACAAAACTCTTCTTTGGTCTGTGTCGTCTTTCCTCACCAATCCTTTAAACTCGTCGCTTTTAAGCCAATCAACCCGAACTTTTTGTTTATATTCTCTTGGCATTCTTAAGTTTAATTTAAGTAATCTCTACACTTCGTTTGCGTCACTCGTTTGTTGGTGTAAGGTTACCAAAGTCAGAAATGAGGTATTTTACTTAAATATATCCCTACATTCTTAAAAATATTCCTATAAGTAACAGTCATACACAAAAAATCTGAAAAAAGCATTTAACGAAAGTGAAAAAGCCAGAATTCCCGCTGTCTGCTGATTATAAACTTTTCTAGCAAATGGCCTTTCACAAAAGCATGATTTTACGGGAAAAAAGCGGTTCTGGCAACACTGCAACCGAAACCTTGGAGCATCTCATCTGCAAGTGCCCGGCCTTGACACGGGCGAGAATAAGGTACTAAGGCGCCCTAATGCCGGAGTCGCTAGGAGAGGCCTCAAAAAGAACGCCGTGTAAACTGCTCGCCTTCGCTAAATGCGTCTCGATCCTCAAGGTCTTCGAAACCACATAAAGGGCCATACTGGCCAATGCGTGGCCCCCCCACGAGGGACTAACCTAACCTAATAGCTCTTGCCAAAATCAATATAGTTAGCCCTAGCATACTAGATCATGCAGACCTGGAAAGAGTGTGGATTCGATCTTTCTCTTTCATAGCGGACGGTCGTGTTTTTGTTTTGCGCTCCGATTTTTGTGTTAATTTGATTTTAAACCACCGGGGTTTCCTCTGAATTCATCATCTAAATATTTAAAATTATATACCGTTTCGCTATCGTGCGTGCATGCACTTTTCTGTGTAAATAATTTGTGTTAATAATCACTTTTTAGTTTGTGCTAAGACGGTTATCTTATTTTCCTCCTTATTCATTTTCTCGTTTTTATTTTCCTCTCCCCCGCTTGAGTGTCGTTTGCTGTTAGCTGCATCTAAGCCGTTATAGCTCTCATCGCTCTTGTGATTTCTGCTGCTCATTCTCTTAACCTTGCGCTCTTTTGTTCTCTCTCTATCTCTTGGCTTTTTGGTACTGATAGTGTGCAAGGTGGTTTTAGGGTCTTCGAAAATGTCCCAAAATATTGTCTGTTTAATTAAGAACTGTCAAAAAAATATTTTGGCAGACCAGCCCAGTTTCCATTGTTGGCTTTGCGAGGCAGTAGTGCACGCTAAGTGCATCGAGATGACAGGTCGAAGAGCTGACGTAGTGTCCAGCAAAAAGGGCCTGCGTTATTGCTGTGAGGCCTGTCGACCGGTTGAGAAGGAGATATTATCCTTCATGCGTCAGACCAGAAGTGGATATTCTGAGATCATGGCCACTATCCGCAAGGCGAATGACCTGTTCTCCGCGCTTGACGCTCAACTGTGTGATTTCCTGCCACTCCCCTGCGCCACAGCTCCTGGGCCCCGTTCCAATGGTTCTGAGATCACGAACGAGGAAAGATTCGGTTACCGAATCTGAAGCAGCCGTTGTGTCCGATGCGGAGCCCAAATCTTTAGCTCTTTAGCTCTTTAGCAAATCTCCGTAGATAAATCAATGCCTGGAATACCGGCCGTAGTTGGTAACAATTCGTTACGCAAGACCCTCACAGCAATCCCACCTTCGAAAACAATATTTGTTTCGAGGCTTGCCCCTGATCTCGCATCGGAAGATGAGCTAGCCTTTATACAAGGCAAAACCCAAGCCGGAGATATCAAGGTGGAAAATTTTCAATTTTCGTATGCCAGAGTCATTTCATCTTTTAAGACAAGAAAGGAAGCTAACTTCGGCTCACCGAAGTTTGTATACCCTTGCAGAGTTTAAACAAAACATTAAAAACGAAACTCTGAAATAATAATTTGTTGCCAAATCTCAAATTTGATGGCAATGGTTTGAAACACGGCTAAGCTATGGTTTTTTTATTTTCCTGATTGTTCCGATGGAAGCTATAGGATATAGTCAGCCGATTTTCATGAAATTAAAATCAAAATTCAGAAATACTAAAATATGGGTAACTATCAAATTTGGTGAAAATATGTTGAAAACTGACAAAGTTATGGTTTTTTCTTTTTTTTTCCTGATTGTTCCTATGGAAGCTATAGGATATAGTCTGCCGATTTTCATGAAATTAAAATCGAAATTCCGGAATACTAAAATATGAGTAACTATCAAATTTGGTGAAAATATGTTGAAAACTGACAATGTTATGAATTTTTTCTTTTATTTTCCTGATTGTTCCTATGGAAGCTATAGGATATAGTCAGCCGATTTTCATGAAATTAAAATCAAAATTCAGGAATAATAAAATATGGCTAAATATCAAATTTGGTGAAAATATGTTGAAAACTGACAAAGTTATGGTTTTTTCTTTTATTTTCCTGATTGTTCCTATGGAAGCTATAGGATATAGTCAGCCGATTTTCATGAAATTAAAACCGAAATTCGGAAATAATACTAAATGGGCAAATATCAAATTTGGTGAAAATTGGTTGAAAACTGACAAAGTTATAATTTTTTTTTGAAGATTTTTCGGATCGTTCCTATGGCAGCTATATGATATAGTCGTCCGATCCGGCCCGTTCCGACATATGTACAAGTGAGAGTATATAGAAGCCTAACTGCAAAGTTTCATTCAGATAGCTTTAAAACTGAGGGACTAGTTTGCGTAGAAACAGACAGACGGACAGACGGACATGGCGAGATCGACTCGGCTGTCTAAAATATATATACTTTATAGGGTCGGAGATGCTTCCTTCACTGCGTTGCAAACTTTTGACTGAAAATAATATACCCTGCAAGGGTATAATAAATGTCTCAGCCCAACTCTTTAACACTATTTGCTCGGGTGACTTTGGCCCGAGTACGTAATAGTTAAGGAGTACGAGGCTCGAAAGAAAAGAACACGGCCTGCGGGAGTACAACTGCCCAGGCCGTCACAATCCTCAGTGTCCACTGCCGTACCTTCTGTCCCAAAAAACTAACCTCTTCCTTACTACTTTCCTATCAGAATACTAGAGGCTTACGCAGTAAGCTCTCTAAATTGTATACGGATAGCCTTTCTTTCGCATCTCAGGTATTGTATTTACTGAAACCTGGTTGAAGCCGGAGATCCTCTACTCCAAAATTCTTCCGAGTAAGGGGGAACTAGGGGGATAAAATTTCTAGAAGAAAGACGGGGAACATGGAAATTGAGCTGCCCAAGTAGGTAGGGGCTCTCCACCTCGCCGTGAATAGACGACGCCAAGCATCGTCCTACGGTTAGTTAAAGAAGGTAAATTAATTAGGAGAAGTCTACTAGAGTAAGACGGTAATCTAAGGTTAGCATCCCAGGGTAGGCCACGCAGGGCGAAAAGTAAAAACTTCTTTTGGACAGATTCGATGCTGCTACTATGGACTCCGTATTGAGGACTCCAGACGCACGAGCCATACTCCAATATAGGGCGTACTAACGAAGTATATAGGGTCTTCGTTACATAAGGAGAATCGAATTCCTTCGACCACCTTTTAATGAATCCAAGCATGCCGGCGGCTTTATTAACCATACAGGAAATATGTTCTGAGAACGAAAGTTTAGGGTCCAGGCGGACGCCTATGTCATCAACAATAGTAATTCTTTCCAAAGAGCAATCGTTAAGCATATACGTGGCAGGGAGAAGAGTGGTGCGAGAAAATGTAATCAGTTTGCATTTAGAACTGTTGAGATATAAATCGTTAGCATGACACCATGCTTGAAAATTATCGAGATCCGATTGTAGGTCAGATTGGCGTGAGCTGTCCCTATACTGCACGCAAAGTTTAACATCATCAGCATACATAAGTACTCTGGATTTGGTTAGAACCTGCGGCAAATCGTTGATAAACAATGTAAATAGTAGTGGTCCCAGGTGGCTACCCTATGGGACGCCAGAAGTGACACTGAGGCTATTGGATTGAACATTTCTGAACAGAACCTTTTGGGACCTGTCACTTAGATAACTCGAAATCCACTTAAGAAGATCACTTGGAAACCCCAATGAATCAAGTTTCTTAACCAGAAGAGAATGATTAACCGAGTCGAAAGCTTTACTAAAGTCCGTGTAAATGACATCGGTTTGAAGGTTTTGTTGGAAAACCCTAATAACGAAAGAGGTGAGTTCCAGAAGATTGGTCGTGGTTGATCTTCGCCTCATAAAACCATGCTGACATGGAGAGATGACGGATCTGCATAGATGTTTCAAGTGAGGAGTAATTACATTCTCGAAAAGTTTGGGGATTGCAGATAACTTAGAGATACCTCTATAGTTACTGGCATCCGACTTGCTACCTTTTTGGTGGAGAGGAATAACAAATGATTCCCTCCAAATAAGGGGAAATTCTGAGGATTCTAAAGATAAGGTAAACAATTTTAGAAGGGGGTTACACAGCGTATCGGAGCAATACCTTAGCACAGAGCCCGGTATTCCATCAGGACCTGGTGAATATACTGGCTTAACACGTTGCAGATCAAGAATAAGTGAGCTTTCGTTTAAAATAGGACTGAAGATTAGGTTCGAACTGGGCATAGCTGGAGAAAATGAATGATCTGAAGATGTTGAGGGAGAATATGTGGTTTTAAAAAACTCAGCGAAGAGATTGGCTATTGCTTGATCAGAATTTACAGTAATATTATTAAATGACAGCGAGGGAGGGTACAACGTGGGTTTACGTTTAGAGTTAACAAAGTTATAAAACTGTTTGGGGTCCTGCGTGAACTGGACCTTGCAACGAGTCAAATAATTTTTATAACACTGAGCGTTAAGCACGGTAAAGCTAGATCGAGCACTTAGATAGGATGAGAAAGCCGTTCTTGAACCAGTACGTTTATATTTATTATAAAGCCTAGATTTTACGTTTTTTAAACGTGTCAGCTCTTTGTTAAACCAGAGTGGTTTATTAGAGACCGACGGATAGGTTTCAGGAACACATAAGAAGAAAAATGAGTTCATGGCACTATAAAAGATATCAACGGCGGTTGCCATGTCTGAGCTCATGAAGAGATTAGACCAATAAAATTCAGCTATTAAAGTGTTTAGCCTCTGATAGTCAGCCTTTCGGAAACAGCGGACTCTGTTTAACCTACTACCAGATGTCGTTGCTAAAACTGTCCCAGTGTCGATGGTCACATCGAAAGTTGGATGACAAGGATCTTCAGGTTGCGTCATTGGAGGAACTCTAGGTTTACGCCTGCAGGATCGAAGACAAAGCATAGATCCAGTAAGCGGTTTAGAGAATTAAAGACATGGTTAACTTGAGATAAGGATAAATCAAACAAGCCATTTATAAGGTCATGCTGTGCCGCAGTCAGGAGAATATTAGACACACCGTCAGAAGACCAGTGAGCTCCAGGTATGTTGAAGTCACCCAAAGTCACCAATTGGTCCCTATCAGAAAGCCAGTTGGAAACTGCCTGAATTGCCGAAAGGTGTTTCCAATAAGTTGGCATTTCCGAAGATGGAGGAATATAAAAGCAGGTAACATATATACAGCTGCCTGTAAAAGATAATTTAACGCATATGAATTCAATGTCCAGAAATTCGTTAGATACCACCTGTTCCGAGATGAGGCAGGAGTCAACGGCAATTAAAACTCCACCACCACGCTGGACAATACGGTCTAATCTATAGATTGTGTACTTACTCGGAAGAATTTCGGAGCAGAGGATCTCCGGCTTCAACCAGGTTTCAGTAAATACAATCACCTGAGATGCGAAAGAAAGACTATCCGAATACAATTTAGAGAGCTTACTGCGTAAGCCTCTAGTATTCTGATAGGAAAGTAGAAAGGAAGAGGTTAGTTTTTTGGGACAGAAGGTACGGCAGTGGACTCAGAGGATTGAGACGGCCTGGGCAGTTGTACTCCCGCAGGCCGAGTTCTCTTCTTTCGAGCCTCGTACTCCTTAACTATTACGTACTCGGGCCAGAAGTCACCCGAGCAAATAGTGTCAAAGAGTTGGGTTGAGACATTTATCTTAAAAGATGAAATGTCTCTGGCATACGAAAATTTAAATTTTTCCACCTTGACATGTCCGGCTTGGGTTTTGCCTTGTATAAAGGCTAGAACATCTTCCGATGCGAGATCAGGGGCAAGCCTCGAAACAAATATTGTTTTCGAAGGTGGGACTGCTGTGATGGTCTTGCGTAACGAATTGTTACCAACTACGGCCGGTATTCCGGGCATTGTTGGACCCTGGGTTGATTTATCTACGGAGATTTGCGGAGCCAAAGATTTGGGCTCCGCATCGGACACAACGGACGACGCGGAAATTGCTGGCTGAGCGGCTGCTTCAGATTCGGTAACCGGATCTTTCCTAGTTCCTGATCTCAGAACCATTGGAACGGGGACCAGGAGCTGTGGCGCAGGGGAGTGGCAGGAAATCGGTTGCTGCGTCTCACACAGTTGCTGTCGACCAGCAGCAGATTTTTTGCGTTTCGGCGACTCATTTAATAGCTTCATACTATTAAATTGAGCGTCAAGCGCGGAGAACATGTCATTCGCCTTGCGGAAAGTGGCCATGATCTCAGAAAATCCACTTCTGGTCTGACGCATGAAGGATGATATCTCCTTCTCAACCGGTCGACAGGCCTCACAGCAATAACGCAGGCCCTTTTTGATGGACACTACGTCAGCTATTCGACCGGTCATCTCAATGCACTTAGCGTGCACTACTGCCTCGCAAAGCCAACAATGGAAACTGGGCTGGTCTGCCAAAATATTTTTTTGACAGTTCTTAATTACACAGACAATATTTTGGGACATTTTCGCAAACCCTAGAACCACTGTGCACACTATCAGTACCAAAAAGCTAAAAGAGAGAGAGAGAACAAAAGAGCGCAAGGTTAAGAGAATGAGCAGCAGAAATCAACAAGAGCGATGAGAGCTATAACGGCTTAGTTGCAGCTAACAGCAAACGACACTCAAGCTGGGGAGAGAAAAATAAGTAAAAACGAGAAAAAGAATAAGGAGGAAAATAAGATAACCGTCTTAGCACAAACTAAAAAGTGATTATTAACACAAATTAATTACACAGAAAAGTGCATACACGCGCGACAGCGAGACGGTATATAATTCTAAAAATTTAAGTGATGAATTCAGAGGAAACCCCGGTGGTTTACAATAAAATTAACACAAAAATCGGAGCGCAAAACAAAAACACGACCGTCCGCTATGAAAGAGAGAGATCGAATCGATTTTACAGGCACCTATATATATATTACATGCTCTTATATTCCTCCATCTTCGGAAATGCCAACTTATTGGAAACACCTTTCGGCAATTCAGGCAGTTTCCAACTCGCTTTCTGATAGGGACCAATTGGTGACTTTGGGTGACCTCAACATACCTGGAGCTCACTAGTCTTCTGACGGCGGGTCTAATATCCTGCTGACTGCGGCACAGCATGACCTTATAAATGGCTTGTTTAATTTATTCTTATCTCAAGTTAACCATGTCTTTAATTCTCTAAACCGCTTATTGGATCTATGCTTTGTTTCAGATCCGGCTGGCGTAAACCTAAGTAGAGTTCCTCCAATGACGCAACCTGAAGATCCTTATCATCCAACTTTCGATGTGACCATCGACACTGGGACAGTTTTAGCAACGACATCTGGTAGTAGGTTAAACAGAGTCCGCTGTTTCCGAAAGGCCGACTATCAGAGGCTAAACACTTTAATAGCTGAATTTGAGTGGTCTAATCTTTTCATGAGCTCAGACATGGCAACCGCCGTTGATATCTTTTATAGTGCCATGAACTCATTTTTCTTCTTATGTGTTTTTGAAACCTATCCGTCGGTCTCTAATAAACCACTCTGGTTTAACAAAGAGCTAACACGTTTAAAAAACGTAAAATCTAGGCTTTATAATAAATATAAACGTACTGGTTCAAGAACGGCTTTCTCATCTTACCTTAGTGCTCGATCTAGCTTTACCGTGCTTAACGCTCAGTGTTACAAAAATTACTTGACTCGTTGCAAGGTCCAGTTCACGCAGGACCCTAAACAGTTCTATAACTTTGTTAACTCTAAAAGTAAACCCACGTTGTACCTTCCCTCGCTGTCATTTAATAATACTACTGTAAATTCTGATCAAGCAATAGCCAATCTTTTCGCTGAGTTTCTTAAAACCATATATTTTCCCTCAACATCTTCAGATAATACATTTTGTCCAGCTATGCCCAGTTCGAACATAATCTTTAGTCTTATTTTAAACGAAAGCTCACGTAGTCTTGATCTTCAACGTGTTAAGCCAGTATATTCACCAGGTCCTGATGGAATACCGGGCTCTGTGCTAAGGTATTGCTCCGAGACGCCGTGTAACCCCCTTCTTAAATTGTTTACCTTATCTTTAGAATCCTCAGAATTTCCCCTTATTTGGAGGGAATCATTTGTTATTCCTCTCCACCAAAAAGGTAGCAAATCGGAGGCCAGTAACTATAGAGGTATCTCTAAGTTATCGGCAATCCCCAAACTTTTCGAGAATGTAATTACTCCTCACTTGAAACATCTATGCAGATCCGTCATCTCTCCATGTCAGCATGGTTTTATGAGGCGAAGATCAACCACGACCAATCTTCTGGAACTCACCTCTTATTAGGGGTTCCAAAAAAAATTTCAAACCGATGTCATTTACACGGACTTTAGTAAAGCTTTCGACTCGGTTAATCATTCTCTTCTGGTTAGGAAACTTGATTCAATGGGGTTTCCAAGTGATCTTCTTAAGTGGATTTTGAGTTATCTAAGTGACAGGTTCAGAAATGTTCTATCCAATAGCCTCAGTGTCACATCTGGAGTCCCACAGGGTAGCCACCTGGGACCACTACTATTTACATTGTTTATCAACGATTTGCCGCAGGTTCTTACCAAATCAAAATCTCCTGCGTCTGTCTAGTACGCGATCGTGCCGTACGTCACGCGGCTGCGCTCCTCGGTCGGTTGGGCGGGAGGTGGGCTTTGTTGAGACTCGGGCGAAAATAAAAAAAAAAAAAAAAATAGAGGAGCCCACTGATACCCCCATCAAAGATTGTCCGTTGCGTCCGTTAAAATTTTACAATCCCTTAACATTATACATTTCATTATTAAATTTCCTAAAATTAAGACAGCTTGCATCAAAATGACCGTTTTTCCCGTGCCGCACCACGACACAATGCTCAGACTAGAGGATAAGGTCATAGCGGATTGCAACGGAGAGATCCACACTGTAAAAAAAACTGCTCCATGTCACCAGGGGCTACATTTTTCCAACTGGCGCTGAGAAGATCTTGCGCCCAGGAACTCCATGCGGGAGGAATTGCGCACTGCGATATCCAGCATAGCGATCCGCATCCCATCACATACGTGGATGAGGAAATCATCATCATAAATGATCGCCCGGCTCGTGTGAGTGTGGACAACGGCACTTACGTCCACTTGCGAGGAACCCACCTAATCACCTTCATCGAGAGGGCCACGGTTAATGAGACCTGATATATCAATCATGATATGGCCCAGAAGAAGGCACCAATAGTAGCCAGCTCGCCTTCCCTGAAGAGCACACTGGAACACGACATACTTAGGCTCCCGGACCTTCACCGCTTGAATGAGCGTAACCTGGAGCATATTAAGAGATTCGGGGAAGATGTCAACAATTACCGCACGCACCAGATAGTGTTAATTGCGGGAGCAGTTTGCTGCGCGTTGCGTCGGGCTCACTTATCGGCGAGTCACCCAGGCCAGGAGATTAACGGCCCAACTTAGGGAGGTGATTGCCCAAATAGGATAGGCCGAGGGCGGCCTTAATCTTGAGGGAGAGTAGTTAACTAATTTTATCTGACGCATTATATTTAATTAATGAATACACTCGCGAGAGCACGAACGAATTCCCATGCAAAGAGCGAGAATGGCATGCAGCGCTTTCGCATACCTATACATACATATATCTGGGTAAAATCTAATCTGTCGCGAAATCGTTAGAAAATCCTCACCCAAAAAGTGCCCAACGCGCCATAAGAAGTTTTCACTTCAAAAATTAAAAATAAATAAACTTAATTTTTTGGGTATTAATACTAAAATTTGTGTGCCTTAAAAACAGGCGTCCTCAACGATGAGTCCAGAAATTAATAACATTTCTTATTATTTAACTTTTAAAATCGGTGTGTCCCTTGTCACATTACAAAAGAGATTTGAGCAAAATAACAAATATAGTTGTCTCCTCCTAGGTTCTAATGAAGTCTCTAATTAAGGATAGTATCCAGACAGTACGACGTTTCGCAACGGAATAAATGTGACCGCTGGTTTCATTAGCTTTTCGGCACTTTTGGCCGGCAAATAATGCGGGCATACATGCTTGTTTACAATAATTTTAAAATGTCGATAAAAAATTAATAAGAAAATGAAAACTGCTATTGCCATGGCTGTAATTATACCATAGCTAAGGAAGATTCTCAACTAAATAATAAGCGATCCAAGTATTGGGTGACCCCATACCTGCGAGATCAATTAAAGGGCGATATTCTTCCTATGTACGTATTTATTGTGCGGACTGCGGGCATCGGGTCGAACCCACCCTGGGATCCATGAGCTAGCCCGGCGTTGCCCCAAGGAAGCAGTTCCGTAACAATATGGCGCCCAATATAACAAAAAAAAAAAAAATGATAGCGGAATGACGACGTCTCGTCGTGCCATGTCCTGGGTCATCCAGCCCCCGCCTTCGGTGGCTTGCGAGGCCTATTTTACGGCCTGCAATTGCACCGAGGACCAGGGGACTGGTGGCCAAGGCGTAGGTGTTTTGTTTCGTGAGATATTTGTTTTTTTTTTCTCAGGCAGGCCGGGAGGCTTGATTCGCAGGAAGGCGGACAATTGCTCTCGGGCACAGGTCACAGTAATTCTGCTGTGGCAAGGCGGTGGCATTTGGGCGCGAAGGCGACGGTTTTGCATCCCTTGCGCCACAGATCCGTGTAGGGAGCGCGTATGAATACTGCTATATAAACGTGATATTATGGATAGGGATTGTTTATTTATATTAATGTAATGTAAATGTTAATATGTAAATGTGCAGATCCGGGGTTTTCCTGGTGCATGGGGGTTCCTGGAATCATCTTGTTGGCGAAGTCGTGACCCGCAGGTCTCACTGCGCGCTGCACGACCACCCCAAGTTGAGCATCGAATCTCCAGGCATCAAGGAAAATCCTACGGGATACTGCGGAAGGCTGATGTCCTTAACTGGCGACCTTCAGCCCAGCTGAAGGTTAGTCCAGTTGACGAGCGGCCGGGTTAGGGACGACACGGGGCAATTGAGGACGCAAGCATCTGGCACGGAGTCCACCGGCGTTTGATCGGCCATCTCCCCTGAAATTTAGAAAAGAAAAACAAGTTTACGAAAATATTTAGGAATATTTATGTATATATGTAATTACTATTGCCATGGCTGTAATTATTGTCGTAATAAATAAGGAAGATTCTCAACCAAATAATAAGCGATCCAAGTATTGGGTGACCCCATACCTACGAGTTCAATTAAAGGGCGATATTTTTCCTATGTATGTATTGTTTACATATTTTTATATCAATAATACTCTCTCTCACCTCCTAATATCATGTCCTGTCATAATCCAAAATAAACTGGCCTTCTTCCCTCAGAATACACATATATCTGCAATATCTCATCCAACACCAGAAAATATAAGTAATATTTTAAAACTTAATAAATATTTTAATATATATTGTTCAGGCCAGGAGCTACTGTACGGCCGCCAGCCCCAGAGCTTGTTAAAGAGCACCGCTCTTATACTCTTATACTCGGTATTTCTGGATTCTGTAAACGGGAGCGCGGAGTTAATTCTAAGCTAAGGGTGCTGTTAACGAATGACTTCCGAATAAATCAGACGTTTCCTTGCCGTCCAATTTTCCGAACTTCGACTTCTATTTTTCGTGGGCTCTGGAGCAAGTGATTTTTTCTACAAGTTTCATCCGCCTCTTGGCCAGCAGCCGTCTACACAAACATTTGGTCCTTCGAGCCGGATTACCTTTCAGCGGTCCCAGCAACGAAGATAAGTACGCTATTTCCAACTCCGTTTTTTCTCCGTCTGGGCTGTGTCCGTCGATCCGTTATTTCCGTTATTCCCATAGTCCGTTATTCCTGGGTACATATTCGTACATCAAGAGACAAAACGGTCTTCATCGCAGTTCTCCGTATTTAAATTCGTCTGTCGACTTACATACATACATACATCTACATTCTTCTACAGTGATTATATTTCACACAATTTAATTCCAAGTTCCAAATATAAATAAATTCCAAATACAGTCCACTAAAGGCTCAATATAAAATATATACATATATCCAAAATAAAAATCCAAATACAGTCCACTAAACACAATATAAATAAACACATACATATATCAAAAATAAAACTCCAAATACACTCCGCTAAAGGCTCTCCGGCGCCCTTACACATATATTAAATATTAAATATTTTTCTACAAAATTAATTCCAAGTTCAAACAACAAATAAATATCTATGAAAGGCTCTCCGGCGCCCATACATACACACACATAAACACACGCACATAATTCCCCTACCCAGCAGACAAAGTGCGGACATAAATCGGATGGATCCGAAAAATGTCCGAAAAAGATATTAAAAACGGACATAGAGTCGGATATTCCGCATTATGCTCGCTAAATGCTCAAAAACGTACACTAAAACGAAGGGCAATCGGAACTATGCCGTCCCTCGTAAACGGGGCGAAATAGTGTCGTTAGCGGACACTAAAACGTACAGTGAGCGGGCATATTCCAATTGCTGCTTCCCTTTACGACCGTCAACCGTCTGTTTTGTTTTTTTTTTTCCTATCGTCGGTCACTCAACCGGCTTCGTGAAATAGTGCGGCCGTTTCATTTCTAGTCGATTGTTTATTCAACTTTGTCAACACTAGTGGGCCAGTCGCCACTTCCGTAGTTGAGTATGCCACTAGGAGACGACAAGAAATCACCGTCGATTCCATCAATCAACTTGCGAAGATCCCAATCCGTATCTCCGCGTCCGTCTCCACTTAGATCCGGGTCCGCCTCCGTCCGATCAAGGGCAAACAGCGACAACGCTCTGAATACTAGTCCTGGTCCGTCGTCAAGGGTCACGCGATCGTTAACAAAAATGGCTCCGAGCGCCATCGACGTTGCATTAAGGAAGTTTATTGCCACGACAGACCGTGTCAGTCAATTCGAGGCCAATATCCACACTCCGGGCACCCCGGAAACCACTCAGCTCTCTCCGTACATGTGTCAAGTGCGTCGCGACCAGATTCGGTCACTGTGGGAAAAGGTTGAAAGGGATTACGAAGGTTGTTCCGAACTTGTAGCGGCATCCGAGGAGAGTATGACCATTGGGTTAACGCTGCAGTCCAAGTATGAATATTGTTTCTCAGTCTACGAAAGATGTGTTTCCAATCTCCAAGAGTTGATTGATAAGGGCGCGCCTCAGTCCGTGCAGGCTTCCACAAGCAGTCACGTCCCAAATTCTACCGGCTGTCGTCTACCACCCGTGGACACCGAAGTCTTTACAGGGGATTATCTTCGGTGGCCCACCTTTAGGGACCTGTTTACGACAATCTACATCAACAATTCGCGCCTCACGCCTGTGACGGAGCGCCATCGCACGTTGGAAGCCATTGACGATGTCCGGCCCAGCGGGCCCATGCATGTTCCGTCGAGACCGTCAAATGCCAATGGACCCGCACGCAGGCTGAACGCGTACGAAGCCCGGGAAAATCATCCGGTGCGACCATGTCCACGGTTCCTGGAAATGGACGTCAATGGCCGGTCAGACTACATAAGGAGGAAGCAGCTTTGCTTAAATTTCTTTGCTCGGGGCCATCAACAACGAGATTCTACCAGCTCGCATAGTTGTTTTACGTGTCATAGCCGGCATCATTCCTTGTTACATCGCGGCAATCCTTTTGCGAGTTCTCCAAGCTCGGGTGTGCCGTCGAGGCCACCACCCACCACTACTTCAGCGAGGATCCCTCGGATGTGCAGGTATGCTTTGCGTCCGGGTCGAGGGCCGTCCTACTGGGCACGGCCATTGTTAATATATGTCATCTGGGCTGTGATTTTCAGGCGCGCGCGCTTATCGACTCCGGTTCCGAGGCGACCTTTGTCACGGAGCGGCTTTTCAACCTCATCAAACCACCATTTCGAACGATCCAGGCCCAAGTCTCGGGACTTAATCAAACAGTAGCCGCGCAATCCAAGAAGCTCTGTCACTTTTCGATTCTGTCGCCTTCCAAACCCGGTCTGCACGTAGAAACGGCAGCGTATGTCCTTCCTCATCTGGGCGGAAATTTACCCTCGTATCCACTGCCGAGGGATCTTCTAAAGGACCTCCCAGACCTCCCCTTAGCCGATCCTAAATTCTTTGAAAGCTCCCAGATCGATGTTTTAATTGGAGCCGACTTTCTGCCGTCAATCCTCCTGGGCAACTGCAGGCCCAACTTTTGAGGGTCGCTTCTCGGACAGGAGTCTATTTTTGGCTGGGTGCTTACAGGGCCCGTGTCCATTGCAGCCCCTCGCAGCGTATCCGCGTTCACCACCCGGGTTTCTCGGCTGACCGAGGACCCCCTGGACAAACTCCTTACCAAGTTCTGGGAAGTAGAACAGGTGCCTGTAAAATTGGTATCCGACTCTGATTCGGCGTGTGAGGAGAATTTCATCAGGACCACGAAGAGAGGCAGTTGCGGGAAATATGTGGTGACACTGCCATTTCGCGACCCTGATCACGTGGGGGCGGGGTTGGCACATTCAAGGTCCTTCGCGTTGTCTCAGTTCTTGCGGAACGAACAGCGCTTGAGGAAGGACCCGTCACTCAAGGCACGGTATGAGGCCGTCATCCGAGAATACCTGGATCTAGGGCACATGACCGAAGTTCCGGCCACGAATCATGTCGCCAGCTATTATCTCCCACATCATGCGGTTTTCAAGCCCGAGAGCACGACTACGAAGGTGCGGGTCGTGTTCAATGCATCCAGTCCTTCCGCAAACGGGACCAGCTTAAATGACATCCTTCACGCGGGTCCAGTTCTACAGTCCGATTTGACAATCCAGATTCTCAAGTGGCGGTACTTTCGCTACGTTTTCAATGCCGACATCGAAAAGATGTACCGACAAATTTGGGTTGATCCGAGCCATACCTCGCTCCAACGCATCCTATTTCGAAATCCCGAGGGAGAAATCCGAGATTACGAGCTGAAGACGGTCACCTTCGGAGTCAACTGCGCCCTATTCCGGCGATCCGGGTCCTGCAACAGGTCGCAGATGACGAAGAAGTGAGGTATCCGAAAGCAAGTCATATTATTCGAAACCACATGTATGTGGACGATGTCCTCGCCGGGGCAGACTCCAAACGTGAAGCTGAGCTGGCCATTCAAGAGTTGGATCAGGCTTTGACTTCAGCAGGGTTCCCTTTACGGAAATGGACAGCCAACAGCCGAGCCATTTTGACGAATATTCCGAGTGAGCATCTACTTCGTGCTGACTTTCTCGAGATCGACTCGGAAAGTACGGCAAAAACATTGGCCATCTATGTCCGAGTTGAAGTCGGGTCCACAATAATGGTGAATCTGCTCACGGCAAAGACGAGGGTGGCACCGGTGAAAACGGTATCGCTCCCGAGGCTAGAGTTATGCGGGGCCTTGTTGCTGTCCGAAATGGTCGCCGCTATTCTTCCAAGGATGCCCGGCTCCACTGCAGGCTTGCACTGTTGGACCGATTCGACGATTGTGTTGGCATGGCTGAACAAACCAGCGTGTCACTGGACAACGTTCGTGGCTAATAGAGTGACCAAGATCACGCAGTCCACAGACGCTGGAGGATGGGCACATGTTCGCTCCGAACATAATCCGGCCGATCTCGCAAGCAGAGGTGTGTCGCTTCGAGACCTTGTAGACAATCAGCTGTGGTGGCACGGTCCTGCTTGGTTGCAAATGCCCGAAACGGACCTTGAGAGGCGAGCGGTCCAGGTCCATGTCGCAAAGGTACCCCCAGAGGATATTCTTGAGCGATACTCTAAGCTCGACAAGGCGTTACGAGTTTTCGCGTATGTGTATCGTTTCATTCAGCGTTCGCGACGAATCACGGGTCCCGGTGAGGAGCAATTGTCCAATGATGAGATCGCCGCAACCAAGCGGCTTCTGATTTCCACAACTCAACGCCAATATTTCGCGCTCGAATATGCCTGCCTGATTCAAAAACCTTCGGTTCAAGCATCCAGTTCCATCAAGAATATGAATCCTTTTCTGGATTATCACGGCCTCATAAGAGCGTGCGGGCGGGTGACGTCCTCCGAGGTCCTCCAATACGGCACCCGGTCATTCTTCCGTACAATTGTCATTTTGCACGTCTCCTCGTTCATTTTACGCACCGTATAACACTGCATGGCGGCAATCAGCTGATGGTACGGCTGATCCGTGCGAACTTTTGGATACCCCGGGTCAAGAATCTGGTAAAGTCCGTAATCTTCTCCTGCAAGGTATGCGTTATCCACAAAAAGAAACTACAAACCCAGCTCATGGGTGAGTTACCCAAAGAGCGGACATCTTTTTCGCGTCCCTTTACATATACAGGCGTAGATTATGCGGGTCCTTTCGATATCAAGAATTACACTGGACGAGCCTGTCTCGTTACAAAAGGGTATGTGCTAGTGTTTGTGTGTTTCTCCACAAAGGCGATCCATCTGGAACCCACATCCGACCTGACAACCGAGAAATTTCTCGCAGCCTTCTCACGTTTCGTGTCTCGGAGAGGGTGTCCGCGCCCAGTTCAGTCGGACAATGGGAAAACCTTTGTTGGGGCGGCCGCGGTGCTGTCCAAGGAGTTTCTGCTGGCACTGAAGGAGTCAGTGACGAGTGCGTACAGTCACCAACAGCTTCTGTGGCAGTTTATTCCTCCGGGAGCGCCCCACATGGGAGGGTTGTGGGAAGCTGGAGTCAAGAGCTTCAAAACACTGTTTTATAAGTCCACAGCCACTCGAAAATATACTTTCGAAGAGCTTTCCACGCTCCTCGCCAAGGTCGAGGCCAAGGTGACATGAATTCGCGACCGATCGCTCCAATGTCCGAAGACCCCACAGATCTGTTGGCGCTCACGCCGGGTCACTTTCTTGTTGGGGGACCCCTTCTCGCCATCGCAGAACCTGAAATAAAGGATGCCACCACGTCTATAATCAACCGGTGGCAGCACCTTAAGGCTCTCCATCAGCAATTTCGGCTGCTGTGGAAAGAGGAGTACCTCAAGGAGCTCCATAAACGCAACAAGTGGCAAACACCCACAGAGAATCTTGGCGTGGGCGATATGGTCGTTATCAAGGACGACAATCTCCCAGCAGACAATGTGCGGACATAAATCGGATGGATCCGAAAAATGTCCGAAAAAGATATTAAAAACGGACATAGAGTCGGATATTCCGCATTATGCTCGCTAAATGCTCAAAAACGTACACTAAAACGAAGGGCAATCGGAACTATGCCGTCCCTCGTATACGGGGCGAAATAGTGTCGTTAGCGGACACTAAAACGTACAGTGAGCGGGCATATTGCGGATTTACCGCACTATGTTCGCCAAATTATCAAAACCTGGCCCGAAAACGGACCGAAAACGGACAAGTTATCGGACCCGTGCAAGTGTCGCAAATGTCCCGCTGGCGGACACGGAAACGTACAGCAGGCGAAACAAAATCGAAATAAAATTCAACGGTAATTCCCCTTCCTTTTGATATGTGAGTTAGCTTTGCCTCAATAGCCAAGTTGGTAAGCAGACGGTCTGCGAATTCCGGGTCCCGGGTTCAAATCCCGCACGCAAAAATGAAAAAGTAAGCTTTTATTTGGGTTTTATTTCCTAGTCATATGATTTAATAACAATTTATATCTTTATAATTACAGATTTAAATAACATATATTCTTTCAGACCGTAGCTTAGGCGAAACTTAGTTAAGTTGAAGTCAAATTTGGGATTTATACGAAGTTTAATAAAGTTTCCTTCAAGAGTTAAAGGAATAATTAGGACTGAATTTAATTAATTAATTTTAATTTTTAAAAATATCCCCGATTTTTTATCTCAAACAATACCAAATCTGTATCGTAAATAATATTAAAAAACTATCTTTAAAGATAAGAAATCGACCCGCTTTTGATATTAAAAAAGGTCCGAAAAAGTATCATTTTCGGGTTCCGAAAATGATAGCTTTTGCTGCCACAAAACCCATGGCAGATGATTTACTTTCTTATCGTTTTTGAGTCCGAAATCGGACTTTTGTCCGCCTGAAATCCGCAAAACTATCATTTTTAATATTAAAAATGATAGCTTTTGTCTGCTGTTTTAAACAAATTAAGTCCAAGCTCCGCCCTACATATGCATATATATGTATATATAACACACATATAAAATAAAATCCCAAACACTCCACTAAGGGCTCTCCGTCGCCCATTCATATATCCACACACATAATTACACTGTTTATATACTTTTCTACATTGAGTACATTTTCCTACAACTTAATTCTGAGTTAATAAAACTAATAAAGATTTATAAAGCTACGAAGAACACAACATTGTTTCGTGATTGGGGTACATCCATATATGCATATGCCCATAACATCGACCGCAGCTGTGCAGTCATCTACATTAAACATATCATACATCCATGTAACAGCGCGGTGTTAATATTTCACATTTCCTAAATTCCCATAACAGCGAGGGGTGATAATATCGTAGTTCCACCAGCACTTTTATGAACCAACATACCAGGTGATCCAATCCCACCATTCGGAATCAATAATTATTAATTACCAATTGTTGGTTGTTGATTATTATTTATTTAATTAATTGATAATTGAGAATTATTAATTGTTGGGTATCAGTTATTATTTTTTTGATTATTGATTAATAATAATTAATTATCATTACCAATTTAATAATTATTAAATTAATAATGATAATTAATAATTATTAATTACAAATTCTTAATCATTAATTATTATTTTACAAATTCTTAATTATTAATTATTATTTTATAATAAATAATTAAAGGGGCTATATATCCGTTCATTTTCTATTATTATCTATTGGTTGGTATTTTTTTCATACACGCAAAGAGTGCGACATTGTGTCCCCCAGTCTGTGGCGATTGATTCCAAGGGCAACAATTCAAAATTTGGGTATTGCGGCAATAGGTGCCACAACGCGCGCATGTTCATTTGTCACCAAGTCGATTGCGGGATTTCTTTTTCCAATTGCTGCTTCCCTTTACGACCGTCAACCGTCTGTTTTGTTTTTTTTTTTCCTATCGTCGGTCACTCAACCGGCTTCGTGAAATAGTGCGGCCGTTTCATTTCTAGTCGATTGTTTATTCAACTTTGTCAACACTAGTGGGCCAGTCGCCACTTCCGTAGTTGAGTATGCCACTAGGAGACGACAAGAAACCACCGTCGATTCCATCAATCAACTTGCGAAGATCCCAATCCGTATCTCCGCGTCCGTCTCCACTTAGATCCGGGTCCGCCTCCGTCCGATCAAGGGCAAACAGCGACAACGCTCTGAATACTAGTCCTGGTCCGTCGTCAAGGGTCACGCGATCGTTAACAAAAATGGCTCCGAGCGCCATCGACGTTGCATTAAGGAAGTTTATTGCCACGACAGACCGTGTCAGTCAATTCGAGGCCAATATCCACACTCCGGGCACCCCGGAAACCACTCAGCTCTCTCCGTACATGTGTCAAGTGCGTCGCGACCAGATTCGGTCACTGTGGGAAAAGGTTGAAAGGGATTACGAAGGTTGTTCCGAACTTGTAGCGGCATCCGAGGAGAGTATGACCATTGGGTTAACGCTGCAGTCCAAGTATGAATATTGTTTCTCAGTCTACGAAAGATGTGTTTCCAATCTCCAAGAGTTGATTGATAAGGGCGCGCCTCAGTCCGTGCAGGCTTCCACAAGCAGTCACGTCCCAAATTCTACCGGCTGTCGTCTACCACCCGTGGACACCGAAGTCTTTACAGGGGATTATCTTCGGTGGCCCACCTTTAGGGACCTGTTTACGGCAATCTACATCAACAATTCGCGCCTCACGCCTGTGACGGAGCGCCATCGCACGTTGGAAGCCATTGACGATGTCCGGCCCAGCGGGCCCATGCATGTTCCGTCGAGACCGTCAAATGCCAATGGACCCGCACGCAGGCTGAACGCGTACGAAGCCCGGGAAAATCATCCGGTGCGACCATGTCCACGGTTCCTGGAAATGGACGTCAATGGCCGGTCAGACTACATAAGGAGGAAGCAGCTTTGCTTAAATTTCTTTGCTCGGGGCCATCAACAACGAGATTCGACCAGCTCGCATAGTTGTTTTACGTGTCATAGCCGGCATCATTCCTTGTTACATCGCGGCAATCCTTTTGCGAGTTCTCCAAGCTCGGGTGTGCCGTCGAGGCCACCACCCACCACTACTTCAGCGAGGATCCCTCGGATGTGCAGGTATGCTTTGCGTCCGGGTCGAGGGCCGTCCTACTGGGCACGGCCATTGTTAATATATGTCATCTGGGCTGTGATTTTCAGGCGCGCGCGCTTATCGACTCCGGTTCCGAGGCGACCTTTGTCACGGAGCGGCTTTTCAACCTCATCAAACCACCATTTCGAACGATCCAGGCCCAAGTCTCGGGACTTAATCAAACAGTAGCCGCGCAATCCAAGAAGCTCTGTCACTTTTCGATTCTGTCGCCTTCCAAACCCGGTCTGCACGTAGAAACGGCAGCGTATGTCCTTCCTCATCTGGGCGGAAATTTACCCTCGTATCCACTGCCGAGGGATCTTCTAAAGGACCTCCCAGACCTCCCCTTAGCCGATCCTAAATTCTTTGAAAGCTCCCAGATCGATGTTTTAATTGGAGCCGACTTTCTGCCGTCAATCCTCCTGGGCAACTGCAGGCCCAACTTTTGAGGGTCGCTTCTCGGACAGGAGTCTATTTTTGGCTGGGTGCTTACAGGGCCCGTGTCCATTGCAGCCCCTCGCAGCGTATCCGCGTTCACCACCCGGGTTTCTCGGCTGACCGAGGACCCCCTGGACAAACTCCTTACCAAGTTCTGGGAAGTAGAACAGGTGCCTGTAAAATTGGTATCCGACTCTGATTCGGCGTGTGAGGAGAATTTCATCAGGACCACGAAGAGAGGCAGTTGCGGGAAATATGTGGTGACACTGCCATTTCGCGACCCTGATCACGTGGGGGCGGGGTTGGCACATTCAAGGTCCTTCGCGTTGTCTCAGTTCTTGCGGAACGAACAGCGCTTGAGGAAGGACCCGTCACTCAAGGCACGGTATGAGGCCGTCATCCGAGAATACCTGGATCTAGGGCACATGACCGAAGTTCCGGCCACGAATCATGTCGCCAGCTATTATCTCCCACATCATGCGGTTTTCAAGCCCGAGAGCACGACTACGAAGGTGCGGGTCGTGTTCAATGCATCCAGTCCTTCCGCAAACGGGACCAGCTTAAATGACATCCTTCACGCGGGTCCAGTTCTACAGTCCGATTTGACAATCCAGATTCTCAAGTGGCGGTACTTTCGCTACGTTTTCAATGCCGACATCGAAAAGATGTACCGACAAATTTGGGTTGATCCGAGCCATACCTCGCTCCAACGCATCCTATTTCGAAATCCCGAGGGAGAAATCCGAGATTACGAGCTGAAGACGGTCACCTTCGGAGTCAACTGCGCCCTATTCCGGCGATCCGGGTCCTGCAACAGCTCGCAGATGACGAAGAAGTGAGGTATCCGAAAGCAAGTCATATTATTCGAAACCACATGTATGTGGACGATGTCCTCGCCGGGGCAGACTCCAAACGTGAAGCTGAGCTGGCCATTCAAGAGTTGGATCAGGCTTTGACTTCAGCAGGGTTCCCTTTACGGAAATGGACAGCCAACAGCCGAGCCATTTTGACGAATATTCCGAGTGAGCATCTACTTCGTGCTGACTTTCTCGAGATCGACTCGGAAAGTACGGCAAAAACATTGGCCATCTATGTCCGAGTTGAAGTCGGGTCCACAATAATGGTGAATCTGCTCACGGCAAAGACGAGGGTGGCACCGGTGAAAACGGTATCGCTCCCGAGGCTAGAGTTATGCGGGGCCTTGTTGCTGTCCGAAATGGTCGCCGCTATTCTTCCAAGGATGCCCGGCTCCACTGCAGGCTTGCACTGTTGGACCGATTCGACGATTGTGTTGGCATGGCTGAACAAACCAGCGTGTCACTGGACAACGTTCGTGGCTAATAGAGTGACCAAGATCACGCAGTCCACAGACGCTGGAGGATGGGCACATGTTCGCTCCGAACATAATCCGGCCGATCTCGCAAGCAGAGGTGTGTCGCTTCGAGACCTTGTAGACAATCAGCTGTGGTGGCACGGTCCTGCTTGGTTGCAAATGCCCGAAACGGACCTTGAGAGGCGAGCGGTCCAGGTCCATGTCGCAAAGGTACCCCCAGAGGATATTCTTGAGCGATACTCTAAGCTCGACAAGGCGTTACGAGTTTTCGCGTATGTGTATCGTTTCATTCAGCGTTCGCGACGAATCACGGGTCCCGGTGAGGAGCAATTGTCCAATGATGAGATCGCCGCAACCAAGCGGCTTCTGATTTCCACAACTCAACGCCAATATTTCGCGCTCGAATACGCCTGCCTGATTCAAAAACCTTCGGTTCAAGCATCCAGTTCCATCAAGAATATGAATCCTTTTCTGGATTATCACGGCCTCATAAGAGCGTGCGGGCGGGTGACGTCCTCCGAGGTCCTCCAATACGGCACCCGGTCATTCTTCCGTACAATTGTCATTTTGCACGTCTCCTCGTTCATCTTACGCACCGTATAACACTGCATGGCGGCAATCAGCTGATGGTACGGCTGATCCGTGCGAACTTTTGGATACCCCGGGTCAAGAATCTGGTAAAGTCCGTAATCTTCTCCTGCAAGGTATGCGTTATCCACAAAAAGAAACTACAAACCCAGCTCATGGGTGAGTTACCCAAAGAGCGGACATCTTTTTCGCGTCCCTTTACATATACAGGCGTAGATTATGCGGGTCCTTTCGATATCAAGAATTACACTGGACGAGCCTGTCTCGTTACAAAAGGGTATGTGCTAGTGTTTGTGTGTTTCTCCACAAAGGCGATCCATCTGGAACCCACATCCGACCTGACAACCGAGAAATTTCTCGCAGCCTTCTCACGTTTCGTGTCTCGGAGAGGGTGTCCGCGCCCAGTTCAGTCGGACAATGGGAAAACCTTTGTTGGGGCGGCCGCGGTGCTGTCCAAGGAGTTTCTGCTGGCACTGAAGGAGTCAGTGACGAGTGCGTACAGTCACCAACAGCTTCTGTGGCAGTTTATTCCTCCGGGAGCGCCCCACATGGGAGGGTTGTGGGAAGCTGGAGTCAAGAGCTTCAAAACACTGTTTTATAAGTCCACAGCCACTCGAAAATATACTTTCGAAGAGCTTTCCACGCTCCTCGCCAAGGTCGAGGCCAAGGTGACATGAATTCGCGACCGATCGCTCCATTGTCCGAAGACCCCACAGATCTGTTGGCGCTCACGCCGGGTCACTTTCTTGTTGGGGGACCCCTTCTCGCCATCGCAGAACCTGAAATAAAGGATGCCACCACGTCTATAATCAACCGGTGGCAGCACCTTAAGGCTCTCCATCAGCAATTTCGGCTGCTGTGGAAAGAGGAGTACCTCAAGGAGCTCCATAAACGCAACAAGTGGCAAACACCCACAGAGAATCTTGGCGTGGGCGATATGGTCGTTATCAAGGACGACAATCTCTCAGCAGACAATGTGCGGACATAAATCGGATGGATCCGAAAAATGTCCGAAAAAGATATTAAAAACGGACATAGAGTCGGATATTCCGCATTATGCTCGCTAAATGCTCAAAAACGTACACTAAAACGAAGGGCAATCGGAACTATGCCGTCCCTCGTATACGGGGCGAAATAGTGTCGTTAGCGGACACTAAAACGTACAGTGAGCGGGCATATTGCGGATTTACCGCACTATGTTCGCCAAATTATCAAAACCTGGCCCGAAAACGGACCGAAAACGGACAAGTTATCGGACCCGTGCAAGTGTCGCAAATGTCCCGCTGGCGGACACGGAAACGTACAGCAGGCGAAACAAAATCGAAATAAAATTCAACGGTAATTCCCCTTCCTTTTGATATGTGAGTTAGCTTTGCCTCAATAGCCAAGTTGGTAAGCAGACGGTCTGCGAATTCCGGGTCCCGGGTTCAAATCCCGCACGCAAAAATGAAAAAGTAAGCTTTTATTTGGGTTTTATTTCCTAGTCATATGATTTAATAACAATTTATATCTTTATAATTACAGATTTAAATAACATATATTCTTTCAGACCGTAGCTTAGGCGAAACTTAGTTAAGTTGAAGTCAAATTTGGGATTTATACGAAGTTTAATAAAGTTTCCTTCAAGAGTTAAAGGAATAATTAGGACTGAATTTAATTAATTAATTTTAATTTTTAAAAATATCCCCGATTTTTTATCTCAAACAATACCAAATCTGTATCGTAAATAATATTAAAAAACTATCTTTAAAGATAAGAAATCGACCCGCTTTTGATATTAAAAAAGGTCCGAAAAAGTATCATTTTCGGGTTCCGAAAATGATAGCTTTTGCTGCCACAAAACCCAAGGCAGATGATTTACTTTCTTATCGTTTTTGAGTCCGAAATCGGACTTTTGTCCGCCTGAAACCCGCAAAACTATCATTTTTAATATTAAAAATGATAGCTTTTGTCTGCTGGGTAATTGTATATTCCGCCAGTGATTATGTTTTAAACAAATTAAGTCCAAGCTCCGCCCTACATATGCATATATATGTATATATAACACACATATAAAATAAAATCCCAAACACTCCACTAAGGGCTCTCCGTCGCCCATTCATATATCCACACACATAATTACACTGTTTATATATTTTTCTACATTGAGTACATTTTCCTACAACTTAATTCTGAGTTAATAAAACTAATAAAGATTTATAAAGCTACGAAGAACACAACATTGTTTCGTGATTGGGGTACATCCATATATGCATATGCCCATAACATCGACCGCAGCTGTGCAGTCATCTACATTAAACATATCATACATCCATGTAACAGCGCGGTGTTAATATTTCACATTTCCTAAATTCCCATAACAGCGAGGGCTGATAATATCGTAGTTCCACCAGCACTTTTATGAACCAACATACCAGGTGATCCAATCCCACCATTCGGAATCAATAATTATTAATTACCAATTGTTGGTTGTTGATTATTATTTATTTAATTAATTGATAATTGAGAATTATTAATTGTTGGGTATCAGTTATTATTTTTTTGATTATTGATTAATAATAATTAATTATCATTACCAATTTAATAATTATTAAATTAATAATGATAATTAATAATTATTAATTACAAATTCTTAATCATTAATTATTATTTTACAAATTCTTAATTATTAATTATTATTTTATAATAAATAATTAAAGGGGCTATATATCCGTTCATTTTCTATTATTATCTATTGGTTGGTATTTTTTTCATACACGCAAAGAGTGCGACATTGTGTCCCCCAGTCTGTGGCGATTGATTCCAAGGGCAACAATTCAAAATTTGGGTATTGCGGCAATAGGTGCCACAACGCGCGCATGTTCATTTGTCACCAAGTCGATTGCGGGATTTCTTTTTCCAATTGCTGCTTCCCTTTACGACCGTCAACCGTCTGTTTTGTTTTTTTTTTCCTATCGTCGGTCACTCAACCGGCTTCGTGAAATAGTGCGGCCGTTTCATTTCTAGTCGATTGTTTATTCAACTTTGTCAACACTAGTGGGCCAGTCGCCACTTCCGTAGTTGAGTATGCCACTAGGAGACGACAAGAAACCACCGTCGATTCCATCAATCAACTTGCGAAGATCCCAATCCGTATCTCCGCGTCCGTCTCCACTTAGATCCGGGTCCGCCTCCGTCCGATCAAGGGCAAACAGCGACAACGCTCTGAATACTAGTCCTGGTCCGTCGTCAAGGGTCACGCGATCGTCCACAAAAATGGCTCCGAGCGCCATCGACGTTGCATTAAGGAAGTTTATTGCCACGACAGACCGTGTCAGTCAATTCGAGGCCAATATCCACACTCCGGGCACCCCGGAAACCACTCAGCTCTCTCCGTACATGTGTCAAGTGCGTCGCGACCAGATTCGGTCACTGTGGGAAAAGGTGGAAAGGGATTACGAAGGTTGTTCCGAACTTGTAGCGGCATCCGAGGAGAGTATGACCATTGGGTTAACGCTGCAGTCCAAGTATGAATATTGTTTCTCAGTCTACGAAAGATGTGTTTCCAATCTCCAAGAGTTGATTGATAAGGGCGCGCCTCAGTCCGTGCAGGCTTCCACAAGCAGTCACGTCCCAAATTCTACCGGCTGTCGTCTACCACCCGTGGACACCGAAGTCTTTACAGGGGATTATCTTCGGTGGCCCACCTTTAGGGACCTGTTTACGGCAATCTACATCAACAATTCGCGCCTCACGCCTGTGACGGAGCGCCATCGCACGTTGGAAGCCATTGACGATGTCCGGCCCAGCGGGCCCATGCATGTTCCGTCGAGACCGTCAAATGCCAATGGACCCGCACGCAGGCTGAACGCGTACGAAGCCCGGGAAAATCATCCGGTGCGACCATGTCCACGGTTCCTGGAAATGGACGTCAATGGCCGGTCAGACTACATAAGGAGGAAGCAGCTTTGCTTAAATTTCTTTGCTCGGGGCCATCAACAACGAGATTCTACCAGCTCGCATAGTTGTTTTACGTGTCATAGCCGGCATCATTCCTTGTTACATCGCGGCAATCCTTTTGCGAGTTCTCCAAGCTCGGGTGTGCCGTCGAGGCCACCACCCACCACTACTTCAGCGAGGATCCCTCGGATGTGCAGGTATGCTTTGCGTCCGGGTCGAGGGCCGTCCTACTGGGCACGGCCATTGTTAATATATGTCATCTGGGCTGTGATTTTCAGGCGCGCGCGCTTATCGACTCCGGTTCCGAGGCGACCTTTGTCACGGAGCGGCTTTTCAACCTCATCAAACCACCATTTCGAACGATCCAGGCCCAAGTCTCGGGACTTAATCAAACAGTAGCCGCGCAATCCAAGAAGCTCTGTCACTTTTCGATTCGGTCGCCTTCCAAACCCGGTCTGCACGTAGAAACGGCAGCGTATGTCCTTCCTCATCTGGGCGGAAATTTACCCTCGTATCCACTGCCGAGGGATCTTCTAAAGGACCTCCCAGACCTCCCCTTAGCCGATCCTAAATTCTTTGAAAGCTCCCAGATCGATGTTTTAATTGGAGCCGACTTTCTGCCGTCAATCCTCCTGGGCAACTGCAGGCCCAACTTTTGAGGGTCGCTTCTCGGACAGGAGTCTATTTTTGGCTGGGTGCTTACAGGGCCCGTGTCCATTGCAGCCCCTCGCAGCGTATCCGCGTTCACCACCCGGGTTTCTCGGCTGACCGAGGACCCCCTGGACAAACTCCTTACCAAGTTCTGGGAAGTAGAACAGGTGCCTGTAAAATTGGTATCCGACTCTGATTCGGCGTGTGAGGAGAATTTCATCAGGACCACGAAGAGAGGCAGTTGCGGGAAATATGTGGTGACACTGCCATTTCGCGACCCTGATCACGTGGGGGCGGGGTTGGCACATTCAAGGTCCTTCGCGTTGTCTCAGTTCTTGCGGAACGAACAGCGCTTGAGGAAGGACCCGTCACTCAAGGCACGGTATGAGGCCGTCATCCGAGAATACCTGGATCTAGGGCACATGACCGAAGTTCCGGCCACGAATCATGTCGCCAGCTATTATCTCCCACATCATGCGGTTTTCAAGCCCGAGAGCACGACTACGAAGGTGCGGGTCGTGTTCAATGCATCCAGTCCTTCCGCAAACGGGACCAGCTTAAATGACATCCTTCACGCGGGTCCAGTTCTACAGTCCGATTTGACAATCCAGATTCTCAAGTGGCGGTACTTTCGCTACGTTTTCAATGCCGACATCGAAAAGATGTACCGACAAATTTGGGTTGATCCGAGCCATACCTCGCTCCAACGCATCCTATTTCGAAATCCCGAGGGAGAAATCCGAGATTACGAGCTGAAGACGGTCACCTTCGGAGTCAACTGCGCCCTATTCCGGCGATCCGGGTCCTGCAACAGCTCGCAGATGACGAAGAAGTGAGGTATCCGAAAGCAAGTCATATTATTCGAAACCACATGTATGTGGACGATGTCCTCGCCGGGGCAGACTCCAAACGTGAAGCTGAGCTGGCCATTCAAGAGTTGGATCAGGCTTTGACTTCAGCAGGGTTCCCTTTACGGAAATGGACAGCCAACAGCCGAGCCATTTTGACGAATATTCCGAGTGAGCATCTACTTCGTGCTGACTTTCTCGAGATCGACTCGGAAAGTACGGCAAAAACATTGGCCATCTATGTCCGAGTTGAAGTCGGGTCCACAATAATGGTGAATCTGCTCACGGCAAAGACGAGGGTGGCACCGGTGAAAACGGTATCGCTCCCGAGGCTAGAGTTATGCGGGGCCTTGTTGCTGTCCGAAATGGTCGCCGCTATTCTTCCAAGGATGCCCGGCTCCACTGCAGGCTTGCACTGTTGGACCGATTCGACGATTGTGTTGGCATGGCTGAACAAACCAGCGTGTCACTGGACAACGTTCGTGGCTAATAGAGTGACCAAGATCACGCAGTCCACAGACGCTGGAGGATGGGCACATGTTCGCTCCGAACATAATCCGGCCGATCTCGCAAGCAGAGGTGTGTCGCTTCGAGACCTTGTAGACAATCAGCTGTGGTGGCACGGTCCTGCTTGGTTGCAAATGCCCGAAACGGACCTTGAGAGGCGAGCGGTCCAGGTCCATGTCGCAAAGGTACCCCCAGAGGATATTCTTGAGCGATACTCTAAGCTCGACAAGGCGTTACGAGTTTTCGCGTATGTGTATCGTTTCATTCAGCGTTCGCGACGAATCACGGGTCCCGGTGAGGAGCAATTGTCCAATGATGAGATCGCCGCAACCAAGCGGCTTCTGATTTCCACAACTCAACGCCAATATTTCGCGCTCGAATACGCCTGCCTGATTCAAAAACCTTCGGTTCAAGCATCCAGTTCCATCAAGAATATGAATCCTTTTCTGGATTATCACGGCCTCATAAGAGCGTGCGGGCGGGTGACGTCCTCCGAGGTCCTCCAATACGGCACCCGGTCATTCTTCCGTACAATTGTCATTTTGCACGTCTCCTCGTTCATTTTACGCACCGTATAACACTGCATGGCGGCAATCAGCTGATGGTACGGCTGATCCGTGCGAACTTTTGGATACCCCGGGTCAAGAATCTGGTAAAGTCCGTAATCTTCTCCTGCAAGGTATGCGTTATCCACAAAAAGAAACTACAAACCCAGCTCATGGGTGAGTTACCCAAAGAGCGGACATCTTTTTCGCGTCCCTTTACATATACAGGCGTAGATTATGCGGGTCCTTTCGATATCAAGAATTACACTGGACGAGCCTGTCTCGTTACAAAAGGGTATGTGCTAGTGTTTGTGTGTTTCTCCACAAAGGCGATCCATCTGGAACCCACATCCGACCTGACAACCGAGAAATTTCTCGCAGCCTTCTCACGTTTCGTGTCTCGGAGAGGGTGTCCGCGCCCAGTTCAGTCGGACAATGGGAAAACCTTTGTTGGGGCGGCCGCGGTGCTGTCCAAGGAGTTTCTGCTGGCACTGAAGGAGTCAGTGACGAGTGCGTACAGTCACCAACAGCTTCTGTGGCAGTTTATTCCTCCGGGAGCGCCCCACATGGGAGGGTTGTGGGAAGCTGGAGTCAAGAGCTTCAAAACACTGTTTTATAAGTCCACAGCCACTCGAAAATATACTTTCGAAGAGCTTTCCACGCTCCTCGCCAAGGTCGAGGCCAAGGTGACATGAATTCGCGACCGATCGCTCCAATGTCCGAAGACCCCACAGATCTGTTGGCGCTCACGCCGGGTCACTTTCTTGTTGGGGGACCCCTTCTCGCCATCGCAGAACCTGAAATAAAGGATGCCACCACGTCTATAATCAACCGGTGGCAGCACCTTAAGGCTCTCCATCAGCAATTTCGGCTGCTGTGGAAAGAGGAGTACCTCAAGGAGCTCCATAAACGCAACAAGTGGCAAACACCCACAGAGAATCTTGGCGTGGGCGATATGGTCGTTATCAAGGACGACAATCTCCCAGCAGACAATGTGCGGACATAAATCGGATGGATCCGAAAAATGTCCGAAAAAGATATTAAAAACGGACATAGAGTCGGATATTCCGCATTATGCTCGCTAAATGCTCAAAAACGTACACTAAAACGAAGGGCAATCGGAACTATGCCGTCCCTCGTATACGGGGCGAAATAGTGTCGTTAGCGGACACTAAAACGTACAGTGAGCGGGCATATTGCGGATTTACCGCACTATGTTCGCCAAATTATCAAAACCTGGCCCGAAAACGGACCGAAAACGGACAAGTTATCGGACCCGTGCAAGTGTCGCAAATGTCCCGCTGGCGGACACGGAAACGTACAGCAGGCGAAACAAAATCGAAATAAAATTCAACGGTAATTCCCCTTCCTTTTGATATGTGAGTTAGCTTTGCCTCAATAGCCAAGTTGGTAAGCAGACGGTCTGCGAATTCCGGGTCCCGGGTTCAAATCCCGCACGCAAAAATGAAAAAGTAAGCTTTTATTTGGGTTTTATTTCCTAGTCATATGATTTAATAACAATTTATATCTTTATAATTACAGATTTAAATAACATATATTCTTTCAGACCGTAGCTTAGGCGAAACTTAGTTAAGTTGAAGTCAAATTTGGGATTTATACGAAGTTTAATAAAGTTTCCTTCAAGAGTTAAAGGAATAATTAGGACTGAATTTAATTAATTAATTTTAATTTTTAAAAATATCCCCGATTTTTTATCTCAAACAATACCAAATCTGTATCGTAAATAATATTAAAAAACTATCTTTAAAGATAAGAAATCGACCCGCTTTTGATATTAAAAAAGGTCCGAAAAAGTATCATTTTCGGGTTCCGAAAATGATAGCTTTTGCTGCCACAAAACCCATGGCAGATGATTTACTTTCTTATCGTTTTTGAGTCCGAAATCGGACTTTTGTCCGCCTGAAATCCGCAAAACTATCATTTTTAATATTAAAAATGATAGCTTTTGTCTGCTGGGTAATTGTATATTCCGCCAGTGATTATGTTTTAAACAAATTAAGTCCAAGCTCCGCCCTACATATGCATATATATGTATATATAACACACATATAAAATAAAATCCCAAACACTCCACTAAGGGCTCTCCGTCGCCCATTCATATATCCACACACATAATTACACTGTTTATATATTTTTCTACATTGAGTACATTTTCCTACAACTTAATTCTGAGTTAATAAAACTAATAAAGATTTATAAAGCTACGAAGAACACAACATTGTTTCGTGATTGGGGTACATCCATATATGCATATGCCCATAACATCGACCGCAGCTGTGTCATCTACATTAAACATATCATACATCCATGTAACAGCGCGGTGTTAATATTTCACATTTCCTAAATTCCCATAACAGCGAGGGGTGATAATATCGTAGTTCCACCAGCACTTTTATGAACCAACATACCAGGTGATCCAATCCCACCATTCGGAATCAATAATTATTAATTACCAATTGTTGGTTGTTGATTATTATTTATTTAATTAATTGATAATTGAGAATTATTAATTGTTGGGTATCAGTTATTATTTTTTTGATTATTGATTAATAATAATTAATTATCATTACCAATTTAATAATTATTAAATTAATAATGATAATTAATAATTATTAATTACAAATTCTTAATCATTAATTATTATTTTACAAATTCTTAATTATTAATTATTATTTTATAATAAATAATTAAAGGGGCTATATATCCGTTCATTTTCTATTATTATCTATTGGTTGGTATTTTTTTCATACACGCAAAGAGTGCGACATTGTGTCCCCCAGTCTGTGGCGATTGATTCCAAGGGCAACAATTCAAAATTTGGGTATTGCGGCAATAGGTGCCACAACGCGCGCATGTTCATTTGTCACCAAGTCGATTGCGGGATTTCTTTTTCCAATTGCTGCTTCCCTTTACGACCGTCAACCGTCTGTTTTGTTTTTTTTTTTCCTATCGTCGGTCACTCAACCGGCTTCGTGAAATAGTGCGGCCGTTTCATTTCTAGTCGATTGTTTATTCAACTTTGTCAACACTAGTGGGCCAGTCGCCACTTCCGTAGTTGAGTATTCCACTAGGAGACGACAAGAAACCACCGTCGATTCCATCAATCAACTTGCGAAGATCCCAATCCGTATCTCCGCGTCCGTCTCCACTTAGATCCGGGTCCGCCTCCGTCCGATCAAGGGCAAACAGCGACAACGCTCTGAATACTAGTCCTGGTCCGTCGTCAAGGGTCACGCGATCGTCCACAAAAATGGCTCCGAGCGCCATCGACGTTGCATTAAGGAAGTTTATTGCCACGACAGACCGTGTCAGTCAATTCGAGGCCAATATCCACACTCCGGGCACCCCGGAAACCACTCAGCTCTCTCCGTACATGTGTCAAGTGCGTCGCGACCAGATTCGGTCACTGTGGGAAAAGGTGGAAAGGGATTACGAAGGTTGTTCCGAACTTGTAGCGGCATCCGAGGAGAGTATGACCATTGGGTTAACGCTGCAGTCCAAGTATGAATATTGTTTCTCAGTCTACGAAAGATGTGTTTCCAATCTCCAAGAGTTGATTGATAAGGGCGCGCCTCAGTCCGTGCAGGCTTCCACAAGCAGTCACGTCCCAAATTCTACCGGCTGTCGTCTACCACCCGTGGACACCGAAGTCTTTACAGGGGATTATCTTCGGTGGCCCACCTTTAGGGACCTGTTTACGGCAATCTACATCAACAATTCGCGCCTCACGCCTGTGACGGAGCGCCATCGCACGTTGGAAGCCATTGACGATGTCCGGCCCAGCGGGCCCATGCATGTTCCGTCGAGACCGTCAAATGCCAATGGACCCGCACGCAGGCTGAACGCCTACGAAGCCCGGGAAAATCATCCGGTGCGACCATGTCCACGGTTCCTGGAAATGGACGTCAATGGCCGGTCAGACTACATAAGGAGGAAGCAGCTTTGCTTAAATTTCTTTGCTCGGGGCCATCAACAACGAGATTCGACCAGCTCGCATAGTTGTTTTACGTGTCATAGCCGGCATCATTCCTTGTTACATCGCGGCAATCCTTTTGCGAGTTCTCCAAGCTCGGGTGTGCCGTCGAGGCCACCACCCACCACTACTTCAGCGAGGATCCCTCGGATGTGCAGGTATGCTTTGCGTCCGGGTCGAGGGCCGTCCTACTGGGCACGGCCATTGTTAATATATGTCATCTGGGCTGTGATTTTCAGGCGCGCGCGCTTATCGACTCCGGTTCCGAGGCGACCTTTGTCACGGAGCGGCTTTTCAACCTCATCAAACCACCATTTCGAACGATCCAGGCCCAAGTCTCGGGACTTAATCAAACAGTAGCCGCGCAATCCAAGAAGCTCTGTCACTTTTCGATTCTGTCGCCTTCCAAACCCGGTCTGCACGTAGAAACGGCAGCGTATGTCCTTCCTCATCTGGGCGGAAATTTACCCTCGTATCCACTGCCGAGGGATCTTCTAAAGGACCTCCCAGACCTCCCCTTAGCCGATCCTAAATTCTTTGAAAGCTCCCAGATCGATGTTTTAATTGGAGCCGACTTTCTGCCGTCAATCCTCCTGGGCAACTGCAGGACCAACTTTTGAGGGTCGCTTCTCGGACAGGAGTCTATTTTTGGCTGGGTGCTTACAGGGCCCGTGTCCATTGCAGCCCCTCGCAGCGTATCCGCGTTCACCACCCGGGTTTCTCGGCTGACCGAGGACCCCCTGGACAAACTCCTTACCAAGTTCTGGGAAGTAGAACAGGTGCCTGTAAAATTGGTATCCGACTCTGATTCGGCGTGTGAGGAGAATTTCATCAGGACCACGAAGAGAGGCAGTTGCGGGAAATATGTGGTGACACTGCCATTTCGCGACCCTGATCACGTGGGGGCGGGGTTGGCACATTCAAGGTCCTTCGCGTTGTCTCAGTTCTTGCGGAACGAACAGCGCTTGAGGAAGGACCCGTCACTCAAGGCACGGTATGAGGCCGTCATCCGAGAATACCTGGATCTAGGGCACATGACCGAAGTTCCGGCCACGAATCATGTCGCCAGCTATTATCTCCCACATCATGCGGTTTTCAAGCCCGAGAGCACGACTACGAAGGTGCGGGTCGTGTTCAATGCATCCAGTCCTTCCGCAAACGGGACCAGCTTAAATGACATCCTTCACGCGGGTCCAGTTCTACAGTCCGATTTGACAATCCAGATTCTCAAGGGGCGGTACTTTCGCTACGTTTTCAATGCCGACATCGAAAAGATGTACCGACAAATTTGGGTTGATCCGAGCCATACCTCGCTCCAACGCATCCTATTTCGAAATCCCGAGGGAGAAATCCGAGATTACGAGCTGAAGACGGTCACCTTCGGAGTCAACTGCGCCCTATTCCGGCGATCCGGGTCCTGCAACAGGTCGCAGATGACGAAGAAGTGAGGTATCCGAAAGCAAGTCATATTATTCGAAACCACATGACGATGTCCTCGCCGGGGCAGACTCCAAACGTGAAGCTGAGCTGGCCATTCAAGAGTTGGATCAAGCTTTGACTTCAGCAGGGTTCCCTTTACGGAAATGGACAGCCAACAGCCGAGCCATTTTGACGAATATTCCGAGTGAGCATCTACTTCGTGCTGACTTTCTCGAGATCGACTCGGAAAGTACGGCAAAAACATTGGCCATCTATGTCCGAGTTGAAGTCGGGTCCACAATAATGGTGAATCTGCTCACGGCAAAGACGAGGGTGGCACCGGTGAAAACGGTATCGCTCCCGAGGCTAGAGTTATGCGGGGCCTTGTTGCTGTCCGAAATGGTCGCCGCTATTCTTCCAAGGATGCCCGGCTCCACTGCAGGCTTGCACTGTTGGACCGATTCGACGATTGTGTTGGCATGGCTGAACAAACCAGCGTGTCACTGGACAACGTTCGTGGCTAATAGAGTGACCAAGATCACGCAGTCCACAGACGCTGGAGGATGGGCACATGTTCGCTCCGAACATAATCCGGCCGATCTCGCAAGCAGAGGTGTGTCGCTTCGAGACCTTGTAGACAATCAGCTGTGGTGGCACGGTCCTGCTTGGTTGCAAATGCCCGAAACGGACCTTGAGAGGCGAGCGGTCCAGGTCCATGTCGCAAAGGTACCCCCAGAGGATATTCTTGAGCGATACTCTAAGCTCGACAAGGCGTTACGAGTTTTCGCGTATGTGTATCGTTTCATTCAGCGTTCGCGACGAATCACGGGTCCCGGTGAGGAGCAATTGTCCAATGATGAGATCGCCGCAACCAAGCGGCTTCTGATTTCCACAACTCAACGCCAATATTTCGCGCTCGAATACGCCTGCCTGATTCAAAAACCTTCGGTTCAAGCATCCAGTTCCATCAAGAATATGAATCCTTTTCTGGATTATCACGGCCTCATAAGAGCGTGCGGGCGGGTGACGTCCTCCGAGGTCCTCCAATACGGCACCCGGTCATTCTTCCGTACAATTGTCATTTTGCACGTCTCCTCGTTCATTTTACGCACCGTATAACACTGCATGGCGGCAATCAGCTGATGGTACGGCTGATCCGTGCGAACTTTTGGATACCCCGGGTCAAGAATCTGGTAAAGTCCGTAATCTTCTCCTGCAAGGTATGCGTTATCCACAAAAAGAAACTACAAACCCAGCTCATGGGTGAGTTACCCAAAGAGCGGACATCTTTTTCGCGTCCCTTTACTTATACAGGCGTAGATTATGCGGGTCCTTTCGATATCAAGAATTACACTGGACGAGCCTGTCTCGTTACAAAAGGGTATGTGCTAGTGTTTGTGTGTTTCTCCACAAAGGCGATCCATCTGGAACCCACATCCGACCTGACAACCGAGAAATTTCTCGCAGCCTTCTCACGTTTCGTGTCTCGGAGAGGGTGTCCGCGCCCAGTTCAGTCGGACAATGGGAAAACCTTTGTTGGGGCGGCCGCGGTGCTGTCCAAGGAGTTTCTGCTGGCACTGAAGGAGTCAGTGACGAGTGCGTACAGTCACCAACAGCTTCTGTGGCAGTTTATTCCTCCGGGAGCGCCCCACATGGGAGGGTTGTGGGAAGCTGGAGTCAAAAGCTTCAAAACACTGTTTTATAAGTCCACAGCCACTCGAAAATATACTTTCGAAGAGCTTTCCACGCTCCTCGCCAAGGTCGAGGCCAAGGTGACATGAATTCGCGACCGATCGCTCCAATGTCCGAAGACCCCACAGATCTGTTGGCGCTCACGCCGGGTCACTTTCTTGTTGGGGGACCCCTTCTCGCCATCGCAGAACCTGAAATAAAGGATGCCACCACGTCTATAATCAACCGGTGGCAGCACCTTAAGGCTCTCCATCAGCAATTTCGGCTGCTGTGGAAAGAGGAGTACCTCAAGGAGCTCCATAAACGCAACAAGTGGCAAACACCCACAGAGAATCTTGGCGTGGGCGATATGGTCGTTATCAAGGACGACAATCTCCCAGCAGACAATGTGCGGACATAAATCGGATGGATCCGAAAAATGTCCGAAAAAGATATTAAAAACGGACATAGAGTCGGATATTCCGCATTATGCTCGCTAAATGCTCAAAAACGTACACTAAAACGAAGGGCAATCGGAACTATGCCGTCCCTCGTATACGGGGCGAAATAGTGTCGTTAGCGGACACTAAAACGTACAGTGAGCGGGCATATTGCGGATTTACCGCACTATGTTCGCCAAATTATCAAAACCTGGCCCGAAAACGGACCGAAAACGGACAAGTTATCGGACCCGTGCAAGTGTCGCAAATGTCCCGCTGGCGGACACGGAAACGTACAGCAGGCGAAACAAAATCGAAATAAAATTCAACGGTAATTCCCCTTCCTTTTGATATGTGAGTTAGCTTTGCCTCAATAGCCAAGTTGGTAAGCAGACGGTCTGCGAATTCCGGGTCCCGGGTTCAAATCCCGCACGCAAAAATGAAAAAGTAAGCTTTTATTTGGGTTTTATTTCCTAGTCATATGATTTAATAACAATTTATATCTTTATAATTACAGATTTAAATAACATATATTCTTTCAGACCGTAGCTTAGGCGAAACTTAGTTAAGTTGAAGTCAAATTTGGGATTTATACGAAGTTTAATAAAGTTTCCTTCAAGAGTTAAAGGAATAATTAGGACTGAATTTAATTAATTAATTTTAATTTTTAAAAATATCCCCGATTTTTTATCTCAAACAATACCAAATCTGTATCGTAAATAATATTAAAAAACTATCTTTAAAGATAAGAAATCGACCCGCTTTTGATATTAAAAAAGGTCCGAAAAAGTATCATTTTCGGGTTCCGAAAATGATAGCTTTTGCTGCCACAAAACCCAAGGCAGATGATTTACTTTCTTATCGTTTTTGAGTCCGAAATCGGACTTTTGTCCGCCTGAAACCCGCAAAACTATCATTTTTAATATTAAAAATGATAGCTTTTGTCTGCTGGGCTGCCATCCAATGAGTGGCGGCTCGGCAGGGTCGATGCTGTATTTCCTGGACCAGATGGTCATGTCAGAGTTGTGAACATTCGCACTGTTCGTGGTTTTGTTAAGCGCCCTGTCGCGAAGGTCGTCCTGCTACCGTGGGTAGCCCCAACCGGCCGCAATGACTAGTTTCATTTCCACTCCGTAGTTTTACGCGTCTCCTAGTCTAAGTCTCATCTCTACCTCCTACTGATTTTGTTTTTTGTTATCCCGTCAAACACGATGTCCCCACGTCCACGCAGCGCCGTCGTTTTGGAGAGCAGACGAACTCGAGGTATAAATTCCTACCGTTGCCGAGTCTGCCACGGAGTTCATCCGCTTCGAAAGTGCCGTCGTTTCCTTCGGCTGAGTGTGGAGAAGAGGCTCCGCGCACGAACCGGCGTCTTCGTCCTCTCGGCATTTGTCCACCGTGTCTCGGCCCACGTCCACCGCACGAGAGCCCGCTCCTATCGGCCCTCGGACCGCGCCTGTCGCCTCGCAGAGCGCTGCCGACCCGGCAACGGCACCGTCATTGTCGTCACTGCTGCAGCGGCACAGCGTAAACGTCCTTCCGACGGCGGCAGTTCGGATCGATACCGGAACGCGGGTCTTCGATACCGCGGCTGTCATCGACCCATGTACACCGACGAGCTGCATCGATGCTTCGCTGGCGAAATGTTTCCGCTTGCCGACGACCAACGTGGGCGGGGAGCAGATTTGTTCGGCCGTCGTGGGGTCCAAAGTGGATGCCAACCTCCGGCTCAACCTCCTCTTCAAGATCGAGCCGCACGTGCGTATCCGCACTCCAATTCGTGAACTTGGCGAGACCGTGCGCGCCCATTTCCGGGACATCACGTTGGCGGACGACCGGTTTTATCTACCGGCTACAATCTCCGTGGTCCTTGGTGCGGACGTGTGCCAGAAAGTGATGCAGCCGGGTTTCCTCAAAGTGCAGGAAGGACTACCGGTAGCGCAGAGCACCGTGTTTGGCTGGGTCCTGTCCGGAGCCTGACACCAGTCCTGAGGAGCAGCGGACCAAGTTGCAACCCGAATGGTTGCAAGGGGGGGCGGATTGTTCAGGCCAGGAGCTACTGTACGGCCGCCAGCCCCAGAGCGTGTTAAAGTGCACCGCTCTTGTACTCTTATACTCGGTATTTCTGGATTCTGTAAACGGGAGCGCGGAGTTAATTCTAAGCTAAGGGTGCTGTTAACGAATGACTTCCGAATAAATCAGACGTTTTCTTGCCGTCCAATTTTCCGAATTTCGACTTCTATTTTTTGTGGGCTCTGGAGCAAGTGATTTTTTCTACAAGTTTCATCCGCCTCTTGGCCAGCAGCCGTCTACACAAACATATATTATCAGATCTAAAAATTAGATAAATAAAAATAAATAAATTCAATCCTATTAAATAGTATGTAAACAAAGTTAAAACAAACAGAAAACAATACAGCCGAAGGCCCCAGACGCTATGGCTTCTGTAGTAGATTTAAGTTTTGTTAACCTAAGTATACGATGTAATAATAATAATAATGTACCAATAATTTACATTCTTATCATTATCTTTTATTTGTTTTATAGTTAGTACATCTGCAGCAAACTCCTGTGATGTTTTTTGAAAATTTAATGGATTTACGGAACTGAAGAAGGTAGACAGAGAGGCAATCGAGAACAGACTGTTTTATTAAATTTGCCATTCTTTTTCACAACCCACTCGGAATATACTAAAGAGTGACCCACTCTATTCTAGTATATTTGTTTTCTTGTCAGGATACCGACCTTTAAAACGGCCGCTGACGAACAGCCGTTTTCAACTATTTGCCTCTCGCTCTCTCTCACTGCTTAAAGACGGTGTTTTACTGTCTGGCTACTGTGCTTTAATAAAAACTGCATAACTGTATCATAATGCCATATATATTTTAGATCTAGGATTTCTTGCAATGGGTCCGTTGTCAGGTTTAGCATCTTGTGGCCTGTAGGTTTACATCTGGTTCATTTTCCATGAAGAATGGCGCCTATGTTAATAGCCCAATTACATCACCCACTCTATTGCGATTTAATCAAAAACTGGTGGTTTAAAACTTATGAAATTTGCACCAAATAATTCTCAATCTTTTCGTAGTTAGCCAATATACCGTGG